>CM076847.1:82568378-83233868 GCA_039519185.1 Astragalus membranaceus | reverse complement strand
TGACAATTGTGACTACTATAAGATGCAGATACATCAATAGAGTTGGAATTACTTAGGACTTTAAGTATCTTATCAGACAAATGCCCTAGCCTATTATGCCACAAATGCATATTATTTGACAAACCAGTAGTGTGTGAAACAATATGAGTAATGGAAGGAATATAAGGTGGTATGTGAGCAATTTGACCATTATAAGAATCCTTGAGAAGGAGAAACAGACCATTGTGTAGGTCACCCTTTCCAATCACCTTGGTTGATGGGGTGTCCTGTATCAATGCACAATTATCAGAAAAATAGATTGAAAGTTTGGAGAAAAACATAAGAGCACTAACAGAAATCAGATTGACATGAAAATCTAGTATGTAGAGAACATGGTGTAAAACTAAGTCTTTACTAAGCTCTATAATGCTTATGGCTTTGACAACAATTTTGGTGTTATTTGGCAAAGTAACATATCTATTTGTAAGAGGTGTATAGGACTTAAAGAACTCAAGTGTGTGCACAATGTTTGCAGCGGCACCTGAATCTATAATCCAAGTGAAAAGTTTGTCATCAAAAATGGCATTGAGGACATTTAAACTGACACCTAAAGGAAATGATAGAGACTCACCAGAATCAGAAACTAAAGACTGTGCCATATGTGCTTGAAGGAAATTGATGAGTTGCAGGCATTGGGAAGAAGTCATGGCAGATGCATCTGTGGGAGCTTCAGTGGATGCAATGTCTGTGACCTGGTTTGCCATGGCTACAGGAACAGTTTGAGTTTTCCCTTTCTTGGACAGAGGTGTGTAGTCTGGTGGATAGCCATGGAGCTTGTAACATTTATCCTTCGTGTGTCCAAGAAGACCACAATGAACACTTAGAGGCCTCTCTTTCTTTCCATGCTTAGGTTTTTCAGTTTGCACAGATTGTACAGCAAAAACAGGTGCATCAGTAGGTGTTTGTGTAGCGATGTTTGGTAACTCTTTTTCGTAAAAGCGTTACTTTCGTTCTAATACAGAAGTAAAATACTAAAGTATTAGGTATCGTATCCACAGAGACTTGGTGATATTGAAAGCCGTTCAATCAGATTTTCAAATCTTAAGTTACAAAGAGATAGTTGTTTGTTGTTTTGTGAACTTTAAAAATAAAAGCGATAATTTGATAAAAGGAATTAACAAGTGATAAAAAGATGTTGAGATTAGATTGCATTAACTTATTCCAATGTATTTAACTGATTCTTATACATAACTCTATTTTATTCATTGATTTATCATCACCATATCATCCAACTTAACTAATTCCTTAGACTAAGTGAAATCAACAACTAATTTGCAAAAATAAAGATTCCTCAACTATTTAAGCAAATAGTAGCATTAAGATTAGGTGATACATTGACTAGAAAACATGATTTTATTCCTAGATATCAAGCTTAATAGGTGATTGAATTTAGGACATAACCAAAAGCTTATTTTCCAATACAACTTTTAAATTCAAAAAATCAAGTATAGGTGATCAAACTATAACAAGCATTAAGCACGAAATTCAATTACTGAATCAATTCATCACACGAGATACATATATTCCTGAATTAGGTTAAATACATGGATATAAGATAATTAAACCTAACCTCAACAAAAGAGAGTTTAGCTAGTCATTTTCATGATAGCTATGATACAAAATATAATAGAGATGAAAAAACCTCAAGAATGTAGCACCATTGATCCCTCAAAATGATGCTCCAAGTCTTGATCCTTCAATTCCTTTCTATTTCTATTCAGTGTATGATTCTCTTAAAATGTGAGAAATGAAATTCCTTTCTATTTCTATTCAGTGACACCAAAGAGCATGATACGAGGAAGAAGATGCAGGTTCTTTGATTGTGCCGTCAGCGAACCCTAGCTTGTTCTTCCCGGAGAGAGCAAACTCCATCGCCCTACGCCAAGTGTGGTAATTTTTGCCATCGAGAGGTTTCGTGACGAGCACAAGGCTGGGATTATCAGAGTGATGAAGGTAATAAGGATCGGATAGGTTTCCATTGATGAATCAGAAAAAGGAATTGATCAAATTCAACGGAAGAAACGAAAGATCAAGAAATCGAACAGAATTGAAGAACACTTTCGTAAAGCGATTCGAAGTTTCAGAAAAGAAAAACGAACGAATCGAGAGCAATGAAGAATCAGAGAAGGATCGCGACTTCCATTGATGAAGCATGCAAGATGAAGAGCGCGAGCTTCAAAGCATGGAAGCACGAGATGCGAAGACTCAAATTACTTCTGATACCATATAAGAATTTGCACAGAGTGTGAAATAGAATTTCTCATTTTCATTGATTGCAACAGAATTACACAATGAATGAACTGAATATATATCTAATTAGAAACAGTTACACAGAACTCAACTGGAAAGTAACTCTAGTTCTAACTGCTAACTACATGATAGCTAAGTTAATGTATAAGCTAACTAATGTAAGTTAAAGTAACTAAGAACTAAAGCTAAGAGTGAAGTAAGCTATATTTCAATAGAATGCAGTGATTCAGATTTTGAGGTACACCAAAAAGGCGCCGGGACAAGGACCGCTCTATGAAGACAAAGGGAACACTCAAATTGTTGGGTTTTGTGATGCAGATTGGGTAGTTCACCTATTGATAGTAATTCTACCACATGATATTGTGTTTCTTCTATTAGAGGAAATCTTGTTTCCTGGAAGAGCAAAAAGTAAAATGTTGTTGCAAGGTCTAGTGCATAGGCTAAATATAGAGCTATGACCGCTGCCACATGTGAACATTTGGATTAAGAAACTACTTCAAGAATTGAAGTTTGGGAATACTCAAGAGATGGAATTAAGTTGTGATAATCAGGTAGCTCTACATATAGCCTTTAATCCACTATTTCATGACAGAACTAAGCATATTGAAATTGTCTGTCATTTCGTCTGAGAGAAGGTTCTCTCGAAAGAAGTCATCACCAAATCTGTTAGCTCTAATGATCAACTAGTAGATATCTTCACAAAATCTCTAAGGGGGCCAAGAATTCAACTTATCTGCTCCAAGCTTGGAGCATTTAACTTGTTTGCTCCAGCTTGAGGGGGAGTGTTGGAAAAAGAATAAAATTAATGTTGCACATTCCATGTATAATTAGAATTCATTCATAGAGTTCATTGCATTATAGATTCATTGTATACACTCATTCATAGAATTCATAGAGTTCATTCTAACTGTGTTGTGTCTTGTTCGCTAAGCGAACGTCCAAGTCGCTAAGCGACCAATTGTGGCTGCCTCCTCTGACTGTGTTGTTTCTTGTTTGCTAAGCGAATGTTTAGGTCGCTAAGCGACCAATGTTCTTTTAACCGCCTTCCAAGCTGCTGCGCGTCTTTCCCTTCGTGTGAAGGAGTGACATGTTCGCCAAGCGAGCATAAAGCTTCGCTAAGCGACCAGACTTTTCCAACTTGTTTCTTCTCTTTTGGTCCTTGCTTGGTTTAAAATGACTTTTTTCACCTATGTGCACACCTTTCACAGAATAAAAGGATAACTTCATAAAAGATATATGTCGTTACTACTTTTTACAACATTTACTAATATTTATGGGAAAAGTTAAATTAATTTGCATATAAATCAAATAAGTGCTTGTAATTTGTTAGAAGTTTGAAGTAAATCAAGCACTTGTCAAACTCTCCCCAACTTAGAATTTTGTTTGTCCCCAAACAAAAAGTCCAAGATTCTAGTTTTTAAATGGTGAATGGTTTTTTAAATAATCAAGTTCAAAAGAATTGCATGATTTTTCTGTTTCACCAAAATTGACAGTTTAAAGAGTAAACAGTGTCTTATGGTGTTTATACAACTGAGGACATAGTTGTGCTACACTTGCAATACAATTCTGAAAAAATTTCAATGCATTCAATCAATTGTCAGTCAATCAGGAAATAACATCCTCACATAAAAGTGTATTTCTCAAAAGGTGAGTGTTTCTCTTAATTCAATCATTGAATTCACAAAAGTTAATTTTGTTACCTGCCTCCTCAACCTGTCAAAATTAGATGTTAAACATGGATCACTAAGGTCTTTTTAGGCTTGTAATGGGGCTTGGCTACAAACAGATTTAGTTTTTCTGGATATTCAAAAGAACCTAAAAGGTCTAAGAGAGCAATAACAATTTTTTAATACTTCTCTAATTACAAGCTCACTTTTTTCCTTTTTGTCTTTCAACCAATATCTTTTTGGCTTTGCCACATTCTTTGTTCTTTTTATCTTTTTCTTTCTTTTCACCCAAATGAATGATGTTTTGACATTTTTGCACTTTTGTCCCACTTTTTAAATTCCAATCACTTTTTCTCCCCAACTTGAATTTTTCCATATGAATGCCCTCTTATCCTAATAGGTTTAGGCTCAAATTGGGTATCAAAAGGATTTTCTTTTCCATATGAATGCCCTCTTATCCATGTCTCCTTCAGTTGAACTTTGGTGAACAAGGCACAAACGAAATCTACAACTCTATCAATCTCGTCATTGTCCTCCTTCTCCCTCTTTTGTTTGTTTTCCTCTTCTGTCTCCTCTAAGATTTCTTTTTCTTTCTCATCCTCCTCAACAACATTCTTGGATTTCAGAGGTAGTGTTTGGTGGAACTTTTATTACATTCAGTTTCCATCTCACTGCTCTTCCCAATCACTTCATCACATATGATGCTCATACAATCTTCATGTTCCTCGGGATTGGTTTGAGTGTTTGTGCCTCTTTGTTGATCAGCCAATTTTTTAGCATTTGTCCAACCTGAAAATCAAGATTTTGAATTGAAGCATCTACTCTTTTCTGGTTAGAAATGGATACCTGCATAAACTGAATGAGAATATCCTCCAACCTTGTGATTGAAGAAGCCTTTGTATCCATCGGTCCAAGAGGATATTGACTATATTGTTGATAAGGAGATTTCCCAAAATTTTGCCATTGATCTTGTTTCCATTCTGCCCTTTTTTAGAGAATATGAAAAAGAAATAGCTAACAAGAGGAATATTATTGACTAGCAAGAGGGGTTAGTCTAAAAACAAAGATTATATAAAGTCTATTCACAAATATACTTGCTTAAGATCTTAAAAATCTGCTGCAATGCTTAAATATTCAGCACAAGTCCCCGGCAACGGCGCCAAATTTTGGTAACTCTTTTTCATAAAAGCGTTACTTTCGTTCTAATACAGCAGTAGGTATCATATCCACAGAGACTTGGTGATATTGTCAGCCGTTCAATCAAATTTTCAAATTTTAAGTTACAAAGAGATGGTTGTGTGTTGTTTTGTGAACTTTAAAACTAAAAGCGATAATTTGATAAAAGGAATTAACAAGTGATAAAAAGATGTTGAGATTAGATTTCATTAACTTATTCCAATGTATTTAACTGATTCATATACATAGCTCTATTTTATTCATTGATTTATCATCACCATATCATCCAACTTAACGAATTCCTTAGACTAAGTGAAATCAACAACTAATTTACAAAAATAAAGATTCCTCAACTATTTAAGCAAATAGTAGCATTAAGATTAGGTGATGCATTGACTAGAAAACATGATTCTATTCCTAGATATCAAGCTTAATAGGTGATTGAATTTAGGACATAACCAAAAGCTTATTTTCCAATACAACTTTTAGATTCAAAAAATCAAGTATAGGTGATCAAACTATAACAGGCATTAATCACAAAATTCAATTACCGAATCAATTCATAAAACGAGATACATATATTCCTGAATTAGGTTCAATACATGGATATAAGATAATTAAACCTAACCTCAACAAAAAAGAGTTTAGCTACTCATTTTCATGATAGCTATGATACAAAATATAAAAGAGATGAAAAAACCTCAAGAATGTAGCACCATTGAACCCTTAAAATGATGCTCCAAGCCTTGATCCTTCAATTCCTTTCTATTTCTATTCAGCGTATGATTCTCTTAAAAAGTGAAAAAAGAAGTTCCTTTTATAGGCAAGTTTGTTCGCTAAGCGAACGTTTGGGTCGCTAAGCGACCAATTGCGTGCTGCCGCCTCTAACTGTGTTGTGTCTTGTTCGCTAAGCGACTAGTGTTCTTTTAACCGCCTTCCAAGCTGCTGCGCGTCTTTTCCTTCATGTGAAGTAATGACATGTTCGCCAAGCGAGCATAAAGCTTCGCTAAGCGACCAGACTTTTCCAACTTGTTTCTTATTGTGATTTTTGGTCCTTGCTTGGTTTAAACTGACTTTTTTCACCTATGTGCACAACTTTCACAGAATAAAAGGATAACTTCATAAAAGATATATGCCGTTAATATTTCTACAACATTTACTAATATTTATGGGAAAAGTTAAATTAATTTGCATATAAATCAAATAAGTGCTTGTAATTTGTTAGAAGTTTGAAGTAAATCAAGCACTTGTCAAACTCTCCCCAACTTAGAATTTTGTTTGTCCCCAAACAAAAAGTCCAAGATTCTAGTTTTTAAATGGTGAATGGTTTTTTAAATAATCAAGTTCTAAAGAATTGCATGATTTTTCTGTTTCACCAAAATTGACAGTTTAAAGAGGAAACAGTGTCTTATGGTGTTTATACAACTGAGGACATAGTTGTGCTACACTTGCAATACAATTCTAAAAAAAATTCAATGCATTCAATCAATTGTCAGTCAATCAGGAAATAACATCCTCACATAAAAGTGTATTTCTCAAAAGGTGAGTGTTTCTCTCAATTCAGTCATTGAATTCACAAAAGTTAATTTTGTTACCTGTCTCCTCAACCTGTCAAAATCATATGTTAAACATGGATCACTAAGGTCTTTTTAGGCTTGTAATGGGGCTTGGCTACAAACAGATTTGGTTTTTCTGGATATTCAAAAGAACCTAAAAGGTCTAGAAGAGCAATCACAAATTTTCAATACTTCTCTAATTACAAGCTCACTTTTTTCCTTTTTGTCTTTCAACCAATATCTTTTTGGCTTTGCCACATTCTTTGTTCTTTTTATCTTTTTCTTTCTTTTCACACAAATGAATGATGTCTTGACATTTTTGCACTTTTGTGCCACTTTTTAAATTCTAATTCATGGCGTGCTTTATCAAAGTAGGTCTCTCAAGGCCTCCATCAGAGCATCAATATCAGTTTCAATTCCAACTCTTTGCTGATCAGCGTCTCCATGCTCCTGCTTTTCATGCTTCTCACTTGATTGTCAGAACATCATGGCTTCATTTGGAAAACGGTTACAATACACTAAACAATATAAAAACACAAATTTAAAATGACAATTTAAGTAAGGAATAGAAAGTTGGGTTGCCTCCCAGAAAGTGCTTCTTTAACGTCATAAGCTTGACACTTGTACTACTTGTCAAGGTGGCCAAAATGACACAGATAACACATCATCCAACTTTTTTAATTTGTTTGGAAGGAATTCCATGAATTTGAGATACAAATGATGTGGCTTCCATGTCTCCTTCAGTTGAACTTCGGTGAACAAGACACAAATGAAATCTACAACTCTATCAATCTCGTCCTTGTCCTCCTTCTCCCACTTTTGTTTGTTTTCCTTTTGTCTCCTCTAAGATTTGTTTTTCTTTCTCATCCTCCTCAACAACATTATTGGCTTTCAGAGGTAGTGTTTGGTGGAACATTTTATTACATTCAATTTCCATCTCACTGTTCTTCTCAATCACTTCATCACATATGATGCTCATACAATCTTCATGTTCCTCGGGATTAGTTTGAGTGTTTGTGCCTTTTTGTTGATCAGTCAATTTTTAGCTATTTGTCCAACCTGAAAATTAAGATTTTGAATTGAAGCATCGACTCTTTTCTGGTTAGAAATAGATACCTGCATAAACTGAATCAGAATATCCTCCAATCTTGTGATTGAAGAATCCTTTGTATGCATCGGTCCAAGAGGATATTGACTATATTGTTGATAAGGAGGTTCCCAAAAATTTTGCCATTGATCTTGTTTTCATTCTTGGGCATAATGATAGCTGTGGTAACCCTTGTCAGTCATGGTTTCTACCCTTTTTTAGAGAATCTGAAAAAGAAATAGCTAACAAGAGGAATATCTTTGACTAGCAAGAGGGGTTAGTCTAAAAACAAAGATTATGTAAAGTCTATTCAGAAAAAATACTTGCTTAAGATCTTAAAATGTGCTGCAATGCTTAAATATTCAGCACAAGTCCCCGGCAACGGCGCCAAATTTTGGTAACCCTTTTTCGTAAAAACGTTACTTCCGCTGTAATACAGCAGTAAAATACTAAAGTATTAGGTATCGTATCCACAGAGACTTGGTGATATTGTCAGCCGTTCAATCAGATTTTCAAATCTTAAGTTACAAAGAGATAGTTGTTTGTTGTTTTGTGACCTTTAAAACTAAAAGCGATAATTTGATAAAAGGAATTAACAAGTGATAAAAAGATGTTGAGATTAGATTTCATTAACTTATTCCAATGTATTTAACTGATTCATATACATAACTCTATTTTATTCATTGATTTATCATCACCATATCATCCAACTTAACTAATTCCTTAGACTAAGTGAAATCAACAACTAATTTGCAAAAATAAAGATTCCTCAACTATTTAAGCAAATAGTAGAATTAAAATTAGGTGATACATTGACTAGAAAACATGATTCTATTCCTAGATATCAAGCTTAATAGGTGATTGAATTTAGGACATAACCATAAAAAAAGAGATAAAGTTAAAATTAAAATATGATAGACATTTACAATTAAGGTGATACATTTACAATTAGGTGATACATTTACAATTAAGCTTATTTTTCAATACAACTTTTAGATTCAAAAAATCAAGTATAGGTGATCAAACTATAACAGGCATTAAGCACGAAATTCAATTACTGAATCAATTCATAAAACGAGATACATATATTCCTGAACTGGGTTCAATACATGGATATAAGATAATTAAACCTAACCTCAACAAAAGAGAGTTTAGGTACTCATTTTCATGATAGCTATGATACAAAATATAAAAGAGATGAAAAAACCTCAAGAATGTAGCACCATTGATCCCTCAAAATGATGCCCCAAGCCTTGATCCTTCAATTCCTTTCTATTTCTATTCAGTGTATGATTCTCTTAAAATGTGAGAAATGAAGTTCCTTTTATAGGCAAGTTTGTTCGCTAAGCGACCAGTTGCGTGATGCCGCCTCTAACTGTGTTGTGTCTTGTTCGCTAAGCAAACGTCCAAGTCGCTAAGCGACCAATTGTGGCTGTCGCCTCTGACTGTGTTGTTTCTTGTTTGCTAAGCGAATGTTTAGGTCGCTAAGCGACCAGTGTTCTTTTAACCGCCTTCCAAGCTGCTGCGCGTCTTTTCCTTCGTGTGAAGTAAGGACATGTTCGCGAAGCGAGCATAAAGCTTCGCTAAGCGACCAGACTTTTCCAACTTGTTTCTTCTTGTGATCTTTTGGTCCTTGCTTGACTTAAAATGACCTTTTTCACCTATGTGCACAACTTTCACAGAATAAAAGGATAACTTCATAAAAGATATATGTAGTTACTATTTTTACAACATTTACTAATATTTATGGGAAAAGTTAAATTAATTTGCATTTAAATCAAATAAGTGCTTGTAATTTGTTAGAAGTTTGAAGTAAATCAAGCACTTATCAATGTTTCCAATTTCCTTTTGTGTTTCATCTTGAGTTAGCAGTGCTAAAACTTGCTAAATTGGAGGGATATGAGAAACCACATGAGAAACCACATCACGTATTGTCTCTGGTGGTGTTTGATCAGAGGTTCAACTCCACCACAAGTACAGGTGTGTATTGGTTTGTGTTCACCAAGTTCTTCCCAAATGGCCTTAAATTTTGTGTAATAGGTATTAATAGAAAGAGTACCTTGAGTGCATGTGAGCATAGATCGTTGAAGTTGAAAGATGCGAGCACCATTGTCCTGTTGAAAGCGAGACTGAAGATCCCTCCAAATCGAAGACGTAGAATCAGAGAAGATAACACTGACCGAGATCTCAGGTGTGATCGAATTGAGGATCCACGACGCCACAATGTGATTGTTGCGACGCCAAAGAGCATGATTTGAGGAAGAAGCTGCAGGTTCTTTGATTGTGCCGTCAGCGAACCCTAGCTTGTTCTTCCCGGAGAGAGCAAACTCCATCGCCCTACGCCAAGTGTGGTAATTGTTGCCATCGAGAGGTTTCGTGACGAGCACAAGGCTGGGATTATCAGAGTGATGAAGGTAATAAGGATCGGATAGGTTTTTCATTGATGAATCAGAAAAAGGAATTGATCAAATTCAACGGAAGAAACGAAAGATCAAGAAATCGAACAGAATTGAAGAACGATTTCGTAAAGCGAGTCAAAGTTTCAGAAAAGAAAAACGAACGAATCGAGAGCAATGAAGAATCAGAGAAGGATCGCGACTTCCATTGATGAAGCAAGGAAGATGAAGAACGCGAGCTTCAAAGCATGGAAGCACGAGATGCGGAGACTCAAATTACTTCTGATACCATATAAGAGTTTGCACAGAGTGTGAAATAGAATTTCTCATTTTCATTGATTGCAACTGAATTACACAATGAATGAACCGAATATATATCTAATTACAAACAGTTACACAGAACTCAACTGGAAAGTAACTCTAGTTCTAACTGCTAACTACATGATAGTTAAGTTAATGTATAAGCTAACTAATGTAAGTTAAAGTAACTAAGGACTAAAGCTAAGAGTGAAGTAAGCTATATTTCAATAGAATGCAGTGATTCAGATTTTGAGGTACACCAAAAAGGCGTCGGGACAAGGACCGCTCTATGAAGACAAAGGGAACACTCAAATTGTTGGGTTTTGTGATGCAGATTGGGTAGTTCACCTATTGATAGGAATTCTACCACATGATATTGTGTTTCTTCTATTAGAGGAAATCTTGTTTCCTGGAAGTGTAAAAAGTAAAATGTTGTTGCAAGGTCTAGTGCATAGGCTAAATATAGAGCTATGGCCGCCGCCACATGTGAACTCATTTGTATTAAGAAACTACTTCAAGAATTGAAGTTTGGGAATACTCAAGAGATGGAATTATGTTGTGATAATCAGGTAGCTCTACACAGGGGCGGAGCCAGGGGGACCTGGTGGGGCCATGGTCTCCCCCAAAATTTTAATGTTTTAGCAATTGTGTGTATTATGTACTCAATTTTTGTATTATGTACCCAATTTTTCTAGCTGGTCCCCCCCCCCCCCACCCCCCAATTTCTACTGTTTTAGCAACTTGGTCTCCCCCAATTTGTTTTTTTGGCTCCACCCCTGGCTCTACATATAACCTTTAATCCAGTATTTCATGAGAGAACTAAGCATATTGAAATCGACTAATAATGTATATAAATAGATGCTTTGGTTGAGTGTGGTTCTTACTCAAGTATTCCACAAATATCTAGTCTTTTCACACATCCTATACCTAGAAGTAGTGAGAGAGAGAGGGGGGGGGGGGAGATAGTATGTATATATATATATATATATATATATATATATATATATATATATATATAGAGAGAGAGAGAGAGAGAGAGAGAGAGAGAGAGAGAGAGAGAGATTGGAAGAATGTAATCGCCTGGAGCCATATTAAATGCAGTTTCCTATATCTAGTCTTATTTTAAGGGTGTTTTTGTCATTTTTACACTCATTATTATCTCCCTATTTTCTCTTTCTTGCCTTTTTTCACTAAATGTATGACCCTGTAGTCTAATGTGACTCCAAGGGATCACTATCCAAAATTGGAGGTGTTGGATAGGTGTTGAGCATTTTAGTTTTTTTGACAATAAGTGTTGAGTATTTTAGTTGATCAATTGAATTAACCACGAATACAATGGAGTGAACGGACCCTATTTACACATATAAGTCCATATGAAATAAAGAAAATAACATCTAACAATGATAACTAAAATAATTAACTCTAAACTAACTACTAACAAACTAGTAACAAACCGATCTCTATTAGTGTTGGATAGATATTGGAGATTTTACACTTGAGGTGCTAGCTTAGTGGCAAGAGCTAGTCTTCTTGTATCCTCAAGGTGCTGAGTTCAACTCCCCTCGGGGACAGTTGTATTTAGGTGTCTACAGGGTCTTCTTTTTTGACTAAACTAGAGGGTCTTCTTGAATTTATTATATCATTTGGACGAGATGATAAGGGTGTCTTTCAGCTTAACCAAGATCCTGGGTTCGAATCCAGTCTTGGGTATACAGTAGTGTTAAATCTCTTGAGAGAGCTTGATGGATTAGTCTCAGCAGTTGCGCACAGAGAATTTATACCAAAATCATGCAGTTGCGCAGAGAATTTATACCAAAATCACGCTCCAAAAGGCATTTATGCCTTTGCCTTTTACCGACGGGTTAGTTGACAAAAAACCTTATGTTTTTTCTTAGATAAGCAAAAGACGTTATTATGTATATTATATTATGTATATGTATATATAGTTGAATGAAAGTATTTTATAATATTATAATTACAAGTTGTTAATTATTGTGTTTTTTTTTATGTCTCATTGATATTTCTGTGTTTGAAAAATTAGAATTGTATATAAAAAAGATGGGCGATTATTTGTGAAAGAGGAGTTCAAGTGAAAGATTTTATGTCTCTTGTATTGTGAGGTGTACACTATTTACATAACTAAAAAAAATGTTTTTGAGTGCTTTATATCCTAGTACCTATATATTCAATATTTGCTAAAAAATAAAATACTACTTATTTTGAAAGCATGCTAGCTAAGCTAACAAATAATTTACATCGCCGTCCTATATGTATGATCTTCCTACGTTATACTACACATACAGTGACAGGTTAAGGTTGTTGGAGCTAGTTGTAACAAGACATGGAGAACCAAGAGACACAAAATTGGTTTGGAAGAGCAAAGCCGTTGATAGCTGTGTTGGTTTTGCAGCTTGGATATGCAGTCATGGATGTTCTATCAAAGGCTGCAATGAACAAAGGGATGAGCAATTATGTCTTTGTCGTGTATCGTCATTCTGTTGCATTCTTTCTTATAACCCCTTTTTCTCTGTATTTTGACAGGCACGTCTCTCTGTATTTTTTGGGAATGAAGTACACAACAGCAACATGTGCGGCTTCCATGAGCAATATCCTTCCTGCCATTACATTTATCTTAGCTTGCATTCTTGGGTAACTAACCACTACTTTCACTCTTCACTTTGTTTGGTAAGAAGAGATTGTGTGTATTAATAAGGGTTTAGTAATTTCTATGTTTCGGCTTAGGCTTGAGAAGATAAAAATGAAGAGTATAAGAAGCCAAGCAAAGGTTGTGGGAACTATAGCAACGGTTTCAGGAGCCATGATCATGACACTAATTAAAGGCCCAATACTTTTTAGGGCTCTCGGAGGCTTTAGCCTTAACCAACAAAGTAATAATGGGATAAATACTCAACATGCAATTGTGGGATCTGTGATGATCACAATAGGATGCTTTTGTTGAGCTTGTTTTGTGAACCTCCAAGTGAGTTTTTCCAAATCATTATTATTCAATAATATAAAAGATTTCCAACGACTTTTTTTTGTTATTTTAATTTGATACACAACTTGTGTGTTTTAATCTAGGCTATTACTCTTAGAACCTACCCTGCAACGCTCTCTCTTAGCTCGTGGATATGTCTGTTGGGT
The DNA here is from genome assembly GCA_039519185.1 of Astragalus membranaceus. Lineage (NCBI taxonomy): Eukaryota > Viridiplantae > Streptophyta > Magnoliopsida > Fabales > Fabaceae > Astragalus > Astragalus membranaceus. The sequence continues at coordinate 83,220,253 of CM076847.1, read as the reverse complement.
GCACTTGAAGGTGCCGTAGTGGCTGGGATTATGGAAAGAAGAAACCCTTCAGTTTGGTCTCTAAAATGGGATATGGAACTACTGTGTGTTGTCTATACCGTAAGGCCCCCATCTAAACTACCTGAAAATTTAATAAAAATACGTCATTGGAACATGTTGCATGGAAGATAATTTATACATAACATACATAACATAAGAATAAAACCTAGACACTTCAAGAATAAAAAACCTAAGAACTAAATAAGAGAATGTTGTCACTTAATAGGAGATTTTGTTAAATGAGAAATCATTTTGCTTTTGGAATAACAAAAAAAGAAATAGGTAAATTAATCAAGAGAATATTTTAATACTGGGCATAGTCTGCTCAGGACTGTTATATTACTTACAAGGAGTAGTGATGAAAACCAGAGGCCCGGTCTTCGTAACAGCATTTAGTTCCCTATGTATGGTAATTGTTGCTATAATGGGCTACTTCATTTTGGGCGAGCAAATGTTACTTGGAAGGTAATCATGAAAATCAAGTACACCTATGAAATCAAATTGCCACAAAACTTAATCAATAGGCAACTAATGGACCCTGGTAAATTTTGCAGGGTGATAGGAGCCATTGTCATTTGTTTGGGCCTGTACCTTGTGGTGTGGGGCAAAAGCAAAGATTACAGCTCAGCAAGTCCAATTATTCAAGAGCTTGTATTGCCTGCTAAACAAATTGCAGACGAGGGCTAAGAGTAAGAACCAACACTGTACTCATGAAGTCATCACTATTCAGTAATGTTAGATTGGAATCAAAATGCCAGGTGAACAAGTTGGGGGAAGGCTCACATATTTTTATAATATATTATCAATTTAAGTTATCCTCTGGGACATGCCAGCAACTGTGCACCTTCCTCTTGTCTATGCTTATCAGCAAAAGCAGCTGTACTTAGCTGGTACCATTATCAGCTGCAATAAATTGCTAAGGTACCAATTGACTTACTTCTTTAAAATCTTCAGATGACACCGGGAATTTATAAGTGTATCAAATATAACTAGAGAAATTCATTTTCCAGTCAGCAAAAGAAAATGGTAATGGCTCTCTAAAGAAGCTGCCAATGCTGACACCTATTAGACAACTGGAATAAGGTTCGGTTGAACAAAATTCTTTATCTGTCAAAGAGTGCTGTTAAATACATAAATGAGAACATCACTAAAGGTTTTGTTGTACAAAATCATGCTTTGCTACATGAAATTTACTCACTATATGCTAACATCCCACCATAAATTCAATTTGCAATACGTATGTTACATTTTGTTTTCCGAGTTCCCTATACTATTTCCACCAAAGATGAGTTGTCCTCAAACGGGAAAAAAGATTCATAACTTTAGGGTCGACAATTAGTCAGCAAAAGGGGTATGAAACATTACTCCTATGAATCCAACAAGGGACGTCCAATCTTACACCACAAAATTGCTCCTTTATAACAATTGCTTTACTTCATCTTTTCCACATATGCGCTGGAGCTCGCGGGCCGCAGCCAAAAAGGATTCTGTATAGGAGGAAGAAAATCACAATGTAAGCAGTAAGAAATATTTACCAACATAAACATCTTGAACAATCAACACAAGGGTGTCAGACAAATGCAAAAAAAAAAAAAATACGTACTAACAAGATGTTTTACCTTTCCACATGCGGAAGGATTTCTGATTGATAGGTGAACCAGTTATTGTCTGAATAACTTCAAATAACATATTCTGTGGAGTGCTCCTGAGCTCTTGTACCACTCCATATATGGTTTTCCCATTCTCAAAGTAAATATGATTATTCGGGTGCTTTGTCTTGCAACCAGCATGTCGCTCGAACTCGTATGCATTAATAACCTGAAGAAATGTAATATTAGAGAGTAGATACATCGAGTTGGCTAAAAAAGGATGTTTCTATACGATGATTAAACAAACTTACCTTAGAAAAATTACACGCCTGACAACTGCACAAATACCCAGAACCTTTTATAACAGCTCGAAGTTCCTTCTATCAAGCATAGGAAGAACCAGACATGTAATCAAAATAAGCTACTGTGAAAGATGAAGTCATGAATACAAAATTTTACCTCCCGTGACCATGCCTTATACTTTACAGAGACGCCATCCAGCATACCAGTGGATAGCAAACTTCTGACATTTGAAGGGAAATTATTTGAAGTAGCTTTCTTAGACATTTTTATCTCGTCTTTTGTCTTGGGGACATTTTCAGTTTCAGATGCAGATGTCTGAGCTGTACTTGGAAGTAATTTAGGATTAGATCTAACCAACTCTTTTTCATTCAAAGCTCCTAACGTATGTGAAAGTGCTTGACCCGTAAACAGTCCATAGTCGGAAATAAATAAGCTAGAAGGAGTTGTATCATCATCATCGCAGCCACCAAAGGATATGATAGTGCTCTCTCCTTTGTTATAAGAATGAGAAACAAATGGCATGTCATTTCCCCTCTGTTGGTAAGTGTGACACATTGATATGGTGCCATCGTCAACCTTATTGAATAAGTGGTTACTTGACATAGAATTCTCACTGGCCTTGTAAGCTTGAGCAATAGACATGACATTACTATCCACCTTACTAAATCCTGGATCCAATGACATTGTATTACATATCTCTTTGTAAGTTGGATGCATTGATAAGCTATCATCTCCCTTGTTATAAGATTGACTCATTGACATTAAATTGTTATCTGCCCTATTGTAAGCATCATCCACCAATATTACACTGGCATCCCCTTTGGTGTAGGTGAGACTCATTGATAAGGAATTATCTTCTGCCTTGAATGCGTGAAGATTTGACACAGTGCTGCTAACTCCTCCATCATAGGGATTATTTGTAGGAACAGGCATGACATTCTCAGACTCCTTCACCTCATTAACTTTGACTTTTCTAATTCCATCATGATTAAAAACTGATTGAGGATCTTCTAATGTAGTTGACATGGATAAACCAAACGAGGAATCGCACCCAAAAGGATTCATGTCATCCTTTCTTTCCAGGCTCAATTTATTATCTACGTTAAGAGGGAAAATGTTTGGGTCTTCAAAACTCATAGATGCAGCACCTTGGTCAAACAGTTGTGCAGTAAAATGACCATTTAAAGAGTGAAAACTTGAGGAATATCCCCACGAAGAAATATTGGAGCTGAGCATTCCTGATGATATACTGTTTGGAGCCTCTACTGCCTGCTTCTTATTGGGAAAGAGATCCACTTCAGGACCATCCATGAACCATTGATTAGTACGCTTGGACTCAATTCTAGAAGAATTGTCATATGTCAAGTCACCATCATTCAAATCCCCGACACCATCATTCAAATTCCCAGGACTCTTTCCCATCCAAAATGCTTGACTGTGGAAAGACTGCCACAAAAAAAAAATTTAGAAAAATTCCCTTAGGAAAGAGTTTCAAAGAGAAAAATGCTGACACTAAATATGTGCTGCAGAGAGAATAAGCTTTAGCATGTTTCTTCTTACAAATAGAGAAAGAAAAAATACCAAGGCCATTAAAAAGTAAAAACCATGAACCGATGCATGCATCACACTTTCTTAAGCAACCATTAGAGGATACACTAACTATTAGTCAGAACTGAAAACCTGTTCACCTGATAAAACGATTATGACGTGAAAACACACTTAGTAAGTAAGAGTTTATTTATTTATTTATAAACAACGGGGGCAAAGCCCCAAGGACAGGAAAGGAAAACAACTAGCTAGTAACACACCGGGGTGTAGACACACACTCACCCCTAAAATCAGCGAGCAACAAGGAGTCCACAAAAGGAGGACGCTGCTAATAAACTATCGAAGACTCTTGCTGGAGACATCCCACATTGGCTAGCTTGTCTGCACATTGATTAGCCTCTCTAAAAATATGAACTCTCCAAGGAAGGCTAATCAACTTCTGGATTTCACGGACTAAAGATGACTTGGTAATTAATGTTTGGAATATTATCATGCAATTTTTTTTTGGTCTGCTAGATGAAATGGTAAATAAACACCACGCACGCACACTACCACCGGTCACACCCGGGTTCGAACCCAGGCGCCGACGTCCCCACGTCGCTGAAATTGCCAAGGCAATCAACAGTGAGGGACAATATTATCATGCAAATAAAAGTACAGAGAACTGGTTTGCCATATTGGAATGAATTTCTAAAAACATACATGTGAATTTTGAATTAAAATTTGCCAAATCAAGCACGAAAATATACAGGGAACTCCTTTAACATATTAAAGGAAAGTTCTTTTTAAGGAAATAAAAAAAATCTAAAGAGTAAATCCTTCATACATCTAGAATTGACAGAGTTAGGTTGCCGTTAAAAATGGACCACAATTCCACAAAGCACATGCAACAGCAAGCGGAAATAAAGTCACAGCCCAATGCCTTTTGCTTTCAAGTTGTCGCATTTAAAATACACTAGAAACTCAAACATAAAAAGTTTCAACACCGCAAGTACAAAGATCGATTTCAGCAGTATAATCCATTTATGGAGAATAATGTTCATCTCAAAATGCATCTCACAAACTCAAGTCCCATGCAATGAAGTGAGAAACATACCATTTCACTTCTTCGCTGTAAACTTCTTATTGATTAGATTAGACAAGTCTTGCTATATCCACCTTTATTATACCGATGAATCGTCAAAGCAAGCTCATAGGAATCACTTCAAGTTAAAGTCATCTAAGAAATGTTACATTCTCCTTTTAGCCTCACAATTTAGGTGCCAACGAGCACATAAAAACAACCTTCGAGTGAAAATAAACCAAAAAAAAAAGATTGATTTAGATAAAAATCGCACATGCAATGTTAAAAATCGCATCTTTACTAGCTCAAAAAGTCAATCGATTTTCAAGTCATTAAAGTAAGCAAAATGCAATAACAACATAGAGTTGGTGTTGAACTTACATGTAACTGTAACGAAAAAGTTCATGATAATCGCTTTTGATTCATACCGTGATTATTGTTCTGCATTTACAAGCATCGAATGAATAAGTGAAACCCTAAACCTAGAACTGAAGGATCGCGCATGAATCGATTGTAAGGGAAGACGGCAAGATCTCTAACAGGTAGGTAAGAGGGAAGTTAAGTTAGTAATAGATTTTGAGGCTTTTGTGCTTGTCGGAAAAGTTAAAGAATGGTGCTCCGCACGATTGTAGTGTGAGATGGAATCTTGTTCGTACACGTAGCATGATCCAGTTTTGTGCGTCAGGTGGATTCATTAAGCGGTTGCCTCATCTGCGCCGTACACGCCAACTTGTTAAGTTGTGTTTGTTTTGTTTGATTGTGATTAACAGCATGTTTGGATATTAGGAAAGTACATAAAATCAATTCTTACCTAATACTAGTAGCTTTTGCGCTGTTTATATGATTTTAATTTATAACTCCCTTTTTCGTGTCTTCTTCTTCGTTGTCTAATATAAAAAAGATGTATGCTAGTCTATAATATAATAAAGATCTACCTTCTAATCTAATATAGGCTAAATTATAGGTTTCGTATTTTATCTTTGCTTTAGATTTTATTTTAGTCATTTATCTTTTTTTTTTATTCGTTTTGGTTTTTTATGTTTCATTTTCGTTTCATTTTGGTCAGTTTTTTCGAACGAACGCCACGCTAGCTGTTAACCGCTGACGTGGCGTCTTAAATTCATTAAATGACGTGGCAAAAAATATATTATTTAATTGTAAATAAATTACACATAAGCATTTAACTTTTTTAATTGATAAAAACATAAATCAACAAAAACTAAAAACATTAAAATCAATAAAACAATTAAATCAAATCCCTAATTTCTACCAAATCCTAATTTCTACCAAATCCAGTGAACAACAACAATTCTTTCTCATTTCTTCAACAACAATTCTTGGATACAACACCAAATCGAGCGTTCTGTCTTCAACACCAATTCTTTATCTCCCTAATTTCTTCCACCAAATCCCTAATTTCCATCTTCAAGATTCGCCTCTTTCATCTCCACGATTCGCATCCCAAGTAGGTAGCTCAGTTGGCGAGCTAAGAGATATCAAAGGAGTGCACCAAATGAGTGCAAGAAGGAGGTCCCGGGTTCAACTCCCGGAAACTAACATTTCCCCACTCCCACTAACATTGCTTATCAAAAAAAAATCTCCACGATTCGCGTTTTGAAGAAGACAGAACCAGTGTTTTGAACGATTCACGTTTTGGAAAACAACACCAAATCCAGCGTTCTGTTCAGATTCAAGTCGCACTCGCCTCCCTATCCACCGCCTTCGCGACTTCGGAATCTTTCTTCTTCTTCTTCGTTCTACAGAAACCCACAACAACAACAATTGCAAACCACCAAAGAAACAGATCTAGAACTATTAAAGGAACAGATCTGGAATGATTTCACTTTCGATGAACAATTAAAACCCTAAAACAATTAAAACATGAACATGAACATGAACAGATTTGGAACGATTTCACTTTCTAATGAACGAACCAGATATGGAAGATGAAGATGTGGGTTTCTCAGATTCGTTTTTCGTTTGCAGGTTGAAGGTTTTTCTTCATCTCAGATTCGTTTTTCTTCATGGGTGAGAAGAAGAAGAACAATGTGTTTGAAGAACTGGGTTCCAGAATTAATGTTTTAGGTTTGAAGAAGAACGATGGGTTTGCAGGTTGAAGATTTGAAAAACGATATGGAAGAATCAATGTTCCAGAATTGTGTTTATCCTCATTAGTTTATGTTTTCTGTTTTTAATTTTAATGTGTTTATTTATTTATTAATTTATGTTTTCTGTTTTTAAAATTTAAAAAAAGAGAAATATTGATGTGTAAATTGATTTAGAATTAAAAAATACATTTATTTTGACACCTCAATTAATGAATGCCACGTCATACATCACACTTAAGATGTCACGTCAGCAGTTAACTGTCAGCGTGGTGTCCGTTAGAAAAAACTAACGGCAGGGACCAAAATGAAACAAAAATAAAACATAAAGGACCAAAACGGACCCAAAAAAATAGATGACCAAAGTGAAACCTGGAGCAAAGATAAAAGACCAAAAATTTAGCCTCTAATATAATAAAGATGTATGCTAGCAAATTGACAAATTTTGATATTCTCATCTAATGCCACGTGTCCCTTGTCAAAATTTTTTGATATTCTCTTCTAATATAATAAAGATGTATGCTAGCAATTTTTTTTAATATCTAATTGTCAAAAAAAAAATTAACTAGTAATGAAAATTTAATTTTTTTTAAAAAATATTTTAGTAATTTAACTTAAATAATTAAATTAATATTAAATGATCTAAAATTTATTATTCTTCATCAAAAATTTCAAAATAACTTTTTTATCTAAACAAGACACATATCCTATTTAAGGGTAAAAATATCATTACTCTCTCTTTCTTTCTTTTTCTTCTTACACTCTTTTTATTCCTTTTTTCTCTTTCTTCTTACACTCTCTTTCCTCCTTTTCACTTTTCCTTTACACTCTCTTTCTTCCTTTTTTATTTTTACTTTACTTTTACTTCTCCCATAAACAATTATTCTCTTTTTATAATCACTTCACTTTCATTTTTTTAACTAAATTTCTAAACTTATATAAACACTACTCTACTAAAATTACCTACTAAAATGTAAATGAGTGAGATTATAAAAAAAACTCTTACCTTTTTGGAAAAAGTTATCACCTTAAATTTTAATTTTTCTCTCCGAAATTTGTTTGCACTCTTATTGATAATCTACTATCACCTCTTATTGATAATCTACTATCTATCTTTTACTATCTACTAATCAACTAAAATAATCAATTGAAACTACGAGATAAATGTAATGATATATAAAAAACACGGGATAACTGCACTGATATATAAAAAAAACACTATTAATATTTGTCTTTGATAATTAAAAATTTTAAAGACTACTATAAACCTACTATCTAAAAAACAAGAAGATTTAATGACTATTTAAACTACATATTAATATTTAAACCAAATATTTCTTATTGATAAACTACTATCTCTCTTTAACTATCTACTATAATCTATTAATCAACTAAAATAATCAATTGAAACTACGAGATAACTGCACTGATATATAAGAAAACACGTGATAACTGCACTCATATATAAAAAAACACGAGATTAATATTTATCATTGATAATTAAATTAGTTTTTGAAGACTACTACTGTTAGACTATAGTATAACCTTAGAGGGGGGTGAATAAGGTTATGTGTAATTCTTGGATTCTTTTCAAAATAAATGATAAGTTTGTTTAAATCAAATGCGGAAAAAGAGATTTGAACTTATCAGATATATGCAAGTAGGCAGATTAGGCACAATGAGATATTATTCTATATTCAATATTTACAATAAGGTTGTTTTATAAGTAATGCAGTGATATTGAATATAGCAGATCTACAGTAGTGATAGAGAAGATGATAGATAAACAGATCTGTAGTACAGCGAGTATAACTATAACCAGATTAACAGATTCAGATCAGAGTAGGGATATAGTTATACAACCAGATTAACAGATTCAGATCAGAGTAGTGATATTATAAACAGATATAAACAGTAAATAAAGTAAAGAGAGAGGGATAGAGATACACCAGGAATTTTACGAGGTTCGGGATAAAAGCCCCACGTCCTCGGCCTCCAGCTTTGCAACCTTTGGACTTTGCTGATAACCACTATATGAAGAACCAATGTTTTACAAACAATCAACTTCAAATAGCAAATCTCAATTCCCCTGAATTGAGAACCCGAGCTCCCCGCTAAGGATTTCAACCGCTTCAATCTCCTGATTGAACGACCCAAGAGCACCTCCCAGGATTTCAATACCACTTCAATCTTCCCCGATTGAACGACCCAAGATCACCTCCCAGGATTTCAAACCAACTCAATCTCCTGATTGAGAGACCCAAGAAAACTTCCCAGGATTTCAAACCAACTCAATCTCCTGATTGAGAGACCCAAGAAAACTTCCCAGGATTTCAAAGTGACCCCACAAATAGAGTAACGAATACAAACAGAGATCTATGATCCAATCACCTCAGATATAATGACAGTATAGTGACTAAGAGATGAGTGATATGAAAAATAGAAAATGATATGAAAGTTGAAGCTCTATTTTCTCTCTTTCTCAGATCTAGAAAATGTATGTGAGAAGCAGAGAGGAGTTGTGAATTGTGGTGTGAGGTGTGTTTTGAAAATGAGAAACACACCTCCTATTTATAGGCGTAGGAAAAAATTGATTTTTGAAAACCATTTAATGCATAGGATAATCGATTAAGGCCTTTATGTTTTGACAAGCCATAATCGATTATTTGACAAACTTGGAAACATTTATTTGCTTGATAATCGATTATGTATAGAAGGCAAACAAGCATATAATCGATTATCTTGATAAAAAAGGAAACATTACTTTGCTTGCTAATCGATTATGTATGAAGTGCAATAGGCAGGTAATCGATTATTTTGATGTAAAAGGAAACATTGAGAAGCTTGCTAATCGATTATTGATATTAGTTCAAATAGGCACATAATCGATTTATTGTTGTAAAAAAGGAAACAAATCTTGGCTTGATAATCGATTATTTGTTTTAGATAAAATAGGAGAGTAATCGATTATGTGCTCTGAAAACATTCAGGCACCTAATCTATTACCATAATCTATTATCTTTGTAAAAGAATAGGATTTTGATTTCAAGCCTTCAACAAAACTATTTTTAGGGTTTTAATCTTTCAACAAAAAATAGTTTTAGGGATTTTGTTGCCACCTTATGCATGCATGCAATTTTATAAAATATTTTTCAAAACTATTTTGATGCACCATGCATGTTTTGAAAAACTCATCTCTCAGCTACTAAAAGTCATAGACCTTCAGTGATAGGACCTTACACAGTGTCCTAAAGAAAGCTTATAAACAATTTAGATCTTGGACTTCTGAGGTGGCTTCTTCTCCAAGCTGCTCCACTTTAATATTTCCTGTTTTTCCATTCATGTCCTGTACTTTATTTTGTCCCTGCACTTTTATACACTGCAACCATTAGTGGACTAAATGTAATTTGTTATCATACAAAACAAAGAGTGTTTGTCCTTGGTTCAACAACTACTACAAACCTACTATCTAAAAAACAAGAAGACTTATTGATAATCTACTATCTAACTTTTATTATCTACTAGAATCTACTAATCAACTAAAATAATCAATTGAAACAACAAGATAACTGCAGTGATATATAAAAAAACACGGGATAACTGCAGTGATATATAAAAAAACACAGGATTAATATTTGCATTGATAATTATAATTTTTGGAGACTACTATAAACTTACTATCTAAAAAAAACAAGATGATGTAATGACTATTTAAACTGATTAATATTTAAAACACACGTGACAAATATTTGTCACTAATACCTAAAAAAAGACAAATAATTGTCACTGATATATAAAAAAACACGGGATAAATATTTTTTATTGATAATCTATTATCTATCTTTTGCTATCTACTATAATCTACTAACCAACTCAAATAATCAATTGAAACTATGAGATAACTGCAATGATACATAAAAAAACACGGGATAACTGCACTCATATATTAAAAAATACGAGGATAACTGCAATGATATATATAAAGGGATAACAACACTGATATATAAAAAAAACACGGGATAACTGCACTGATATATAAAAAAACACGGGATAACAACACTGGTCTATATAGGGTGGATCATCATGGTTTTAAAAATATGATACCCAAGATAATCATCCTTGGTTCAACAATATAGGTATCATCAAAAATATGTTGCATCAAAGATCTAGTATAATAGCACTTGAGAAAAAGCTTTGATGCATACAAACAATTACTTCACATAAGTGTTTAATACTTGATAAATATAGTTGTGTTTTCCTTACCCACACAACCTTTACCTATTAAGCAGATTTATAGTTGGTATACATTACAGATTCACTAGCTTTGTTGCTCAAGTTCAAGAGTAGTGAAGCATTACCAGATTCATGAGCTTCGTGTCTCAGCTATCAAGGTACCAATCCCCTATACCTTGAAGCAAACCTGCACAAAAAAATCAAGTAGGAACTTTTGGTACCCATTTCTCTTTGGGTCCTTTGGGGTTAGTTATCAAGGGGGTTTTCACAATCCACCTTGGTTTCTTACAGGCAGGTATAAGGGTACCTAGCTCACATAATTTATGAATAGGACATCTAAGAGAGCTATGGTTCCCTTTTTGACAGTAGGTGCATGAGAAAACAGTAGGTGTATAACTTGAAGTAGCAGCTACAAAAGTTATTTTCTTGTTCAAAACAGAGGAGGTGGAATTACCTTTGTACCCAATACCTCTCCTATCAACATATTCATGTTGGGAGTGAAGTAGCTTGGTCAAGGTCTTTTCACCAACCTCAAACTTTTTCAAAGATTCTTTCAAAAATTCATTTTCAACCTTGACTTTTCAAAATTTTGTTTAAGCTCAAGAAATTCAAGGTTGAAATGTTTTGTTTTATGTAGCTCATTCTTCAATTTAACTACCTCATTTTCAAGTGTCTCGATTTGAGTGAGCATGCTTTTGTTTCTCTTTGACAATTTCTTAGATTTTAACAAAAGAGTTTCATGTTCAAAATAAAGAGCTTCAAAAGCCTCACTCAAATTGTGACTACTACACGCATCATCAAATGAATCATCATGCATAGAGGAATCAGAAAGACTAGAAGAGTTAAGGCTTACCTTAGATGAGTCATTTGCCATATGACAAACACCATTTGCAATTTGCTCTTCTTCGTCTGTGCCACTATCGGTGCCAAGACAATCCCATATAGTAGCCTTAGATGTTTCACATGCCGTGAGACAAATGGCATTTGCAACCTCCTCTTCTTCACTGTCAGTATAGTTGTTCCATGTAGCCTTCTTAGCTTTCTTGGATTTCTTTGAGTTATTTCTCTTTTCAAGTTTGTTGAATCTCATGAATTCTTCAAATAATTCAGTCATGTCTTCATCATCAGATTCTTTATCAGACTCAACCTCTTTCCTTGCTACCTTAGATGTTTTAGCAGCAAGAGCAAGAGATTTTCTTTCTTTTACTATTTTTGCTTCTTGATCTTTGTTAGCAGCCAATACAACCTCAAAGGCAAGAAGTGACCCAATCAAGTCTTCTTGAGGCAGAGTGCCAGTATCTTTGGCTTCAGTGATTGCACAAGTTTTTGGAAAGAACTCACCAGTCAGAGATGCAAGAATCTTCCCATTTATATCTTTTGTAGAATACCTTTTTCCCAGTGCCCTTAGGTTGTTTATAATCAGATTCAGTCTCTGGTGCATAGCTGCAACAGATTCACCTTCCTTCATTTTGAATGATTCATACTCAGAAGTTAGGATTCTGATTTTTGTATCCTTTACTTGGCTTGTACCGACATGAGTGGCTTCCAAGCAATCCCAGATTTCCTTTGCTGTTTGACATCCTTTGACTCTACCATATTCTTCTTCACATAAGGATAAGTGAAGAATATTCATTGCTCTGGCATTTTGAGATATCTTATCCAACTCTGACTTTCTCAGCTCTTTCAGGTCAATGGTGAAGATATCCTCAACTGGCACTTCTTCTTCTTTGCCGGTAGCTTTACTTTTGATTTTCATTGGGATCAGTGGTCCATCTGCAATGATCCTCCATAAGGTGAAATCTATAGCCTGCACATGACATTTCATTCGACTACTCCAGTAGTCATAGTTAGTGCCATCAAACAGGGGTGGCCTAAATAAAGACATCCCCTCTTTCAAAAAAGAACCCATAATCACAGATATATAAATAAAATTTAAATTGCGAGATGTTAAGCTCTATATGCAATTTCTAGCTCTGATACCACTTGTTAGACTATAGTATAACCTTAGAGGGGGGGTGAATAAGGTTATGTGTAATTCTTGGATTCTTTTCAAAATAAATGATAAGTTTGTTTAAATCAAATGCGGAAAAAGAGATTTGAACTTATCAGATATATGCAAGTAGGCAGATTAGGCACAATGAGATATTATTCTATATTCAATATTTACAATAAGGTTGTTTTATAAGTAATGCAATGATATTGAATATAGCAGATCTACAGTAGTGATAGAGAATATGATAGATAAACTGATCTGTAGTACAACGAATATAACTATAACCAGATTAACAGATTCAGATCAGAGTAGGGATATAGTTATACAACCAGATTAACAGATTCAGATCAGAGTAATGATATTATAAATAGATATAAACAGTAAATAAAGTAAAGAGAGAGGGATAGAGATACACCAGGAATTTTACGAGGTTCGGGATAAAAGCCCTACGTCCCCGGCCTCCGGCTTTGAAACCTTTGGACTTTGCTGATAACCACTATATGAAGAACCAATGTTTTACAAACAATCAACTTCAAATAGCAAATCTCAATTCCCCTGAATTGAGAACCCGAGCTCCCCGCTAAGGATTTCAACCGCTTCAATCTCCTGATTGAACGACCCAAGAGCACCTCCCAGGATTTCAATACCACTTCAATCTTCCCCGATTGAACGACCCAAGATCACCTCCCAGGATTTCAAACCAACTCAATCTCCTGATTGAGAGACCCAAGAAAACTTCCCAGGATTTCAAACCAACTCAATCTCCTGATTGAGAGACCCAAGAAAACTTCCCAGGATTTCAAAGTGACCCCACAAATAGAGTAACGAATACAAACAGAGATCTATGATCCAATCACCTCAGATATAATGACAGTATAGTGACTAAGAGATGAGTGATATGAAAAATAGAAAATGATATGAAAGTTGAAGCTCTATTTTCTCTCTTTCTCAGATCTAGAAAATGTATGTGAGAAGCAGAGAGGAGTTGTGAATTGTGGTGTGAGGTGTGTTTTGAAAATGAGAAACACACCTCCTATTTATAGGCATTGGAAAAAGTTGATTTTTGAAAACCATTTAATGCATAGGATAATCAATTAAGGCCTTTATGTTTTGACAAGCCATAATCGATTATTTGACAAACTTGGAAACATTTATTTGCTTGATAATCGATTATGTATAGAAGGCAAACAAGCATATAATCGATTATCTTGATAAAAAAGGAAACATTACTTTGCTTGCTAATCGATTATGTATGAAGTGCAATAGGCAGGTAATCGATTATTTTGATGTAAAAGGAAACATTGAGAAGCTTGCTAATCGATTATTGATATTAGTTCAAATAGGCACATAATCGATTTATTGTTGTAAAAAAGGAAACAAATCTTGGCTTGATAATCGATTATTTGTTTTAGATAAAATAGGAGAGTAATCGATTATGTGCTCTGAAAACATTCAGGCACCTAATCTATTACCATAATCTATTATCTTTATAAAAGAATAGGATTTTGATTTCAAGCCTTCAACAAAACTATTTTTAGGGTTTTAATCTTTCAACAAAAAATAGTTTTAGGGTTTTTGTTGCCACCTTATGCATGCATGCAATTTTATAAAATATTTTTCAAAACTATTTTGATGCACCATGCATGTTTTGAAAAACTCATCTCTCAGCTACTAAAAGTCATAGACCTTCAGTGATAGGACCTTACACAGTGTCCTAAAGAAAGCTTATAAACAATTTAGATCTTGGACTTCTGAGGTGGCTTCTTCTCCAAGCTGCTCCACTTTAATATTTCCTGCTTTTCCATTCATGTCCTGTACTTTATTTTGTCCCTGCACTTTTATACACTGCAACCATTAGTGGACTAAATGTAATTTGTTATCATACAAAACAAAGAGTGTTTGTCCTTGGTTCAACAACTACTACAAACCTGCTATCTAAAAAACAAGAAGACTTATTGATAATCTACTATCTAACTTTTATTATCTACTAGAATCTACTAATCAACTAAAATAATCAATTGAAACAACAAGATAACTGCAGTGATATATAAAAAAACACGGGATAACTGCAGTGATATATAAAAAAACACAGGATTAATATTTGCATTGATAATTATAATTTTTGGAGACTACTATAAACTTACTATCTAAAAAAAACAAGATGATGTAATGACTATTTAAACTGATTAATATTTAAAACACACGTGACAAATATTTGTCACTAATACCTAAAAAAAGACAAATAATTGTCACTGATATATAAAAAAACACGGGATAAATATTTTTTATTGATAATCTATTATCTATCTTTTGCTATCTACTATAATCTACTAACCAACTCAAATAATCAATTGAAAACTATGAGATAACTGCAATGATACATAAAAAAACACGGGATAACTGCACTCATATATTAAAAAATACGAGGATAACTGCAATGATATATATAAAGGGATAACAACACTGATATATAAAAAAACACGGGATAACTGCACTGATATATAAAAAAACACGGGATAACAACACTGGTATATAAAAAAAACACTGCACTGATATATAAAAAAACACGGGATAAATGCACAGATTGTTTTTAAATGATACTTTTACATTTTTAGATTTTAACATTTATCTATTTTTTATTTGAAACTCCTTTTTTATCTACTTTAAATTTGTCTTTATTTTCATGGCGTAATATTCAGACTCTTTAAATACTATATAAGTTCATTCATAAAAAGAACACGACAGCACCCGTGCATATGCACGGGTATCCTACTAGTTTTGATAGAAATTAATAATTTAATTAAAATGATTAAATTAATATTGATTTATCTAGAATACAAAATATAAACAAGTGGCAACGGGAGCAGCAGCGAGAGACTGACAATGAGTTTGACAACATGGGAGACAACATGGGAGCGGCAACGAGAGACTGGAAATATGATCGGAGTGGCAACGAGAACGGCAACGGGAACGGCAAATGCACTAGCACTTGCAACAGGAGACTTGGGAGAAGTTGGTCTTAAAATACTTAAAGGAACCATTGTTTGCAGATTTTCCAGTCTAAAAAATAACACAACCAATGGGGTAAAGAGCTTCTTTTTCTGATATGTTATTATATGGGAGGGGGTGTGGGGTTTTGTTGTTGGTCTATCATACTATTTTCTGTAGGATCTTAGCAGTTTTTGCTCGATATCTATCTTGATGATTGCTACTGCACAAAATCAAGCTTTGGGTTTGCTCTATGGTGAAGTGAAAGTGAAACTTAATTAGTTTGCTTGGGATTTGAATTTAGAGGAAGCTCCATCTTTATTAGTCTTGACATGTTCTTCCTTCTACAACTTTGACCTTTCTCTTGAATATGGATTTGTCTCCTCTTTAAGACCCTTGGTAATTATTATATCTATTGTGTGTTTACCTATATTTCTCAACTGTTGGGCCTCATCTGTGATTTTTTCAATGATGTTCTTCCCTGTGTAAAAGTTGCATGCTGCAAAAATCTACGTGTTGCTGCTGGTGTTTTAGGTAGAGTTTAAAAGAATTGTGCATTCTTTTTGTGATAATTCAAAAAGGAAGTGTGATGCTGCCTATGTGGTGCTTGCTCCCATGAGTCCCTTGGTGATGTTTTGATTTGGAAACTAAGGTAGGGTCTGCTGCAACCAGGGTGGCCACGAAATGGAATATGACTTAAGTATACAATCGATTTTATGCTTTAAAAACCAAGTCAAAAATTGATTCTTTGCTTTAAAAACACCAAGTCATAAATCGATTGTTTGCTTTAGAACAAGAAGTTATGAATCGATTGTTGTCTTCCAAAAACATGTTCTTTTAAAAACATAAGTGCATAATCGATTTCTTGCTTCATTTCTCTTTAAAACCAAGTGCATAATCGATTTTATGTTTGTAAACATTTGTGCCTAACCTATTTAGCATGCATACGATTACTTGATTACATGAGTGTTGTGTATGGAGAGATTTGAGTCGATCCTCAAAAGAAGTTTACAATCATTCCTAAGACACGACCCAACTTCCCAGTGACTACCCTTGACACGAACTTACTTCTTGAGTCTGTTGTGTCGTGGAGTTCCATTTGTGACTTTGTCTTAGATTACCTCATCATCAAAACTTAACCTGCAACACAAGATATCCACATAATAATGATTATGTGAACTTTGGTTATGAAAATGAATTATAATCGTTTAGAGTTTGAGTGAGAAAATTTTATGACATGATAAATGGACTATATGTCTCTTGAGGTTGAGGATGAGGTTATAATGATATTGAGGACATGTAATAATATTTATATATATTATATAAATTGAGGATGGGTGCTCGCACGGGTCAAAACGCTAGTAAAAACTAGAGGTCGGGTTTAAATCTTGTTAAGAAGAACCAGTGGGACAAAGAAAAAAAGTACAATATTCAAAGTACATTTTCCCTCGAAAATACATGATTTGTGAACAGTGGCGGACCTGGCATATGTCCAGGGGGTTCAGTTGAACCCCCTGGAATTTTTTTTTTGCACTAAACACTCTATATAAATAGCCTAAATCTCCTGAAATTTTAATTTTGACACCCCTGAAAATTTGAAATTGTACTAGTAGACCAAGTTTTGCACCCATTTGACACCGGCCTTAAAAAATTTGACACCCCTGACCCCGGGGTCCTGGGTCCGCCACTGTTTGTGAATTGTCATTTAATTGGTGCATCAAACTGCTATGCACGTGCTTGTTGAAAGATGAAGCTGGCAATGCTTCTATGAATAAATTTGGGTGGTCATTTGAGCGAATATTACAAATATCAACGGTACCTTTCTTTTAGAGCTCATAAATAAATGCAAAAGATTTTAAGTGAAATGTGTTTCATTCTATGGGTCGGGTGGGTTTTTTAAACACTCAACCCAATTAAGTATTTATGGGTTGGATTCGGCAAAATTAGACCCAAATTTTCGTGACCCAAACCAACCCAACCCGATCTCAAATGGGTTGAGTTGGGTTCATTAGTAAAATATCTTTTTTAAGAAAAATCAAAAAAGAAAGAATAATATGCCTTAATTTGGAGTTTCATTACAATTAATTAAACTAAATTCAAAAGAAAAGGTCATCAAAAAACCCATGAAGCTCATGCAAAAGAAAATTTTCTTCTTACGAAAATGTCTTAAAGAAACTAAGACATATCACACACACACAAAATTAGTATATGTAAGTTCATAGTGGTATGGGTTGGGTTGGGTTTAGTGGGTTCCAAATTTTCAGACCCGCTACCCAACCTGTACTCTATGGGTTTCCCTATTTAAAACCAACCCAACCTACTTACTCGATCCAACCCAGATTTTGTGGATTGGGTTGCAGATTGGGTTAAAGTGTACCCATGCCAAAATAGGTACTAGGCAAAGAATGAAAATCATTTCCAAATAAGACAAGACATTAGTATTTTAAGGTTAGACCCCAAAAGAGTCTACACAAATTTTTTTTGGTGAAGTTGTCTTTGATCTCGTTCTAGTGTCTAGGCGAAAGAGGCCCTAACTAATCTAGAGTTCGACTGAGAGGTAAGTAAAGTCTAGTTCCAATTTGTTCCATTTTGGGGATCGAACCTAAGTACAAGCCGAATTTGTCCCTTTAGATAGAGTGCATATTAACCACTTAAACCCAAACTTGGAGTTCATGAGTCTACACAATTTAAACTCATTATTCACACCTTATATAAATTTGAGTTGTCTCTGTTTTATACTACTCCGGCCACGTTTATAAGAAGAAGAAAACACCATGATAAGTTTTTTTTTTTCTTACAAATGAGACGAGAGAGTACTAAATTTTACAATTTTACAAGTAAAAAAGCCAGACATGAGTTTTATAGAAAACTTAGTCCCAAATAATACCATGAGAAAAAAAGGAGCACACATGCATGAATAGAAATCAAGTAAGCCAAAGTCAGTGATGCTTCTGTTTTACTACTACTCTAAAATCTCTTGTACACCTCCACCATGCCCTTCTAATCATCACTAACTCAGACCTCTCTATTTACAATTTACAAAATATATGTCACAAATTTTCAGCCGCGCCATAAGAGTATAGGTGCCTGCCTGCCTGCCGAGGTTCGCATGTGATTCTTTCACTACACAAAAGTTTAGTACTCTGTTCCTATAAAAAGCGATCTAGAAACACAAAGCTTGTGTCAGGGAAATTGGTCACCGCCAAGCCTAGTGTGAAATCAAGAGTTCAAACAATTTTGTGGCTTGGTTAGCATTTAAACAAGAGCAGCAACAAACTCGGAGGGGTTTAGCTTCTTACATGTTTTCAAGTCCACACTAACTGAGAATACTGAATACACGGGCCTATGGTCTGAAAATTTGGACTCTCCTCGCACGTACCATAACTGCTACAGGCCTTCCCCTTTCCACAGAATTCTATCACACCTAATTCTCCACACAAACAAATTTACATCAGTTGAAAACCGATGACATAATTTCATTTAGGGTTTTTTTACCCCCTCTTAGACGTGTACCCCACAACACATTTTATCCCCAAAATACCTCTCACTTTTTTACCAAAATTTAAATGAAAACTAATTTTTTTTTAAAATTTTCGGAATTATCTATCAACAGGTGTTTTCGGAAGTCGTTTTTTTCAGTCTTTCCGGAAACACCTATGATACATATTTCCGGAAGTCATTTTTGTGTTTCGAAATTATGTCAAAATAGATGATTCCGAAAGCAATTTTGTTGAAGTTTTTCAGAAACACCTCAAAAGAGGATGATTCCGGAAGCAAGTTTATTGAAGTTTTCCAGAAACACCTCAAAAGAGGTATTTCCGGAAATCATTTTTTCTTCCTGAATCATACTCTTTTGAGGTGTTTCCTAAAACTTCAACAATATTACTTCCAGAAATACCTCAAAAAAAGATATTTCCAAAAATTTGGGGTAAAATGGTCGGTTTTGTCAAAGTGTACACGGTCTAATAGCGGGGTAAAAAAAAGCCTTTCATTTAACTTTCTTTATTCTAAGAAAAACCACTTTTTGATGAAGATACAATTGTATTTGGTTGAAGAAATCTTACCAAGCTGGAGTGCGTCGTTTTTCCTTGGACTTGGAGGTTTGTGCACATACTGGTTAGAATTGAATAAGTATTTGTAAGTAGGAGCAAAATCTATCTTCCCTTCCTTCCAATCTTTGAATACTCTACCAGCTTTCTGCTCTATCCTTAGCTACTACCAAGTAGCATGAATACAACACGATTCCATCAACACAACAACACTGTTACTATCGATAATTATAGGCGCAGAATAGCACTTTTGGTCCTTTATGTTTGCTCCAGATTTCACTTTGGTCCTTTATCTTTTTTTTGGTCCGTTTTGGTCCCTTATGTTTCATTTTTGTTTCACTTTGGTCCCTGACGTTAGTTTTTACTAACGGACGCCACGCTGGCAGTTAACTGCTGACGTGGCGTCCTTGATTCATTAATTGACGTGGCACTTTATATTTTTTAAAATTTTAAAATCACAATTTTGTTGATCTTCTCTCTCACTCGTCCTTCTCTCTCTTCACTCAGCGCTCACCACCGTAACCCCCCCCCCCCACCCACCCACCCACCAAACCTGCGCTCACCACCGTAACCCCCCCCCCCCCAACCCAAACCTGCATTCATCTCCTTCAGCGCTGTACCTCCCTCGTCGCTGAACAGATCTGGAAGATTGAACCTCTCTCTCTCTCTCTCTCTCTCTCTCTCTCTCTCTCTCTCTCTCCTCACAGCGCTCTCTCGTTTCTCTCCAGAACTCGTTTTCTCTCGTTTCTCTCCAGATCTTCTTCCACCCCTTTCTTCTTTCGTTTTAATCTGGGTGGCTTCGGTGGCTTCGGTGAAGAGAGAGAGAGAGGAAAAGAAGATCTGGGTTTCTCTCTGGTTCTCTCTGGGTTTCTTCTCTCTGGTGCGACAGTGAGAGAGGGAGATGCGACGGTGAGAGAGGGAGAGAGACGGTGGTGAGAGATCTGGGTTGAACGAGTGAGGGAGATGCGACGGTGAGAGAGGGAGAAGCGACGGTGAGAGAGGGTGGCGACGGTGAGAGAGGGAGAGAGACGGTGAGAGAGGGAGAGAGACGGTGGTGAGAGATCTGGGTTGAACGAGTGAGGGAGATGCGACGGTGAGAGAGGGAGAAGCGACGGTGGGAGGGTGGCGACGGTGGTGGGAGGGGTGGCGACGGTGGTGGGAGTGGCTGGGAGGGTGGCTGTTTTATTTAAATAATTTATGTTTTATTTAAATAAAAAAAGGAATTTATGTTTTATTTAAATAATTTATGTTTTCTGTTTTATTTAAATTGAAAAACAAAATGCTGATGTGGAAATGAATGGAGGGACGCCACGTCAGCAGTTAACTGCCAGCGTGGCGTCCGTTAGTAAAAACTAACATCAGGGACCAAAGTGAAACAAAAATGAAACATAAGGGACCAAAACGGACCAAAAAAAAGATAAAGGACCAAAGTGAAATTTGGAGCAAACATAAAGGACCAAAAGTGCTATTCTGCCATAATTATATCATTATGAAATACCGACACAAAAATTGACCTACAAGTGCCTAGATATTTACAATAATTTGAAAGTGTATCGGTATTTGTACACACTTACTACACATACACATAAATTTAGGTACTGATAAAAAAAAATACACTTATATATTATTTACCTATCCTTCTCTAATAGTGCTTGCCAATCATTCTTCTTTAATAGTTCAAGTGAATCATCATCGTAACCAGCAGCAAGCCGATAATTCAAATCCCCAAGCCAAATAATATTACTATATGGATGCCAAAAAAAGAAGTCAAGGTCCAATGAGATGTTAAAGGTAAGGTAGTTATAAAGTTCTTTCAACAAATTAATTAGAAAGTAGTGCATATTGAATTTGCTAACCATTTATTTAATTTCTGTTTCTGGTTGTCAAAATGAAACGGCAGGGGTGCAAATAGAAAAATACCCAGCCCACTCAGTTAGCCCACAAGCACCAAAAAAACACAGCAGCCCAACTTGGCTGCCAAACGGGTTCCTGCGGAACCCAGATTCGACAACTGTAGCAACACGCGGGTTAAAACGACCCGCTCCACTACCCGTCGTATATAAGGCAGCATTGCAGCAAAATCCCCCAGATAAAGAAATCAAGTGGATGATTCCGAACTGTGTGAACAAACTTTGTTTTTATCTTGCGTTATATTTATTCTTTCTTTACCGTGTTCATTGTGTTCACTATTGTACAAACAAGGTGCTTGATTTGTGTTCTTGCAAGAACTGGTTCTCTGCTTCCGCTTGGAATTCGCATTTCCAAATTCCTAACATAGACGGATTATCTAATTTACTTTAGAAGATGTTTTGATAATTACATGTACACATTATGTATTACATTGCATATTAGGCTTTGATGTGTGAGGCACAAGCTAGAGAAAATGGGAAGATTGAAGAGAGGAGGCACAACCTAGGGCAATGTTTTCAAAACCGAACCAAAAATCAAACTGGCGAGCCCTTTAAATCATTGTTCCAAAGCTTTAAACCACTCGAACTAAGATGAACCGGGTCGGATAGCCCCAAAATTATTGAACTATGGACAAGACTAGTTCAAGGTTTAATTAGTTAGACCGTTCGATTCAGTTCAATTTTTTAAAACACTAGCCCAGGCTTCCAAGTTGTCCTACAACAACCTAGATTGCGGCCCAACCTAAAGATTTAAACTATCTTAGCCATGGAGTCAGCACACGTGTAACCTAATGAAAATGATCTTCCATCTATTATCAACAGTCAGCAATTCTTTACATTGTGATTATTGTGTGCTTGTGTGGAGATCTAAAAGCATTTAGTATTATAAGTTGTCCCTAAAGAATTTATTTTTGGAAAATAATCAATTTAGCATTAAAGAATTGAAAGAATACATGAGTTCAAACTTCAAAACAAATGATGAGAACTAATGAACTACTTGAAATTACAAATACAAGTTAAATATGAACAAATGAATAATCAGAGTAAGAAATCAAGTCTGGGTGCCATATTTCCAAACAATAAATTCAAGTCATTCTGCAAAGGTGTCAAGTTCAAGTCCAAACACATAACCCTCTTACTATTCGATCTCTTCAAAACCGGGAGTTTCATAACAACCCGCTTTACCGAAGAAACCCCTTCATCGAGTGCAATTCTATGCCTTCTCATGTGTCCTCCCAATGCCTGTCCTCTAGAGAATTCCTTACCACAAATGTAGCACTCATGCATTTTGGGGTTGCTCCATAAACTCAGAGTTTGGGCCTGTGTTTTGAGTTCTGGCCCATCTAACTTGGGCTTCTTGTGGCTAGCCCTGTGACCACCAAGGGCTTGAAACGAATCAAACTTGCGATTGCAAGTTATGCCCTCAAATTCAATAGGACCAAAACGTTGTTTCTTATTCTTATGTTTGCTTTCTCTAGGATGAGAGAGTAGCATTATACAATTTGCTAAATCTATGCTCTCTAGTACTTTTTCATCTCTCAGCCTCTTCATATGGCTATGTGGTAGAGTAATTATATAAGAATAATTCTAAATATGTAATGTGATTAAGGTGGTGGTGAAATACACAAAATATTGAAATTCAGATCTGTGTTGGTGAGTAGGATTAGGATATAGAGATTGGTATTTATAGGCTATTGGGGAGAAAGTCAAGGACTTTGACTGATTTAAATAAACCAACTATTTGGTGGCTGTTTTTTGTTTATCAATGAATTGACTATTAACGAATGTTTCAAATCTATTGAAAATAAGAGTTGTAAGTTTTTTACGGTTGTTGGAGTGCCGTCAAAGTTGGTTCCAATTGTATAGAATGCAATGAATCCTTACCGAATTTGGTAATTTCATGTAGTTTATTTAAGAATAATAATAGCCGTGTGGGAAGCAATGGTGTTTTGGCGTGCTACGTACACACAGTGAACAGAACAAGTCGTCTGCGGCGAGCTACAAGCCTAATTAGGAAGCAGATGGGATCTCTTTGAAACTTTTGTATTGCTGCTGATAAGAACTGATCCTAAACTGTTGTTTTGAAAGGGAATCATTCAGTAATTTAGATAAGCATGGGTAATAAAGAAGAGTTTGTTATTATAAATATAAAATTTAAAATTTGTAGTTTCAAAAATGTATGTAGATTATTTTTGGTAACTTAAACTATCCCTTAGAGTTGCACACCAAAGAGTCTCTACTAGAAACTAATCATTCGAGATACTGAGATTCATTAAAAGAATTGACCTCTTCCACCATATATTCTTTTTATACGCACCGGTGGAATCGAAATGTATGTAAATAAACGGAATGTGTTAGAATAAATGTATTTTTAAAATATACAAGTCAAGATTATACAATTATGTTTTAAAAAACAATATTACACAATTCTAGTGATACACAATGACATAGTACTAAATGGTGAAAGAAAATATGTTTGGAGATCTATTATGTAATATAAGATCTATTTCAGTCGTAAAGGATGATATTAATTAATCCAAATGATACTAATTATAAACATGTAGAAATATTGATTTTTTTCAAGATAGATAGATAGTTTTTGGTATATAAACTGTGCGTAATTGCAGAGACTAATCCCTCGAGTGGGGTAGCACTACAATGGGCAGCAAAACTCTCCCTCAAGAGATTTAACAATGCTAATGCTAGATTCGAACCCATCACCTTGGTTAAGCTGGAAGAGACTCCTATCATCTCATCCAAATGT
Organism: Astragalus membranaceus; assembly: GCA_039519185.1. Taxonomy (NCBI): domain Eukaryota; kingdom Viridiplantae; phylum Streptophyta; class Magnoliopsida; order Fabales; family Fabaceae; genus Astragalus; species Astragalus membranaceus. The sequence goes on along the minus strand of CM076847.1, from coordinate 83,195,669 downwards.
TCTTGGGTAAGACATATAGATAGTTGTTGAAAGGCAAAAATACTTTTAGTATCTATGAACTATTTTAAATATTTAAATATTAAAATTGGATAAATTCAAAGTATTCAAATATGGCATTTTAATGATTTGTTTGTTAGACTTAGATCCACTTATTAGTAATATAGGGCCCATTTATTATATTGATTAAAAAATTAGTGAATTTGACATTCAATAATTTAGAGATTATTTTTCAGAGATTTTTGTGAAAAGTATAAATTTCTTTTTTTAAAAAAATCACTTTTTTATGTGTGTTTGTTAGTTATATTTCTATATAAAAAGTAAAGGCGTAAAATTTTGAACATGAACTCGAACGAAAAAAAAAAGTAATATGAATTAATAATAAAAGTTTAACATATCTATAAAAAAACTATCCCAATAATTTTGTAGTCTACTCATATCAATCGTCGTCCATAGAAAGCGAATGCATAAAAATAAAGTTTTAGTGTTGTCCTCGTCTAGGCAATTGATCTCTAATAGCATTTCTTATTTCTTCTATTTCTCTGACATATGTCTGTGTTGGATCTTGTCATTCATCATGTTGAGCTACATAGCTATCATCTCCATCATTGAAATTCCATTCGGTGTCCTATAACTCACTGAGATGCTCTAAATCCTCAAGAATGGGTATATAACCCGAGTCTATTCTTCTAATAAAGTTGTGGAGTGCAAAACATGCCCATATAATAGATATTTGAGTTTGAAGCTTGAAGTTGGTCATATTTTGCAATATTCTCCATCCTGCTTTGCAAACACCAAATGTTCTTCCAATAACACTTCTCAAACTAGAATGATGATAATTAAAAATTTCATCTCTTGATCTGCAACCTGGAGCCAGCCTAAAATATGGAAGATGTATTCCCATATGGTCCCATGAAACCCTTAAATGAAGGATATCCCGAGTCAACAAAGAAATATTTTCCTATAATAAATAAAAGAAATGTCATAAAATATTATAAAAATATTATACAAGAAAATAAATAAAATTATTATGTAACTAACCTTCAGGGGGATAAGGGAACTGTAAACCAGGGTTACGGAGAGTGTCCATAAAAACCCTTGCATCATGAACAGATCCTTCCCAATCACACAATGCAAACGTAAAGATATAGTTCATACTATTAATCAACATTAAAAAGAAAGAATGTGATGATAATCCTAATAGTCTAATCCAATTCATACATGAAGAGAAAACAAGAACGAATTACTAACTTTTAGTAGAGATGTGCAAAATTTCAATAAGATTTGCAGAAGAAGAACCTGCTCTGCAAACTATATAGAGGTTGTATTGTGCGAAGGAAGACTAACGACTATATAGAAGTAGGTCAAAACAAGGACATGGTTGGAATATTAAAATTTCTATAAGGGTATTTTTGCCTTAAAAAGTTTTCACGAATTTTCTCTCTCCTTTAAAAAAATTGATTTTTTGAGAAGCTACTCAAAACAACTTCTCATTTGAAGCAGTTTTTATATTATTTTCTGATTTTCATTTTTTCCAAAATCTGTAACAAACGGATGACATGACGTCATAAATGATTATTTTTTAAAAAAATGTGATTTTTTTTATAAAAAAAATCGTAACAAATGGGCTCTTAATGCAGTTTGGGAAAGCACTTCAATAAAAAATATATCTTTTGCTCGAAGAATTTCATGATAAAATTTAGTACATATTTATTAATTTAATTAAAGCTTTTATATAAGAATTATTTATGTTAAATCTATTTTCATCAAAGTTATTGATTTTCGAATTCAGAGTTTTACGAAATTAATACGAAAACGACGAACATTCTGATACCCTGAAGCTTTGATAGGATATGGTTCTCAACATTCAATCACATAATGACATATCATTTTTTTAAAATTTAATTATTTTAAAATAGATGTAAATTTTGAATTAGTTTTGTCTATCATTATCCAACAAAATTCAAGAGTATCATAGAATTGAATTTCTCTACTAAAATTTATACATGTTTACTTTTTTTGGGTTTAATATATATGTTTACTTAAACACATACATCACAGGATTTGTGCCACAGACTGCACTACTTGTTTTATATATAATAAGGCTCATACTTCTTACAACCTCCCTACACACCACACACCCCCAAATCCTGAAAATCTCAAAAATACCCCTAACCTAAAACCCCTTATCCGCACACTCTCCCTTTCTTACATACTTCACACTCCCATTTTCCCTCACCACTGTCCCAGCCCCCTCTCTCCTTCTTTTCATCTCTCATTCGCCTCTCTCACTCACTCTCTTCACCCCTCTCACTCACTCACTCTCTTCGCGTCTCTCTTTCACTCCACAGTACCAGAACCAGGTATGCAGTATTTGTTAAATTTTACGCAGTGTGAGTGTGTGCCAAGATATACGTCACAACATCATGATACCTTACGGGTTTGGTATCATGATGTTGTACTTGTTGAATCCCGGAAAAAAAGGGGACGCGCTGGAAATTTTTCATTTCATTAATGGTATTATGGTCATTTCGTAGGTTTTGGGGGTGTGCGGCAACGTTACCCATGTAAAGAATTAGAAGAGAGATAAACTGAATCTCTTGACTTTATTGATTTGGTTCAATAGTATATATACATGGTTGGATCCTAACCGACTCAGTTTTGGAACTCAACTGATTAGTTACAGCAGTTACAAGTTTGTTATCATACTAACTACACATTACAAGGGTACATTAAGCTGCCACCTAATCAGTCTATGTGGCATATGAGTCAACCATATAATAGTCTATACTTGACTCTCATATACAACTATGTAAGCTTAGCCTTATTCCCTAATACTCCCCCCTCAAACGAGAGGTGAGGTGAAGCCATCACTTTGAGTTTGGTCTTGAATTCAGTGAAGAGAGGTGCTGCCAAAGGTTTGGTCAGTACATCTGCTATCTGGGAAGCAGCTGGAACATGTAGAACTGTGAGATCTTTGGAGAGAACCTTGTCCCGCACAAAATGAATGTCAAGTTCTAGATGTTTGGTTCTAGAATGCAGCACTGGGTTGTGGGCAATAGCTACCGCGCTCTGGTTATCGCAGAGTAATACTGGTGTTAGATACTTAACTTTGAGTTCACGTAGCAGTGACTGGATCCACAATATTTCTGCAGTGGCATTTGCTAAGCCTCGGTATTCCACTTCTGCACTAGACCGTGCTACTAATGTTTGTTTCTTTGAACTCCAAGACACTAGATTAGGTCCTAAAAATACACACGAGCCCGAAGTGGATCTTCTGTCATCGGGATCGCTTCCCCAATCTGAATCACTGTATGCTCGGAGTGACAGAGCATTGTTGATATTGGCAGGTTGCAGGAGCAGTCCATGATCTGATGTGTTGCTGAGATATCGAAGTATTCTCTTCACTGCTTTCCAGTGGCTGTCCAATGGTGTGGCCATGAATTGGCACACTTTGTTGTCACAGTAAGCTATTTCAGGCCTTGTTAATGTTACATATTGGAGGGCTCCAACTGTGGACCTATAGGTGTGAGGATCTCTCATAGTGTCTGATCCAATTCTGCTCAACTTAGTTGTAGAAGCCATAGGAGTACCTATTCCCTTGCAATCAGTCATCACAGCTTTGTTGAGAAGATCTTTGATATACTTGTGTTGGGACAGCAAAACAGAACCTGAAGGCAAGTACTTAAGCTCAATGCCAAGAAAATATTCAGGCCTACCCATGTGCTTTAGAGCAAACTCAGTGTTAAGCTTTTTGATGAGGTCCTGTATTAGAGCTGGAGATGATCCTGTAATGAGGATATCATCCACATAAACTAATGCAAAGTGCTGGACACCCGGAGCAGAGTGAATGAACAGAGAACTGTCGCATTTGCTGGCTGTAAACCCAAACTGTTTAAGAGCAAGCTTAAGCCTTTCATGCCAGGCCCGAGGGGCCTGTTTAAAGCCATATAGAGACCTATTTAATCTGCAAACTTGAGTTTTATCAGCAGTGGCAAAGCCCGGAGGTTGCAGCATAAAGATTTCTTCCTCAAGGTGACCATTGATAAATGCGTTGTTCACATCTATCTGTTGAATGTTCCATTTACAGCTGATGGCCAGAGAAAGGAGAATTCTGATGGTTGTTGGCTTGATCACTGGGGCATAAGTCTCACCATAATCTTTCCCTGCTAGCTGGTTGTACCCTTTGGCTACTAACCAGGCCTTGTATTTGTTTATGGACCCATCAGGATTTTGTTTAATTCTATACACCCACTTACACCCTATCGCTTTTCTATTAGGAGGTAGAGTTGTAATAGTCCATGTATTATTGGCTTGCAGAGCCTTGATCTCAGTTTCCAGAGCTTGTTTCCACTGTGAGCTAGCTAAAGCTTGTTTGACACTGTGAGGTTCAAATTCAGCAAGCAAAACCTTAGGTTTCAACGAACCAGTTTGTAGTCTCGTGATCATGGGATGTGTCTTGACAGTAGTAGGTGCTGGTGGTGGACTAGGTGGTGCTTGTGGCACGGGTACGGGCACGGCTGGCACAGGAGAAGAGACTGTATTGGTAGGAGAGGATGCTGAGTCTGTAGTAGCAGTGACAGTGGCAATGGGTGACTCAGGATGTGCTGGATGTGGTGGTGAATTTTGTGAGTCACCGAGTGTTGTAGGAGTGTCTTGTGAAGCATTGGAAGTAACTGGGAAGCTAGGTAAAGGTAAGGTAGAGTTCACAGAAGTAGTAGGCTGGGGTGCAGAGGAGTTCTTTGTAGGAAACAATGCTTGGTAAGGGAAAGTCAGTTCATCAAATGTGACGTCTTTGGATATAACTATTTTACCCTCAGGAGTTAAGCATGTATGGCCCTTGTGTGATGGAGAGACTCCAAGATAAACACACTGTGAGCTGTGGAGTTGAAATTTAGCTTTATTGTAGGGTCTTAAATGTGGATAGCAAGCACAGCCAAAGGTTCTCAATTGGACATAGTTTGGAAGAGTATGATAGAGAGCCTGAAATGGAGAGGTGGGAGGGTTCAGACCAGTGGTAGGTATACGGTTGATAAGGTGAGTGGCTGTTGTAATAGCATGGTCCCAGTATTGGAGAGGTAAGGAAGCATGAGCTAGTATAGTAAGAGCCATTTCTGTGAGATGCCTGTGCTTTCTCTCCACAGTTCCATTCTGGTGGGATGTGTATGGACAAGTGAACCTGTGTAAAATTCCAAGACCAGACAAATACTTGGTGAAGGGTAGGTATTCCCCCCCACCATCAGTTTGAACAGACTTTAGGTTAGCACCAAATTGTGTTTGAATAAGTTTGTGAAACAAAATGAAAGCATCAAGAGCATTAGATTTATTTTTGAGCAGATAAACCCAAGTATACTTGGTAAAGGCATCAACAAAAGCTATGTAGTAATGATAGCCACTACTAGAAGACATAGGGGAAGGTCCCCACAGATCTGTATAGACTAATTCAAAGGGACGAGTATACTGTGATTGTGATGCTGGTGCATGAATTCTATGTGCCTTGCCTAATTGACATGATTTGCAGAAATCAAAAGACAGTTTATTGGATCCCTTCAAGTTACATTGTTTCATTACATGCGATACAATGTGGGAGTTTGCATGACCTAAACGAGTGTGCCATAGAGCACTAACAGAATTACATTTATTTGAAGACAGAAAATTTGAAACAGATTCAGCAGATACAGAGTTGCCTACTGTTACATTGTTTGAACTAGGTGAAACTATATGTGAAACAGGTAAAGTTTTACAAATTGAAACAGATTTTGGTCTTTTGATAAGTGGCAGACCCTTGAAGACATAGAGTCCATCAGAGCCACGAATGCCTTGTAATATGACCTGTTTAGAGACCTGTGATTTCACCAAGCAATAAGGGTCATGGAACTCAAAGTAAACATGATTGTCTTTAACAAATTGTGAAACAGAGAGCAGATTCTTGGTAATTTTAGGCACATACAGCAGATTATTTAACACAAGATTTATATGCGGATGCAATGGTGATGTGAATTGAGAAGAACCTACTGAGTGAATGAGAGAACTATGTCCATTTCCCATTTTGACTCTAGTGTGACCTTTGTAAGGACGCATATAGTGTATATTAGAGGAATTGGCTGTGACATGGTGCGAAGCGCCAGTGTCACCATACCAGTCCTCATAATCTTCAGGATTAGGTGAGGGATATTGAATGATTTTACCTGTGGCGTCTAGGGGAAGAGCCTCAGCAAGACACACACTTGGTGTTGCAGCATCCTTTGATGTAGCAGGGGTTGAGTCAGTGGAAGTTGAAGTGTCTGTATTCGCTTGCACTACATTAGGAGGTGGAACGAAGGTTTCATCGAACCTGAACCAGCAATCAGCACAGAATGTCCATAGCGACCACACAATTGACAGGTAGGTCGTGATCCCGATGCACGACCACCGCGTGCGCCATCACCACGGCCTCGAGTGCGCCCTTGCCTACCACGACCTCGATGATTGGAGTTATTATTGTAGTTTCCCCTTGCTCCACCACCACGGCCTTGAACGTGAGCAATGTTGACCGTAGCATTGGACACCGCCAATTCTTGGCGATATTTGTCAAGCTGAGATTCTTGAACCAAAAGTAAAGATTCAATTTCAGCGAGGGGAGGAGTACCAGATCGACCAAAGATCATCATCACAAAAGGACTGTACTCCTCCGGTAATCCATCCAGAATAACGTCACACAGGTATGAGTCCGAAATAACCTCACCGATTGATGTGAGAGTGTCAGCCAAGGAGTGAATCGCAGTGAGAAACTCTGAAATCGACTTCGAACCTTTCTTTGTGTTCTTGAGTTCGTGACGGAGTTGTCTCGCCTTTGCCTTCAGATGTGAGAAGTAGTGTTGCTGCAATTTCTCCCATAACTGCCAAGAATGCTCGCAAGTGAGCACCCTAGGCAATACAGATTCAGACAAGGCAGATAAGATCCAGGTGAATAAGGTTTGGTCTTGGACCAACCAGTTTTCAAACGCATCGGAGGTTTTTCCAATCAATCGATCTTCTTCCGACGAATACTTTTGAGGAATCACTGGATTCACGAGCAATCGCTGCAATTTGTGCATTTTTACGACGCCTTCGATTTGTTTGTTCGAGAGAAGAAAGTTCTTCTCATCAAGCTTGATCGCCAATTTGGGACCAGTGGTGAATTTGTTTGAAGTATCTGCACCGGAATTGTGTTGAAACACCGAGACTGGTGCGGAGGGAACGGTGGGAGAACCTTCGGTGCTTGCTCCGGTGGAGTTCGTCATGGTGACGAGAAACGAAGAGAAACAGTGTGAGAACGGAAGCGTAGCGTGAGAGATCGTATAGCGAATGATACCATGTAAAGAATTAGAAGAGAGATAAACTGAATCTCTTGACTTTATTGATTTGGTTCAATAGTATATATACATGGTTGGATCCTAACCGACTCAGTTTTGGAACTCAACTGATTAGTTACAGCAGTTACAAGTTTGTTATCATACTAACTACACATTACAAGGGTACATTAAGCTGCCACCTAATCAGTCTATGTGGCATATGAGTCAACCATATAATAGTCTATACTTGACTCTCATATACAACTATGTAAGCTTAGCCTTATTCCCTAATAACCCATCCCTCTAACAGATTTTGATTCGCATAAAATGTGTGTCCAGTTAAATCTTAATCTTTCATTGTAAAATAGAGTGAGACTTTAAAATATAAAAAAAGAGAGAAAAATGAGTTTTTAAAGGTAGAGATTTTCCATTGCACCTTTCAATGTAGTCTCCATTAGAGACAATCTGCACCACATCTAACAATCTAGAACAAAATCTTCATCAAACAAAATTCAGCGATGCTATTTGGCACTTGTTTACCAACAAATTTCACTGTTAGCGAATGAATTCGAAAAGCTTGAATAAAGAGGACTCGAATTAAATCCTTTGGGTCGTCAAGTTTATAGGTTTAAAGTGCAAGATTAATTAAGATGATTGCAAAGTGCAAAAAGAAGTTTTCATAAAAAAACTCAATCCAATTCGCCAATCGAATCATAGAACAGACCAAAGATTGATAAAATGAATTGAATTCGAAGGTAAAATAAGAAAAAAGGTACTTAAAAGAAACACAATAATCAAACCAATAGGAGTGAATTTTGTGAGTTTTAAGTAAAAAAATAGAAGAAAATACTAAGTAAAGAAAATAAAAGACAAGAGTGAAACACTCGAATTGTCAAAAGAAATTAAACATTAAACTCGATTCGAAATACAAAAGAAAATGGCAAGAACATACATTTTTCATCACAATTGCCAATGGTCCGGTGTAATTGGATGTGTTAGACGTGTGTAGGTATGAATTCCGCTCCTAGAACTACTTGCAATTTCCAATTTATAGAGTTTACAAATAATAACTACCAACGTGCATGATGGACACATGTTCAATCGAAATTACTAAATAACTAACTAACTAATGTTTCATCAATGATTAACGATGATTCGTTGCCACCTAAGCCTTGATGTGTTGGATGGTCGCTAGTTGTCCAAATGTTTGATAACTTTTGGGAACCACCACTTAACTTCTTCTATCTTCTTCATGCCCAGAGCTTCAAACTCGAAACTTGTCAACCGCTTTAAAAATTTCTCTAGGGTATCTCAAATTGCTGCAATTCTCGAAAACATCTTTTGCTGACCTGTCAATTAAATCAAGTTCAAATTCAAAATTTGGCTATAATAGTACTATGTTTTTTCGGTGTAAGGAAACAAAGGCATACCATAAAATATCAAGAGGGCTATAGTGACTTACAAGGTTGATGCCCATATTCGGTTGTTTCGTTTCATATCAAACATCGATTTTTTCTCAGCAAAATTACCACGCTACCCTAACTCAGACTTTATCAGTGACCATATTCCGTAACAAGCTGCTCTGTTAAATAAGCTTATTAATCATACATTGTAATTTGTAAGTGAGCAAGACGTGGGCATATAATGGACCACCAGGAATAAAACTAGAAGTGGTCACTCACTAATACTATCTTCCTTGAAACTTCAAAGATTCTCGTGTGGATTAAAAACCAATGGTTGAAAACAGCAGACAACTTTGGAACAAATTTTTAAAGAGGTCATGTCACATGTGGGAATCTTACTATTAAAACTGTGGGTGAGTTAATAGCTAGTGACATCTCAGAACATGGCACCCTTATATTGAATTCCAACATGAGAGGATTTAAATCAGTTTCTCATGTATATATTCTTCTTCTCACACGTTTTCTGCGTCACCATTTTATTTTCACATCCAAACATTAGGTGCATGCAATTCAAATGTTCAAATATAAGAAAAAGCTTTTCCTGTTAAAAGGTCTTGTGATATACTTTTTTATATGAATTCATAAATTTGAGAAATGTTCAGTAGGTGTGTATAAATTAAATAAAAATTATGTACTTATTATTATCTAAACATCTGAATTTGATAACAAGCCATATTCCAAGATGGTCATTTTGAATCAAATTTCAAAGTGCAGCCATAGAGCTTCTAGATATCATTGATACTGGTCAATGTTGATGACAAAAACAGAAAATTCTTTCTATGGTTATAAGAGCATTCTTCCATTTTACCAATTTTATTTGAATTTAATGGTCTACAAGGTTAAATTGGAGTTAAGATCGTCTCAACTCTCAAGTACGTAGTTCTTGTGTCCGGTAGGCGAAAGAGTGACACATACAATAAAATAATAAATGTAACAAATATTATTATCTTTTTGTACGTGTCGCTCTCACTCTCTTACTTAACACAACAAGTACTTGAAAGGACCTTAACTCGTTAAATTGAGCCAAAATGAGTCATCAAGCTAGACTTTTTTGGTCACAATTAGATTATTTTTTGTCCTCGGTACAAGCGGTTGAGTGCGAGAGATAGATAAGGACAAAGTAAAATGTATCAAGTTCGAACGATACTCATAACATTCGGATAGCACTTATGTGTGTTTTAAGGCTATGCTCTCAAGACATCAAGTTAGATATTTAGACGACTAAAAAATTATTATTTTGTACCAAAAAAAAAATTAAATGGCTAAAATACCGTTTGAAATCAAACAAAAATATGTAAGAAGATATATATTTAATCAAATAAAACTTAAAGATGTACATATAAATCCAACTTCTAGTTATTAATTGTTTATCATGTTTTTAATAATAAATTCATTATGTTATTTAATTTTTTTACAAGCAAATAATATTAGTAATTAGGCAAGTGTTATTTTAAAATGTAAAAGAGCATCATTATTCCCAATTAATTACACAATGAAATCTCGAAGATAATTTGTGCACACAGAAAAGTTGAACCAGAAATATATCGTCCCAAAAAGATTCAATTGATCAATCCAAATATCCAATCCTTAAATGTTTATTTAAATACAAAAAATTGAAAGAATAGATGATATATATGTCCAATAAGAGCTAGCTAGCAGCTGGTCAGAATTTCAGATACAAATTAAATTAATCAAAACAAAGAAAGATCTACTCTAGGTGCCTTCTCCCCAAACAATAACTTCAAGTCATTTTCCAAGGGTGTCAAATTCAAGTCCAATTCCAAGCACATAATCCTCTTACTATTCGATCTTTTCAAAACCGGCACTTTTGCAATAACCTGCTTTATAGAAGAAGCAGAAAACCCATCATTAATTCTGTGCCTTCTCATGTGTCCACCTAAAGCTTGTCCCAAAGAGAATTCCTGTCCACAAATGGAACATTCATGCATTTTGGGCTTATTTTTACTCTCCTTCGCCTCTGATTTAAGTGCTTCTCCATCGAGCTTTGGCTTTTTGTGACTAGCCCTGTGACCACCAAGTGCTTGAAATGACGAGAATTTACGGTTACATGTTTTGCACTCAAACTCTAAACTTTTCTGAAGTGGCGCCGGCTTCGCTTCTTGAGTTGCACGTGAGAGTAACATAAGACTAGTTATTATATCCATGCTCTCTTTTTCTTCTTTGGTTTCTCTTTGTCTCTTCATCATGGTCATGGTGATGTGAAGTTTAATGTGAATGTGTAATTTTATGATGAGATTTGTGAGAAACACTTGAACACGACACAAGGTATATATAGGTTTATGGATAAAGACAAAAGGAACAACGTGTCGTGGATGCTGGTTTTTGTTTAACTTAGAAACTAAGCAAAGTCTATTTTAATTTGTTCTAAGTTTGACTATTTGACTTGTTAGAATGACGACAATACCCTTGATGCTGGCGTAATTGCTGAACGTATTTTATAGTTCGTGAGTGGTCGTGGGGATATAGGGTCTTACGGGAAACTAATTAAGTAGTTGATGTTACAGAGACGCGTGGTTGCAGCGTGCATTGTTGAGCTACCGAGTGAACGAGTCGTGAGCACTAAGCTATGTGTAGTTTCTACAACATTCCAAGAAACTTCCATTTTGTTGTGTTGTTAGAATATTCCTAGACAGTTTCTTGTATAAAATCGACGAAGAAATGGGAAAGCAACTTCTGATTAAGTGATTAGTATACATCAATTCACCTCACAATAAATGAGAAATCGATCACATCAATGTTGCGAAATCAGTTTCTCGCTCCTTCCGTCTCTTATTACTCGACGTTTTTGGCAAAAAAAAAATTGTATGTATTATTTTATGTTTTTACGATAATAACTATTATACCCACTAGTAGGATACCTGTGCATACGCACGGGTGTTGTCGTGTTATTTTTATGAATGAACTTAGACAGTATTTAAATAGTTTGAACATTACCCCGTGAAAATAGAGACAAATTTAAAGTAGATAAAAAATGAGTTTCAAATTAAAAATAGATAAATATTAAAATCTAAAAATGTAAAAGTATCATTTAAAAACAATACATTCATTTATCCCGTGTTTTTTTATATATCAGTGAAGTGTTCTTTTATAAATCAGTGTTGTTATCCTGTGTTTTTTTTATATATTAGTGCAGCTATCCCGTGTTTATATATATATATATCATTGCAGTTATACCCGTATTTTTTTATATATCAGTACAGTTATCTCGTGTTTTTTATGTATCAGTGCAGTTATCTCATAGTTTCAATTGATTATTTGAGTTGATTAGTAGATTATAGTAGATAGTAAAAGATAGAGAGTAGATTATTAATAAGAAATATTTATCCCGTGTTTTTTTTATATATCAGTAATAATTATTTGTCCTTCTTTTGGTATTAGAGACAAATATTTCACTACAAAAAAACAGCGCATTAGCGACGGATTTTTCCCTCGCTAATGCCTGTTTTTCCCTCGCTAATGACTGTTAGCGACGGAATTAGCGACGGACCAATTCCGTCGCTAAAAAGCTGGTCGCTAATTGGGTAGCGAGGGAATACAATCCGTCGCTAAAATCCGTCGCTAAACACTGTACACACTGACCGTTGCAGTTGATTTGACAGTGACACTGACCAATTTTAGCGACGGAAATCCGTCGCTAAAATCCGTCGCTAATCTCTTTTTTTTTTTTTTAAAATGCTAATCTCAGATAGAAAGAGGGAGAGATAAGGGGTTGGGGAGGAAAATGGAGAAGGAAAATAAATGAAAGAGGATGGTGTGGTGGTGGTGGTAGTGGTTGTGTTGTGTTGAAGGGAGAAGATGAAGATGATGGTGGTGGTGGTGGTAAGAAAAAATGAAAGAGGAAGAGGAAAATGGAGAAGGAAAAGAAATTAAAGAGGAAGAGGAGGAAATGAAAGAGGATGGTGTGATGGTGGTGGTGGTGGTGTGGTGTGGTGTTGAAGGGAGAAGATGATGGTGGTGGTGGTAAGAAAAAAATGAAAGAGGAAGAGGAAGAAATGAAAGAGGAAGAGGAAAATGGAGAAGGAAACGAAATTAAAGAGGAAGAGGAGGAAATGAAAGAGGATGGTGTGGTGTGGTGTTGAAGGGAGAAGATGATGGTGGTGGTGGTAAGAAGAAATGAAAGAGGAAGAGGAAGAAATGAAATAGAGGAAAAAACGGAGAAGAGAAAGAAATGAAAGAGGAAGAGGAAGAAATGAAAGAGGAAGAGGAAGGATTCGGGTTTATAAAAAAAAAATTACCCGTTAGCGACGGATTTCCCTCGCTAATGTCTGTCACGTGTCAAATCAACTGCAACGGTCAGTGGCACAATTTTCCAAACATTAGCGACGGATTTAGCGACGGATTTCCGTCGCTAATTCAATTTTTTTTTTCAATTTTCGCGCCATGTTAAATCCGTCGCTAATTTAGCCAATTTCCGTCGCTAAATACCTTGTTCTCAATCCGTCGCTAATTTTGTGCATTTCCGTCGCTAATTTTGATTTTAGCGACGGACCACATATCCGTCGCTAAAATCCGTCGCTAAACACTGTTTTTTTTGTAGTGTTTGTCCCATGTGTTTTAAATATTAATCAGTTTAAATAGTCATTAAGTCTTCTTCTTTTATTAGATAGTAGGTTCATAGTAATTTTCAAAAATTATAATTATCAATGGCAAATATTAATCCCGTGTTTTTTTATATATCACTGCAGTTATCCCTTGTTTTCTATATATCAGTGCAGTTATCTAGTAGTTTTATTTGATTATTTTAGTTGATTAATAGATTATAGTAGATATAGTAATTTTGTTAGATAGTAGATTATCAATAAGAAATAATTGTTTTAAATATTAATTAGTCTTCTTGTTTTTTAGATAGTAGGTTTGTAGTAGTAGTCTTCAAAAAATTTAATTATCAATGACAAATATTAATATCGTGTTTTTTTTTCATATATTAGTGCAGTTATCCCGTGTTTTATATATATCAGTGCAGTTATCTCGTAGTTTCAATTGATTATTTTAGTTGATTAGTAGATTATAGTAGATAGTAAAAGAGAGATAGTAGATTATCAATAAGAAATATTTTTCTTAAATATTAATCAGTAGTTGAAATAGTCATTAAATATTAATGTTTTTTAGATAGTAGGTTTATAGTAGTCTTCAAAATTTTTAATTATCAATGACAAATATAAATCCTGTGTTTATATATATATATATATATATATATATATATATATATATATATCAGTGCAGTTATCCCGTGTTTTTTTATATGTCATTGCAGTTATCCCGTAGTTCCAATTGATTATTTGAGTTGATTAGTAGATTATAGTAGATAGTAGATTATCAATAAGAAATATCTATCCCATGTTTTTTTATATATCAGTAACAATTATTTGTCCTTTTTTAATTGGGTATTAGTGACAAATATTGTCACGTGAGTTTTAAATATTAATCAGTTTAAATAGTCATTAAGCCTTCTTGTTTTTTTAGATAGTAGATTTATTGTAGTTTTCAAAAATTATAATTATCAATGGTAAATATTAATCTCGTGTTTTTAATATATCACTGCAGTTATTCCGTGTTTTTTATATATCAGTGCAGTTATCTCGTAGTTTCGATTAATTATTTTAGTTGATTAGTAGATTATAGTAGATAGTAAAAAGTTAGATATTAGATTATCAATAAGAAATACTTGTTTTAGTAGGTTTGTAGTAGTAGTCTTCAAAAAATTTAAATATCAGTGACAAATATTAATCTCGTGTTTTTTTTTTTTCATATATCAGTGGAGTTATCCCGTGTTTTTTTTATATATCAATGTAGTTATTTCGTAATTTCAATTGATTATTTTAGTTGATTAGTATATTGTAGTAGATAGTAAATGAGAGATAGTAGATTATCAATAAGAAATATCTGTTTTAAATATTAATCAGTAGTTTAAATAGTCTTTAAATATTATTGTTTTTAGATAGTAGGTTTATAGTAGTCTTCAAAAATATTAATTATCAATGACAAATATTAATCTTGTGTTTTTTTGTATATCAGTGCAGTTATCCCGTGATTTTTATATATCATTGCAGTTATCTCGTAGTTTCAATTGATTTCTTTAGTTGATTATAATAGATATTCAAAGATAGGTAGTAGATTATCAATAAGAAATATCTGTTTTAAATATTAATCAGTAGTTTAAATAGTCTTTAAATATTATTGTTTTTAGATAGTAGGTTTATAGTAGTCTTCAAAAATATTAATTATCAATTAATCTTGTGTTTTTTTGTATATCAGTCCAGTTATCCCGTGATTTTTATATATCATTGCAGTTATCTCGTAGTCTCAATTGATTTCTTTAGTTGAT
Source organism: Astragalus membranaceus (assembly GCA_039519185.1). NCBI lineage: Eukaryota > Viridiplantae > Streptophyta > Magnoliopsida > Fabales > Fabaceae > Astragalus > Astragalus membranaceus. The sequence goes on along the minus strand of CM076847.1, from coordinate 83,180,550 downwards.
TATAATAGATATTAAAAGGTAGGTAGTATATTATCAATAAGAGGTGTTAGTAGATTATCAATAAGAGTGTAAACAGATTTCAGAGAGAAAAATTAAAATTTTAAGGTGATAGTTTTGTTTTGTTTTTTAGTGTGACTCATTTACATTTTTATAGGTAATTTGAATAGAGTAGTGTTTGTATAAATTTAGAAATTTAGTTAAAAAAATTAAAGTGAAGTGATAAAAGAAAGAGAATAATTATTTATGGAAAAATTAAAAGTAAAGTAAAAAGAAAAAAAAGGAAGAAAGAGAGTGTAAGAGAAAAGTGAAAAGGAGAAAAGATAGTGTTAGAAGAAAGAGAAAAAAGGAAGAAAGAGAGTGTAAGAGAAAAGTGAAAAGTAAGAAAGAGAGTGTAAGAAGAAAGAGAAAAAAAAAGAAAAAAAAGAGTGTAATGACATTTTTACCCTTAAATTAAATATGTGTCTTGTTAATAAGAGATCCAAATTGATAATTTCATAGGAGGTTTGTTTGTATAAAGGAGGTTTGTTTGTATAAATAGATATTAGATGAAGCATTGATCTAGTTTTTTTTCCTAAATTATAACTTTAAGTTATTTAATTATAACAAGTTGATGCTTTAAGTTTTTTTGTACCACTTAGGTCCTTTAAATTATTTAATTATAATAAGTTGGTCCTTTAAGTTTTTTTGTACCACTTAGGTTCTATAAGTTATTTAATTGTAACAATTTGGGGCTGAAAAATGTAAGTTATTTGGCCTTTAAAAGTAACAATTAAATAACTTAAAGCACCAACTTGTTACAATTAAATAACTTAAAGAACCTAAGTGGTACAAAAAAAATTAAAGAACTAACTTGTTACAATTAAATAACTTAAAGGACCTCTAGTGTAATTTAATCTTTTTTTTATATTTAATTATTTAGAGAGAGATGAAAAATAACAAGGGACATATTAGTAAAGTATGAAATAGTTATCATTAATTTTGGCATATTAATTGTTTTTCTTATTTTATTGGTGCAACAACCTTAAACGTCAAATAAAATCTACCCTAGGACACGGGGGGTCGACCTGGTGCTCCCGGGTTCGATTTCCGCAGTGGACAAACTTGGTGTTGGCCAGTGCGAAATTTGATCCTAAGCACGAGCAGAGATTAGTCTTTTGTTGAAAGCGTTCGGACACTCCTTGGGTAGTCAGTGATGGTCCGAACAAAAAAAAAGTCAAATAAAACAAGACGAAAGTAATAGTATAGTTTCTAAATAAATACACATACTATAAATTTAAGAGATACAATTCAAGAGGTGGTGAATGTATCTAGAGTTATAGAGAACTTTACAATCATAAAGAGATGCTGCATACACTACAAGAAATTTGACATATAGTGACAGCAAAACTCCGTGGGTAAAGGGTAGAAAACCGTAGGTATAGGCCGAAAAAGTTATACCAACGGCAACTTTCTCCGTGGTCTTTATTTGCCTATATCAACGGAATAATGCTGTCGCTATAGCCTATAGTGACGACTTTTTTGGCTGTTGGACAAAACCTTGATGTTATACCCACAGTTACTTTTCTGTTGGTATATGTTTTAAAAACACCTTTTTATTTTGCTATACCCACGGTTGAGTCTCGATTATAGTCAGATTTTTAATTTCCATTTTTTCTTTTAATTGATAGTATCGTGCCAATGCCAACTCTTCATTTTTTTAATTTTTTTTCTTTTGTATTATCATATTAATTTATAGTTGAATACAAAACAAAATAAATAAATGTACTTATAAAGTAAAATAAAAGAATACTTTATGAACTCTATGATAAAATAACTTTTTTTTTATAAGCAAAACGAATTTATAAAGGAGGGCACTAGGGGTGCCTCAACCCGTTTACACTTAGCATAACGATTTCAAGCAAGCTGAGGGATTGGCATTCCATTCCTCAAAATCTACCCTCCCTTGATGTGCTACTTTATTAGCTATCCACTAATCTATGCTTCAATAGATGATCCCAAGCACCATTACATTGTACCTGTTGCAAACCAAGCCATTCAAATATTCCTTTCCACAACTTATCCGAGACTTCGCAATCAAAAAAGAGATTAATCGAATCTTCATCCATTCTAAAACAGAAAACACAGCAAGGACTCGGATGAAAATTAATAATGCCTCTTTGTTGTAACAACGATCTTGTAGGAAGCCTATCAAGCAAAAGACGCCATCCGTGAATCAAGAACTTTGACGGAGCTGCTGTCATCCAAAACTTCTTCATATTCCTCTGCTCGTCTTCCGCTAAAACCGACGTTTCGCTGCTGTCCAACAGTCTGCAGTAAGAAGACCGAACACTGTATATCAGTGTTCTGCAGTGCAGCCAGCACCATTTGTCTGGCTGGTTCTTCGCTGGGCAGATCTGTCGCAGCATATCCAACAGTAAAATAGCCTCCGCCTCCTCCTCCACTGTCAGCAAGCGTTTCCACCGAAGGTTCCAATGCCACACATCGTCATTCCATTCGCCATTTTCTGCAACTGTAGCTGTTCTAGTTTCGGCCAAGTCAGCTAGGAGTGGATATAATTCGTCCAACTTCCAAGGACAACACCAACGATCATCCCAAAAATAGACTTCCGTTCCAGCTCCAAGTTTCAACTTCATAGAATCAACAAACCAGTTCTTTCCATATGATACACTATCATCAATTGAGTTCAAATCTTTCCACCAAACCGAGTATTGTGATTTTTTTAATATCCCTTTCTTACCATACAAACACTCCAACAAAGCTCCCCATAAATTGTTTTTCTCCACTAGCAATCTCCATCTCCATTTGCCTAAGAGGGCCAAATTGAATATCTCCATATTTCGAATGCCGAGACAACCCTTCTCCTTTGGCAAACATATTCTACTCCATCTCACCCATGCCATCTTTTGACTCTCCTCATTCCCTCCCCAAAGGAAATTGCGTTGAATTGTTATCATTTCTTTAATGACCTTCTTTGGAGCCTTGAAAAAGGAAAAATAATACAACGGAAAACTTGCATGTACCGAGTTAACTAGAGTCATCCTACCACCCATTGACAATTGTCTACTCCGCCACACCGAAAGTCTATCTTTCATCTTTTTGATCACCGGGTTCCATGTACTACTCATTCTAGGATTTGCTCCCACCGGAACTCCTAAGAACTTAAAAGGCGTTCCCCCCGTCTTACAATACAAGAATTTAGCCCCCATTTTCAACTCCTCCTCCTCCATACATATTCCGATTAGATTACTTTTGAAAAAGTTCACCCGAAGTCCCGAAACAAGTTCAAAAATTCTCAACACCGCCTTCAAACTCCACAAATTCTCTCTTGAACTCCTACACAAAAAAAAGTATCGTCCGCAAATTGAAGTACCGGGAATGATACCTCCTCTCCCACCACAAATGCTTCTAAAAGTCCTTGTTCCACACATGGCGCCCAGTGCGTCCAGCAACATCAGCAAACAAGCAACGGGCAGCCACACATGGCGCCCATGGCGCCCAGTGCGCCCAGCAACATCAGCAATCAAGCAACGGGCAGCCAGACATGGCGCCCAGTGCGCCCAGCAACATCAGCAACCAACCAACGGGCAGCCAGACATGGCGCCCAGTGCTCCCAGCAACAGCAGCAACCAAGCAACGGGCAGCCAGACATGGCGCCCATGGCGCCCAGTGCGCCAGCAACAACAATAGGGCAGCCAGACATGGCGCCCAATGCGCCAGCAACAACAACAGGGCAGCCAGACATGGCGCCAATGGCGCCCAGTGCGCCAGCAACAACAACAGGGCAGCCAGACATGGCGCCCAGTGCGCGAGCAACAACAACAGGGCAGCCAGACATGGCGCCCAGTGCGCGAGCAACAACAACAGGACAGCCAGACATGGCGCCCATGGCGCCCAGTGCGCCAGCAACAACAACAGGGCAGCCAGACATGGCGCCCATGACGCCCAGTGCGCCAGCAACAACAACAGGGCAGCCAGACATGGCGCCCAGTGCGCCAGCAACAACAACAGGGCAGCCAAACATGGCGCCCATGGCGTCCCGTGCGCCAGCAACATCAGCAACGGCGCCCATGGCGCCCAGTGACCCAGATTTTGCGCATCATTGTGTTCAAAAACCCCTAAACTAATTTCAATCATCAACAAATACATTCAAACATCAACAAATAGTTTTCTAAACATTAACAATAGATTTCAAGGATTAAACAAACACATAGGATCCCACATAAAGCCCTTCATATACCCTATTATAGAGTTAGAACCCCACCCTTACCTGGGTTTTGAAGACTTCGCAGTCACCTCCCTATTTCTCACCAAAGTTGCGCCTCCACCCTCCTAGGTTGTAGAAACTTGCGCAACCCCCTTCCTTGGTTCTCTCTCAAATCCTTATTTTTTTTCTTCTGCTTATGACAACTTAACCTAATTTTTACTTACTTATACTTCTCTTTATTTTTCTGATTAGTATCATGGGCCACTCTTCACACCCCCTTATATTACTAATTCTAACATAAACATAAGCCCACATAAAATAATATATTATTATTACTCTAATATTATTTTCCACACTTAATTAACCTATTAATTAAATAAAAGTCAACGTAGCAACTATACTAATAATTCCCAACTTCAACAATTCTTACACTTAATTATTGAATAAATTAATTAAATAATTAATTAAATATTTGGGGTGTTACGGCTTACAAGGCCATTGAAGAACCATGGCAGAAGGGAGCCCAAGATGAGACATTACAAGAAAATCGCTCATTTGCGACGGCAATTTCCGTCGCAAATGAACCTTTTTCCGTGGCAAATTTGAATTTGCGACGGAATTTGCGACGGACGAAGAGTCGTGGCAAAACAGCTCGTCGCAAATCGTTTGCGACGAAACTCCCCGTCGCAAATAATCCGTCGCAAACTCGTCGCAAGTCCGTCGCAAATATCCGTGGCAAAGTCGTCGCAAACTCAGACACCTTTTCGTCGCAAAGCCGTCGCAAATCCGTCGGAAATGTTAAAAAAAAAATTTAAAAAAAAATTAAATTATACATCCAAAATACTATTTAATAGTTATATCTATACATACTAATCAGTACTAATACATAATTACACAATCATAGTTACAAAATCATATCATCTAGATGGACTTATACTGACTACACTATGTCCTTTAAACACAAAATCTCAAATATCATCATATAACTATCAAACTACTATAATAAAAGGTGAGTAATATTTCCTCAGAACATTCTATACCTATATTGATTGGACTATGTCCTTTTAACACAAAATGATGCTTGTGAAAAGAAAGTGAAAACTGCTACAAAAAAAAGTACTACAAAGTTTGCTCCAGATGCAGCTGAAGCAAAGTAGACTCTTCCTTGATGCCTGTGGACTAAGATGCTGGTGAATAAGTCTTCAAAGCCAGAGTTTCAGCTGCAAAAGTAAACATTCCAATAAGAATGAAACTTAAAATAAATGCATAAGTATATGTGCAAGTGCAACACCTACTACTCTATATAGATCTAATCTAAGTTTGATTAATCTAAGTATATGTGAGTTCATAACCTATTATGCTAAGCTAATTGAGCTGAAAACAACTTCTAATAATTGAAACATGAGTTATTTTTACATCAATTACTGGCAAAAAATAAGAATGAACTCACATAAAAAGGAGAGGATCAAGAGTAAGCGAGAACAAGAATAAGAGTGCAAGCAGTCTGGATCAATATAAATATCTGAAATAGAAACAAGACCATCAATCCTTGTCATTCAATGGTGAAAGGCATTACAAATTTTTGGATACAAGAATTAAATTTTAAACCTGGTATTGTTGCTTCTTCAGTGTGTGCACTCCTCTTTTGATGAGTTTCTGCCATCCAACTTTCTCCCTTGGTGATCTTTCTAGAGCAGCCGTTCTCTATAATGAAAAGTCACCACATTTGAACCTGTTTCCATAATAATCAAAGAGAGGTGATGGTGAAATTAGATTAGAATGAAAACAGAAGTTTATAGGGTCCATAACAGAATCTTTGAGAATGCATTTCAGTTCTCTTTCAAAGTCGACTCATCCTCTGCCCCTTGATGCATAGTAGTCATAATCCATCAATGTTTGAGGTCCCAGGTCCAATTGAAATGCAATCATCACCTGTTTAAAACATGTTATTAAAAACTGCTTGTGTAAGAAATAGTGAAATAGTGAAATAGATACAGAAGCAAAGTGAACATTGCTCTTTAGTCATTTCCATTGCTTATCGTGGAGTTATATATACCAACAACCTGTGAGTTTTCTACATGAATTCCATTAGTGGTGGGGATGAGTTTAGGTGAAGAAATGGACAGCCTCTCTTGGCAGCCATCAAATTTCATATGGAACTGAGGACTGTTTTGAATTCTCAGTCCAGTCACCTTCAAATTGGAGCTCATGAATATATGCACATCTGAATTGTAGTGGTGAAATCAACAGCAAAATGTACTTGTTGTGAATAAATATTAAGAGAAGAACTAAGTTTTGTGAGTCATTTTGTCAAACACATCACAAGTCTTAAATGTACTAAACTAAAACAATGTAACTGATACAATAATCATTTAAAGTGTCCTATATTGGTGGATCAGCCAGGAGCACTCCTAATTAGAATTAGAATATTATGGAAGTTTATGCTATTTCCCCATCTTTACTACTCAGGTGTTTGCAATAGGTTATAAATGATAAATTTGTATGAAAATAGTTAGGCATAAACCTCTTAGGTTGAGAAAGGTCCCTTAACTTAGATTATCTACCAAAGCAATAAGAAGAAAGTAAGAAAACTAGGAAGGTAATTGATGATAATGGGAAGTATCAAGCTTTTTTACCTGGTAATCGACTAACAACGGTCCCCCATGGATCAATAATTAATGTGTCGCCGTAGCTTTCTCTTTTATCATTATGTTTGCCAGCTTGTGCAGCAGCTATGACCTGATAATTCATCGATCAAAAATTACCTATAAGTAAGTTGGTCAGAAGGTGGCTCAGGCTGAACAAACAGAACCTGTGTTACTTACATGAATAGTTTGCATCTGGTGTAGATCGTCAAGAGCCTTTTGCCTTGACTGCAAGAGAAAGAAAAAAAATCAGATAGCCTCTACAAAATTTAAACAAAATAAAAAAAATCATACCAGCAAAACTCAAATTTACAAGGTGGGGTACATGTCATATGCATTCACCCTTGGTCTTTTTTCAATCGGTCTCTTGCACTTGGGACATGGTTTTGAGTTAGCAAGTATCCTGAAAGTTCATTAAACAAACAGTTAGCTCAGGATCTGAAGTATTGAGCATCCAAAAAGGAGAAAATGTAGTAGTAGTAGTAGTACATATAATGGACAATAACATAAAACAGTATCACCAGCAAGAAAAGTGAAATACACACGCTATTCACTGAGCATGAATGAAGGAGATAAAGAGAAAGTACAATTCTAAGTTACCTTGGGAAGCTTAAGGAGATAAACAGTATCACCTTAAATGTAGTTAAATCATTAGGCATTGCACATAGTATACATCAATGTTGGTGCTCTAGTATGTTCTTATAGGATATGAAAAAGAACATTCAACATCATTTGCAAAATAAAGTTGCAATCAGAAGCATGCAGTTCTGTTTAGCCTGTCAATGTTGGGGCTCTAGTATGTTCTACATCCCATTTTAAAACAATTCATGCTCCATGCCTGTGAGCCTGTCAATGAGCCAACTTCAAAGCACTTATTATCAAATTACCAATATAAAAGTGCTAGTATAATTTCGCTTAATGTACAAGGTAAATTGCAAGCATAACTATAACTTACAGTTGCTTAAGACAAAGCAAGCATATAATGAACCATACATGAGACAATCATAAGGACACTAGTACACTACAATTTACTTGTAATAAGTAGCTTTTGAGGTGGGACAACTCTAACCATGTTTTGGTTCGACCACTCAAATATGCAAGTCCTCAAATAAACGATTTAATTAGATAAATCAATGATCCAACGATGTAACAGAAGAGACACAGTCAAGAAAGCCACTCGCAAAATAAATTAATGGCCAGTAGAAAAAAAAATTAGAATAATAAGTGACTACAAAGTTTAGCTTTCTAGAAAAAAAAAGGAAATTAATGGCCAGTAGTACTCAAGATCCTTATCAAGTTGATCACAGGGTTCACTAAAAACAAATTCTAGCATTACAGCAGTTGGCGTGCAAGCCTGCTCATCTATTGCAAGAGGCGGACATTTCATCCATAAGTACAAGCTATTGTGAAATGTTGTAATTCAATCTTGTTTTAGCAAATTGAGAGTTGTTGTAAAACTGTTAACCATTGTGGGTTAAAACAGTTGTAGTATTGTGTGGTTTTTAGTAGTAACCTTGGTTAAAAGGATTTGAGTAATGAAAAAAAACTATAAGTACTAGTTAGCTTTGATAATGTGAATTATCCCTCTCTGCATAAACTGTTCTTGTTTCAAAATTCTGTTATTGTCTTTGGTTCATAACATAATTCAAATAGTTATTTCAAGTTCATATCTCACCCCTTTAGAATCACATATTGAAGTACAGGTAAGGGAAAATGACACAAAAAACAACAATTTAACATATAATATAAATGCTACATAAATGTCAAGTAAGAATGGTATAAATGTCACATGAGCCATTCATCCAAGTTAAGCAATTCAATCTATCTTATAAGTAGGCTACTATTCTTAAGCATTAAGTAAGTCAATACTAATGGATGAAGCCTAAACTACAATCACTGCTGCTGCAAATACATTGGCGGTGCCTACAGTTTTTGTGGTCCAATCATACACTTTCTTAACATAGTATTTTATAAAAAAATTGCTTCTCAATCATACACTTTCATAACCGAATTGATGACTTCTAATTTTTTAGCTTTAACCCACAAAAAGTGAACTGATTTCAAATTCAATCCCAAACATTTCTAAAATGAAAACTACCAAATGAAAGAGAGTGATTTTGAAACCTTACAGTTGAGAAGACGATGGCTACAAATGCAGGTGGCGTGTCGGCGACACTGCAATGTGTGAATGGGGTTGTTGGGATTGTGCTGTGTTCCTCTAGAAGCTTACAAATAGAGGAATAATCACTGAATGCTTCTTCCAAGCTTGATATAGGGACAAAGGAAGCTTAGGGTTCAGATGGAAGCTGACAAATTAAGAAAAGGGGATTAGGGTTTCTGAGTTAATCAAAAATTAGGGGCTTTGTGTTAAATAGAAGTATAATAGAAGAAGAAAACATACCCTTGAGGAAGAAGAAGTCGTTATCTAGTTTTGGGTTCGGATTGGCCGTGGAGTGGAGCGATTCTGCTTGACTGAGTGATGGTGGTTGAAGAGCTGCGGAGGACAGGCGGTGACGAAATGGAGTGGCTGGCGGTTGAAGAGGGGTGACGAAATGGTGGTCGTGAGCGGCGGAGGACAGGCTGAGCGGCGGCGACGGAGAGGCGGATGGAGGGTGAAAGACAGAGAGAGGGCAACTGAGAGAGGGCAACTGAGAGAGAGAAGTTCTGAATGTGCGTGAAATGAGACAGTTCGGGGGAAGAGTTTCATTTTAATTTGGGATTTGGTGATTTGCGACGGATTTGCGACAAAAAGTCCGTCGCAAAGTATCACGCTCCGTCGCAAATCCGTCGCAAACTAGCAAGCATCTATTTCAAGGCTTTTTTGACGATTGTTTTGGTCGCAAATCCGTCGCAAATTTGCGACCGTTTTCTAATCGGTCGCAAACGCCAGCGGGAAATTTCCCGCTTCTTACTTTTTATACATGCCGTCGCAAATCCGTGGCAAATTACTGACGGATTAAGCACCGTCGCAAATGTTGGTAGCTAAAACAGGTTTTTCTTGTAGTGAGAGAACTCCTCGGGAGTCCCGACCCCGACAAGGTCGCTTCTCACAGTACACCATGCTGAACCTCTCGTGCAAAGGAAAGACCGAACCTCTAAGAAATACTACTGTTATCACAAAGGTTATGGGCACAGTACCAGCAAATGCAACACCCTCAGGGATGACATTGAAGAGCTGATCCGCGAAGGGAAGCTCTCCCAGTACGTGAATGAAGAAGAGGATGAGACCCGTGACTCTGAATAGGGAGCAGGGGATCAGGACCTGAACCTAGGGCTAGGCCTAGTTAAGAATTTTGTTGTTTAACCACGAAGGCAGAATGTAAAAACTCGATATGAATGAGTAACAAAAGTTCATTTTGCAATTACAGTTTTTGCTCTAGCTCACTAGCATTAACACTTGTTCCAAAGAAAATTCCTTAAGATCAAGAAAGAAAAAGGGTTTTGCGGGTTAATGCGCGGATCTTGCACACAACCCACTTAAGTTGAACAAAACTGTGTATCCTTATCACTGTTGCAGCTTCTTTCTCTCTCTCTCTCTCTCTCTCTCTCTTGATTTTTTTCTCGCTTTCTTCTTCTCTGCTCTGCTAGGTTTTGAGAGATTGCAACGATTGAAGCTTGAACTTACTTCAATCTTGCAACACAATTACTCAGGAACATGTAGAATACGAAATCCCTCTGGTTTGATTCACCAATTCCAAGATTTCAGGAACCCTAACTTCTGTTTGATGTGTTTACAGGTTTCTATGTGCTGGGTTTTGAATCGGAAGTAAGAACAAGAACAACGAAGGTAGTACTCTACTAACCTTCCTCCGATTTCCTACTCTGTATTGTTTTTTTTTTAAAACCTAAATCTGAGTTTTGTTGTTACAGGTTTAGAGACTCAGAAATGAACGAATCAAGGTTTCAATCGAAGGTAAAAAACACACCAACTTGTGTTTTTCTTTTGATTACTTCTTTGATCACACAAGCCCTTACTCAGTTTGTGTTTTTCTTACCTGTACGTATATTCTTGATGAACACACACGATGGAAAACTGTTGTAGATCTTCTCTCAAGATCACAGAAGGTAATTTCTCCTTACTCTCTCTCTGTTTCTCTCCTTTCTTTAGTTTCAGTCACTGAAACTCTTCTCTAATTCTTTCTTTGTTCTCTCTTTTGCAAGTTCTCACAACCAACCTGGAGTTTCAAAGAAGAAGAAGATGAAAATGCTCAAGAAAAAATGGAATACAACTGGAGTAATGAAAAACTTGTAAAGGAAAATTTATTCACAATGTTAATTCTGTATGTACAGTATGTATTTTATAGCTTTCACGGAAGAAATAGCTGTTAGAGAGTTTGTTTAGATACAAACTCAGTTTGTTAATGGCTGTGAAATTATTTTGGAGGTGCCCGTGGTACCCATTGGATATTTTAAATTATTCCTTGTCGCGGCCACCGGTGCACTCAAGAACATTATCAATTCTTGCATTGATGAAAGTTTGATTAAACAGGGAGAGGATATGATAACTTTGGAGGAAAACAAAAAAACAAGGACGTCTGTGTTAGGGAACAAGAGTTCCAAGGCTAGAAGTCAAAGTCAATGTAATGATGAGTCATCAGTCTAGTCAGCATTATTGCTGACATGGCAATGCTGTTAGGAAAAGTCAGATTCAGTTAGATAGAGTTGGTTAGCTTCTGTTATGCAGTTAGCTTGTAACAAGTGTATAAAGGCTTTGTAACTGATTCAGTTTGATCAATGGAGTTCACTTTCAGTTCTCAACTCTTTCTCTGTAACTCCATCTCTTACATTTACATGGTATCAATCGCTCAGCACCGATCTTGAGCCTGCTTCCGCCACCAAATCTTCTTCCGCCAACAACAATGGCTTCCACCTCCGAAGGCGCTTCACCTTCTGCAAATACCTCCATCTTCAATGGCGCCACAAATTCTTCTGCTACAACACACTTTGCTGCGGGTCCTAAACTATCAATCAAATTGGACGACAAGAACTTTCTTCTATGGAATCAGCAGGTAGAAGGAGTAGTCAAGATGCACAAATTGCATCGCCTCCTTGTAAATCCTACGATTCCTCCAAAATATGCAACCGAAGCTGATAGGATCGCAGACAATGTTTCAGAAGATTTCGAAAAATGGCTTGTCCAGGATCAAACTCTGTTTACGTGGTTACTCTCCACGTTATCTGAATCTGCTCTCACTCGCGTGCTCACATGTCACCATTCATGGCAGATCTGGGAGAAAGTCCAACAACACTACTTCTCCCATCTGAAAGCGAAGGTTCGTCAGCTACGCAGTGAATTGAAAAACACGAAGAAAGGTGCACGATCCATATCTGACTTCGTCACCAAAGTGCATTCTCTCGCTGATTCGTTAATCTCTGCTGGTGAATCTGTTTCCGATTCATACCTCATTGATGTTCTCCTTGACGGCCTGCCGGAGGAATACAATTCCTTCGTAATGATGATTTTCAGTAAACCTGAGACGCCATCGCTTTCGGAGATTGAGTCACTGCTCCTAGTTCAAGAATCTCAACTTGATAAGTTCAGACAAGAACTTGTTATGGCCAACGCCACTGCCAATGTCGTCCAAGTTTCTGGCAATTCCAGTCACGGCAACAATCGCAATTCAGATCGTGCACAAGGTGCTCGACAAAATGCTGCACAGAACTACAACAACCGTGGCCGTGGACGCCAGGCTCGTGGCCGTGGTCGTGGTAGGAACACCTCTGCTTCTGGATCTAGACCTACCTGTCAGTTATGTGGAAGGTATGGTCACTCTGTTCTTGATTGTTGGTTTCGTTTTGATGAAACCTTTGTTCCTCCACCTCACCTCCTCAACAATAATTCTGCCACCAATGATGGTGCTTCTGCCATTGCTACCAACAATGAGACCACTGAATCCACGCCTACTGTGAATCTTGCTGAGGCATTGCCTCTTGATGCAACAGGTATATCCTACCTTTCCTCTAAATTTAGCACATCCTTTGATAATTGGCGTGGAGACACTGGTGCTTCTCACCATGTGACTCACAACCAAGCTAATTTACAGCAATGTGTTCCTTACAAAGGTAAGGCTAGAGTTACTATGGGCAATGGAAACAGTTCTGCTATACATGCCATAGGCTCTGCACAATTTAACTCTCCCATTCATCCTCACATAAACCTTGTGCTTAATAAGATGCTTTATGTTCCTCACATGACCAAAAACTTACTGTCAGTTTCTCAATTTGTTAAAGACAATCATGTTTATTTTGAATTTCATGATCCTTACTGTTTGGTCAAATCACAGGGCTCTAATGAAGTTGTGCTTCAAGGCTTACTAGGCAAGGATGGTTTATACACATTCAAAGGCCTGCCTATAGCACAATCTCACAAGTCATCTTTAATCACTACTGATGCTTCAGCTAATAATACTACTTCACCTACTACTTGTTCTGTTACTGCTTCTTTGTCTGTTTCTCCACAATCTTTGTGGCATGCTATATTAGGACACTCTAATTTCCAAGTTGTTGCTCACATTATGAAAGCTTGTAACATGAATTCATCCAATAAAACTTCATTTAGTTTCTGTAATGCCTGCAACATTGGAAAATCACACAGAATTTTTGCACCTGCTTCTAATACACAGTATCACACACCTTTTGAATTGATTTATACTGATCTTTGGGGCCCTGCTCCTGTTGTATCTAGCTCAGGATACACTTATTATGTTGCTTTTGTTGATGCTTGCACTAGGTTCACTTGGTTGTACTTTCTTAAACAAAAATCTGACACATTGAATGCCTTTAAATTATTTCACAAGTTTGTTCAAACACAATTCTCTGCCACAATCAAAATGGTTCAATCTGATGGGGGTGGTGAGTATCTTCCTTTCACCAAATATCTGGCCACCTTGGGTGTTGTGCACAGGTTCTCTTGTCCTTATACTTCTCACCAAAATGGTACAGTAGAAAGGAAACATAGGCACATTCAAGAAATGGGTCTCACTTTATTGTCTCATGAATCTATTCCCCTTAAGTATTGGGATCATGCCTTCACCTCTGCAGTTCATGTCATTAACAGAGTCCCAACCTCGAGTCTGTCATCCTTCATTTCTCCTTTCCAGGCTCTCTATCATGCCACTCCCAATTACAAACAATTCAAGGTCTTTGGCTGTGCTTGTTACCCTCACCTTAGGCCTTACAACAAACACAAATTTGATTTCAAAAGTACTCAATGTGTCAATCTTGGTCTTTCACCAACTCACAAGGGATTCAAGTGTCTTACCTCAGAGGGCAAAATCATAATTACTAAGGATGTTAATTTTAATGAAGAACACTTCCCTTATCCATCTCTTTTTCCCACCACATCCACCCCTGAGCCCACCTCTAATTCTGATCAGGCTTCAGGCAATTTCCTCATTCCCACCTTCAGTACAGACACTTCTGTCACCTTCAGTACAGATACTTCTGTCACTTCACCCTCCAATTCACTTAATCAAACACCTACTTCAGTAACACCTAGTCCTATCTCCTCTGAGTCTCCTTCCCCTGTACCCTCTCCTTCTCCATTGCCTCCACCAGTCACTAAAACCCACCACATGGTCACCAGATTGCAAACTGGCTCTTTGAAACCGAAGGTGTTTCTCACTCAACTTACTCCTACTACTGTCAAGCAAGCCTTGACTGACCCCAACTGGCAACAGGCTATGCAGGCAGAATATCAAGCATTGATAAATAACAACACTTGGTCTCTCACTTCTCTTCCTCCAAATAGGAAAGCAATTGGTTGTAAGTGGGTTTATAGGATCAAAGAAAATCCAGATGGAAGCATCAACAAGTATAAAGCACGACTTGTAGCCAAAGGCTACAGTCAGATTCCTGGTCAGGACTTTGGAGAGACTTACTCCCCAGTTATCAAACCTGCCACTATCAGAATATTGTTCACCTTGGCAGTCACTAACAGATGGCAGATTCGTCAAATTGACATCAACAATGCATTTATTAATGGAAACCTTGATGAAGAGATCTATATGGTTCAACCCCCTGGCTTCATTAACAGTGACAAGTCATTGGTTTGCAGGCTGCATAAGTCCTTATATGGACTCAAGCAAGCCCCAAGGGTCTGGCACGAAAGGCTTAAGCAAGTCCTCAATCAGTTTGGCTTTCTCCCAAGCAAGTGTGACTCTTCTTTATTCATCTACTCAGCTACTGGTGTGCAGTTATTTGCCTTAGTATATGTGGATGATATCCTGTTGACTGGCACCTCTCCCTCTCTAATACATGATCTCATTCACAAGCTGAACATCACCTTTGCTCTTAAGGACCTAGGTACACCAGATTATTTCCTTGGAATTGAAGTCAGATATCAATCAAATGGCTCTATTATTCTTACTCAGGCCAAATATGTCAAAGACCTGCTGCACAAGGCTTCTATGCTCGATTGCAATGGCATCACTACACCTATGGCTTCCACTACCAGATTAAGCAAGTTTGGCACAGATACCATGCCTCAGCCTCATCAATACAGATCCTTGGTGGGTGCCTTGCAGTACATCACACTCACTAGGCCTGACATTGCATACTCTGTTAATAAGGTGTGCCAGTTTCTGAGTGCACCTCTTGAAACACACTGGAAAGCTGTCAAAAGAATTCTACGATACTTAAGCAGCACTTCTCACTTTGGTCTTCATCTTCAACCTGCTTCTGGCACTGTTCCTCTCAGCATCAGGGCCTACAGTGACTCTGATTGGGGCAGTGACCCTGATGATAGGCGCTCTACATCCGGGTCCTGCATATTCTTAGGACCTAACTTGGTGTCTTGGTCTTCCAAAAAGCAAACTCTGGTGGCACGCTCCAGTGCAGAGGCAGAGTACAGAGGGTTAGCTAATTCCACAGCTGACCTGTGTTGGATTCAATCCCTCCTGCAAGAATTAAGAGTGAAGCATCAAGTTCCTACCCTGCTTTGTGACAATCAAAGTGCAGTAGCAATTGCTCACAATCCTATTTTACATTCTAAGACCAAGCATCTAGAGCTAGACATTCACTTTGTGAGAGAAAAGGTCCTTGCTAACAGTCTCAAAGTGATTCATGTTCCTGCTTACAATCAGCTTGCAGATGCACTTACAAAGCCACTTGGAGCACCTCAGTTCCTGGAACTCAGAAGCAAGCTTAAAGTTGTGCCCTTACCCAACATTCAGCTTGAGGGGGGAGTGTTAGGGAACAAGAGTTCCAAGGCTAGAAGTCAAAGTCAATGTAATGATGAGTCATCAGTCTAGTCAGCATTATTGCTGACATGGCAATGCTGTTAGGAAAAGTCAGATTCAGTTAGATAGAGTTGGTTAGCTTCTGTTATGCAGTTAGCTTGTAACAAGTGTATAAAGGCTTTGTAACTGATTCAGTTTGATCAATGGAGTTCACTTTCAGTTCTCAACTCTTTCTCTGTAACTCCATATAACTATGTTGCTGTCTGGGATAGAGTGTTTGAAGTTGTTTCATCCATGTTTCATAAATTAGGTAATTTGATTGTCACCAGTCTTGTTTTCTTATATAATTTGTGGGTTACACATTGGTTAATTTTCTTTGTTGGTTGTATGTCTTTCCCTTATATATAGAATTGATAATGTAATTCAATTTAACACTAACACCATCTCTGCATTGCTATTTTTTGGCCGCTTTTCGACAGTTCCTAATTTTATTGGATCTGCAACTTGCTCAACTGATATGTTATATTTTTAATCTTAAGGCTTCCTTCTCCACAAGCATGCTTTATTATTAACTTGAAGGGTTCTTTTTTAATAATTATTGTATGTTTTAAGATCCAACAATTTGACTATAACCTGCTAGGTAAAATTCCAGTCTTCAATGTCTATACCATTCCTCTTTAATTAACTTTTTAACTAATAATCTCTACATTTTATACACTACCTATATTTCATTTATAGCGATAAATGGTCAATGAAACAGGAGAATTATAGAATGAAATAAATGAATTCATATTGATCAACACTAATTCCAAGTTATATGAATTATTTTCTCTTTACATATTCGCTTATGGTCAACGACATTAGTCCATTGTAGATGGAACTTAAATCAGCAACAGCACCTATTCCAACTTAAAAAAAAAAGAAGGTAACAATTTGTTAGATATCTTCATCTTCATGAGTATACATAAGAGTATCATGTACTCATTAATTATCTTTGATAAATATGAAATCTGATGTCTTTCTCTCCTTCAAACTTCTTGTTAAATTAAAGTTAATTATTGAAGTTTGCAACCATGGCTTATTTCTACTGTGGTTATATTTCATATAAAGTAGTAGTATGGTAACCTAAAAAAAATAGACCAAATTTGTACATGTTAGGGCTTATTTCTATTGTGGTTATATTTCATATAAAGAAGTAATATGGTAATCTCAAAAAAAAGAAGTTAAGAATGATATTAAAAATATTTTTTCGTACTCTATTACTCCAATAGAATTTCTTTTGCATAATTTTTTTTTCTACTAGACAATCAACAATTTGTTAGGTATCTTCACGAGTATATAAGAGTATCATTTTGTCATTAATTATCTTTGATCAATATGAAATCTTAAGATCTCCCCTCCTTCAAGCTTCCAAACTTTGGTTCTCCCTTGTCATGATTCCAACAAGAAACAAAAATTTAAATTAATTGTTCCATTATTTGAACACTACAAGAAAATCGTTCATTTGCGACGGCAATTTCCGTCGCAAATGGGCCTTTTTCCGTGGCAAATGTGCCTTTGCGACGGACTTTGCGACGGACGAAAAGTCGTCGCAAAACAGCTCGTCGCAAATCCTTTGCGACGAAACTCTCCGTCGCAAATATTCCGTGGCAAACTCGTCGCAAATCCGTCGCAAATGTTCCGTGGCAAACTCAACGCAACGCCGTCGCAAATATTTCGTGGCAAACTCGTCGCAAAGCCGTCGCACATTTTCGTGGCAAAGTCGTCGCAACTCTTAACGTCTTTCTGTCGCAAATTTGGAAAATCCGTGGTAAATTGTTTGAAAATTTCGTCGCAAATTGTAATAATTCCGTGGCAAATTCAGTAACTACCAAAAAAAATTCCGTCGCAAATTCCGTCGCAAAACAAAATATAATTAATTCTACCAAAATTTGACATTTCCATTGTCATTTCTGTTAGCAATATTCCCTGGCAATTTAATTCAGACTCCAATCCACCAATTCAAGCATAAATAAACATCACTATTATCAAAAGTGTCAATCCAAACCATCAACTTAGTTATACATAAACTACACTATTGTTAAAAGTGTCAACCCAATCCACAAAATTAGTTAAAAGTGACAAACATACCATTAGTTTACTCAAATATATCAAAACATGCCACTAGTTTATCAAAATATACCAATATACCTAACAAATCAAAAACGATAATGTCCAGTAAACTCAAAAAATTCTGACGAAGCATCTTCAAGTCCAGCTCTGAACAATATATATACCTAACAAATCAAAAACGATAATGATTACTAATTAATTCATAAAACTAATATATTTTGCACATTTATTAAAACATAGATTACCTAGATCTCGTCAATAACCCTTCTCATAAACTTGGTCTCCGTGATCTCCACAGTCTCCATCATCTACATCTTCGCTCTCATCCTGCTGGGCGGGCTGACCCTGCTGGGCGGGCAGGTCTTGCTCGGGAGGCTGCCAATCAGGTGGAGGTGTTGGAATTCCAGCATGGTTAAATACGTACTCAATTAGTTGTTGCTGTCGTGCAAACCGCTCTTCAAATTGTTGTGACATTTGTTGGATGATCCTACGGGCCTCAGGAGACAGGCCCGCACTCGTCGAAGCTCTAGAGTCTACCATATTGTCAACTATGCCTCCTGTCCCATACACACCACGACTCTTATAGGGCCCTCCAGCAGCCTCCTCCCACACCAAACGCTTCAACTTAGCCAACTCAACGGGGTCTACTGGTATATCTGACTGAGAGAACAGCCGCTGAAACTCCTCCTATCAAATGCACAAGTTATAATCATACTCAAATTCAGAAGTATCACAGATTCAGCTCAAGCACAGATAAATTGGGATATAAAAATATAAGAATTAATCCCAAAAGTATCACAGATTCAGTGGTATCCAACTTCAAACAAAATATCATCCACACATAAGGCACAAAATATCAAACCAGCAACTGTTATAGTTATACAGGTTATTATGCACAACATGAGGCACAAAATCGATGCATTTCTAAACCAGAATTAATAAACCAGGATGCATTAAACCATCAGCTGTTATTTATTTCCTTTTAATAATGAAATAAATAAGCCTATTTTTTATACCAGGATGCATTAAGCCTATTTTTTATACCTGAGTAATGCGAGCGCGGTCCTCTACAAACTCGCCTGTGCCCTTCCTAACGTGAGTGTGGCGATGAAGCTCATCTACATGTGGTTTCCTCCCCATCTTCTTGGCCTATTATTAATAACTTAAGTTTGTAAATGGTAAATTATAATTAATTATATTGACATTAGGAGAATATATACGCTTAAGAATATACCATTCTCTCTGAATGCTGCAACATAGAGACAGAACCTCCAGTATGCAAGCTTCCACCTTTTTCTGATGCTCTGTTCTTCTTATTCCGCTCACACTTAGCTATGAATTTTGGATCATTCCAGATGTGATCTCTTAGGTGATTATAGACTTGATCCCCCATCCAAAGAGGTCTATTCCTCCCCAAGCGGACACGTCTGAGAATATCACGGAGTCGGAGAGCAGCATTCCTATGAAAAAGATCCTCAACGGCGGCCTCCTGAGACTTACGCCATGCAACTCTCTTCTGCATTGTGAAAACATTTAGAAAACAAATGTTACACAAAATCAAATAACTTAACAAATTCTAAAAAAAACGACAATTATTGTGAAGTGTTAAAATGTCCACTTACTCTAAAATTGTTAAAAAAATGGGTTCGCTCAGCCTCATTAAGATCTAACCAACTAGTCCATGGATAGTGGTATAACTCGTGAATAGTCTCTTGGATAGCATTTGCGGCTGGCCTTGAAGGAAGAAACCTGCGAAGTTAAAACAATTGAAACGACTAAAACAATTAAAACACATTATATATATGAAAAAACAATCAATCTAACAAAGTTATAAACTTTACATACCCTCCATCCTCAACACGGATGACATATCGCTGATCGCGTAAAATAATCTCATCCTCATTCTCATCATCACCCCCCTCAACATCATGCACCTGATCATCATCAGGTATCGCATCATTTCCAGGTGAAAGTGGCTCTGTCGGTGATGGCAAAGGGGTCGGAGTAGGCACAGCATCTGGTGAAGGGGTGGGAGTAGGTATCGCACCAAAGCCTGGATTAGGAATCATGCGATATTGAGGACTCTGTGATGGTGGAGGAGTCACTCGCGCAGATGAAGTATGACCATGTATATCTTGGGGAGATTGAGTAGGTGAAGGAGTAACTCGCGGCGACAAACTAGATCCAATATGTAAGGACCTAACTCCAGATGAAGTATGACCATGTAAATCTCGGGGAGATTGAGTAGGTGAAGGAGTAACTCGTGGCGACAAACTAGATCCAATATGTAAGGACCTAACTCCAGAGGTCTGCTGTAAGGACCTAACTCTAGAGGTCTGCTGTAAGGACCTAACTCCAGAGGTCTGCTGCGTCTGTGTCGGAGGACTCTGCAATGATCTCACTCTACCTGCATCTGCTGGGCGTGTCTGTGTAGGGGTAGATGTCGTAGGCATCTCTGAATAGTCGCCTATGTCCTCGTCGCATATCACCTTTTTCTTACGACGAGGGACAACTTTAGACTTCCCCTTACGATCACCTCCACCTGATGCCATGCTGCAGAGGAAACTAAACATAAACACAAACACAAACAATTTAAAAACATAAACGTTACTTCTAAAAAAACTCATGAAACAATTCACACAATTCAAACACAAACATCAATTACAAAGCGGTTCAAGTTGTTTGGATACATCCATTCACACACAATTCAAACACAAACATGAATTAAAAGCGTTTCAAGTTGTTTGGATACACCAATTCACACAACTTCCTTCTTCTTAAATGCATTCTTGTTCCTTCTAAATGCATTATCATGTGGTAAAAACCTACGATGCGAGTCGAACCAAGAACTCTTACCCCCATGTTTCAAGGTAAATGCCTTTGTATGCTCCATACAATGTGGACATGCTAATTTACCATGAGTTTGCCAACCAGACAACATGCCATAAGCAGGAACAAGTAACTCAACACTTACTTTTTCTTGAAACCATTTTTGAAAATTTTCATATATATGAGCAGATGCCTGATCATCTCTTACGTCTTCAGACAACAAGAATGACCTGATCAAATTAGATGATACTTACTAAATGAGCTGACAGATATGAACAATTAATTGAATGAAAATATTGATATACGTACTCAATGTATGGTTTAACTTCAATGCAATTGTTCAAGACATGAACATGAGCTGACTTATACTCCACATCTGTTAACCAATGAATTGACTCCTTCCCAGAATGGCGACCAGATTGGTTGAAGACCGATAACATTAATGAGTGTCTAACACAATCATCTTGCATTTCATTCCTTTTATTTCTCAACGTGAAGTTGGAGAAATAATGTGAGCAAAAGTGGGTTATTTCGCGGTGTAGGTATGATGCACAAATCGATCCTTCAACTCTCGCCTTGTTTTTCACCGATCGTTTAGAATCACCCATGAATCTATAAAACAACTTGATTAGATGGAAAATTATACTTACCTCAAATGGAAAAAAATGAATATGTTCTCAAAATGATACATTTCAAATGGATACATCCACCTGTACTGAACTGGCCCACCAAGTCTTGCCTCATATGCTAGATGAACGGGGAGATGTTCCATAGAATCAAAGAAACCAGGTGGAAATACTCTCTCCATCTTACACAGAATGAATGAAATGTTCTGTTCCATCCTAACAAGGTCAACATCTCTTAAAGACGTAGAACACAAATCCTTGAAAAATTGACTCACTTCAGTTAGCGGATTTAGAACATGTGCCGGTAAAGAACTAAATGCAATAGGGAGTAAACATTCCATAAATACATGACAATCATGGCTTTTCATCCCAATCATTCTTCTCTTATTCACATCAACACATCTTGCCAAATTAGAAGAATATCCATCTGGGAATTTCAGTTCTTTTATCCACTGATAAACTGAATTTGTTTGCTCGATAGTTAATGAGTAACATGCTTTGGGTTTGAGCATCTTCCCATTAGCTTGTGGTTTCAAATTTAAGTCCTTTCTGTTGCAGTAAAGAGCAACGTCCAATCTCGCCTTATCATTGTCCTTTGTTTTGCCCTTTATGTCCATCACTGTGTTAAATATATTGTCAAAAAAATTCTTCTCTATGTGCATCACATCAAGATTGTGCCTCAATAAATTATCTTTCCAATATGGGAGATCCCAAAAGATACTCCTCTTTGTCCAATTATGCGCTTGTCCATATCCATGAAATCGAGCAACAAGGGGATCATCGGTGATTTTGGGCAAATCTCTAACTCTATCCCAAACCTGGTCTGGAGTCAACCGAGGAGGCGGCTCATCATTTTCAACTTCCTTCTTCTTAAATGCATTCTTGTTCCTTCTAAATGCATTATCATGTGGTAAAAACCTACGATGCGAGTCAAACCAAGAACTCTTACCCCCATGTTTCAAGGTAAATGCCTTTGTATGCTCCATACAATGTGGACATGCTAATTTACCATGAGTTTGCCAACCAGACAACATGCCATAAGCAGGTAAATGCCATTAGTTTATATACTTCTGTTGTTGCAAATTACGTTTTAAATTGAATTAGTAGCCAACAAATGTGCATTTGAAATTAAATTAATTGTTTTACTCCAAAAGGCCCCAAAACTGTCTCTGTTGAGCTTCATTAAAATCCTTGTACAAAAGTGCATTTTATTGTAGTACCAATAGACCAAACTTGTATAAGGAAAAGTATCATTATGTCTTTAATTATCTTTGATCAATATGAAATATTAAGATCTTCTCTCCTTCAAGATTCCAAACTTTTGTTCCCCCTTGTCCTGGTTCCTACCAGGAAAAAAAAAACAAAGTTAATACCAGACAATTATAATAGAAATTATAAGTCAAAACCTTGCTCTTCTTTTGTTGGTCAAGATCACCTTATCCAAGAGAAAATGTACCTTATAACTCTACCTCAGTCATTTATGATGACTATGCATATGCAGATGAGAAAGATCCTAAAATTTTGCTCACCACATCCAGGGATCCAAGTGCTCCTCTTCAACAGCTTGTAAAGGTTTCTTTGTTTTCATTCTACCTGTTTTGCTGGTTGTTTCAAATATTTCATTTAAGCTATACTATGTTTTGTTCATTTGTTGCTATGCTGACACCTTATTTTATCTAATGATCTTTAATTCTTTGTGTAGGAGTTGAGTAGTGTATTATTTTATTCTTTGAAAGTAACCGCATTTGGTCAACAAATAAATTGACAAAAGATGAGGGTGGAAATCAGTAATATGATTGTCTTGCTATGAGTTTCATGTGCAGCACAAACTTTCTTCCATTTTTCCCTTTCTGTTTCTTCTGTTTCTTGTAAACAACTTTGCTTCTATACAGCATGTGCTTTATACAGAAGAAAAAATGTTATAAAGAATAAAAAAAAATGTTTTCCACCTTTAGAGTAACAGAGAAATTCAATGAAAATAACAATTAAGACAAAAAAAAACTGTTTTCTAGATATTGTTTGGCAAAGTGAGAATAAACATGACAACATATTTCAATTTATGTTTCCTTTGCACCAAGAATTTGTGTCTTTTTAATCCTTTCCACAAAAAGTAATTGCGAAGGACAACCTCGTTGAATATTGCAGAATTTATGGCTTGCTGGATTTTCAGACATGAAATGCATAGAAATGATATTTGATTCTTCAGGAGATACATGAAATGCATAGAAATGATATTTGATTCTTTAATATCTGATGTACAATTTTTTTCTATAGATAGATAGAGCAAAAATTGGAGGAGAAGCAATATAAGTGACAGAGTTTATGGGAAAAGAGCCAACATGAGAGAGAGAGAAACGGAGAGATGCAAGGTTTGAGAGATATTGTTCCACTATATATAGTGGCTAATGAGCAATTGTATTATTTAATTCTTTCTTTCTCTTTTAATTTATGTTGTATCTTCACCTCTTTTGTGTGATGTATTGAATGTTGACGAAGAAACGTGGCTTAACCAATGGAAGTGTGGTGGGCATTAATAAGAATTATTGTCATGAAGGAAAGACATAAGGTGGCAAGATACAGCAAAATAAATAATAATTAAATAAAAAAACAAAGTAGGCAATAAGGTGGCAAGATGAGAGAACTACAGCAAAACAAATAATAATTAAATAATTCAAGAACTATTCAAGAGCTCCCACGTGCTAGAGATTACACGTTAGAGCTGTTCAAGTTTTAAAGATAAGGCTAAACTGCAGTTTTGGCCATTTATCTTTGGGGTTGGTGTCACTTTGGCCATTTTTTTTTTCTCGTTTTAGCCTCTCATGTTTTTTTGTGTCATTTTGGTCCCTGCCGTTAGTTTTTTCTAACGGACGCCACATTGGTAGTTAACTGCTGACGTGGCGTCTTAAATGTCAGGGCTGACTTGGACCTGATTTGGTGATGTGGCACATAAGGGACCAAATTGAAACTTAAAAAGTTTCGATTTGGGTTTTGCAAAAACGTGATTTTCAGAGGAAAACGCGTTTTGGGTTTTGCAAATTGGGGAAACCTTCAAAACTCAACCAAAATTCACCAAACCACTTGCAATAGACTCGGTCCAGTAACTGATTGTTAGCAAAATATTTCAACAAAAATGATAAAGAATTGAGAACGAAATGGAAATGTAGATTCACGTTTTACGGTTTTTTGGGTTTTTTCAATGACGGAGAGAGAGAGGGGGAAGGGGAGAGAGAGAGAGAGAGAGAGAGAGAGAGAGAGAGAGAGAGAGAGAGGCGATGTTACTGTTTGTGGTGGTGGTGGTGGTGGTGGCGGCGGCTCACCGGAGGTGGTGGTGGCTCGTCGGAGAAGATGAAGATGGAGGTGGTGTTTGGAGGAAGAAGATGAATGTTTTGTGTTTGTGTCAATTTGGCCCCCCATGTTCTTTTTAAGTTTCAATTTGGTCCCTTATGTGCCACTTCACCAAATCAGGTCCAAGTCATCCCTGACATTTAAGATGCCACGTCAGTAGTTAACTGCCAGCGTGGCGTCCCGTTAGAAAAAACTAACGGCAGGGACCAAAATGACACACACAAAAAACATGAGGGGCTAAAACGAGAAAAAAAAAGATAAAGGGCTAAAGTGACACCAACCCCAAAGATAAATGGCCAAAACTGCAATTTAGCCTAAAGATAAAGATACCAAGAAAACAAGATAAACGAAACCCCTTGAAAGTTCATCAACGTTCCACGTATATAATGCCAGCTAACAGTACCTTAGAATAAGGTTACAATCGTGTTAGACATCTCCGAGGGGAGTGCTTATCTTCTTTTTTTCTTATTAGCAAGGTTACAATCGTGTTAGACATCTCCGAGGGGAGTGCTTATCTTCTTTTTTCTTATTAGCACTCTCCTTAATAAGGAATAACTATTGTAAAGAAAAAAGAGTTTGGGTTCTTATAACGAGAAGTGCTAATACAAGCACTCTCTCTCTCTCTCTCTCTCTCTCTCTCTCTCATTTATGCGGGTATCATTTAAAAATAATGTGAGTTATTCATTGATAAAGTGATGATATGTATATTTGTGGGACTCATTAATTTAAGATAATTTTTGAAGGTGTTGCATCGAAGGAATTGAGTGCTTATAAGGTATTGATATTAAAAAAGTATAAAAGAGTGATGTCTACTTGTGGAATCTATTTAAGGACTCAAAGAGAGAGTGCTCCATTGGGATGGTATTAGAACCTTTGTTTTGGGGGTGCTCTTTAAAGTCCACAAAAGACTAGATGTGTGTATCAAATGCACGCCATTTGACTTACAATAAGCACTTCTGCAATTTTGTGTGATATTCTATTTGTGGTCTCTAAGATATACATAATACATACCCTTACCCATACTTTGTGTGATTGTAAAATAACCACTTCCACTCAAAGACAATGAGACGCAGAGGATGAGAGAGACCAGTTGCTATACCTTTTTTCTCAATTATGTAACAGATAGTTAGAACCCTTAGTTTTTAGCTTATAGGTTTTATTTTCCCTGTCTTGATTTTGGTTATCTAGCTTTTGTAGCAAATGATAGTGTGACATCTGCAACTCTTCATAGAAGGTGGGTAGAGTGGTTTCACGATGATGCTCAAGCTAGAATTTGTTAATGCAATTTCACTTATCGAAAAAAATGAGAGAGACACAAAGATAACATACAAGGACTATCACTCCCAATTGAGAATTGCAATTGGTAATAGTGCAACCCAGACATTATGTTGCTATGTATACTGCCCTATAACGCTTACAGACTTACAGTATCATGGAAGTTACTCGGATCGTAACTTTTTTTTTTGATCAATAGGAAAAGAAAACGAAAAGGCGAAAAGAAAAGAAAACTACTTCCTACAAGTCTTTACTCCCAAAGCATCTCCAAGAAGTTTTGAAGAGAGGTCTGAGGGGCGACGATCCCAACGAATCCTATTACCATTCAAATCTGCTCCATGTTTTGCCAGCCAGACTACACAACTATTGCCCTCACGAAGAGCATGATTGAAGCTCAGAGACCATGCAAAGTAGATGAAATTCCTTGCGATGTATAGAACTAGAGACGAATAATTTAATCAACAACCCTCATATACTAACAATTCTAAGCGTTTTGTAATAAATTTGACTACTTGTCCCCAGAAGGTAGCTCAGTTGGCGAGTTAAGGGACATGAAGGAGTTGCAAGATTGCAAGAAAGAGGTCCAGGGTTCGAATCCTGGAAACTAACATTTCCCCCACCCCTAACTAATTACTAACCACTAACATTGTTTATCAAAAAAAAAGTGTGGAGACGACAAATTAAATTATCAATAATTATCTATCCAAATGAGGATCTCTAATTATTGCTCACTCTGGCATTTTATTAAGATAAAGTAAAGTAACTTGAAACTACACTAATTTTAAAATTATGACATGGTTTCCACAGATTATATTAGTTAACAATTGATTTTGAATGTAACATGCATAAATTATTGTTAGTTGACTTTTTTTTGATAAAGTTTCTTAACTATTATGGTTAACTGAATACTATCTACGAAATATAATGCTTTGTAAATGTCAAACACCTCCTGTAAAAGTATTTTTTTTAGTCAAAATGGTTTCTATTTGGAGTGAGCAAGACCCGTCCCAACCCAAAGACCCGTCCCATCTTCGTTCCATTAAACCCGCAAAATATCGGGTTTGTTCGGGTCTGTTCGGGTCTAAAGAATTGGTCCGACCAAAATTTAGGGACGGGTTAGGGTTATACCTAACCCTCCCAACTTGTCCCTTACACCCCTAATTCTTAACTCTATTACATTGGTAATAAAACTTTTATAAATAAAATATTCAATTTAAAATCTGTTATTTTAAGTAGAAATATTGATGTAAAATAATATTGTAAAAGTCATGTTTTGAGTTTGAATACATGATAAAATACTAAAAAAAATCAATTGATCACTTCTAACTTTTTGTCATACTTGAGTGATCACCTTATAATTTTGTTTTAATTGTCCTCCGGGCCAACCTGGCTTTGTCCTAAATAGACTCGGTATTACTTTGTCCCTAAAAACATCGGGTTTATTCGAGTCTAAGGACGGTTTAGGGTCTAAAAAATGACCTTATAAAAATTTAGGGCCGGATAAGGGACAAGTGTAACCCATCCCCAGTGGCGGACCTGGCTACATCGGGTTTATTCGAGTCTAAGGACGGTTCAGTTGAACCCCCTGGAATTTTTTTTTTGCACTAAACACCCTATATAAATAGCCTAAATCTCTTGAAATTTTAATTTTGACACCCCTGAAAATTTGAAATTGTACTAGTAGAACAAGTTTTGCACCCATTTGACACCGGCCTTAAAAAATTTGACACCCCTGACCCCGGGGTCCTGGGTCCGCCACTGCCCATCCCTTGCTCACCCCTAGTTTGAAACACACATTTCGGAGGAACTTTTTTATTATTAATTGTTGATTAAACTTTTTGTCATAATTTATAAATTGCTTGTTCTACAAGCCTCTCTTTGCAATTCATTATAGTCCATATGATGCACACAAGTTGCCCTAAACAAATTGTCAAAAAAAAAATTGCCCTAAATATAATAATGTAAATCAATGGCATTGGAAGGGTTTATTTTAGGTACACTATTGTTTGTGGACCATAAAAGCCACCTTGTTTTGGTGGGGGAGTTTAGGTCTGGCATTCAACACAAACTGCCGTGAAGTGTACCAAATTATTGTGCAACAAACGGATTAGATCAAATGGGTCGCAAAAACATGTTTTCTTTGTGTTATGTTGGTTGGTACAACAGTTTGAAAACTAGTTCTACATAAGTTTTCTTTCTAAATAAAATACTTGAGACTACGGCTGAATCCTACTACGCAGCGAAACTCTTTCACACGTAGTCAAACAATTTGTGTGTTTGACCAAAAAAAACAATGCACACCTAAAGTGCATAGAAAATTCAGATAGAAGAAGCAGATTTAAAAAAAAGAAATTGATTTAGAAAGTGTATTGACCTTTAAGGATTCTAGAAAATGGAGATATGCGAACTATAAGGACATAGAAATTTCTAATGGACTTTCCGCACTATCTCTCTACAATGTGAGGAAGGAAAACGTTGCACAACATATAAATCATTGGTTCTTTTACGTCACACAATCAAGATGCTCATCAGCTGATGAGCTTTCCCACTATAGAACTCTACCCAACTATAAAAGCACGGGGTTTTAGTGTGGACTGTGTCTATTTGTCTCCTCACTACTCAATTCACATCTGCAAAAGGAGTTCTATTTTCTGCTAGACGCGGGATTTTGCTTTCTGCTTGACTCCTTTGTAATCGATTCTCTGTGGAAGAATCGTCTTCTGTGATCTGAGTCCTCATCTCCTCAATGGATGCAAGGCTTGGGACTAATACAATGTGTTTGCGAGATGCTAAACTTGTATTCTGGTCAACCTGTTCATAAAGAACAAAACAAGATTTAAATATTGTGGCTAATTCTCAAGATAATATTGTTAAAATAAGCTACAAAAACATCACAAAGCAAAGAAGATTCAGCATACCATGTAATCTTTAATTAGGCTCTTTTCTGCTTGGACATTGATATTTGATATATCTTCACCATGCTTATTTTGTAATGAGTTAAGCTGCTCAAACCACCGTGTAGTCATTGAATCAATTTCCTTCTTATTCTCATGGTCCAACATCAGTGCACCTGGAAGTATTACAATTTTGATTCAGTCAAATAAGAGACAAAAGAGAGAAAAAGTAATAAACTAGAAAAAAACTAAATATTCAAGAACTTCAGATTACCATTTACATCTGCCAGCAGGTTATGTGTTCCTTCATCATAATTTGAATCCATAGATAATGATGCAGACACAAATTCTTGATTCAGAGCATCATTTGTCAAAATATTTTTTCTGTTGAGTTAAGAATCAATTGAAAGAAGATTACAACTTGACTCACTGTAGATTCTATCTCATTAAAAACAATCTAAGATACTAAAAAGAATTAAGAAGAAACTTACTTCACTGTAGATTCTATATCTGTAAGATTGTTTTTGTGGAAATTGTTGAAAGACAAGTGAGCACTTTCCCACTGCTTCCTGGAACATTCTACTGTCTTTGAACTGCATAGTATGAACAAAGTTATACAAGTAAGGAATTGAAATTTGAAACTCTTCTTTGCAGCTTAGATGTAATATATTGTTGTAAAGCAATGCCAAAGGAAAATTTAAAGCCGTAAAAGATAAACGCTTGTGAACACGGGCCATAATCGTCATCCAACCCAAAAAAAAAAGGTTTGTACAAGAATAATTTGACTTTTATTAATATATTGTTGTAAAAAAGAAAATGTGAATGTTTTCTGTCTCTCAAATATCACCTGACCATGCACACCACCGAGACACAAAAAACAAAACTAAAACCAAAGAATTAAAAACTGGACAAAGGCAGAGAAAGATGAAGAAAACTCACCACTCCATGAGGCAATCCTCCATTGTAGCTTTAATGCCATTTGCGGAGAATATTTGTTGTGCAAAGTGACTATTAGTATTATCTACATATTCACTAACTTCCTTGGTAGCATCATTTGAAACTTGCTGCATTTTGAACATCTCTAGCTGCAACGTCGTAGACTGTTGCATACTCGATTCCTGCATGTTTCTTGATGCCTCGGAGACCTAGTATATTTTCCAAAAGTCAGTAATAGCTTCATACAATATGAATAATAATACACAACACCCAAATGGAAATGAAACAAAAGAGTAATGCAGTCGACAAACCAAAGCAGTTCTCTTAGATGTCAAAGTTGCCAAAATTGCTTTAATTTTCTCTATGGCATCCTCATCATCTCTCTCGACCTCTTCCTGTCGAAGGAAGAAAAAACAAATGATGAGTCTTTTTTATTAGGATCAAGGTCTAAGTAACACAATTTTCTTACCTTGAACTTCATCTCGAAATTAGCTAATCCTTGGAACCTCTCATTTTGAGTTTCTTCAATAATTTTCATGACTCTTGAAGAATGCATATGAATATCATCAAAGAATTTAATAGTTGCCTCTGAAACCACTCGAGCAGAAGTCAGACTTTCTTGTAATCCCTACATTGATCCATCACGTTTACAGTTGCATTATTCAACTATTGTTTTAATATTTATACAAAAAACATAACAAACCCAAACAAAGAAGGTTACAAACGACAACGTACTTCCTCTTGTTGTTGAATGGAGAATGCTACCAGCTGTTTTTGCTCATCAAGACAATTCTGGATGTTGCTGATCACATCATTGGCCTCATGAACGGCAGTGGAGAGAAACTGTAAGGAGGCAAATCATGATTTCAACTTGATACAAGAGAGCAAAAGGTAACTTTTTAAAAAAAAAATAGCACTACCAAAACAGCCAACACCTAAAATGAAGCTTGGAATTAAAAAAAAAAACAAAACAAAACAACTAATATTTCTTGAGTTATTACATTCTCAACAGCCAACGTCTGTGTTGAAACTTTAGATTGTATCTCTTCCATATCAGACGAAGCTTTCATATGCAACGTATTAGCTAGCTCCTTCAGGGTTCCTACTCCTGAAGTATAAATTTCCGCCATTTTATTGATTCTTGATTCTAGTGCTTGTGCTGCCTGAAAAAAGATTATCATAAATCAGATGTTGAGTGGACAACATGGCAAACAGACTGAGCAAACAAGATCTCTTCAATTTTCCTACCTCACTTTTACTTTCAAGATGAGAGCAAACATGATCTTCCATGCATTTAAATTGTTTCTGTTGTTGAGAAACAGACCCCATGATGGTCGTATGCAAATCTTTTAAACTCCCATCTAGGAGAGACGCAAAATTGAAGATTATTTTTTGGTTTTCTGCCTCCATCCTTTCCTTGTGATCTGCAAGAAGAGATGGCTTTTAAGATATCTACTGTTAAAGGCATCACTTTCTTGTTCAAATATATTGCAATAATATATGGAAAGAAAAATCCAGCCAAAACTCAAGTTTTTTTTTATAGTTCATCTCATAAAAATATCCAATTTCAAGAACAAAAAATCTTGATGAGATATGTTCAAATTCATTTTCACTTCCCATGAAGCAGAAGATTTCTTCTGAAAGCGCCGCAAATCAGAAACAAATAACTTATTGTCAAAAGATGAAAGAGTGAAATAACCGTACCCAACTTCGAGGACAACGAATCAATATCATTTGACGCATTCTGCAGATCAGTACACATTTCCTTTGCACGCTCAATCAAAGCATTTTCTGCTCACGTGCAATATAAATCAAATTAAATAACGAGTCAAAAAAAAGTAGCAGAAATATGCCAGCATGTCATCAATATACCTGATTTTAGTAGCTTGGAAATGGTGCATTCCTTCTCCTTCAACTTTGAAACAACAAGCCGATAATTCTCTTGGAGATCACGCAATTCGTTGCTGGTTTTTTCCAAATTCACCTAGAGTAATTTAATTTATAAGAAACTTGTAAACAAGAAAATATGGAGGAAAAAGATCAATTATATGCACCTTGCAATCCTTAAACTCGCTCTCCAAATCCAGTTTCTGTTCTTGCTCTGTTAAATAGAGTTCGCGGAATTTTTCAACTTGCTGCAAAATAAATAGGAAGAAATTAATTTATCCATGAAGTTCCTCTTTGTTGGGGGAAATGTCAACCAAAGAATCAGGGAATACTTTCTGACTAAGATTGAGGTCATTCTCTAATTGCTCTATCTTCTCATTTCTTTCCTGCATATTAAAGGGGTTGTTATGTAAGTCAAATTGAGCATGGGAAATTAAATTGAAATATAGTTCTTCATAGTATTCAAACAGAGGTTTTGCTTCCCCCAGGATGATGTGGAATGATCTTTAGAGAACTTCTTCATAGTATTATTGTTATGTTATGTAGATATGCAGACAAATAAGACAAATAAAAGACCTTCTTTTCACTTTCTTCCTTGGCAAATCTTTCATGGGAAATATATACACCATTCTTTTCCCTTGCTGCTCGAACATCTACATTCAATATTCACATAAATAAAAATATGATACAAGGATCTTCTATTTTTTCTTATATTTATACAAGGACCTTCTCTACATTCCAAAATTTATAGTAATGCTGAGTTGAATGTACCTTCTTTCATTCTTTCAATCTCCAAGTACAAGTCCTTCAGCAAAACAGCCTTTGAAACTTTTTGGTTTGCCTATTAGAATAATATTGGCTTTGTCAGCACCAAGCAGAAAATGCTTTTATAACATTTTTAATTAAGGATAATAGCAGTGGTAACTGACCTCAGGCTTATTTCTTATGTTTTTTGCTCGACTAGCATAGTCTAGCGTACTTAGTGTTTCTTCCAAACAATAGGCGGATGGACTAATAGTAGCAATTATGCATGTTTTTGTTTTCCCTCCTAAGGAGTCTCTCAAAATCCTTGTAAGCTTGCTATCTCTGAAATAATGTACAACCAAGTGGAATGCATATTAAGGTACATGTCTTTTTCAATAATAATAATAATAACTGAAAACCACGTTTATATGAACCTGTAAGGTACATGTGGAGAATGTTCCACTAGAGCATTTATGACACGTCCCAGGGTGAGTAAGCTTTTGTTTATCTCCCCTGCTTCTCTAGCACGGCCCTGTAATTATATTGTTGCAAACTTGATGAAAGACCAAAGTAGAACCATGTAATACACATAACAGTCCAGAATAAAAAAAGGGAAGAAAGACAAAGATAGAGGACCATAAAAATCAGGAGAAAAACCGAGTTGCTCTGAATTAGTATCAGTCATAATCATTAAAAAGTTAAAGTGATTCATATTCAGTCTAACATGATAGTGACATAATCATTTATTTTTCTGTCCAGATGGCAGATGTTTGGAAGGGTTTAATTAGGAATTTATTAAGCACTTACAAAAATCTTATAATGACTATCAAGTACAAGTTTAAATTAGCTTCTGCATCTCAACTTTTTAAGAAGGTCTCATAAAATTTCTCCACAAACATCTACAAGTTTATTAGGACTTCTCCATAAGTTTAGAATCACAAACTTATTTTCATTAAAACAAAAAGCTCCTATAAGCCAAAAGTAATCCAATGTTGGGCCTAAGGTTTAATGAGGGTTCATTGAATAGTTTATTGTATAAGCACTTGTTAAACTAGTCAACCAAGTGCACCCAAATTATCATTTGGTTTAATGAGGGTTCTTTGCTATTTGATCACAGCACAATTAATTTTTCTGCCCAAACGACAAATCACCTTGCCCAATTAATTACCAAAGGTGGATTAAATTGGGAATTTTGTTTTACCTCACGTGCTCCTGAACGTAATATGTTTTCTGATCCAGCCAAATCAACAAGATTCAGCTTGCCACATTTAATTAACTCCTCATCACCAATTACTGTTTCTTTCACATAGACAGTAATGGTGAAGACTGAATGTGAACGGCTGCACCATAATACGCTCATCAAGTCAAACACAACAACTACTAATATGAATTTCACCAACTTCAGTAAAAGAAAACCTACCTGCTTCTCTTGTTAAGCAATGTCTCTGCAGTGCGCCTTTTTGACGCTCCCCGTTCCAACAAAGTATAAATTTCATTTACGCTGTATACTGATTCTTCTTCAAGGCCTCTCACCATCACACTACCTTTTCCATCTTCCATGAGAGCTACAGGCTTCCTCAGTTTTTCTTCTATAGGCCTAGAATTGTCTTCTGGGGACAACAAATCAGTTATTTCTTCATTATAAAGCTCAAGGAATGTGACTTTCATGCTATAATCAGCATTTTGTGCTTCCAAAATGTCAAAAATTTGACGAACTGCTCTTGGAATGACACCAGCCTCCGCAGTTAAATCACCACCCTGTATATCAATCATGGCATTTGACACACTTTCTGTCATCAGAAAATATACACTCAAAATAAGTAGAAGGAAATCTGGGTCAAGTGACAAAATGTATACCTTATTTCTCATCCCACCCTCCATTGTATATGTTTTACCAGTCCCAGTCTGGCCATAAGCGAAGACTGTGCAGTTAAAACCATCAAGAACTTCATGAACAATTGGGGAAATTGCTTGGTCGTAAATTGATCTTTGCTGTGATTTAGGTCCAAAAACCTTACCAAACAGGTTAATAAAAGTGTTAATAAAATATTACAAGAC
Source organism: Astragalus membranaceus (assembly GCA_039519185.1). NCBI lineage: Eukaryota > Viridiplantae > Streptophyta > Magnoliopsida > Fabales > Fabaceae > Astragalus > Astragalus membranaceus. The sequence continues at coordinate 83,145,816 of CM076847.1, read as the reverse complement.
GGTTCTATTTGCAGATAATAATATTAAGATAGCCTTAGAAATAGAGGTATAAGTAAGCTTACCTTGTCGAAGGTGAAAACTCTATCTACCTGCTTGTTAGCTATAGTCTGCACAACAGTAACTTCCCTTTTATTTTCATTACATGATACCACCTTGGGAACGTTCGATTTTTGTTCATCATCACTTAACGGCCTGACATTAGAAATAGCCAACATTCAACTGAAGAATTTTTGTAATTGAACAATACACATCTCATGCACAACACACAGCTCCAAATTCTAGATCATTGCTAGTAATGAGTTACACAATGATACACACATAGCAAAAGCTTAAAGATAAATTTAGTATCATTCTCTACTATTTAATCTCTAAACTGTGAAAACATATCAAATAGTCTCTAAAGTTTATCTTTCTTCATTAATTTAATCCCTAAGCCATAAATTTTAGATAAATTTAGAGACTAATTTCATAGTTTAGAGACTAAATAGGAGAGGTAGTGATAATTTTGGGGCTAAAGTGAGGATTTAATCTTGTAGAAATGCATCACAGTAGTGAATTTCAATTCAAGGAGAAGATGAAGAAGAAGAAGAAGAATGACCTGCATCGAAGCAAAACTTGCACATTAGTTTCTTTATCCCTGTCCTGACGGTTTGAGGCCCGGTCGGAACCTCTTGATTCGGGACGGCGTCGTTCCGGGCGAGGTGTCAAAAACGGAGATGGAGATGCTGTTATCATCCCCATCCCAACTTTCTTAGACTGATCCGGCGTAATTGGCATCATTTTCAACTTTTACTACTACAATCCCTGCATAAAAAAAAAACCCTAATTAGCGTACGACTATAACAACAAAACGATCCTCGTTCTCGTATTGCCGATAACTGTAAAGAAGAGAGAATCGGAATATATTTGAGGGCATACTTGATCGAAGAATCTGATAAAAGAGTGGTCGAGAAAGAGATCTTTCAACTTCTGCTTTTTCTTATTTTAATTCTGATTTTTCTCACTGTGACCTTAACTCTGTCTCGGTAGCTAATTTGAAATTGAGAAGAAGAAGAAGGTGAATGAAGGGCTCTTTTATCAACGGCTACTTGTGTTGAGACTATATGTAGGTCTGGATAGCCGTTAAGACTTAAGAGATCTACGCTCTCCTCCACAACCCGGACCTAATATTCAAACTTTGTTTTTCTTTTTCTGATTCATTTAACTTTGAATAAAAAGTTCCAATCATAGATTAATTTTAATTTTTTAGCTTAAAGATAAATTTTCGACCAAAAATAAAGCTTAAAGATAAATTTTAGTTTCAATAATATATATCTCCATGATGAAAATGTTTCACACAGAGGTCCAATAATAATACTTCAATTGAGTCTTGTATTGAATTATTGCTTGCACTTTAGCTAATAAATAGACTCGAATTTGATAATCTATTTCACTTAACATTCAGACAACACATGATTTTATTTATTTTTGACAACCACACATGATTTTATTAAAAGCCTAATAAAAACAGAGAAAATTTGACACCCAAAATAATGAGAATATTATTTGTGACCGTTGACACCCAAAATAATCTAAGTTGCAGCCTGAGGGGAAAAAAGGAAACCGAGGCTAGGGTGAAGCTGAAGCCCTGTAAGGCGGGGCATTGAGACAAGGGACCTTGATAAAAATAATACTTGTCAGATGGATAATTATAGTGGAAAGATCGGCCTAAGAGCATAAGGGATAAATCAAAAGGGCTTAGGCACCGAGGATATTATAAAGTACACCGAGGAAAGGTAAGCTCGATCGAAGGGTGGCTCGGCTAGAAGACGATTCAACTAAGGAGTGCAAGGGTTCAATACACGTGGACAAGTCAAGCGTTGCAGCGGTTAAGGTTAACAAGCAGAAGAATGTCATGGAAATAGGAGCGAAGAGGTTTTACCCCACTAACCCGTGCTAGTGAGGTTGTGGAAGAGTGTCTCCGAGTTTCTAGGGCTTAAGAGCGATGTAAGACGTTGATATTAATTGATCCAACGGTGAGTAGTTGTGGGCTAGAGTACTGGCTGACAGAGGCTCATGTGTGTGTGTGTGTGTGTGTGTGTGTGTGTGTATATATATACATATAACAGACTGTACATTCTGGAAAGACACACATCAATCAAATCAATCTACTACTTTTCGCAAAGTCTTTACTTTCTTTTATCTTTTTATCGCATTCTTTATGTTTTACGCCCTTAGTCCAACCACGCGTCCCTCTCACCTATCCTAACACTCTTTGGAGGAGTTAGGAAACTCAAGGTCGATGAACAAAGTTCTGTCCTCGACAAAATTGCTTGAAGAAACAGAGGAATCATTGTTTCAAACCTCTAGTCGATGTCGCGGCTAGAAAAAAGAGTTTGAACAACAACAATGACATATATAATTATTATGTTATTTTATAATGGGATAAAAAAAAAAGAATTTTATACTTCAAGACTCAGTTTTTTTTAATGTAATTCTATTTTGTGCAACATAGTTTAACATGTGTCTAAAATAAAATATGTCGAGTACAAATTTTTGGCCCACGGGCCAGCCCACTTGGCCCGTAACAGGCATAGGGGTTGGTTTGGCCTGTAACACTTGGCCAGTAAATAGTGGCCCAAATAATTCTGGCCCAACTCAGCCCAGCCCAAAAATTATTTTTAACCCGAATGGGTTTAACCAGCTCGAATTGACAGCTCTAACAAAAATTCTTTTATTTTTTTGGTATAAACCGTATATCCTTTGTCCACAACTAATGCATTTCCAAGGTGAGATTCTAACCTAGGACCTTCGTTAAACAAAAAGAGACCTAGATCATCTAATTTTTTTTTAACAGAGTAAACCATCTCATCTAAGCCCTCTTTTGTATTGTCTTCTCTTTTTTCTTCTTAAAATTCAAACTCTTTGTATTGTAAAAGCAAACTAAAAGTTCATATTTTATGTTGCATGGATCAAAGGCCAAACGACACCGTTACAAGCGACATCCTAAAATATAAATCCGGGAGTCTTGATGCCAACTCTTCCGCCAAGCCCCCCCCCCCCCCCTTTTCTATTTTTTTTCTTTTATCCTTTTCCTATTTTCTTCTATTTTTTTAAATATTTTTTAGGTAATTTTGAGTTTAGAAAAAATTTAAATTATTTAAATACGCGAAATTTGTTCATTCATAACTGGATTGGTGAAAAGGAAAATTAATTTCGTGCCAAATTACGTAAAGTGTGATGCTAGACAATGTGTTTTAAGGTATTTTAAGATATGGAAAAAAAAATTAATTATTCAAATACGTGAAGTTTGTTCCTACATAATCGACTTCGTCGAAAAGTAAATTAATTTCGTGACAATTTGTGTGAAGTGTGAGGTTAGACAGTATGGTTTGGGGTACTTTAAGATCAGAAAAAAAAATTAATTGTTTAAGTACGCAAAATTTGTTACTCGATAATTAATTTTATTAAAAAATAATAATTTTGTAATAAAATATTATGCTAAGTAGTGTGTTTTGGGTGCTTTAATTAGGATTCAAAAAAAAATTAGATATACAAATACTTGGAGTTCGTTCCTCAACAATTGGTTTGGTCATACCCGAAATTAATTTCTTTGTGTGTTTTGGGTTACATTAGCGTTCGACAAAAATTTTAAAAGTTCAAATACGCAAAGTTTGTTTAAAAAAGTAATTTCGTGACAAAATACGTAAAGTATGATGCTAAGTAGTGTGTTTGTGGGTACTTTTGCGTTCGGAAAAAATTACTGTTCAAATACTAAAAGTTTGTTCCTCGATAACTGATTTAAAAATCAATTTATTTTTTTATTTCTTCTCTTTATATTCTTTAGGACCATATTTTTCTGGATTTTAAAAAAATAATTTACAGATGCTTTGGAAAAAAAAAGAATTTAAAGACCATATTCCTTCAACTTTGTATAGTTGCTTCCATTTTATTGGTGATTCTCGTCCAACCCTGCATGATACCCACGTTTTTCACTTTCTAATTGTGTTGTCTTCTTTTCTTTCTAATTGCTTCCATTTCAATGTGTTTGTTAGTTAAAAATGATACTTTTAATTATGATTTACATTGTCACACACTTCTACAATATATAATTAATTTTATCTTCACTCATACAATGTTACAATATTTATGTATTAAATGAAGCTTTTGTCCCCCCACCCCTTTTTTTTTCTTTCATATTTTCATTTTCACCCCCCACCCCCCTTTTTTTCTTTCATATTTTCATTTTTAAGAGTACATTAAAATTTAGGTGAAGTTTGTGCTAAGTAATGAAGATGAAAATACATAAATTATATATTGTAACATTCAAATATACAAAGTTTGTGCCTCAGTAATCGATTTGGTTAGGTGAAAAAAATATAATTTCGTGACAAAATATGTAAAGTGTGATGCCAAATAGTGTATTTTGAGATACTTTAGTGTTGGAAAAAATTAATCGTTTAAATGCTCAACGTTCAGTCCTCAATATCGAAAAAGAATTACACTACAAGAATTTCGTACATTTCCGGCGGCCAAAATCCGCCGGTAATGGCCAAAATCGACGACATTACCGGCGGATTTTGTCCGCCGAAAATTCATCCGCAGGTAACGGTCACCGGCGGATTTTCCGTCGGAAAATCCGCCGGTAATTATTTTTAATAAAATTTTTTTTTTTAGAAATCTGTCGGTAATCACCCGAAATCCGCCGGTAATAACCCGAAATCCGCCGGTAATTATTTAATTTTTTTTAAAAAAATGTTTTTTAAATACGTTAATTTAAAAAATTAATATTATTTAATTTTTTTTGTTTTTTTAAATTTATTTATTTTTTTAAATTCGTTTATTTTATTTTATTTATTTATTATTTAATTTTTTTTAAAAATTTTTTTATTTAAAAAGTAATATTATTTTAATTATTTAATTATTTATGCGAAGAGATTGAGAAAAATAAAGTGTATGTATGTGAGATTGAGAAGAAAGTGTATAAATGTATAAATGTGTGAAGATTTTGAGAAGAGATTGATAATAAAGTGTATAAATGTGTGAAGATTTTGAGAAGAGATTGAAAAAAATGAAGTGTATGTATGTGAGATTGAGAAGAAAGTGTATAAATGTGTGAAGATTTTGAGAAGAGATTGAGAATAAAGTGTATAAATGTGTGAAGATTTTGAGAAGAGATTGAGAAAAATGAAGTCTATGTATGTGAGAAGATTTGATAAGAGATTGAATGAGAAGGAAGAAGAAAGAGGAAATAAAGATTTGAGAGAAATATGAAAGAGAGATATGTAGAGAAATTTATGGAGATTGGACAGTATGAGAAGGAAATGAGAGAATGAGAAGAGTGTAGGAGAAAGATGTATTTATAGGAAATGAGAAAGAGTGTAAAAAAATTAAATAAATAATTTTTAAAAAATAATAATAAAATTTTATATCCGCCGGTAATGTGCGTTACCGGCGGATTTTTTTTAAAAAATAATAATAAAATTTTTTAAAAATCCGCCGGCAATAGCCATTTCCGGCGGATTATTTTTAAAAAAAAAAAATTTACGCAAAACAATTCCGCCGGTAACGCTCAAAATCCGCCGGTAATTTATCGGGGGATTAAATCCGCCGGTAACGCCCAAAATCCGCCGGTAATTTACTGGCGGATTTAATCCGCCGGAAATGCCCCGCCGGAAATGGGCGAAATTCTTGTAGTGTTAACTGTTTGAATGCGCAAAATTTGTTTTGGTGAAAAAAATAATCAAAACAAAATATGTAAAGTCTGATGCTAAGTAGTGTGTTTTTTTATACTTTAGTGTTCACAAAAAAATTAACCGTTCAAATGCTCAACGTTCAGTGCTCAATATCAAAAAAAAAATTAATTGTATGAATGCGCAAAATTTGTTTTGGTGAAAACAAAGTCAAAACAAAATATGTAAAGTTCAATGCTAAGTAGTGTGTTTTTTTTTATACTTTAGTGTTCGTAAAAAAAATCATCTATTCAAATATGTTATGTAGTGTGTTGTTCTGTGAGATCTTATGTAATGTGATAATGCGTTAAACTAAAGTTATTTGATTATATATTAAAAAAAAGTTATTTGATTATCATTTGTTGCCTATATTTTAATGGATCAATTTCATTTGTGTGCTGATTTTAAAAAAAATTAACTGTTTGAATTACTTATATTTGAATTATAAATTACTATGATATCTTATTTCCATGGACTATTACTTATGTTTGAATTATAAATTTCTGTTAATTTGTGTGTTAATTTTTAATTTATCCATTAAATTTTTATATCACAACAATTAAGTAGTTGCTAAAACTCTGGAGTTTTGTTTGAAGTTTGGCCTCGCTAAAACTTTGGGGTTTTGTTTGAAGTTTGGCCAGTACCGTCAAAGGTCGAGGGTTTTGTTAGAAGTTAGAGCATTCGAGGTTGGTTGTAATCTACGATTATCAGAGCAGGGCTTTAGAAAAACAGAGATGTCTTCTTGTTCAACCATAACCATGGAGTCTCTCCCTAAGATACACCACTCTCGCCTCTTTTTCAACCACCGCCATTCTTCTTCACCAACACCCTTCCCTAACCTCACGTCCTCCCGCTTTTTACCACGTCACCCATTCTCTTCTTCACCCTTAACACTATCATCTATCAGATCCTCGTCCCCGCGGTCACCGTCACCGTCACCCAAAGACCCTGCTTCTCAAAAACCCCAAAACATTTTTTCCCGCCTTCTCCAAACCCTAAACCCTTTCTCCTCACCTCTCTTCGAACCCATCTACGTCGTAATAGCCGCAATCACATTCATCTTAATGCGCATTCAGTTCAATCCCGCCACCACCACCACCACCACATCACCGCTCGCGCCACCTCCCGCAGAGTCCGCCACCGTCACTTCAGAAAACCTCTCAAACAAGGCAATCGAAGAGGAACCGATAAACATTCCCGACGACGTCGACTCTATTCGATCCTACGTTGAGGTTAGCGTCAGAGCACGAAAACTTAACGAAGCGATTAAAGGTGTTAACCGTTTAATCGAGCTCAAACCGAATGAATTCGATTTGCAGCTACTAAAAGCACACTTGCATAGTCACAATAGCGAACCTAAATTGGCGAAGAACGCGTTTGAAATTACGCTGAAGCTAGAGCCGTTTAATGCAGAAGCTTATCGCGGTCTTTTAATGGCAACTTCAGAATTGAACGAGTCAATGGAGGGTTTATTGAAGAGGATTGAAGGAGTGGTGAAGTTTTACGAGGATGAAAAGAGGGATTTAGAAGCGAGGGAATTTAAGCTATTGATGGCACAAGCTAAGGTTATGGATGAGGATTATTCTGGTGCACTGAAGGTGTATGAGGAAATTGTCAAGGAAGAACCGAGAGATTTTAGACCTTACTTGTGTCAAGGTGTTGTGTATACTTTGCTTAGAAAGAATGATGAAGCTCAGAAACAATTTGAAGAGTACCGGAAACTTGTCCCTGAGAATCATCCTTATAGAGAGTTTTTTGAGGGTAACACTAAGATCTTTTCGCAGAAGATAGAGAAGGGAGGAATAGCTGCAAAGAGTTGAGAAGAATGACAATTATGTGAGGTTTTTATAGAGAGGTTGTCCCTCCGCCTCCGGTATTTTGAGGAGTACCAGAGACTTGTCGGTGAGAATTATGATGTTGTGGCCTGGATTGTGGTTGCATACTTTTTTTAATACCTTGGATATGGTTAATGAGGCTTTTAGAACAGAGTTTTTTTTATGTTGTAAAATAGATTTTGTGCATTATGTAATTATTTCCATTGTTTGTCAGCTATGTTTCCTTCTATATGATTTCCTTCTATATGATGGATCTACTTCCTATCTATTGAGTGGTTTACGCATGTGAATATATTCCATCAACTACAACATTTATACTGGAAAGTAACTAGGATTTACATTGAAAAATAAATTCTTTAGTCTATAACATCTTTGTTGGTGTTGGAGGTATTTTATTGGAATTCCATTTACTGTTGCACTACAATATGCTTGCATCCAATTATGCTCATTGATGCTTGGTGCTCTAATTATGGCTTTTCAGTCTCAACTTATAGTGATGGATATTATCTTAATACCTTGTGGATTGTTACATATATATGCCTATATTGCCCCTTGCTCCATACTGCAAATTGTCCTGACAGGTATGTTCAATTCATTTAAACATGAGCACACTAAAAGATTTGTTTTGATTTTTCTCACCTGTTGCCTTGAATGTTCATACTTCATTACAGTGTCAGTTGAAGTGTATCAATTACTGTTTTCATATTTTCTCTTCTATGTAACTTCGTGGGGTTTAAGTTCTGGCCAATTGAAGTACAGTTACCGACTAAGGATTCAACCGAAAAAACAAATACTCTAAGGAGGCAGCCAGGCAGGTAACTAATGAAAACTTCACTGATTCACTGATGATGGCATGTTCCATGTTATTAGTTTTGGCAGTGTCATTATAGGCGGCCATGGTTGTCCAATTCATTATAGGTGGCCACCTCTTCTCCAAATTCTCAGCAATTTGAGAAGGTCTTGATCTGCTCTGCTTCTGTTTTCGAACTTCATACTCTATTTTTTTAATTTGTTGCTTGATTGCTTCTATAATATAATGTTGCCTTAGTGCCACTACTTGGTATGTTACCATAAAACACTTTCTTCAGAATCTCCATAGATTTTAGTATGTTACATTCACGTCAATGTGGCTGGTTAGTAGTTACTTTACTATGCAACTTCCTAATATCTCTCTGTTGTAAATGGTGATAGTGTTTAAGTTTCGGCCCGTTAATCAGACCCGCTCAGAGAAACCTATAAATAGCCTTTAGCGCTTGTGTACATCTACAACTGAAATAATACAAAGGTACTTTTTCCACATGATATCACGAGCTCTCGTTCTTTAGCGTCTCGCTTCCGCATAAACCCTAGTCGTCTTCATTACGGCAAAATACCCTAGCCACCTTCATTGTGGTCCAATAACTTATTGCCTTCATTGCAGCCCTGCCTCTTTGTTCTTTCACCTATTCTTACAGTAACATCAGTAACTGTAACAGTTACTGCCTTGTTTTCCTTCACCTTATTCATGAACAGGTTGTTTCCTCCATATAACCACCTTACGCCGCCCATCTCATCTCACCACCAGGACCAACCGAACCGCCATCAAATTCCGACCAAGCCCACAAAATTTCGCAGCTGCCCGCCGTCGCCACACGCAGTTTCTGTCTACCGGAGTTTCGAGCGTGTGGGCCCCATGCGCCGCCTTGCACTGTTTTTTTCACGACGGTCCAGTTACACAATTTGTAGATCGGCCTGTTCTAGTTCTGTTTCGGGGGTCCTTTTCACATTTTGAGCACTTTGATTTTTTGGTAACCTTGGAGCCACTTGTTTGTGTTTCAGCTCTATTTTTGGGTTACAGTTTCTGCTGCCCCTGCTCTCTTTTTGGGAGCATCTATTGCAGTCATTGGACGCATTACTTTTTGTGGGTTATTTTCGAAGTTCAAGCCCTTGGTCACCGTTATTGGCTCTTTCGGCACCTTTGGACACATTTATTGTGTTTGTCTTTCAGTTGTTGCATGTTCTTTTCATTATTGTCACATATGGCTGATAGAATTGCTATTGATTACTCTTTATTATTCACCGAGGATGAGGTGAATCGTTTAAAGGTTGTTTAAGTCTTCGGAAAGTTGTTCTCTACTAACGACCAGCTTGAGTGAATGCTCCAAATCTTTTAATGTTTGCGGTAAAATTCCTAAAGATGCTTGGATTTTGGACTCTGGTGCCACTCACCACATGACTTTCAACTCTGGTTTATTGTCCTCTTATACCTCATCTGAGAGGAATTGTTATGTTACTGTTGCTAATGGTTCTTATGCCTGTATTGATGGCTCTAGGAGTGTTAACTTGCAACCTCCACTTCAATTACAGGATGTGCTTCATGTTTCCACACTCTCTCACAATCTCATATCTGTTCGTAAACTCACCCTGTGAGCAGAATTGTAAAGTAACATTTTTCACTTCTTATTGTGTTTTACAGGATCTTACCACGGGGAAGACAATTGGAGTTGCTAAGGAAAATGGAGGGTTATACTACTTATCTGATGAACCAAATTGTTTGAAGGTGTTGGCTTCCTGCTTGCAGACTGAGTGTTCAGAGTCTTCTTCTCATTCCGCCGCACAATTTGGCTTCAGCACAAGCGTCTTGGTCACCCTCCATTCTCTTTAGTTAAGTCTATGTTCCCTTCTTTGTTTTTACATCATTCAGTTGAGTCTTTTATTGTGACGTTTGTGAGTTGGCTAAGCATCATCGTGTCTCTTTTACTCCTAGTTTCAATAAAAGTGCTGAACCGTTTGACCTTATACATTTTGATGTTTGGGGACCTGCACCTATTTCTAATGTTTCGGGTGCTAAATGGTTTGTATCATTTATTGATGATTGTACTCGAGCAACTTGGATTTTTTTGATGAAGGATAAATCAGAAGTACCAGAATTATTTATCAGATTTTTTCACATGGTGCAAACACAGTTTGGCAAAGACATTATAAGAGTTCGCTCTGACAATGGCAAGGAATATGCCAATTAGAGTCTTTCAAATTTTACCAGTCAACAAGGAATTCTTCATGAGTTTACATGTGTCGACACCCCACAACAAAATGGTGTCGCAGAAAGAAAGAATCGCCATTTACTTGAAGTTGCTCGAGCTATTCTCTTCCAAATGGCAGTTCCCAATTCATATTGGGGAGAAGCAGTACTGACTGTTGCCTACTTGATTAATCGGGTACCATCTCGCATGTTAGGTAATGCCAGTCTTGTTCAGTTTATGACTTCACTTTTTCCTTCTGTTCCTGTTTTGCAGAGTCTTGAATCTCGAGTGTTTGGTTGTGTCACCTTTGTCCATGTTCATAAACAACACTGAAGTAAGTTGGACCCACGTGCAGTCAGATGCATTTTTGTGGGTTATCCTCCCAACAAGAAAGGATATAAGTGTTACCATCCTCTTAGTCGTAAGTACTTTGTCTTTAAAGATGTCACCTTTCATGAAAATGTATCCTACTTCACTCGTCCTCAGCTTCAGGGGGAGAGCACTCAAGATGATTTGGAATCTGAGTTCGAGTTTCTGTTCCTACCTGAGTTGCCTGTGACTCCTGTCTTAAGTCCTACTAGTAGTCCTACTTACAGAAGTCCTACTATTGACTCTCCTACTTCTATTTTGGTCTCTCATTTGTCTTCTGTTTTGCAGGAACCATCATCTTCAGGCACCAGCAAACACTAAGGCTGGTGAGCCAACTTTGGTGTATCAGAGAAGAAGTAAGCCCGACCTGCTCCAGACACAGTCTCAATTGCCTGAACCAGAGGTAAGTACTGAAATTAATCTTCCTATTAGTGATTCCCACAGTTCTGACACTAGTAACACTGATACAGATGATTTGCCTATTGCTTTGAGGAAATGGAATAGGTCTTGTGCCAAATACCCTATTTCTCAATTTGTCTCCACTAAAAATCTTTCCCTACAGCATCAAAGTTTTATTTCTGCAGTTGACTCTGTGGTCATTCCAGCATCTGTTCAAGAGGCATTGGAAGATAAAAATTGGGTTCAAGCTATGATATGAGGAAATGAAAGCTCTTGAAAGAATGGAAATTTGGGAGATTGTTGAGAGGCGAGAAGACAAGAAACCAGTTGGTTGCTAGGTGGATCTATATAGTCAAGCACAAATTAGATGGTACTCTTTATCGGTACAAGGCAATACTAGTGGCAAAGGGATACACTCAGACCTATGGCATTGATTATGATGAGACCTTCGCTCTCGTGGCAAAGATGAATACTGTTAAAATCTTACTATCACTTGCTGCCCACTCCGGATGGGAACTAAACCAATTTGATGTCAAAAACATTTTTGCAGGGAGACTTAGAGGAGGAGGTGTATATTGAGATTCCTCCAAGATTTGGTCCAACAGAGGGAGCAAACAAGGTGTGTCGATTGAGGAAAGCTTTATATGGGCTAAAACAGTCTCCTCGAGCATGGTTTGGAAGATTTACAAAGGCAATGGTGTGCTTAGGTTATAAGCAAAGCCAAGGAGATCACACTCTTTTCTTCAAACATTCACAAGATGGAAAATTAACTATACTTGTTTATGTTGATGATATTATTATTACAAGTGACAATTTGGCTGAGAGATAACTACTCAAGGAGAAATTATCAACATTGTTTGAAATGAATGACCTTGGACAACTTAAGTATTTCTTGGGAATCGAGGTGGCCTACTCAAAACAAGGCATTTTTATCTCTCAGAAAGTATGTGCTTGACCTTTTGCAAGAAACGGAAAAACTTGGATGCAAACCTGCGAGTGTTCCCATAGAGCAGAATCACAAAATTAGATTTGAAGAAGAAAGTGCCAAAGTTGACAAGGTCCAATATCAGAGATTGGTGGGAAAATTGATTTACTTGACACACACCAGACCTGACTTGGCTTATGCAGTAAGTGTGGTGAGCCAATTCTTGCATGACCCGAGGGTGAGACATTTGCAGGCTGTTGATCGTATTCTTCAATATCTCAAGGCCACTCCAGGAAGAGGACTCTTGTTCAAAAGAGGTGTAAACCTAACTATGGAAGTTTATACTTATGCTGACTATGCAGGTTCAGAGAGTGATAGAAGATCTACAACTGGCTATTGCACTTTTCTTTGTGGGAACCTCGTTACTTGGAGGAGTAAAAAGCAAAACGTTGTGACTTGATCAAGTGCTGAGGCAGAGTTCCAAGCTTTGGCTCAAGAAATTTGTGAATTAATGTAGATGAAGATCATACTAAATGATTTGAAAATACAATGTGAAGATCCTATGAAGTTGTTTTGTGACAATAAGTCGGCAATCAGTATTGCTCATAATCCTGTTCAGCATGACAGGACCAAACACATAGAGATAGACCGCCACTTCATCAAGGAGAAACTAGACAGCGGTTTAATAGCTACATCTTACATTCCTTCCGGACATCAACTAGCAGATGTGCTAACGAAGGGCTTGCCAACAGAATGTTTCAACCAACTGACTTGCAAGCTAGGAATGATAGGTATCTATTCACCAGCTTGAAGGGGAGTGTTGTAAATAGTGATAGTGTTTAAGTTTCGGCCCGATAATCAGGCCCGCTCAGAGAAACCTATAAATAGCCTTTAGCGCTTGTGTACAGATACAACTGAAATAATACAAATGTACTTTTTCCACAATCTCCATTCTCCAAATCAATATGAAAAAAAAGAATATAGTTTTTAGCCATCTTGTGCATTTTTTTACCAGTAGAAGATGCATGGTTGTTGGAACAAGGACCCAAAGAATGTAGTTATGTAGCTTGTGTTTGCGTCGCAGAATTAGAAGTTGTATGCTACTGGAAACATGGTACCTTCGTTGCTGCTTACAAAACTAAGTTTCTGCTACATAATTGGTGGCGTGTTTAACATGTTTAAACTTTAAATGAGGGGAAAAGTACTTGAGGAGAGAGGAAAATGTGTTCGGAATGGGGAGGTAGTCTCGGGAGAATGCTTTGTAATTTGTATAAGATAGGCAAAAATACACTGGAAGTCCTTTAAGTTATTTATTTGTAATAAGTTGGTCCTTTAAGTTTTTTTTGTATCAATTTAGTCCTATAAGTTACCTAACGTGTTCACCGTTGACCTTTTTTCAAATTTCCGTTCCAAAAATGCCTATGTGGCATTAACGTTGCTGAGGTGGCTTAACGGATGCATGAGTGGCAGTACACATCACTTTAAATTAATAATTATATTTTTTAATTAGTTTTTTATTGGCTAAAGTGCTCCCAGGGTCCCTTATCTTTATTTAAAGTAACGAATTAGTCCTTTATGTTTTTTTTGTCCCAAATAAGTCCTTTATCTTTCAAATTTTTGACACATAAATCCTTTTCCGTTAACAGTGCTGATTTATGTGTCAAAAAAAGGATTTATGTGTTAAAAATTTGAAACATAAAGGACTGATTTGGGACAGAAAAAAATTTATGTGTCAAAAATTTAAAACATAAAGGACTGATTTGGGACAAAAAAAAGATAAAGGACCAAATCGTTACTTTAAATAAAGATAAGGGACCCCGGGAGCACTTTAGCCTTTTTTATTTTAAAAAACACCCCAACAACACCTCCCTCATCCCTCTCACGTCTCTTCAAACGAAGTCCCTCACCACTCTCCTCCTCATAGCTTCTCACTCACAGTTGCAGCAAACAACAAATCTGAAATGGAACGAGAAAAATGAATCCGAAATTTGTGCGATAAAAAAAATCGAAATATGAACAACAAGAACATATATGAATGAAAAACGAATTGAAATCTGGAAAAACTAATGTGGGTTTCTGGAAAAACAAATTGAAATCTGAAATTTGGAAAACGAATTGACAAATCTGGGTTTCTGGAAATCAAACAAAAACAAAATCTGGGTTTAAGGAATTGTTTATGAATCTAGGTTTCTGGAAAACGAACGAAAATGAAAACGAAATTGAAGAACACGAAATCTGGGTTTCTAGAAAACGAAATCGAACGAAAACGAAATCTGGGTTTCTGGAAAACGAAAACGAAATTGAAGAACACGACTTGGGTTCATGAACAAATCTGAGTTCTTGAACAAACCCCAAACCCAAGTCCTCAAAATCAAATCTCGTAAGCTGGCTATCAATCACCATTATCCCCAAACTACAAACCCAAAATCAAAGAGAGATTTGGAATGGGATGAAGAACCCGGTTCATCTCAATTTGGGGTTCTTTTTGAATTTTTGGTAATTTTTTTTTGGGTTGAAGATGTTGATGAGTCAGCAAATTTAATCCAAGTCAGCAACGTAACAGTCAGGTCAGCGACGTCAACGCCACATAGGCGTTTTTGAAACGGAAATTTGAAAAAAGGTCTACAGTGAACACGTTAGGTAACTTAAAGGACTAAGTTGTTACAAAAAAAACTTAAAGGACCAACTTGTTACAAATAAATAACTTAAAGGACCTCCGGTGTATTTTTGCCTATAAGATAAGACATCATATTACCTTCATTTGTGGCTTATGCATTGAACTATAGGAATTTTCTTCCATTGCGAGAGCTATGCTCTCTTTCTTCTATAATTTCTTTCTTTTCAGTTTTCACCAATAAAATACATTCTCCCTATTAGATGGCTGCTGTCCATGTGGACAACAGAAAAAAAGATAATAATCCATTTGCATATGTTACTTATACCAGTATGTATCACCCGTGCGCCGCACGGGTATACATTTTTTTAAACATAAATTATAAAAAATTTGGTACGTAATGGTGATCAATAAAAAATTGAAACAAAAAAGTTTTATTTAAAATATAAAGACATTTTTATCAACTAATCAGTATTACGTAGTGGGGATCAATAAGTTTCTGCAAATTAATAAATTTTTTTCCCGGCTATTGATAAATCGAAATACAATATTGCATAAATCAAATAGGGTTGTTTAATTGAGCGACATTGTAATTCTTATAATCATTTTTTATTATTTTAATAATAAGATATACTAAAAGATTACTTGTGAATTCCCTTAGCTTTGTAGACATGTTATATAATTTTTTTGTTGACAATATTTTAATTTTTTTTTATATTTATGTCGGTTAGATGAGATATAAAAGATGGGTATAACATCAATCATGAGAAAAACATTGGTATCAACTGTTTAATATTAAGTAGTATGAATCAATAAGTTACTGCTTAAATTTTTTTTGGTGGTATTGATAAAGGGAAATACAAATCTGCATAATCATAATTATTATAGGGAAATATTTCACTTCGTATACCGAAGATATTCTATACTGAATTATGTATTTAATTTATTAGTGGTATACCCAAAGATTATTTGTAAATTCACTTTATATACTAATTATGCTTATAGGAAAAAAAATTGAAATACCAATTTTATTTTAGTTGATAATCTCAAATATTAATTACTGAGAACAGATTGCTAATTTTATTTTTTCCCTTTTTATTATATTATTTTTCAGAGATTTATGCTTTTTAACCTCCAATTTTTATTAATAACCCAATTTGTTAGTAAAGGTCTATGTTGTCTCTTAATAAAAAATAAAAGGGTTTTTTATTTGGAAAGATAAGGCTTTCATTAACGAATTACAAAACGGAGAGTTGAAAGCAATATTCCCTTTTCTTCCACGCGGTGGCCTCGTCTCCTTCAGATCGCGAACCACGATGGCTTCTCACGCGGTGGCTTCTTCATCGCGTCACTGCGTACGTTCTTCTCCGAGATTTAGTCATCCAACGGCAGCAACGGCAAACACCTGAGGTATCTAATGTTGCGATTTATATTCAGAGATGCGATCAAATAAGGGTTCGACTGTTAATGTTTTCAACGTTGTCTGATTTAAAAAAGTTTTAACTTTATTTCTGGGTTGTTAACACTATGTGGTGTTTCTGATTCGCTGTTTCTTCTTTTCGCATGCTATAGTCTCTAAATTCTACTGATTCAATGAATAATTAATCAGAAACCGAAAACCATTATTGAGTATTATCCTCTGGTTGTGATTCTGGTCTGATTGTTGAAGATTTGAGTTTGACACATATAGATGCAGTCGCTCTTCCTCAATATGATTGTTTCTGATTTGAATCTGAAACCTATTTGTATTACATGATTGTTTCCTCAATATGTACGTTAAATTTCTTAAGCTCTCATCATTCCACTGGCTAAATCAAGTTGATCTTATAATCAAATGTATATTTCTACGAATATTGTAAAACAATGCACCATTTGTAAAAACTAAATCTGAGATACATATTTCCCATCCTCCTTCTATCGGATTTCACTGATGTAGCATACATGCTGAGTTGAATCTATATATGTTTGTTTTCTACATCACTAAAAAAGCAATGATACCTCTTTGTCGACTAACACCATTTCTACGGCAACAGGTTGGTTCCCACCATGTGTTGAATACACGTACCACTTTCTGAGTATCCTAACCACGATGGAAGAGTTTTCATGGTCCGGATTGAGGTTAGCTAAGGACTCGACCTTCTTATGAGGAACAATAGTCATCTTGCTTGATGAGGCCACCGAGTTGAGTTGTGAGAAGGAACTGTTTTCGTACAGAACTTTTTAGGCGGCAGGATAATTGTGTTTCAGGTAACTGACTTTTAGGTCTTATTTGTTATGTCCTATCCAATTTATAAGGTTGATTCACAGGTAAAAATTTAACGATGATTACCAAATGAGTGTTATGATAGCAAGTAATCAACTAAAATTGCTAATCCTGAGTGTCTTATAATCATATCATATTTGGTAAATAGTTGATATAGTACATAATTTCCTGATGCTATTTTTTAATGCTGATCCATAATCTATGCCTATGAATTTTGGCCAATTTAATATGTGCTGGCATTAATACACGAAATTTCTTAGGGTTTTAATGGCAAATTGTTTACCGCAGATTTACTCCATTTCTAGTCAAATCAGTGTTTTAAATCGCGCGCTATAGCGGCGGAGCGGCCTTTGGCTGCGATAACGACGGCGTGGCGGAACACTTCGGCGTCGCGGGCGTCGCGGCGGCGATTTCACGGAGAGTTTCACGTGTTCTCGGGTTTCTGGATCTAACACAGATCCGCTAGGTTGAAGATGGAAGGGGAATGACGAAAACGCCCCTTCGTTTTTATAATGTTTAGTTATTTCATTAAGGGTATTTCTGTAATTTCGTCTTTAGGTTAAATAGATTAAAATATTAGGGTTTTTTAAAAGCAGATAACTATATATTTTAAACGGTACTGTTGTTCCTGTTGTCAAAAAAACGGTACTGTTCCTACGTCTTCTTCGCGTTTGCTACGTGACTCTGTTTTTCTGCTACGTGACTGCTGTGTGACTCTTCTTCATTCCTTTCTTCTACGCGCAGCTTTACGGTGAGTTCTCCATTCCCTTCTTCTGCTTTACGTCAACTTTGCCTCAGTTACCTCTTTTTTCTCTTCTTTTTTTTCTCTGTTTTTCTTTCAGTTTGTTCTGTTTTTTTCTCTATTATTACTCTGTTTTTTTTTGCCTCTGTTCTTCTTTTTTCTCTATTCCTTTCTTCCAATTTCTTCTACTTTTCTCTATTACTCTCTGTTTTTTTCTATTACTCTCTGTTTTTTGCCTCTGTTCTTTTTTTCTCTATTCCTTTCTTCCAATTTCTTCTCTATTTCGGTTTCAGTCATGGCATCCTCCTCTCAACCCGCAACTTGTGGGTTAGTGAAGCCCACCGGAGAAAACCTTGACATTGCTTGGAAGTGGAATAGCTTGAAAGATATTAAAGATAGGAAATCTGTAACTTGTGATTTTTGTCATAAAACAACTACTAGAGGAATTACTAGGGCCAAAAGACATCAAATGGGAATAACAGGAGATGTTGGAGCTTGCAGAAAAATACCACCAGAAGTGAGAGCATTGTTGAAGGAAGAGTTTGAGAGGAAAAAGGGGTTAAAGGATGATGCTGCCATTGCTGAGCTGATAGAGGAACAAGATCAGATGGCTGACTTGCAAGAAATTATGAGTATTCAAAAAGGAGGAAAAAGACCACAAAACGAAAATTCTATAGTATTTATCCTATATTTGTGAATTATATTTCGAAATAGCGGCCATCCCGCTATCCGCTATACCGCTATAGCGTTTTTTGGGTCGGCCGCTACGCTCCGCTATC
Organism: Astragalus membranaceus; assembly: GCA_039519185.1. Lineage (NCBI taxonomy): Eukaryota > Viridiplantae > Streptophyta > Magnoliopsida > Fabales > Fabaceae > Astragalus > Astragalus membranaceus. Next base: position 83,127,177 of record CM076847.1, on the reverse strand, counting down.
CGGGATTTAAAACACTGAGTAAAATTAGCAAGTTTAATGTCTTTATTAACCCTAAACAATTATAAAGCATGTATTGTGCAAACATGCTTGATTAGGGGTTATTGACTATGAGGCATTCAAATAAATGGTTTTGAATCTATATTATTTTTCTAACGCCGTAATGTTTACTAAGAAAAATATAGATATTTGGGTTTGGATAGGAGATTTATTTTATTGAATTATGAACTATGCAAATCAGAATGGATTTTCGAATATACTAAATAAATTTTATCATTTTTTTTAATTCCGTTTTTATAACTTTTGATTTATTAAACTTCTGTTCAAAATTATTATTTATTATTCAAAAAAAATATAATTTATTTTAATACCGTTTTTGCTTTTGGAGGCTTTTTTTATAATTTATTTGATAACTTATTCTACAATTGGAGAATTATTTTATAATTTACATTATTTCAAAAATATAATGAAATAATTGGAGACAACGATTCATAGGGTTTAGTCACAAAATATATAATGGATTAGTTGAAGCAAACACGGCTATATCTATGAAATATGATAGAGCTTAGTGAATGTATGTTAGAGAAGATGGAATGGTATGATCCAATGTAAATGATATTATAAAAAACTATAACATGCCAAATTTGTAACTATTGATGTTTGGGACCAATGACAATAACATTAGTATTCAAAGTCGTCAGCTACATTTTTTTGGGCGCGTAAATCCTCTTCCCAAACCCGAAATCAGAAACAATTGGTAATATGTTGTAAGATGCGTGATTCATCCTCATCGTAGAACTTGTAGTCATTGTTGGTATAGTGAGAGATGTTACATGACGATAGTAACGATATTCCTACATGGATAATAGGAAATTATTTCATCAAAATACTGGAATAAGGTAAAATAATATTGTATTTCAACACAATTAAATTTAGGTATGCTTTACCCGTGCATGCATCTTGTAGAAGACAAACTGATCGATGATAGACTTTGGCATGCATATATTCGTAGCAATGTAACAACTTTCTCGACGTGTCATTTGCTGATTAGTGCAATCGATCTTAAATAAATATGTTTGTTGATAATTTTCATCAAGAGCATAAAGTTGGTTTATCTATAAGACGAAATAAGATGTCAGTTAATCATGAGTCTTGTGTGTATGATATGAAATGATTAATGTTAAACATGAAAATTTCAATACAAAGTTTATTAACTAGTTCCCAAACGTTATCTCTATTTTGCTAGTAGGTGCTCGCCATAAAAATATAAGGCCGCATCTTCTTTGAGTGAGAAGACAACAGTACTTGTATGGTCTGCAACTTGAACATGAGCGCCAAATCTAAAAATAAACACGTAACATGGAAAATCGTAGACAGTGAGAATTGCGAGTCAAATTTTAGCTGTTAAATTATGTAAAAAATGAATGCACTCGTTTACACATTTTACGCCGTTGTTGAAATGATGTTAGTAATATGGGCCAGCACGACATAAGACGATTCCTGCACAAATCGAAGTAAGTTATATGGAAAAAATTGAACAAAGTTTGAACAGTAAATAAAGATAGTCGTGAATGAATGCCCATTTTAAAAAGTTACATGTGGTAAAGGTTGACGGTGTAGGTGTTGGAGGTTAACATTGTTGTTGTGTATAAGGAATTCTTCATAGTCACATACGGTTTCTTCCATTGAAATCTAGTTCCAGGTGGTGATTTGTTTTTTTGCAGGATTGATGGTTGAATCCTCAACTTGTTTTACGGATTACTTTTTGTTGTGACAACAGCCAAATCCATTGTTACTTGAAGGGTACGAATTAGTATTAATGGCACATTATTTTCGGCCAAAATATTAGTATTGCTTTAGACTATTTTCAAAATCATTTATATGTGAAAAGAATTTTTTAAAGCTAAATATTACCATTTCTTCATTTAACCGTGAGAGATTAAAACCATTTGTATAACGTTTTGTCCATGATTCGGGGTCCTTTAATTCAGTATTGATTCTGGGTCCTTTATAACGTAATTTCCATGATTCTGGGTCCTTTAATATATACCAATCAATTTATAATTCCATGATTAGCATTATTTTCAGTCAACCGAATTTACGGCTCACATTTACAGGTAGGCGTGCTGACATGGTGCCACCTATTTTTCTGATTGATTGCGTGGATTTTTTATGGGATGCTTGTGTGGACGGCTGAGGTGGATCATTCTGATTGTTTATAATTAAGATTAAGATTAAGATAAGATTAAGATTTTGATCCTGATCCCTAAATTCTCCAATGGACCGTTTGGTTGAAGAGAAAGAGGGAAGGGAGAATATTTTCTCTCTTCTCTCTTTCTATTGTTTGGTACACTCTCTTCTCTCTTTCCTTACTCTCTCTTCTCTCCTTCACCTCAAACAAACACACTCTTAGTGAAATAAAAAGTCATTCTCTCTTCTCTTTTTCTCTCTTCCCTTTCTCTCTCGCTTCAACCAAACAATAGAGAATCATTTTCTCATCTCTCTTTCTCTCTTTCCTTTCTCTCTCACTTCATCCAAACGGACCCTAACTAATCTGGTAGAACTCGGCGGGAATGCTCAAGTTAATTTGAGAATATGATGATAGTGCTTAGGTTGCTGGAATATTGTGCATACTGTGTGTTATTATGTTGTTCTTTTGTTATGTGAGAAGGAGTGGGGACAATCCCCTTGTCCATGTTTTTCCAAATTCAACCCTTGAAACAAGCCTATTGCAATAAAGCAACTAGTGGGGAGACAAACCCTCTATGGTCATGATATGTCGTGGGCTACTACTGAAGCTCCGCAAGACACCGAGGATGGGGAGAATTGGCTGGTTCAATATGATCTTGGCTCATTCTCAACCCCCCCCCCCCCCATCGCTCTCTCACTCCCCTAAAGTCAATGAAAATACTAAAATATCCCTAAAACGAAATCATTTTCTTCATCCTCATTTGTGGAAAAATTGTTGTTTAACACAATCGGTACCTTGGTACTGATTAGTTTCAATACAAAGGTACCAAATGTGTATTTTTTTGAACTGTCTAATACATGTCTGGTACTTTAGTATTAGGGAGTTTCAGTTCTTTGGTATCGAGCATGTATCAGATAGTTCAAAAAATACATGTATGGTAGGTACCTTAGTACCAAAACTGTCTGGTACTGAAGTACCGAATGGTACTCGTATCCAGAAAAAAATAGCAGAGAAATGTGACGAAGAGGAGGGAAGACGACTCGTTGTAGTGGTGGTGGTGGTCTGATGGGAATGCACGACCCTAGTGGTGGTGAGAAGATGGAGAGCTTGCAAGGAAAGAGAAAGGGAGAAGAGGGAGTCTGACAGGCTGAATGAGTGAGAGTGAGAGGTTGTAGGGAGAGAGAAGCGGAAGAGGGAGTGATAGTGCAGTGAGGGTATTTTGGAGTTTTTAGAAAAATTGGGGAGTGGGGGAGTAAGTGGGAGAGTGGGAAAAGAATTGGCCTATGATCTTCCCTCACTCATGTCGAGGAGAATTCTTTTTTTGGGGCCATACTTCGTACAACCCCCTCTACTCACTGGAAACCCCCCAACCTTCAAATATTTCAAAAATACCCTTACGCGCTCCAAACCCCCCCCCCCCCCCCCACGCTGCATTTTAACTGGTACAGTACCAAAGTACCGAACCGGTTCGGTAGTTTAGTACCGAACCTGTTCGGTAGTTTACCCCCGAAGTTGCTTGATTTTTTTTCCAGTTTACCACCACACTGAAATCTCAAGCCTTCAATTATCATATTGCTAGCTGTTCAAACCCAAAGAATAAATTGGAGGGCATCAGAAATCAGTATTCACAGTGAATTCAAAGCCTGCTAGCAATTTAGGGGCATCGGAAATTGGAGGGCATCAACACCTTCAATTGAAATCTCAAGCCTGGTAGTTGTTCAAACCCATGAGTAAATTCCAATTCAAAAACAAATGAACCAATCTTGAGTTGGCCAAAGAATAAATTGAAGGGAATCAGAAATTGGAGGGCTTGAGTTCCCTAAGCTTGCAATTTAGGGGTTTCTTCTTGTGTGTTTTGTTCTGATGTGGTGAAAATTGATTTTGATACTTGATTTTGTAAAATTGGCGTTGAATGAAACGATGCATAAAGAGAGATTTGGGCCATATTGTTATGGTTTTTCCCTAAACTTGCAAAACGAGAAAGGAATATCACTGTAGCGACCGAAAAATCCGAAGGAGGGGATTCTTCGTCATTTTTGCAATGAAGCCGCCATCAATATTTATTAAATAGGAAAACATTGAAAAAACCTCTGTTTTTGGGTTCGGGGGTCGATTATGCGCGGGGAAGGTATTAGCACCCCACAGCATCCTTTCAAGGGAAAGGTTACCATTTAATTTAATGTGTAGAGAGGAAGTTAATTTAAAGAAAATACTTTAATTTACCTTTTTATTATTTGCAAAATTGAAGAGGAAGACTTAATAAAAATTTTAGTTTTTTTTTTTTGCGCTTGACAAGAGTGGGCCCCTGCTCCTACGTATCTCCAGGTGCGATGGAGAAATCAAAGCTACGTAGTTCTTGGGGTAGAAAATGTTTGTGTTTGATGTTTATTCATTTATTTTTGAAATCGGGAGAGGTACTCGAGACGACCAAACAAGTAAAACTCAGAGTGGTCGTCGCTCATAGCTCGTTTGAAAACCAAAGCTGTTATCAACGGTCAAACAAGCTAAGCTCAGAGTGACCATTAATAACAAACCAATTTTTTGTTTAGGAAAACATTTATTCGTTATTTGGAAAAAAATAGGTTTGTGAGAGAAAATATTTATTTAGGGAAAAGAGATTTCTTTTTTTTAAAAAAAGAAACAGGGGGTGCAGTGGTAAAATAAGGTTGTAAATAAAAGGAGGGCTGTATTATTAAAACTGGGGTGTAGATAATAGCCCAATCTCATTTTTATTGGGCTGATCCGTTTCAAAAATTCGTGGGCTTCAGAGGGGGGCGAGAACTAAACGCAGGGGGTGCTAATAGAGATCTGAAAAATAAAAAATGTGAAAGGACAAAAATGCCCTTACACCCCTACTATAAAAGCAAAAACTCAAATTTGGAAACCCTAATTCTTTCTCTCCCTCACGCGGCGCTCCCCTTTCCCCAAAATGTCAAACCCTAATCCCTTTTTTGTTCTCTCTCTCAGCGCGCCGTATGCCTCCCTCCCCCTCAACCGATCCTCACTTTCCCCTCCCCTCACAGCCTCTCTCTCACCTTCTCCTCACCTATCGTCACCGACCCAAAGCTTTCGCTTTCATCAAGACTCAGTTTCGTTTCTCTCCTCCTCCTCACTGATCCACTATTTCTCTGATCCGGTTTCTGTTGGTGGTGCTGTTTGGTTCTGGGTCATCGACGGTGTGGTTACGACGGCGACGGTGATAAAGGGGGAAACGAAACGGAGGGCGGCACGGTGGTTGGTAGATGCGTTTGGTTGCGGGGTGATGGTCGCGATGGCTGTGTGATTTCGGTGGTCGTGGTTCGATTTATGGCTGTGGTGGTTGCGAGGGGACGGGGGGGGTTAGCCACGGTGGCGGAGTGGTTCTGTGCTGTGGCCAGCGGTGAGAGGCAGAGGCGGTTCGGTGGTGGTTTTGGGTGGTTGAAGGACTTGACGATGGGGGTGGTGACGGTGGTTACGGGCAGTTGAGGCGGTGGTTGAACGGCGGAGATTTGGTGGTGGCTATTGCGACGGGAGGGCAGTGCTTTTTGGTGGACGGTGGTGATGGTTGGGACGGCGGCGACCACCACACACGGTGGTCGGAGTGGAGGTCGGAGCTACAGGTACAAAAACTGTTTATTCCCCTTCTATTTCCTTATTTACTTATTTTCAACAAAAATCAGATAAGCCTATTTTTATGATTTGTTAGAAAACGATTTTTTCTTCTCGGAGCCTCCTAATTCACCTTTTTTCTTTACTGTTTTTTCTTGCTAATCTGTTTGTTTCTGCAGCATTCATTTTTGCACATATACATATGTATGTTCTTTTTAACTGAAAGTATACTGTCTGAAAATGATATACATGGCATTTGACATTTGCAGAACATACATTATTATTCATCAATAAACATCTATATAAGATTACCGCATAATGAATGAAAAGTTAAGCATACCCTTGTGTTGTATTCTTTCTGATTTCCACTCCAGCCGCTATCCTTGAACTCTCAAAACCGAATATCTTCAAAAATATATTTTTTAGACTCTCTCTATTCAAGAACAGAACTCAGACTCTCCACCAATCAGATACTGTTATCAATGTTTTTTGTTACAGTGCATATCCTCCCCCTTCCTGATTTCGGTTCTGTTGCATTTATAGGCTAATTGTGTGGTGTAGGTGTGGTGTTGGAGCAGGGAAACAAAACTCATAGGAGACCAAGCTGTTGGAACAGCAGAGACATAGTGGAGCAGCAAGGGAGGGACAGGGCTGCTGCCACTGCAGCAATGTTTTTGCTGAAAATGGAAGCCAAACGAAAGGGACAAGAAGAAAGAAGCTTGGGCTTCTAGCTCCAGGGAGAGCAAGTCGCATGCTGTCTCCCTTTGATTTTGTTTTATTATTTATTTTTTTTGTACTCTTTTTGCTTTTAATTAATTTTTGTACCAATTGTAATTAATATTTTTTTGTCTTCATGTACATCAAAGTTGACTTAGGTTGTACCTTTTATTTGTAAGAAAACTGTTTATAATAATAAAAACATTATTTCAGAAATTAATTTTAATTAGATTTTTTCATAACAATAATGATAATTAAACTAATAACAATGACTTTAATAGCGGTAAAAAAAAACGAGTACCAAAAAAAGCTCGTATGCAACGAGAAACAAACACGCTCACGCAATGAAAGCAACAATGTGCGTACAATTAAAAAAGAAACGTGGCACAACGAGAACAACAATGCGTGTACAATTAAGAGAGAAATGTGGCACAACGAGAACAACAATGCGTGCACAATTAAGAGAGAAATGTGGTACAACGAGAACAACAATGCGTGCACAATTAAGAGAGAAATATGGCACAACGAGAACGACAATGCGTGCACAATTAAAAGCGACCCGCACACGCTAGGTGCGAATTGAAACCATTTGCGTTAGTCTGACGGACGAAATTAGGGTATGACAGCTGCCCCTCTTTATTTATATTTTACTAGGAAATATGAAGGGTTTCCAAATTCCTCGAGTAAAATAGAAATAAAGATAAAAACACTAATTTTGTCAAAACCTTTTCTTTTTTGAGAAAATCATAGAAAAAAAAGGGTTTACATAGAACAAAAGTAAATAGGGATCACTGGGGATCTGAAGGAGCACTGGGGCTCTGATGGTTTAATTCACAATTGATGCTTGGCGCATTGATTGGAGTCAAACTGAAGGACCGACGGGGTCTGAAGGGCATGCCTAAGCCTGATGGACCAATGGGTCTGAAGGAGCGCAAACTAGCAACGGGGTACTAGTAAAATGGTCTGCTTGGGGGATGGCCTTTTTCGAGCGGCCATGGGTGGCAAGGTCAGGTCGTTGACCTGATTTGCACACCTCGAAGGACGTGTACTGTGTTTTTTAGGCGGACACAGCTAGTCTGAAGGACCTGGGGTCGGATGATCCGTCGGTTGCTCGATTAACGCGACGTGCGATCTGGATTGAAGGACCAATTGTTGGTCTGAAGGAGCACTAGGGCTCTGAAGGACCGCTTGGGGTCTAAAAGGTTGATGCTAGGCTCAATGCTAACGCTATAACTTAAGTTTTTTGACAGATAAAAAAAAAACTAATCTATATTTGAACGCATTTTAAGGATGCAATGGATGATGTATGCGTGCATGCAGTGTAAGCATGTGCACGATCGATATCTGGTGGTATGATGAATGAAATGTGGGATGCTTTTTGTGTTTTCTTTTCTTTTTTTTTATTCTTTTTGCTCTTTTGCTCTTTCTTGACTTTTTGCTCTTTTGCTCTTTCTTGATTTTTCTGCTGATCTCATCACCTCGCAGGACTCTCGACGTGAGATATGAGGGTTGCCTCAAAGTAGTGGTGCCAAAGCGCGGGTTATTGTGCTTCGTTGCTTGAAGTGATTATGCATTTGTCTTCTTCGCCATTTTATAAGAGATCATCTCATTTTTGTGATTTTTAGAAATTTCGCAATGATTGTAATGCTTTCGATTATGCACATGTTTCGCAATTCAACATCATCTACCATAAAACATCTTTTCCAAGCAAATAGGGAAGTGAGAGAGTGAAGATAGAGTTTAATATTCGAATGGAAACCGAGTGCGCAGAAGGTCGCACTGGCTGAAAATTACATTGAGAGTTTAAACTAAAAAGAAAAAAGAAAAAGAAAAAGCAGATCTTTTGATTGTTTGTATCTTTGAGGTAACAATGCCAATCACCCATACGCATGACCTTGAGCGTCCATCACCCGACTTTCGGAGGACTGCCTTTGCATTTGTTCCAAGTCTAACTCATCGACCCTAATTTTTGCCTGGACTGCTCTTTAGAGTTTTCAATCCACCAGGTCGCTCTAATTTTTGCCTAGGCCGCCCTTTCGGGTTTTCAACCTAGCGAGCTCATTTTTGCTTGGCTCATCTTTCTCTTTTTCATATATTTCTTTAGGCATAGTACTTCTTAACTGCATCTGAGTTCACTGGGAGTGGGAGGTCTTCACCGTCCATTTTTGTGAGTATTAAGGCTCCTCCAGAGAATGCTTTCTTTACCACATAAGGCCCTTCGTAATTAGGGGTCCATTTTCCACGGGAATCCTTTTGGATAGGCAAAATTTTCTTGAGCACTAGATCTCCTTCTTGAAACTGCCGGGGTCGAACTTTCTTATCATAAGCTTTCTTCATTCTTTGCTGATACAACTGCCCGTGACACAAAGCTTCCACTTTTTTTTTCCTCTATGAGGTTCAATTGATCAAATCGAGATTGAACCCATTCTGCTTCCTCTAATTTGGTTTCCATTAACACTCGCAGAGAGGGTATTTCGACTTCTACGGGAAGAACTGCTTCCATCCCGTATACTAGTGAGAATGGTGTTGCCCCTGTTGACGTGCGAACTGAGGTCCGGTACCCATGCAAAGCGAAAGGTAACATTTCATGCCAGTCATTGAAGGTCACTACCATCTTTTGCACGATCTTCTTTATGTTCTTATTTGCAGCTTCGACTGCCCCATTCATCTTTGGACGGTACGGGGAGGAATTATGATGTTGGATTTTGAAGTCGTCACACAACTCTTTCATCATTTTGTTGTTCAGGTTGGTCCCATTGTCTGTGATGATTTTATTTGGCAGACCATAACGGCAGATCAAATCTCTTTTTATGAACTTGACAACCACCGATTTGGTTACACTGGCGTAAGAAGCGGCCTCGACCCATTTGGTGAAATAATCGATAGCGACAAGAATGAAGCGATGCCCATTTGATGCCTTAGGTTCGATGGGACCAATGACATCCATTCCCCACATTGAGAATGGCCATGGTGCTGTTAGGACATTCAAAGAAGCAGGCGGCACATGGATATTATCAGCGTAGATTTGACACTTGTGGCATTTTCTCACGTAGTTAAAGCAGTCGGTCTCCATTGACAACCAGTAGTAGCCAGCCCTTAGGATTTTTCTTTCCATGGTGTGCCCGCTAGAATGGGTTCCGAACGAGCCTTCATGGACGTCTTTCATAATTCTTTCTGCTTCTTCTTTTGCAACACATCTGAGGAGGACCATGTCGTGGTTCCTTTTGTAAAGCACCTCCCCGTTTAGGAAGAAACCCATCGATAACCTCCTAAGTGTCCTCTTGTCATTCTCAGTGGCACCAGGAGGATACTCTCGGCTTGTGATATAGTGCTTGATATCGTAATACCAAGGTTTACTGTCAGGCTCTTATTCGATTGCCACACAATGATGTGCCGGTAGGTCTCGATGCTGGATTCGGATGAATGTCAGACTTTTGTTGTTATTGATATTGAACATTGATGACAAAGTCGCTAAAGCGTCAGCCAACTGATTTTCTTCGCGAGGGAGATGGTGGAAGGTGACCTCCTCGAATCGCTCAACCATCTCTTGGATGTGATCACGATAAGGAATTAATTTGGGGTCCTTGGTTTCCCAGTCGCCTTTTATCTGATGGATGACTAGTGCTGAGTCCCCATATACATCGAGTCTTTTGACTTTCCATTCCAGGGCCGCTTTGATGCCTAGGACACACGCTTCATATTCTGCATTGTTATTAGTGCAGTAGAAGCTCAGTCTAGCAGTAAATGGTATGAAGCGGTTATGAGGAGAAATCAACACAGCTCCGACCCCGTGCCCATACAAATTGGAAGCGCCATCAAATGACATCCTCCACCTTTCGTCGTCTGGAGATTTCCCTTCTCCGAATAGAGCCATTATACCTTCATCTGGGAAATCGTATTGCATTGATTGGTAATCCTCAATGGGTTGATGTGCCAAGTATCCAGCTAAGGCACTACCTTTGATTGCTTTTTGAGTGACGTACAAAAGGTCATATTCGGATAGTAGCATTTGCCAACGGGCGATTCTTCCTGTGAGTGCAGGTTTTTCAAAAATGTACTTGATTGGATCCATTTTAGATACCAACCAGGTCGTGTGGCTCAGCATATACTGCCTCAGACGACGTGCAGCCCAGGCCAGAGCGCAACATGTTTTTTCCAACAATGAGTATCTCGTCTCGCACTCGGTGAACTTCTTGCTTAAGTAGTAGATGGTGTGTTCTCTCCTTCCAGACTCATCATGTTGCCCCAGTACGCAACCCATTGAGTTGTCTAGCACTGTTAAGTATAGAATGAGGGGTCTGCCCTGCACCGGTGGCATCAGAATCGGTGGATTTTGGAGGTACCTCTTGATCTTTTCAAAGGCCTCCTGGCACTTATCGTTCCACTTTGTTTCTTGGTTCTTGCACAGCAATTTGAAGATCGGCTCGCAGGTCTATGTTAATTGGGATATGAATCTGGAGATGTAGTTCAACCTTCCTAGGAACCCACGAACTTCCCTTTCGGTTTTAGGCGTCGGCATTTCAAGAATTGCTCGTACCTTGTCTGGATCTACCTCTATTCCTTTCTGACTGACTATGAACCCCAACAACTTTCCTGATCTTACACCGAAAGTGCATTTGGCAGGGTTTAATCTGAGTTTGAACTTCCTTAGGCGTTCAAATAGTTTCTGTAGATTAACAACATGTTCTTCTTCAGTCTTGGACTTTGCGATCATGTCATCCACGTAGAGTTCAATCTCTTTATGCATCATGTCGTGGAATAAAGCCACCATTGCCCTTTGGTACGTGGCACCGGTGTTCTTTAGGCCGAATGGCATTACTTTGTAGCAGAAGGTACCCCAAAGAGTGATGAAGGTGGTTTTCTCCATGTCTTCAGGGGCCATCTTGATTTGATTATATCCGGAGTATCCGTCCATGAAGGAGAACAGAGAGTGTTGCGCTGTACTATCTACCAGGACATCAATGTGAGGCAAAGGGAAGTCATCTTTAGGGCTGGCTCTATTCAGATCTCGATAGTCGACACACATCCGAACTTTTCCATCTTTCTTTGGAACTGGGACAATGTTGGCTACCCATTGAGGATATTTTGCCACCGCTAAGAATCCAGCGTCGAATTGCTTCTTGACTTCATCTCTGATTTTCAGTGATATTTCTGGCTTCATCCTTCTCAGCTTTTGTTTTACCGGCGGGCATTCGGGCTTTACTGGTAACTTGTGCTCGACTATGTTGGGGTCCAGTCCAGGCATGTCTTGGTATGTCCATGCGAAGATGTCAACATAGTCGAACAAGAGCTTAACTAGTTTCTCTCGCTCACTGTCTTTCATTGTGATGCCGATTTTAACCTCTTTCCTATCTTCTTCTGTGCCCAAGTTTATTATCTCAGTAGATTCCTCGTGGGGTTGAATCACTTTCTCTTCTTGTTCCATCATTCTCATTAATTCTGGAGGAGTTTCCCAGTTATCTTTAACATCTTCCTCAGTTTGATTAATCGGGTGATCAAAGTCACAGTATGAATTATTGGCGTTGTTATTTTCAAAGGCGTTTTTTTCAAATCTACATTAGTATAAATTGACGGAATGAAAAACGAGCAAAAAGAAAATAAAACGCAAGTGCAAAAAAAAACTGAAATTTATTGGAGAATCTGAAATAACATTTTATTGATATTGATATTGAAAGGAAACACGTGTACCCGAATGAAATGTCCTAAGGCCTTGGGCAGAGCCATAGGATTGCATTACAGAAACATTACTTTGAACTAAAAACTACAGGAAAATCAACGATCTCCCAATTCTTGAGCTTTTCGCTTGCTGGACAACGGCGCACAAGACTGGTGCCGCCATTTTCGGCGCTCGAATCATCTTCAATAGCTGCAACCTGGTTAGGATCTAGCACCCCTGCGCTCTGAAAGCTTTGCTTTATGTCGCCGATGAAAATTTTCTTCATATCTGGCTCCCGACCCTCAAGTTTGGCCAACCTCCACTCCCTCTTTTCCGCGGCGATCCTTCCTTTGTCAGTACGACTAGGCTGGTACCCTATCCCACATCTGTCCTTGTTCTCACGCAGCTGTATGGGTGTTAGGATCCCTTTCAGTCTTCCCTAAACCGTTTCCCGCTTGATAACCCTTGCTTGTCATGACTTTAGCAATCATCAATGCAGCTTTGGACAGCTTTGGTTTTAACAATGGCCCCCCGTACCCCACAAAAGTAGCATTTGCAATTTCTAGTGCTTGGAAGGCGGTCTCGAAAGATTCTTCTGCAGCCTCAACATAACGGATAGGAAACGGCTTATTGACTAGCAACTCTTCTTCCCCCGAAACGACCACTAACTTGTTGTTGACTATGAACTTGAGCTTTTGATGTAGAGAAGAGGGCACAGCCCCTGCAGAATGGATCCAAGGTCTTCCCAGAAGACAGCTGTAAGACGGATTGATGTCCATCACTTGGAAACTCACTATGAAGACTTCTGGACCTACCTGTACAGGTAACTCCATCTCTCCGATAACCTCTCTTTTGGACCCATCGAATGCCCTGACCAGTGTAGAACTGGGTTTCATGTATGAACAATCTACGTCTAGTTTGTTCATGGTTGATTTGGGTAATACGTTCAGGGATGATCCGTTATCGATGAGTACCCGAGCTAGAGAGTATTCTCCACATTTCACGGAGATATGCAAAGCCTTGTTGTGCCCTCTTCCCTCGACGGGGACCTCGTCATCTGTGAAGGTGAGATAGTTGTTTGCGACGATGTTTCCGACGATCCCATCAAACTGGCCAACTGTGATGTCGTGAGTGACATGAGCTTCACTCAGCACCTTCATTAGTGTTGCTCGATGGGCTTCAGAATTGAGTAATAGTGATAACATGGATATCTTAGCAGGAGTCTGATTCAGCTGATCCACTACCTTGTACTCACTCTGCCTCATAATCTTTAGGAACTCACTGGCTTCTTGCTCAGATAGTGCCTCCTTGCCCGTACTTTTGTCAGACGACTCTCCCTCTACGTTTTTTCCTTTATCAATCTTTCCTCTTTCATTTGATTCTCTTCCTCCGGGTCTTTCAGGGGCATAGACGCGCCCACTCCGAGTCATTCCGCTACTTCCCGAGATATTGGTGACATCAGGATTGTTTTGAGGACCTTTCACTTGGACTTTCGCGTTGTAGTTCCATGGGACTGCTTTGGTGTCATTGTAGGGGAGGGGAGCTGGCACTTGGATAGTGATTGGTTTAGGCATACCCAGGGACGACTTCGAGTCCTTAGTATAGCGGATCTCTAGCGGCTTTCGAGTATCCTTGTTCTGGCCATTGCTCGATAAGATAGTTGACACCTGGTCCTCCCTCTTTTGAAAGCCCACTTGTATTACATGTCGGTCCAACAGGTCCTGAAGCACTTGTTTAAACGCCTCACAATTTCCAATGCAGTGATGGTCATTGCATGGATTCTTTCCAGTGCATTCTCTCTCAATAATCCCAAAGGAACACAGATTAGCATGAATCACTTCCAGGGGTGTCTGGATGCATTCTACCCTCCTGATTAGGGACGGTTCTGCAGAATCCTCAATTGCATTAGTTGAGGGCGTCCCATGTCCTGGTAATGGGTTGGTAGCCACATTAGGACCGTTTTCCTTGAAGTTCAACCAGCCCGAGGCGATTAGATCTTGGACGACATACTTCAATGCCTTGCAGTTTTCTATGGAATGGCCGACCGTTCCTGAATGAAATTCGCATGTGGTATTTGGGTCGAAGCCTCTAGGAAAAGGGGGCTGGATCTGTCTCATTGGGCGGGTGGTGATTAAATTATGGCTGAGCAGGTGGCGAAATAGGTCGGAGTATGACATTGGGATTGGATCAAACTGGACGAACTTTCTGACTGAGTAGTTTTGTGGTTTATGGCCTTGGTTATTTTGGGTAGGTGGGGTAGATAGTGTTTGTGCTGAGAACGGATTGGTGTGAGAGGGATTGGAGTAGGAAGTTTTTCCGGTTCCTGTGATGGCGTTGGCTTCTCCTTCCTTCTTTTTAGGAAATCCGGAGAAGGGCTTTTTCTGGTTAGTGTTTCCGGGGGAAGTATAAGCGATTTTCCCATTCCTCATTCCGTTCTCTAACCTTTCTCCAATAACGACCATATCCGAGAAATTTGACGATACACTCCCAATCAATTTTTCATAGAAGGGTGAAGGAAGAGTTTCCATGAACATAGATACCATTTCCCTTTCAAATAGAGGTGGTGCTACCTGTGCTGCTAGTCCTCTCCAACGCTGAGCATATTCCTTGAGGGACTCATTATCTCTTTTAGTCATGTTTTGTAGCTGAGTCCTATCAGGAGCCATATCAGTGTTGTACTTATACTGCTTAAGGAAAGCATCAGCGAGATCCTTCCAACACCGAATATGAGTGGGTGTCAACTGCATATACCAATTTGAAGCTGCCCCAGCTAAGCTGTCTTGGAAGTAGTGGATAAGCAGCTTATCGTCATTTGCGAATGCAGCCATCTTCCTGCAATACATAGTTAGGTGGCTTGCCGGACATGTTGCTCCTCTGTATTTATCAAAATCTGGCACCTTAAACTTAGGGGGAATGACCACGTTTGGAACGAGACATAAATCTTGTGCATTTCTTGCACCAATACTGAATCCTTCAACTGCTCTCAACCTTTCTTCCAGCATTTGCAGTTTGTCTTGGGCTTGAGGGTTCTCCATAGAGTAGTTGTGAGGAAGCCCACTCATACCATAGTAAGGATGAATCATCGGAACTATGGTTGGGTTCACATTTGGGATATGTGAATGAGTGGGGTTCCTGAGGCTGGACCCTTGAGCTTGAGCATCGACTACCAGCGGTGAAGTGTAGCCGAGTGGAAATCTTTGTGGTGCAAAAACAGGGCTCGGGTTGTGAATCTGCGGTGCCCCCGGATTACTGTTGTGACCTGTCGGTGCAGGATGTCTTTGCCCCACGACTCCTGAGGGACAATCTTCCGGATTGGTCGCGACTGTCAGAGGTGTGTAACCTTGTGGAAGTCCATAAGGAGGCCATTGGTAACCCTGTTCGTTAGCCCCAGTAGGGTACACTGTATGGGGGATTCCGGGTCCATTGGGAATAGGAGGGTTGGTAGCTTGATTTTCCGTGTTCCCAGCGGAGACATCTTCATCTGCATTCCCACTCCTCAAAGCTTGTAGGACCCTTAAGATCTCAGCCATCTGTTGCTTCATCACATCTATTTCTGCCCTAAGATCTTGATTGCCCAGGTTCTGGTTACCCTGACCTAAGTCGTCCTGATTTGGATCTCCTTGATCCAGGTTGTCTTGAGGCGGATTGTCCTGATTTGCTTCCATGTTTCTGGCCTGAGAACGAGTCCAATAGCGATGTTGACGCACCGGCTTATCTTTTATTCTCTGTTGACGGGATACATGATATGAGTATGTGAATGGATGAAAAATGAGTGATGCATGTGTGCATGAGTTTTATTGTTTTAGGCCGAGAATTGTAAGCGCGTCTTGATTTGTCATAAGTACGTAAACTAACGTTTCAAGCATTTCCAAAAGGAGGATCAATAGGTGGAACAAACAAACTTTATTGATGGGGGAAAAGTACATCATTCTTGAAATAAAAATTCGAAAAAAACATTACAATGCTCTTTTAAATTTCGCTCAAATACATATAGCTTTCGTTTTTCCACTCCTCTCTCTTTTTCTACTAGTGGTGCTACCAGCCTTCTCCCTAAGTTCGGCATCAGGATTTTGCAAAATTCCATAAATTCGGAAACTTGGACCGGGGTGTTGAACGGGTGCATTGCTGCGTCAGCCTCTTTTAGACGCTTTGGGATACCCATGATAGCCTGATCGGCCAGCCATGCCAATTTTGAGAATCTGTCTCTCCAGTATAAGCTTTCATTCTTCAAATCTATGAAGACTTCATGGTTTCCTATCCCGCTGACCAATTCTACAAAGCGGCTCTCCCAGTGGATGCTTTCAATCTTCAGCTGGTGGTAAACTTCCTCTTGATATCTGATGTGGTCTTTCAGCTCATCAGATTTTTCATGCTCCCTTCTTAAGGCTTGTTGGTATTCTCGGAGTATTTCTTCAATGGTCTCTTTATCCCGCCGGATACTTTTCACTTGATCTTCAAACTCAGCTATCATTATTCGAGACTCTCTCTTTGATTTCACCAACAAGCCTTGTGCGGTTTTTTCAGCAATCATTGACTCCTCCCATAACTCTTTCCATTTGTGCGCATCATCAATGGCTTGGTTCATCTTCAGGTTGCATCGTTTTAGTTCTTCCTTTGCCCCTCTCAGGTATTTTTGGACCTCTTGTTTGCTCTTTTCTTCAATCTTAAGTTGCTTGCGGCTGTCCTCGATGGCCAATGACTTAGTTGCGTTTTCTCCTTCCAATTTCTGGTTTCTTAAGAGCACTTTCTCTAATTCTGCCTGTAAGCGCTTATTTTCTTCCTCAGCTTTTGACACTGCCATTTTGAGCTTATCTAACTCTTCGACAGTGGGAAGGGTAGGTTCAGCTATTTCTTCCTCAACCCGTAGTGCGCTTCGGTAAGGCAATCGGGTGTCTTGGATCCTTTTTTGGAGCCACTGACGAAAGGTGGGTTCCTTATCGCCGCCCCTCTTAGTAAGCTCTTGTCCTTTGCGGACAACCATGTCCCACGCTTGAGAAATCTTCCGGAGCATGTCAACCTCTTTTGGGCTTCCCTCATGGAGGTAAAAAGGGATTAACATGTCTTCGGTGGGCGGAACATGTCTTCGGTGGGCGGATTTCGCATGGGGTACCCTAGTTGTCTTAGAGTCAGAGAAGGGTTGTAATTTATGCATCCTCTTATCCCCATGAGTGGGACATTTTGAAAACTTCCACACTGAAAAATTACCGTAGGCCGGTCTTTCCACCACGATGGGTGCCAACGAGCCTTGTATTCATGAAGGCCCCTTAGCACTTGCAACCATTCACCGGTATTCATTGACTCCACATCACATCCTCTAGCGTCTTCAATTGGGCCTTCTACCTTAACTTTGTTGACGAAGGCATGGGTAAGAAGCCAGACATACAAGGCTTGTAGGCAGCAGGATATCCTCTTTCCCTTTAGCTCACTATAATGAGTGAAGGTACAGTAAGTGTCTGCAAGAATGGCTGGAATTGGGTTGGTTGGGTTTTCTTCATATTTGAAGGATAGGAACACACCAATAGCGGTTGTGTCCACATATCTTTCAAGGCGCGGGAATAGCACAATCCCAAAGATAGTCAAAGCTAACACTTGCTTGAAAGGACCCCAATTTCTAGCATCGGCGAAGGACTTCATTTGACTTTCCAAGTACTCTTGCGGGAACCCTACAATGCAATTTCGGTTTTTCTTTTGGAGCTTCAAACTTTCCTTGCTGATTTGTAACATTGAGGCAAGTTTCTCATCTGTGTAGTAATGCCCCTGGTACTGGTAGGGCCTAGTGTCCCGTTGAGGAAAACCAAGGATTTGCGTATATTCTTCTAGGGTAGGTGCCATTTGAAAATTTTTGAAGGTGAAGCATCTCAAAGGAGAGTCGTAGAACTGGCTCAGAGCAACAATGGCATTTGTCTGCACTTCCAACCGTAGTAACATAATAATCTTCCCATAAGTTCTATCGAAAGACCTGCGCTCGATGGGCGGCAACCAACCCGCACATTCTCTTAAGCTAGTCAGATTGGGCTGTTTCACTGTAGGGTAGTTCAGGGTTTGAACTGCTTCACCGTCTGATCCCATATATTGCCTTGCTTATGACACAATTTTTGAGCCTCTTACAATTCTCGGCAACCCTAAATGAGATGAATAACATGCATGTGAGGATTTTTTTCATATTTTGTGAAATAATGATGGTATATGATGGATGAAAGAATGATGTCACGCGTGTTAAAAAAAAAGGAAAAACTTGGTGATTCATCTTTGAGAAGGTGTTAACTATGGGTCACATCCTATATATTTAAAAGGAAAAAAAGAAAGAATAATAGTAATAATAAAACGGTTTTAGATGATTTGAATTTTTTTTTGGGAAAAGGAAAAAAAAACAATTTAAAAAAAACTGTAATGATGCAGCGGGTAGGTGAAATGCCCTTGTGTCCTAAACAGGTTATGTCTTATATATAGGTCACGGTCTCGGGTCATTTACATGATCAATCTCTCAGGTGGCTCTATTCACTTCCTCACAAAGGTTTCCAGAGCTAAAGTCCCCTTCATGATATGATCCACAACGATAGCGAGCTACCTGGTGTGGGATACCATGAAAGTCAGACAGATAAAATCCAGAATGACTGTCACTAATAATCTCCACTCGTCCTAGGTTAATTTTCAGACCCGGGTATAAGGCCCCACTCAGAAGTGTGTGGATAAACATGTGTAAGTGACGTGTGTGACACGGGCACAATACCTAGACCACACAAGCTGCAAAAGAAATACAGATAATAGTACAAAAGTTTTCTACCCTAAGGTTCAATAAATAAACAAATAAAAAAAAATAAAAAAAAATGGACTGGCAAATATGAACGCAAAGGTAAAAAGTATTAAATTAACAATAATCTACACATTTAATTAAATTAGGCTTGACCCTCTTAAAAATGTCCCCAGTGGAGTCGCCAGCTGTAGCGACCGAAAAATCCGAAGGAGGGGATTCTTCGTCATTTTTGCAATGAAGCCGCCATCAATATTTATTAAATAGGAAAACATTGAAAAAACCTCTGTATTTGGGTTCGGGGGTCGATTATGCGCGGGGAAGGTATTAGCACCTAACAGCATCCTTTCAAGGGAAAGG
The DNA here is from genome assembly GCA_039519185.1 of Astragalus membranaceus. Taxonomy (NCBI): domain Eukaryota; kingdom Viridiplantae; phylum Streptophyta; class Magnoliopsida; order Fabales; family Fabaceae; genus Astragalus; species Astragalus membranaceus. Next base: position 83,107,917 of record CM076847.1, on the reverse strand, counting down.
TTACCATTTAATTTAATGTGTAGAGAGGAAGTTAATTTAAAGAAAATACTTTAATTTACCTTTTTATTATTTGCAAAATTGAAGAGGAAGACTTAATAAAAATTTTAGTTTTTTTTTTTTTGCGCTTGACAGGAGTGGGCCCCTGCTCCTACGTATCTCCAGGTGCGATGGAGAAATCAAAGCTACGTAGTTCTTGGGGTAGAAAATGTTTGTGTTTGATGTTTATTTATTTATTTTTGAAATCGGGAGAGGTACTCGAGACGACCAAACAAGTAAAACTCAGAGTGGTCGTCGCTCATAGCTCGTTTGAAAACCAAAGCTGTTATCAACGGTCAAACAAGCTAAGCTCAGAGTGACCATTAATAACAAACCAATTTTTTGTTTAGGAAAACATTTATTCGTTATTTGGAAAAAAATAGGTTTGTGAGAGAAAATATTTATTTAGGGAAAAGAGATTTCTTTTTTTTAAAAAAAGAAACAGGGGTGCAGTGGTAAAATAAGGGTGTAAATAAAAGGAGGGCTGTATTATTAAAACTGGGGTGTAGATAATAGCCCAATCTCATTTTTATTGGGCTGATCCGTTTCAAAAATTCGTGGGCTTCAGAGGGGGGCGAGAACTAAACGCAGGGGGTGCTAATAGAGATCTGAAAAATAAAAAATGTGAAAGGACAAAAATGCCCTTACACCCCTACTATAAAAGCAAAAACTCAAATTTGGAAACCCTAATTCTTTCTCTCCCTCACGCGGCGCTCCCCTTTCCCCAAAATGTCAAACCCTAATCCCTTTTTTGTTCTCTCTCTCAGCGCGCCGTATGCCTCCCTCCCCCTCAACCGATCCTCACTTTCCCCTCCCCTCACAGCCTCTCTCTCACCTTCTCCTCACCTATCGTCACCGACCCAAAGCTTTCGCTTTCATCAAGACTCAGTTTCGTTTCTCTCCTCCTCCTCACTGATCCACTATTTCTCTGATCCGGTTTCTGTTGGTGGTGCTGTTTGGTTCTGGGTCATCGACGGTGTGGTTACGACGGCGACGGTGATAAAGGGGGAAACGAAACGGAGGGCGACACGGTGGTTGGTAGATGCGTTTGGTTGCGGGGTGATGGTCGCGATGGCTGTGTGATTTCGGTGGTCGTGGTTCGATTTATGGCTGTGGTGGTTGCGAGGGGACGGGGGGGTTAGCCACGGTGGCGGAGTGGTTCTGTGCTGTGGCCAGCGGTGAGAGGCAGAGGCGGTTCGGTGGTGGTTTTGGGTGGTTGAAGGACTTGACGATGGGGGTGGTGACAGTGGTTACGGGCAGTTGAGGCGGTGGTTGAACGGCGGAGATTTGGTGGTGGCTGTTGCGACGGGAGGGCAGTGCTTTTTGGTGGACGGTGGTGATGGTTGGGACGGCGGCGACCACCACACACGGTGGTCGGAGTGGAGGTCGGAGCTACAGGTACAAAAACTGTTTATTCCCCTTCTATTTCCTTATTTACTTATTTTCAACAAAAATCAGATAAGCCTATTTTTATGATTTGTTAGAAAACGATTTTTTCTTCTCAGAGCCTCCTAATTCACCTTTTTTCTTTACTGTTTTTTCTTGCTAATCTGTTTGTTTCTGCAGCATTCATTTTTGCACATATACATATGTATGTTCTTTTTAACTGAAAGTATACTGTCTGAAAATGATATACATGGCATTTGACATTTGCAGAACATACATTATTATTCATCAATAAACATCTATATAAGATTACCGCATAATGAATGAAAAGTTAAGCATACCCTTGTGTTGTATTCTTTCTGATTTCCACTCCAGCCGCTATCCTTGAACTCTCAAAACCGAATATCTTCAAAAATATATTTTTTAGACTCTCTCTATTCAAGAACAGAACTCAGACTCTCCACCAATCAGATACTGTTATCAATGTTTTTTGTTACAGTGCATATCCTCCCCCTTCCTGATTTCGGTTCTGTTGCATTTATAGGCTAATTGTGTGGTGTAGGTGTGGTGTTGGAGCAGGGAAACAAAACTCATAGGAGACCAAGCTGTTGGAACAGCAGAGACATAGTGGAGCAGCAAGGGAGGGACAGGGCTGCTGCCACTGCAGCAATGTTTTTGCTGAAAATGGAAGCCAAACGAAAGGGACAAGAAGAAAGAAGCTTGGGCTTCTAGCTCCAGGGAGAGCAAGTCGCATGCTGTCTCCCTTTGATTTTGTTTTATTATTTATTTTTTTTGTACTCTTTTTGCTTTTAATTAATTTTTGTACCAATTGTAATTAATATTTTTTTGTCTTCATGTACATCAAAGTTGACTTAGGTTGTACCTTTTATTTGTAAGAAAACTGTTTATAATAATAAAAACATTATTTCAGAAATTAATTTTTATTAGATTTTTTCATAACAATAATGATAATTAAACTAATAGCAATGACTTTAATAGCGGTAAAAAAAAAGAGTACCAAAAAAAGCTCGTATGCAACGAGAAACAAACACGCTCACGCAATGAAAGCAACAATGCGCGTACAATTAAAAAAGAAACGTGGCACAACGAGAACAACAATGCGTGTACAATTAAGAGAGAAATGTGGCACAACGAGAACAACAATGCGTGCACAATTAAGAGAGAAATGTGGCACAACGAGAACAACAATGCGTGCACAATTAAGAGAGAAATGTGGCACAACGAGAACGACAATGTGTGCACAATTAAAAGCGACCCGCACACGCTAGGTGCGAATTGAAACCATTTGCGTTAGTCTGACGGACGAAATTAGGGTATGACAGCTGCCCCTCTTTATTTATATTTTACTAGGAAATATGAAGGGTTTCCAAATTCCTCGAGTAAAATAGAAATAAAGATAAAAACACTAATTTTGTCAAAACCTTTTCTTTTTTGAGAAAATCATAGAAAAAAAAGGGTTTACATAGAACAAAAGTAAATAGGGATCACTGGGGATCTGAAGGAGCACTGGGGCTCTGATGATTTAATTCACAATTGATGCTTGGCGCATTGATTGGAGTCAAACTGAAGGACCGACGGGTCTGAAGGGCATGCCTAAGCCTGATGGACCAATGGGTCTGAAGGAGCGCAAACTAGCAACGGGGTACTAGTAAAACGGTCTGCTTGGGGGATGGCCTTTTTCGAGCGGCCATGGGTGGCAAGGTCAGGTCGTTGACCTGATTTGCACAGCCTCGAAGGACGTGTACTGTGTTTTTTAGGCGGACACAGCTAGTCTGAAGGACCTGGGGTCCGATGATCCGTCGGTTGCTCGATTAACGCGACGTGCGATCTGGATTGAAGGACCAATTGTTGGTCTGAAGGAGCACTAGGGCTCTGAAGGACCGTTTGGGGTCTAAAAGGTTGATGCTAGGCTCAATGCTAACGCTATAACTTAAGTTTTTTGACAGATAAAAAAAAAACTAATCTATATTTGAACGCATTTTAAGGATGCAATGGATGATGTATGCGTGCATGCAGTGTAAGCATGTGCACGATCGATATCTGGTGGTATGATGAATGAAATGTGGGATGCTTTTTGTGTTTTTTTTTCTTTTTTTTTTGATTCTTTTTCCTCTTTTGCTCTTTCTTGACTTTTTGCTCTTTTGCTCTTTCTTGATTTTTCTGCTGATCTCATCACCTCGCAGGACTCTCGACGTGAGATATGAGGGTTGCCTCAAAGTAGTGGTGCCAAAGCGCGGGTTATTGTGCTTCGTTGCTTGAAGTGATTATGCATTTGTCTTCTTCGCCATTTTATAAGAGATCATCTCATTTTTGTGATTTTTAGAAATTTCGCAATGATTGTAATGCTTTCGATTATGCACATGTTTCGCAATTCAACATCATCTACCATAAAACATCTTTTCCAAGCAAATAGGGAAGTGAGAGAGTGAAGATAGAGTTTAATATTCGAATGGAAACCGAGCGCGCAGAAGGTCGCACTGGCTGAAAATTACATTGAGAGTTTAAACTAAAAAGAAAAAAGAAAAAGAAAAAGCAGATCTTTTGATTGTTTGTATCTTTGAGGTAACAATGCCAATCACCCATACGCATGACCTTGAGCGTCCATCACCCGACTTTCGGAGGACTGCCTTTGCATTTGTTCCAAGTCTAACTCATCGACCCTAATTTTTGCCTGGACTGCTCTTTAGAGTTTTCAATCCACCAGGTCGCTCTAATTTTTGCCTAGGCTGCCCTTTCGGGTTTTCAACCTAGCGAGCTCATTTTTGCTTGGCTCATCTTTCTCTTTTTCATATATTTCTTTAGGCATAGTACTTCTTAACTGCATCTGAGTTCACTGGGAGTGGGAGGTCTTCACCGTCCATTTTTGTGAGTATTAAGGCTCCTCCAGAGAATGCTTTCTTTACCACATAAGGCCCTTCGTAATTAGGGGTCCATTTTCCACGGGAATCCTTTTGGATAGGCAAAATTTTCTTGAGCACTAGATCTCCTTCTTGAAACTGCCGGGGTCGAACTTTCTTATCATAAGCTTTCTTCATTCTTTGCTGATACAACTGCCCTGTGACACAAAGCTTCCACTCTTTTTTTCCTCTATGAGGTTCAATTGATCAAATCGAGATTGAACCCATTCTGCCTCCTCTAATTTGGTTTCCATTAACACTCGCAGAGAGGGTATTTCGACTTCTACGGGAAGAACTGCTTCCATCCTGTATACTAGTGAGAATGGTGTTGCCCCTGTTGACGTGCGAACTGAGGTCCGGTACCCATGAAAAGCGAAAGGTAACATTTCATGCCAGTCCTTGAAGGTCACTACCATCTTTTGCACGATCTTCTTTATGTTCTTATTTGCAGCTTCGACTGCCCCATTCATCTTTGGACGGTACGGGGAGGAATTATGATGTTGGATTTTGAAGTCGTCACACAACTCTTTCATCATCTTGTTGTTCAGGTTGGTCCCATTGTCTGTGATGATTTTATTTGGCAGACCATAACGGCAGATCAAATCTCTTTTTATGAACTTGACAACCACCGATTTGGTTACACTGACGTAAGAAGCGGCCTCGACCCATTTGGTGAAATAATCGATAGCGACAAGAATGAAGCGATGCCCATTTGATGCCTTAGGTTCGATGGGACCAATGACATCCATTCCCCACATTGAGAATGGCCATGGTGCTGTTAGGACATTCAAAGAAGCAGGCGGCACATGGATATTATCAGCGTAGATTTGACACTTGTGGCATTTTCTCACGTAGTTAAAGCAGTCGGTCTCCATTGACAACCAGTAGTAGCCAGCCCTTAGGATTTTTCTTGCCATGGTGTGCCCGCTAGAATGGGTTCTTAACGAGCCTTCATGGACGTCTTTCATAATTCTTTCTGCTTCTTCTTTTGCAACACATCTGAGGAGGACCATGTCGTGGTTCCTTTTGTAAAGCACCTCCCCGTTTAGGAAGAAACCCATCGATAACCTCCTAAGTGTCCTCTTGTCATTCTCAGTGGCACCAGGAGGATACTCTCGGCTTGTGATATAGTGCTTGATATCGTAATACCAAGGTTTACTGTCAGGCTCTTATTCGATTGCCACACAATGATGTGCCGGTAGGTCTCGATGCTGGATTCGGATGAATGTCAGACTTTTGTTGTTATTGATATTGAACATTGATGACAAAGTCGCTAAAGCGTCAGCCAACTGATTTTCTTCGCGAGGGAGATGGTGGAAGGTGACCTCCTCGAATCGCTCAACCATCTCTTGGATGTGATCACGATAAGGAATTAATTTGGGGTCCCTGGTTTCCCAGTCGCCTTTTATCTGATGGATGACTAGTGCTGAGTCCCCATATACATCGAGTCTTTTGACTTTCCATTCCAGGGCCGCTTTGATGCCTAGGACACACGCTTCATATTCTGCAATGTTATTAGTGCAGTAGAAGCTCAGTCTAGCAGTAAATGGTATGAAGCGGTTATCAGGAGAAATCAACACAGCTCCGACCCCGTGCCTATACAAATTGGAAGCGCCATCAAATGACATCCTCCACCTTTCGTCGTCTGGAGATTTCCCTTCTCCGAATAGAGCCATTATACCTTCATCTGGGAAATCGTATTGCATTGATTGGTAATCCTCAATGGGTTGATGTGCCAAGTATTCAGCTAAGGCACTACCTTTGATTGCTTTCTGAGTGACGTACAAAAGGTCATATTCGGATAGTAGCATTTGCCAACGGGCGATTCTTCCTGTGAGTGCAGGTTTTTCAAAAATGTACTTGATTGGATCCATTTTAGATACCAACCAGGTCGTGTGGCTCAGCATATACTGCCTCAGACGACGTGCAGCCCAGGCCAGAGCGCAACATGTTTTTTCCAACAATGAGTATCTCTTCTCGGTTCGGAACCAACAAGTTTGGTTCCGAACCGATACGGTTCCAAACTTCCGGACCTTTAAAAATTCAGAAGTAGGGGGTGTATGTAAATACATAAGTCCCGGTACTTTGGTTCCGGACGGGTTCAGAACCAAACTTCTGAACCTTTGTAAACCCAGAAAAAAGGGAACGCGCGTTTCTCATTAATGGCAATTTGGCCTTTTCACAGAGTTTGTGGGTGTCCAGTGAGTAGAGGGATGGTCGTAGGAAGTATGGGCCTTTTTTTGTTGTCAAGGAATGGGATTTCTTGGATAAAAGGCCCATTCATACTAAGTTTATGGGCCTCAAGGAAGGCCATTGCAAGTGTATTCAGAGTCATCTCATTGTTGGTATGATATGATGTGCGTGGTGGTCACATTGTGTTGTTGCATTCCCTTTATGAGCTTTTCTCACACCCGTTGAATTTGAGATTTATCCTCACCCAAAGTACTTTAATTCTTCTTCTACAAAAGAATTTTTTACATTCGGAATGTTTAACATGTAAAAAATTATTTTACAACAAAGTTTAAACTTGTTTACCACTTTTCACAAATAAAAAAATATGTCCTCTTTATAGTTTTGTTTATACTCCATTTACTTTTTAAGGAACTAGTATTTTACTCGTACGTCGGTGTATTGCCATGAAGTCATAATAGTAATTTGGAAGATATTCATAAGTTCTGATCAATGTCCAAAATGTATGATTTAAAATTCAAAGTGGGATATGCATCCCCGTTGACAATCAGAATTACATTGATCCATAATAATTTATTTGGACATTAGAGGTAAATTATGCATCCTCGTTGGCACTCTCGTTTGCATCCTCGTTGGCCCTCCCGTTGGCACTCCTGTTGCGCTCTCGTTATGACAAAAAATTGGAAAAAAAATTATGAAAAAAATCTTTTCTAAAAAAAAAACAGTTTAAAAAGAAAAATAATAAAAACAGACACGCAAGTGATACTGTATCTGTTATAATTTCGACGAAATTATAAATACGTTGAAAGTTGCAAAATAAAATAAAAAAAGGGAACAACTTGATAAAAGGCTATATTTGCAAATTTATTAAAATAATTGTGTTTGAAAAACTTTAAAAAATGTCGGTATTTCTTGTAAAGTTAATAATTGAGTAAAAATGAAGAAAAATGAAAATGAGATTTTAGGTAAAATATGCATCCCCGTTAGCTCTCCCATTTGCATCTCCGTTGGCCCTCCCGTTGCCACTGCTGTTGGCATTTTAGTCATTTTGCTAGCACTTGATTTTCATATATTGTACTTGATTATAGATAGTGTCTAGAATCAATTGATGATCATACACCCCATTTCACCTATGGAAGTACTTTTCAAAAGGTAGGATAGATATAAACAGCTGGTGAAGCTCGAGAAGAAGTGGAAAAGTTATGTTTGGTCTTGGAAGATAAAGTCGCCAATGATAGTAAACTCAAACCTAACACACTCCTCATAGAAGGAAGAAAAGGAAGAATAGCTTAGTGGAAGTATTAATTAATTAGTTTGTAGGGGGTTCAAAATTAAAATTATGTGGTTTTAATTTAAAATTTATATAAGGCAGGTCCCCCACTGATTAGGATGGTTAGCCCAACAATTATGTGGTTTTCGTCCTAATTCTGCCCATTCAGGATGTTCAAAAGCTATTACAAGTTTTCATTCTTACTTTCATTTATAATAATTTTCTGAATAGTTTTTTACAATCTTTAAGTCAATAAGTTGTGACTTAAATTAGAATGAGAGTAAGGACGATTGACTTGAGTTATAAGTAAAATGATTGTTTAGCTTGGCCCCTTAGGTTTAAATGGGAGAGCTATAATTAAAGATTTAGATTCTAGATGGTCGTAAAGAAGAATTATGGGGAAGATTTTATGAGAAACAGAGTTCATGAATGAGAATTGAAGGCCCGTGGCCGTCTTTAGCTATTTGACCATGTAATTAACCAGTATCTTATGAGTTTGTCGGGAATATTTTGACTTAAATGAACTCAATTGGAGCACAAATACTCTCTCCGAGTACATTTTCAAGAAAGAAATTGTTTATTTTAATTGTATAAAGTTACATTTTTTTGTCAAAAAAAAGTTACATTATTTTTTTAATCGAGAATATATTTAATTATTTACTGCACAGAGAAATATGTTTAATGTGTAATAAGTTGTCAAGGAAATAAGATAAGGTGCCTATTTTATAAAAAAAAAACTACAAAGTGTACTTTTTTTAGTTTGTGTAAAACTAACTTAAAAGATATGTAATTTTACACAAACTCAATTATAATAAAAAAAAACATCTAATTTCCAAAATATCCTTTCTTTTCATTTAATTTTCTATGAGAACATGTTTCATGATATATATAACTTTAAATGAAGGGTATTTTTGGAAGGATGGCAATAAATAGGGCGAAATTAGTCAAAATTTGCTTGTATTTTAATCTATCAAACATAGTTACCTTTTTCCTTATAATTAAGTCCATAGTCGGTTGTGGCGTTAAACTCTAGCCGTCTTTCTCAATTTTCTCTCTACACTTCTCTTCTTTCTTGTTCACCTACTAAAAGGGGTGGTTTTAGGGTCAGTTTTTGGCCTGGAATCACCCCCTCTATACTGTTTTTTCCCATTTTTTTTATCTAAATAAGTTGCTACCACATAATCGACCTTTTATTTTGTATTTTTTCTTGATTCGTCGAGTGCGACGTTATTGTTGTTCGTCGTCTTGGTGCGGCGTGATTTATTCTCCGTCTTATAGTGTTCGTTTGGTTCAGATCGACGGATCAATTTCAATCGATTTCATATTCAACCAATGACTAGGCCCTCAAAGTTACAGATCCGGAAGCATGGGTACTCCGGTACTTTTATTTTGTCATATTTGTAGGCATTTTGCCGTTTTATGCTATTAACTTGGATCATGTAAGTTTGTTCGCAGATTCATCCTTTGTGTTTTTAGCAATGCTGAATTTATATTATCATCACTTACATAGTAACACACTAAAATAGATGTGAAAAAAAATATAAAAAGGGATAAACTTAAAACATAACAAAATTATAGTATGCAAAAAAAAAAACAACTAGATAATTGTAGATTCAAATTCGTGAGAAAATACACTCTTTTAGTGAACAACTATGGTACTATGGTAGAAAAAAGATAAAAAAAATAACCAACACCGTTGGCCCAGTGGCTTAATCTACCTTGGGACATGGGGGGTCGACCTAGTGCTCCCGGGTTCGATTCCCTACAATAGATAAACTCGATGTTGGCCAGTGCGAAATTTGATCCTAAGCACGAGCGGAAATTAGTCTTTCGTTGAAAGAGTTGGGACACTCCGTAAGTAGCCAGTGATGGCCCGAACCAAAAAAAGAAAAAAAAGAAAAAATTAGCTAAATAGTAAAAGATTATAAGACTCTCCTCTAAGTGCCAAAATATGATCACCCTAATCTTAATTGTTGGATCCTAACTCTCTGCTTTGTTAGAAACCAGTTCCTATTCGAGAACATGGATGTAGATCCCACAAGAATTGTCGCTGATGCCTTGAACTTTGTCTCTAAGTATGTTGTTGCCAATCAAAGACATAATTCAATCTGTGTTGACAGGTCCAGAAGCCATGGGAATTAGATTGGCTCTCAATTTGGCAGTGGAGCTTTGGCATTACTAATGCTACTATTGCAATTGATGCTGCCAATGTGATCTGTCTCAACCAAAATACAATTATTGCTGACGTGGAGCCAATCATTTTTGACTACTACAGCTACCTAGATAGAGATTTGGGACTAAATGTAACTCATGTTAATAGATGTAACAATGAAGTAGCTCATGACTTAGCCTGTTTAGCTAGAAGGTGTGGAGCCAGATCATGGACTAGATTCCCTGGTGTTGATGTATTTGATTTCTATCATGTAATGCCACGTTGAGTGGCAACAATTCGGGTGTTTTTTACCCCCCTTAACCCTATACCCCCCCCCCCCTTTTACGCTAAATTCCCAAAATACCCTTAAAAAATTTGTTTTTTTACAAAATTTTTTAAGGGTTTTTCGAAAGGCAGAAATATGAGTTTTCCGGAAATACCTCTTTCTGCCTTCCGGAAATATGTGTATTTCCAGAAATTTGTAAAAAAATAAATTTTTAAGGGTATTTTGGGGATTTAGCGTAAAAAATGGATATGGGGTTCAAGGGGGGTACAAAAAAAACACCCCAAAAAAAGGGAGAGTGGCCCAAATGGGTATCGCCCAACCTAAACAAAATACAAAGTAGACAACATTACTTCAATATTTCATCGCTATAGCTCTTAGAGAGACACTCATTGACTCTACAAAATCACTCATAAAATAAACAATGCCCATTAGACCATCGTAAAGGAACCATCTCCAAGAAATACATTTCATAGTATAACCGTCTAAAGACAATATACTCATGGTGAAGAAACAAAGTGGATTTTAGACTCCCTAAGGTATCACAAATAATGCAAGAAATGTCGCGAATACATCTCTACAAAATAGATTTATGCTGACGAAAAATATTTCTCTAAAAAAAGTTGATAAGAGAACACCATTATATTCAGAGGTAGGAAACTTTTCTATTGTTTTTTCGAAGATGAAGCGAAAAGGTCATTAATTGATCGTGTTAGTGCAAATTAAGGGTGGGTTTCTTACAAATTAAAAAAATTAATCATTTTGATGTTAAATAATTTAGAGATTTGTTTAAAAAAAACATAAGTCGTTTTGTGTTTGTGTAACATAATAGTAATCACTTTTTAAAAAAATTACTGAATATTATTTTTAAGACAAACTACTTAAAATAGATTCTCACTTTCAATAGATTTTAGATTATTTTTAAATTCTCATTTTTTTTAAAAAAATTATAACAAATGAATGAAAAACTTCTTTTTTTTTTGTTACGATTAAAAAAACTTCTTAAAGTGATTATTTTTTAAAAAATTGTAACAAACGGCTGTAAATTGTGATTAAATGGAAGCTTAATTAACTATGAAGTTTTAAAGTTCACTATGGTGACTTGGCTTCATGGGTAATAGTCAATATTAATATTCATCAAAAGTTCATTATCCTATTCAAAAGCCATAATTGTTTGGACCAACATCACATTAATTAGGCAAATTACTTTAAGCTTTTCATTTGTTTAAACTAACTTTTTCCAACCTTGGGGAAAAATGTTCCATATATCACGCATGCATCTTAACAATTTGTATCAATACAATGTTAGCATTGTCAATCCTTTTGAGCCAACCGCTATCAACTCCAGCCATTGATTGGTTTACTTGTATCCCAAAACATGTCTTCCATTATTAGTATAACTTGTAATCGATAATTGAAAACAATAACTAAACCCCTATATAGAGACAACAAACCGTGTCATATAGATAATACTATAAGATATATCAATATTATTTTATTGTTGGTAGGGGCTCCTAGCTAGGACTCTTTGCTTTCGCACTCTTCTAAGAAGAGCCATTTGATTAAGGAAGACGAACACGTTTAGACGTAGATGAGCTTTTGGGAACTTTAATCTCTAGGTGTTGGGGACAAAATTATCTATTTTGTTATGATGTCTTTTTCTTTGGATCCATCGATAGGACACTGAAACCAAAGATGCCCCTACCATATTTATAGAAGATATGAAGCAAATGAAATGGACAATCTAGAATTATATTATATTAGTAGTACATACCAAATCATGGTCTAGCAAGTCAATCATATTTGGCCCCATGTTTCGTTAACCATCAAAGTTAACGTGTTCTTGTAATATTTGTGCAATAATTCTCACCCCGTCCAATATGTCAAAGAAGATTCGCAATGGATAAAAGGTCGATATATTGTCCAGGAGGAACAAATACTAGTACTCTGCAATCTCCATTGAAAGCAATGTTTTTAAAATTGGATTGCGGTTCAAATGGGGTTGAACCAACCGTCGAATTGTCCGGTTCTCGATCCAACCGGTTGGACCATCCGGCCCGATTCTTACAATACTGAATTTTTTTGTCCCGGGGTCCCTTATCTTTATTTAAAGTAACGAATTAGTCATTTATGTTTTTTTTGTCCCAAATAAGTCCTTTATCTTTCAAATTTTTGACACATAAATCCTTTTCCGTTAACAGTGCTGATTTATGTGTCAAAAAAAAGGATTTATGTGTTAAAAATTTGAAACATAAAAGACTGATTTGAGACAAAATGATTTATGTGTCAAAAATTTAAAACATAAAGGACTGATTTGGGACAAAAAAAAGATAAAGGACCAAATCGTTACTTTAAATAAAGATAAGGGACCCCGCGAGCACTTTAGCCAAATATATAAGACTATACCCGCTGCCAAACTCCTTAATTATTTACCTTTTTGTCTTTGATGTGTTCAATTAAAATATGATGTTCCCAAGTTATCTTTTTCATTTTATTTTTTATATACCCTAGTTATCTTTATAGTTGCTTGTACTTCCGGCATTAATATGTTTCGCAATGCCAATTCGCTAGCTTATAGCGGATGAGTCTTTGGTATGTGTAGCTTATAGCATTTTTTAGTAGTTTATAGTGTTTTTTTGAAACGCTACTTGAAGTAGCATTTGAGCTTATAGTTTATAGCGTTTCATTTTTTCTCTCATTTTTACCCTTGCTATTTTAATTAAATTCCTCATTTATTCCCAACTAAATGAATATTCTCTCTCATATTTAAACATTTTACAAAAGTCTATTTATGTCATTTTATATTTATAAGCTAGGTTCAACCGCTAATTTTACCAAACACTTTAAATTTAATCCGCTAGCTTATCTGTTATCCGCTATAAGTTAGTTTATCTGCTACCCACTATCTTATCCGCTACTTTTCGTCAAACAGAGCCTAAAAAAATCACATTACAATATGAATATTAATTAGCACACTGATTTCTTTAATATTGTTTCTTCAACACTCATTTCACTATGGAGTGGAGTTTATTTGAGTTTTACCACTTTAGAAATTAAATGAGACTCACCAAATCAGTATGATTCACAAGAATGTCACCTAATCAATGGAGTGAGTATTGGAAGCATGTTATTAAAGAGAATATTGTTAGTCATTAAAAAGAGAGAATATTGTTAGTTCTTCTCATTTTGTATGCTAAAAACACGTTTTATTAAATATAGAGACTAAAAATGAATAAATTACCAATACACAAACTAAAGTTGAGTGATCATGGGTATTGGTATAGTCCCCATATTTTTTGTTTAGTTTCTCTTTATTATCAATCAAATTTAGAAGAGTACTCTTTTTGCTTCTTGATGTTTTTTCCTAATGAGGGTTTTGCATCAGAAGGTTTAAACGAGGCTTCATATATCCATTTCTTTTGCTTAAAAAAAGGTTGATTAAAGTGTTAATGTGAGAATGAACAATTAAAAAGCAAATTTTAAATAAGTATATAAAGTATGTGCATAGATAGAGAGAGAGAGAGAGAGAGAGAGAGAGAGAGAGAGAGAGAGAGAGAGAGAGAGAGAGAGAGAGAGAGAGAGTATTCTAGTGAAAACAAAGCAAGTGTTAGTGTGTGCATTCCAATGACATTGATCAAATAGTAAAAACTCGAATTTATCCTTAATTCACGAGTTTGAGTCTGGAAAAATAATCACATACGCTAGTCGAAATAGTGAGAGAGACTATATCCCACAAGTTCTTTTTTTGAGGGACAAAATAAAATCTCTTTTCTCTACCGTGTGCTCAATGTTTGAGTGAGAATGTGGAGTAGGAGTGCAAAATGGTGTAGTTAGGGGTTCAAAATAAAATTTATCGGGATGGTAAGTAAAATTTTGAGGATTTCACGTGGACCCCGTCAACCATAGGTAAGTCCACACCCAGGTCCACCGTGTCCCGTCCCAATCACCCTTCTCGGAAACAACTGCATCATGACTATCAGATAAATTTTGTAGCATAGGAAACTAATCCTTGAGAGGCAGAATGAAATAACTCGGTTTTAGTTGGACATGTCGCTTTAAGTGAATGTTTGGTTTTGTGGTGAGAAAAATTGATTTTCATTGAAGTGATTTTGCTAACAAGTGAGTTTTAAAAAATGTGATTTATGTTTGGATACAATCACGAAAAAAGTGATATTATCAATTAATGTTGTTTGGATCAAAATTGTTTTTGACTATTTGATGTTTCAATTTGTGTTTCAAATTTGACACGGATTCCCTATTTGACATGAATTTCCAATTTGAAGCATAAACGAAAACATAAAGGACCTAAATGAAAAAAAACATGATGGATAATCCAAAATTTTAAATAAACATAAAGGACTTCAAGTGCAATTTTAATAAATATTTATTTTATGCGGCGTTTGTGAGATAAAAGATGAGATGAATATTTTTTTATATGATTCAAAATAAAAATTTTATATTACGAAATTTAGGTTTGTGGGATAATTTCAAAGGAAGTTTTTTAGGCTTTTTGAATACTCATTCACTAGTGGAATGCCCGTGCGTTGCACGGGTTGTTGTATAATATCGTTTTAAAATTTTATGGAATTTTTATATAAAGATATATAATTTTAGTGATATACATTATGTATTGTTTTTTTTTCACAAAATACATTATGTATTCTAAAAATATAGTATAACATAAATATATTGTTTAATTTTTTTAATATTCAAAAGTTATTTATTTTAAGCAAAAAATATTATATAGTGTATTCTCTTTTTAATAAATTTAATTGATGGGCATAAATTTTAAAAATATATGCAGATGAGTATGGCAAAAATATATCATAGAAAACAAAAATATAATCATCTTTATTATTTTCTTTCTTTGATCTTTATCACCTAATATAAATCATAAATTCAATGTAAAACTATAAATTAAATTTAAAATAAAATTTTAATTAAAAAAATATTATTTAATTATTTATCAAAATAAATTTATTTAATTCAAAGTTATAATAGGAAAATAAATAAAAAATTCTTTATTTTTATTTTTTCTAATGAAATGAAAATTCCAATTCATGATTTTTCAATGCTTATAACTTGAAAGAATACTATTAAAATATACACAATTTCTCAATACCTACAACTTTACAAAAAATTGTGGCTCTGTTGCATTATTCACTCCTGATCCAAAATTGTGCAGCCCTTTATCTTTTTTGTGAATGTGAAACCCCTCCCCTTCAATGCATAATTGTTACATAAAAAAGAATTTTAAAGGTCAACTAATTATTATTTTTTATCTCAAAAAAAAACTTATATTGTATTGTAATATTTTTAATTCATATAATAAACTATTATAATTAGTAAATATATTTATCCAACTTATTTAAATTTTTACAAATTCCAATAATATAATTTATTAGTAACAAAGTATATAATTCCAAAAACTATGATATATATATTTATATATTTATATATATATATATATAGAGAGAGAGAGAGAGAGAGAGAGAGAGAGAGAGAGAGATGTTTTTAAAGAAAAATAGACAAAAATCACAAATAGAAGAGAATCCTCCAAGTAATTTGATCACTTACATTAAGTCTCTATGAGAAGCATGAGGCACACAACATGATCCAACAAGAGTTAATATTTTTATTATCTATTGGTTTCTAGCTATATGTAGATATAATTATCTATTGGTTTCTAGCTATATGAACTAAGTGAGGGAATAAAATGAGTTAATATTTTTTGTCAAAAAAAGAGTTAATATTTTTATTATCTATTGGTTTCTAGCTATATGTAGATATAATTATCTTCACAAAAAAATATGTAGATATAATTAGTGATAGCGTATATTTAGAAACTCGTGTTATTCTATAGTTATTGGATGGTTTTATGGTTAAAACATAAGTTGTTGGCTATATGGAATATGGTTAGTTTTCTGTAAAGCATTAAAGGGATTATAAAACTGACGGTATTACGGACATTACAATTGGGGGAGAAAGACAATTTATATATATATATATATATATATATATATATATATATATATATATATATTAGTTAATCATAGGGTCAAACTATTTATTTTCATTCTCATATTGAATTGAATTTTTTTGACAGCAAAAATAAGAGCAATGTAACTTTTCATTATAACAAACTATTCAATTTCACTAAAGACATCGTTGAGAATACTTCTTATTTCACTGTTTTCTTTTGCCCAATTGCATGATTCAATAACTGATCCAAAATTTTCCTTTTTCCCTTATGACTATAATAGAATTGTGTAGAACACGAAGCTCGAATCATTTTGCCTCCATTGACTGCGCACTCTGCCTCTTCTCGTGTGACCACTCATTTCTAATGCTAGCATGCACAATCTATTTTTTGTTTGCCAAAATCCTACCCCACTCCATCTAAAATTGTCTCCTATAAATAGTTGTATGTTATTATAATTGATTAAAACTATAGCTCTTCTATATATATATATATATATATATATATATATATTACTAACCCGTGAATTTATTGGCAACAAAAGGAATGATTCATATTAATATGAAACTCTTCCCTTTCAATGCATAATAGGTACACCAAAAAGAATATCAAAGACTCACTCATTATTTCTTAGCTCAAAAACATTTCTGATTAAATTTGATTTAAGAGTGATCAATTTGAATCAAGAGTGATCAATTTTATTTTATATAATTGCTAGAAAAACAAAATGTACATTTAAACTTATGATATATAATCGAAATAAATAAGTAAATAATTTATCAAAAATGGAAACGAATGGATAACCCCAATATCAAAAAAAAAATGAAACAATTCATAAGAAATTATATAAATAAATGATGAACTTAAAAACTTTGCCTCTTACACTCATATTATATTAAAACATGAGTTTATTGACAACTAAAATAATTCTTTATATTATTTTGAAACTCTAATATTTCAATACTTAACTTTGACACCAAAAATAATTTCAAAGGAAGATATTAAAAGAAATTTGAGATATAACACATCGGTCAATTTCATGGAAGCTATTAAAATTAAACAATTTTTTAAAGAATAGTATTAAAACTAAACATAATCCATACATGTCTATAGCTTGACAAAAAAATTGTTCCTCAATTGCATGAGTCACTAAGTAATCCAATTTTTTTTTGTCTTTTTGACTACATTAGAATTGTCTAGAACATGAAATTGAAATCCTTTCATTTTCCTTTTCAATTTCTTCTATATCCATGTAAGCTCCATTTTCCTTCCCTTGAATGCAATTTGTAACATATAACAAACTCAATACTTAATCAACAATCAATAAAATATTATGAATAAAAGACAAATTTACACAAATATTTTTTGGAACTACAACTACTACAATGGCTTTCTCCAAGCCTGAATAATAGTGATGTAAAAAAAAGTAACATAAGTGACGTGACAACCAAATAAAAGTGATGTAAAAAATAAAATGATAAGTGGTGACTACTCTTCTATAGTATTTATAGTATTTCTTAAAGAAGAGTTAAAGTGAAGGAAAATGAAAAGATTGTAACATATCTCTATTAAAAACCTATAATAATTAGTACTAATCAAAATAATAATTTAGAGACACCAAAAGGCAACAAAAATCAAAACATCAATTTATGAATAAAGAGTAACCAATAAGTCAGAATTTTTTTTAAAATAATAATAAAAAAGAGAGAAAAACTCACAATTCATGAGTCAAGATTCTTTGATATATAGATATATAGATATACATAGAATATAGAATATAGATAGACAAATATATAAAAATATAAATATAGAAATATTATATATTATATTATATCATATTATATTATATTATATTATATTATATTGTAAGTTGTTATTGTCAATTTCTATATTTCCAAAAGAAATTTTTATTTTAATATCAATATAGATATATTTTAATTAGAAAATATCATTCTAATGTAAATATAAAACAGTTTTTTAATATTCCACTAAGAGAATCATTTAATAAGTAGTGGCAATTATTAGATTTCATTAAAATTAAATTTCTCTTCATTTCTAAATTTTAAATAAATATTGTAATACACAAAAAGCTTGAGATTCATTGTGGAGGCTCCATTGGGGTCTCCTTTACATATATATATATATATATATATATATATATATATATATATATATATATATAGATTTTATTATAATTATCTTTTAAGTTTGATTTATATAAATCAAAGAAATCAATAGAATTTGTTATTTTTCATAATTAATAGTTTTTAACTACTTTTTTTAGAACAGTTTTTAACTATTATACGTTTGTTTACTATCCATCATCTAGTTCTTTCTTCATAATAAATAATTAAAGATATAAATGGAAAGGAGATCCTCTCTCCCCCTTCTTGTTCTTAATTGTTACCGAGGGCTTGACGGATATGATGACCAAAGCGGTTGAAATTGGTTCTTTCACCGAATACCATGTTCATGATTCTCTTGGTTTTTTCATTCTTCAATTTGTCGATGATACTATTATGAAGGGGAAAGCTACTTGGAGGAACATTTGGTGTATAAAATCGATTCTAATGAGCTTTGAACTTGTTTTGGGGTTGAAAGTCAATTTTCACAAAGCAAGCTCATTGGGATAAATGTTTCGGAGGATTTCTTGAATTCCGCTTCAATTTTTCTTCATTGCCGCTAGGAATCTATTCCTTTCAAGTTCTTGGGTATTCCTATGGGGGGAAATCCAAGAAAGAGCTCAACTTAGAAACCAATGATCGATAAGCTTCGCAAAAGGCTCTCTTTGTGGCAAGGGGGTCATTTATCGATGGGTGGTCGGGTAACACTAATCAACTCTGTTTTGAATAGTATTCCCCTTTATTATATTTCTTTGTATAAGGTATTGAAGGTGGTGATCAAGAGCTTGATCAAAATTCAAAGAAACTTTTTGTGGGGTATAAACGAAGTTGTTTTTTTTGTTGAAGGTATAAATGAAGTTGATAGAGGCATGTATTGGGTGGCATGGGATAAAATTTGCAAGACTAAGGAGGAAGGAGGTCTAGCTGTAAAAAATATTGAGCTGTTTAATGTTGCTTTATCGGTCAAGTGGAAGTGGCGTATATTGTTGGAAGAAGATGCCCCTTGGTGGGATTTACTCTCTCAACGCTATGGTGACTTGAAATTTATTTTCTTTTCTGAAAATAGACCGTTGAAGAGAAGAGGGGATTATTCTTTGTGGTGGCGTGATCTTCGGTGCGTGGGTGAATATAGACTTTCGGGAGGGTGGTTCGAAGCGAATGACGTTAGGAGAGGGCTGGGCGATGGTCAATGTTTGAATTTTTGGAATCACCATTGGATTGGGAAACACCCATTGAAGATGAATTTTTCTAACATTTTTGCAGGTTGCAGCAACAAAAACACTTACATTGCTGATCTAGGTGTATGGAACCAGAGCTACTGCCGTTGGAATTTGACAGCTTTTGGATTCGATTCGCAGCTCCTTAGCTAGGATGGATCGACGCTGTTTGACATTTTAAGAGACGTGCAGTTAAATAAAGACAGAACAAATAGCTGGATTTGGTTACTAGAGCCTTCCCATCGTTATTCAATGAGATCTTGTTATCGTTTTTGTTGTCAGCTAATTCGGTTCCTGCTGTGAACACTAATGGTGACAGTAGAGACTTCAAAGCGTTATGGCAAACAACAGTTCCTTCAAAAATCTTGATATTTGGTTGGAGATTAATTTTAAACGCTCTACCGGTGCATGAGCTACCGAGAAACAGATAGATTATTCGTTTAGAGGAGGGGGCCTGTGCGTTTTTTGTAACAATCACAGTGAGGATCTCCATTATCTTTTCCTTGATTGTGATCTTTTCGAGAAAGGTTTGGAGGGAGATAGAGCGATGACTTGATGTCCAGCTGCCTATGTCTCTTACCTTATATCAACACTATATTCATTTTGGCGAGTTATGTTTGGGGAAGAAATCCAAGAAGGTTAAATACTTACTCTGGTTGACAATTTGTTGGTGTCTTTGGCTTGCTCGGAATGAAGTTTACTTTAGAGGAAAAGAGGCCAAGATTAATTCGATTGTCGCTTGTATTAAGTTTTTGTCATGGTGTTGGTTTATTTCTGTGTGGGTAGAGATTCTAGCTTGTATTCGCCTTTTTGGTGGAACAATGCTTTGACTTGTATTAACAATTTCTAATTTCTAAGTTCTTCTTATATTTGTGGTTTTAAGCTTCCCTAATACTCTAATCAATGAATCATTGCTTGTCAAAAAAAAATATAAATGGAAAACCGAGTAATCTTTTTGATTTCAAAGGCTAAAAAGACAATAAAAAAGGAAGACTTAAAATATCAGAATTAAAAAGAAAAACGGAGTAATGAGTATAACATTAAACTTTCAAAGTGAAAATAAAAAAGAAACCGTTGTTTTTTTAAATAACAGCAAATTATATAAAACTGAGAAAATATTTGTTATAGAGAGATCACATTTAGATCACATTTAGCCCACTTGGAATGAGTAGAGACTTCAACTGGTGACCTATGTTTTTGTAGGCCAAACATAAGTATTGGACCAAATTAATTTTTTTATATGATGGAACAAATTAAATTATAATATAAAGAAATATATATATATATATACTATTAACTCATATTAATTGATATTATATTATGTTGTTGAAAAAAAACTTATAGTAGATAATATTATATTATTATATTATGGTCACTGATGAATATTGGCCGAGACGCTCAGTTGGTAAGGAGTCGACTCATTCTCCATCAAGATTTGGTTTCAACTCCTTCTCACGTGTGGATCTTTGTATTATAGTTTATAGTCTCTTTGTGATCTACACAGGCTATAGAAGTAGAAAGAAAGAAGCAGCGTAGTCTAATAGTGTAATAGATGTGATATAGAGGGGAGGTGGTATCCAATGTAGTTGACACGTGTGAGAATTGGCGGAGGAAACCTTCACACGCATGACGCCACCCCACCCTTTCTACTTGACTCGCCCGCGCAGAGTGTGTGTGTTTCCTGTGTCCGCACATCATCAGTATTTGAATGTTCAAATACACTTCCTTTCACCAATTTACCCTCTTCTCTCTCTCTCTCTCTCTCTCTCTCTCTCTCTCCCCCCTCTCTACGTTCATAACGGCCCTCCATTAATGCTCGCTCCCCTCTCTCTCCATTATCCCCACTACACTGTAATGTAGTAACGCACACTTTCAATCTATCCTATCACTAGCTAAAATCAATCACTTCTTCCTCCTCCATTATCTTTTCTCCCCTTTTCACTGTATTTGTCTCCTCCCGCCTATCACGCTCCCCTCTTTTTCCCCCTTTTCCCTTTATAATTTTCAAATTAGATTAGAATCCTAGGGTTTCTATCTCCTCGCTATCTTCTTCCAACCTTCCACATCTTCCCGATCTGCATTTCTTCATCTTTCATGATTCGCTATGGACAAATCTCGCCACACCTACTCCAACCTTCCTCTTCATCAAGGTCACACTCTTTCTCTCGCTCTTTCTATTTTTTTCCCTTTCTCTGCAAAGGCAATAAACAAGGATTTAAACTTCAATTTCAGCTTCACTTCTTACTTTAGCTCTGGAACACAGTACTTGAGTTTCAAACTCTTTATTAATTTCAATTTTAATTTTCATAATTATTTTTTTTCCTCATTTTTTTATTATTTTAGTTTGGGGTTTAACTACTGAATCATAATTAATATTTGTGTCAATTACTTAAATTGTACTAATTAGAAGTGATAACTCATTATTTTTCATGAAGGATCATTCACCTTGCACAAGACTTTAACTTATTAGTCGTCGTTGATGGTTTTCGCAAGCGGGTTCTTTCTGGTTTTTATTTAGAGCATAATGGGGGTTCTGTTTCTACTGTTTTTGTTCTCTAGATCGTTCCTTTCATTTTTGATAATCAGTAGTACCTCTTTCTGTAACAAGTTCCTGGTTGTTTCCTTGCTTTTATTCTAGTAATTTAGAACATATCTTCTTAACCATGCTTTGCTTAGTTAGTTTTTCCCTATATCTGCTCGTGAATCTTCATTTCATGCTAATTATTATTATTAATATTCTGTTGTACAATTCATTTCCAGGGAGCGATCAGATTCATAGACCCCGACAACTTCCTGATTTGTCTCCTGATTCTGCTTCTTCCGCTGGTGGGGTTGCCAACAAAGACTCGGTGAGCTGTTTTTTTAACTTTTCCGTCTTATCACTTCTACATCTTCTGGTCATGGTTTACGTCATAGCATTTATGAATGAGGAAAATGACTTTCTTAAATCAACTGGTTGTTTTTATTTTTATTTATGGTGTTCTATATTCTTCTTCTTCTCTGCACGGGGTCATTTTGGTAGAAAAGGAAAAAGAAACACTTAACAATTATGGCAATTGTGCTTGATTTTGCAGTTCTCACTTAAATTTGGGTGGAGATCTTCTAAACAATTACCTGGAACTCCAATTAAGAAGTTATTAGCTGAAGAGATGACACCAACCACGGAATCTAAAAGAAGATCTCCGGGTGTTATAGCAAGATTGATGGGTCTTGATGGGCTTCCGTTTCAGCAGCCTGCTAATAAGCAACAGAAGGATTTACAGAAGACAGCACAGTTTGACAAAGCTCGAAGTGGGGGAACGACATATGATGGCCGATCGTCTAGGAAAAGCTCAAGGGATCAACAAGAATTTAAAGATGTATTTGAGGTCTCGGAGATCCCAAAGGTAGAGAGTAAAAGGTATTCATCTGCAGACTTGAAGGTCAATGATGATGAAATGTCATTCATTGAACAGAAGTTCATGGATGCCAAACGCCTTGCCAATAATCAGGATTTACAGTCTTCAAAGGATTTCCATGATACACTTGAGGTTTTGGACTCCAACAAGGATCTTCTGCTAAAATACTTAAAGCGGCCGGATTCTTTGTTTAAAAAGCATTTGGATGATCTGCAAGCAGCCCCTCTCCAATCACAATACGGTCATGTAGAACCTACCAATATTGAGAACTATGAACACAGCTTCAATTGGAGGTCAGATAGGGAGACAACACAGGTGAATTACAATAGATTTCATCAGAACCATCACGATGGTTATCCTCGCCAATTTGTCAGAAGAAATGTGATGCACAGTTCATCAAAATCATCAAAACATCAGTTTAAGGGTAATCATGAACAAGATGCAGCCCCCACAAAGATTGTTGTCCTAAAACCTAATATTGGAAAAGTGCAGACTGGTACCAGAGTTGTATCATCACCATGTTCTCATAATTTTCTGTCAGAACATGGAAATCACACTGAGTTTCCATATGTCAGATTTAGAGACACTGAAATGCATCAAACAATAAATTTGCCTGATAGTGCCAGGTCTTTTAGGCACAATTCTTTAGAATCTAGAGAAATTGCAAAGGAAGTCACTAGGCAAATGAAGAATAGTCTGAACAATGGCCGCACCGGATTTTCTTCTAGATTTAGAGGATACACCAGGGATGATAGTTCTTGTAGTGTTTCTGAGAACGAATCGCTGGAGGAATTGGAGGAAACAGCAACTTTGGGAAACTCGCTTGACTTAAATAACCGTAGCAGGCGATCATCCCGTTCTAGTGAATCTTCTGTGAGTAGAGAGGCAAAGAAGAGATTATCAGAGAGGTGGAAAATGGCACACAAGCCTCAAGAGGCGCAGGTCAACAATAGGAGTAGTACATTGGCTGATATGCTGGCAAACTCTGATATGAAAATGAAGGGTTCAAACTTTGACAGCATGACTAGTGGAGAAGGTTACCATGATAAATTTAGTCGCAGTGGTGAACCTGCTCGGTGTGTTGAACCACTGGGTATCAGCAGCAAAGATGGTTGGAAGGATGGATATATTGGAAGTTTGTCGAGGTCAAAATCTCTTCCTAATTCATCTACTGCCTTTGGAAGTCCTAGAACATTCGTGTGTGCTGAAGCTCTTCGTAATGATCGATTTTTGGTGCCAAAGGAAACCCTTAAACGGGAGAAGAGAAGAGGTGCAAAGAGTCTAGATCATAGACATTGTGTAAATTCTAGAAGCACAAAATCTGGTCACAAGAAGTCTTGGTCTTTACTTCCACTGAAGCCGGAAGATAATGAGTTTTCTTCAGACTTAAATACAATGCAGAATAAAATAAAGATCAACCTTGAAGAAGGTTCACCCAAGCTAGATGTTCTAGCCACTGAATCCTTTTCTGAGCCCCTCAAAGATACAAGTCCTGTTACCGATGTTGCTGTGGATTTGGAAAATGAAAGCGCAGTTGGGTCTTATGAACCTTATTCGGATAAGGTGCTTCCTGAATTATCACCTCATGTCTTGATAAAAGGCGACAGGAGTGTTGTTGACAAAGACAATTCAATGCAGCAGGTTAGTTTCTTGCAACGTTATTTGATGCTAAGTTTATTGCCATTGCACAAATGCTATGATCATCTTAATAATATGAAGCAATCCAACTCACCGGCCGGTTGGGTTACACCGTTACAGCAATGACTTGCTCTTAACTTTATGTCCATCCAATATCATGAAAACCTCTTGCTTTTAAATGACACGTGAGATTGCCAAACTATGTTTCTATGTCATACGCAACATTCTTTTCTTAACTTTTGCCTGCTTCAGTGTTGCTCTTTGAGTCTTGTCATATTCTTAGTTTTTTTATCTGACAATCGTATTGGTCTTTCCCAGAGATATTGTTTATTTTTGAACTCCGTGTTACTCAAATAAGTGATGCAAAGTTTTAAAAAGCATTCAAATCTTTCGGAAATTATTAATACAGAACAGCTCATTTTGTTGCTAATTGCTATTAATATTTTGCAACTGTTTAGATGCTATTGTAGACGAATTTAATGAAGTTATGAAAGGATAGTTCTATTTTCTCTATGATCTAATATACTGCAGGCCAGTAATTACTAACTAGTATAAAAATTTCGGAGTTTTGTTAATGTTGTCTTACTTGATATTGTTATAATATTTCAGGACCTATCAATTGAGTCTTCTGGTGGAAGTTCAGTCTTCCAAGAACCACTTGTATCTGGACTTGAATCTTCGGGATGTAAAGATGCTGATCAACCCAGTCCCGTCTCAGTCCTAGAACCTCTTACAGATGATTTGTCATCCTGTTCTGAATGTTTTGAAAGTCTCAGTGCTGACCTACAAGGTAACTAACCTGGGATTTGTTTTGATTAATCTTCAATGCAAATGTATTTAGTACTCTGTCCTCATCTTATGTTGAGTCTATGTTTATTTCCTTTAGTTGCTCAATCCGTATTGCCACGTCTTTCCTCATAGTTTCCATAGCAATAAAAGCGATATATTTCCATCGGAGTAAGTGAGTTATAACTATTTTGTGCAATAAGGTTTACAGCTTGCTTATATTCTTGACAATAATATTCGTTCGTCGATTTGGTTGATAGTCATGGTACCTAATGTAGAAAGTGGAGACGAATTGGTATCTTCCATGTTAGATTTGTCCTTCGGTGAATTTATTATTTAACCATAGCAAGGTGTGTTTTATGACAAAATGTGCATAGTGAATATTATTTGATTTTGTGTGGGGGCTTCTATTGAGTTTTAACTCCAATAACTTATTATATGCGTCAGTCGCGGCTTGAGTTAAATAGCTGTTATCGTTGTTAGACTTGATAAATTAGCAGCATAAATGAATTTATTGCTCATACTTTCAGCCATCCTCTAGTTTTGAAGCTTTCATTTGATATATTATTGAGCTTATCTAAAAGATGTTTCTGTCTGTCTGAGTTTCATGCCTTTTTTTTTTTTTTTTCCATTTCCTTGTTGTGATGAACTTTTTTTGTTGATAGGGCTTCGAATGCAACTCCAGTTGCTGAAGTTGGAAACTGAAGAATATGTGGAGGGACCCATGCTACTTTCAAGTGATGAAGATGGTGGGGAGGCATCAACTAATGGGTTATGTGGAACTGAAGAAAGCTGGGAGTCATCATACATTATTGACGTCTTATCTGAATCTGGTATTGATGTGGCTGAGCCAGATACTGTTTTGGAAGTTTGGCATTCTCTAGAATGCCCAGTGAGTCTTTCTGTGTTTGAAGAACTTGAAAAGAGGTACTCTGATTGGACTACTTGTTCAAAGTCTGAAAGGAGATTACTTTTTGACCGTATAAACTTAGGAATCGTCAAGCTCCATGAGGAATCCACGTATGAACAACCTTGGTTGGGTCCTGCAACCTTAAATAATGGTTCTAAATTGAAAAATAATGGGCTCCAAGATTATCTTTTCAAGATGCTGGGGAACAAAGGGAAAGTAAAGGATGATGCTTTGGGGAAGGTGCTTGTTATGGAGTCGCAGTGGTTGGACTTAGGAGATCACATTGATGTAATAGGCAGAGAAATTGAGAGGTTGTTATTAGATGATTTAGTGGCAGAAATAGTTGGTTGCTAGAATTTTTGTTCCGGATAGCATATTTGTCGTTAGGATGTTTACTTGTAATGTAAAAATTAATTAGGATAATATTTCATCAGAAGATGAATAAAGGGGACGAGGACGACGATCTTTTTCTCATCAGACATGTTTAATAGGGATGTGATCAAGTTGACTGAAAATGAAAGAAAGCTTGCCATGGTATATTTCAGTTTGCATTTAAGCATTTGGCATTTCCACCAAAGTGAACTGTTAGAATCACAGAAACGTAGTTAAGATATTCATATCTAAGAACCATTATGAACCTTGGATTCTGCCTGCTAATATAACTACTAAATGATGGGGGTCTTGCATGGGAATTATAGATGAAAGTGAATTAACTTAATTTAGAACATTCAATTAAAAACTCAAAATGAGCCAAACCTAACCCTTCAGCCTAGAACTAACTCTGAGTTGAAGAGTCTTGTTTTCTCACCAACTCATTCTATTCTATATTGCATTCGAGTTAGTAAAGAAACCTTATTCTTGGAGTGTGTGTGTGGCGCAAACCATACTAAGGAATCCAATGTATCCCGAAGGAGATTTGTTTGACATTCTTATTGCATTGTAAATGAATTAGTGCAGTAAACATGTTAGAATTTTTTGTGTAACCAATCAATTATCATCTTGTTCATCTTTCAAGTGTCACAACATTTTCACATAATCTCCAATAACAAGTTCAACCAACACTAGTGCGTCTCATTTTCTATGAGCATTTGTGTGAGCCACAACATATACTCTATAACAAGGGATTTGGATCCTCTGCTGCCTCTGCACCGTGCAGCAGGCAGCAGAGCTGTTAGAAATGTCAGAAAAAGCCGTGTTCCTTGAATTATGAGGAGTGCATAACACAGCACCCCATCCGCCTTGCCTAGTTATTTTAAATTTTATCTTTTGTATCGTATTATTAAGTATTTCTGTTAAAAGTTTGACCATGTCCAAGTAAATGTGGATATTTCTATGTTTAGGATGCATTTTAGATAAAAGGAATAGATCTTATTTTTTCACGCTCTTTTCAAATACCCTCTCTTTCATTGGTTTTAGTTCACATAGGTTCCACTAGGCCACTGTATTTACACGAATCCATAATTTAGTAGAACCTATTTAAAATTCAACCGATAAAAAAGTGTATTGGTAAATGAGAGTCGGAAATTGTGTTGTTAGGACTCCAAAATTCATATAACCTTTTTTTTTTACGAGAAGAATTCATTTCCCCTCGTGTTCCCGATGCTTGTTAGAATAGGAAAAGTGAATCTTCTGATCTATTCATTCTTTTAATGAAGGTATATATACAAAGGGTTTGAAGTAACAAACTCAGTAGTAAAGGATAAAATTGATTAACAAACTCTAACTGAATACATAATAGTAATCAAACTGAATTTATAACTATCCCTATTGTAATGTAAAGCTATGTAAAATACAAGGAAATTAAATTACACTTAATTTTATCATCTAACAGCCCCCCTCAAGCTGAACAATGGATATCTTTCATGTGAAGCTTGGAAAGCAGCAGCTGAAACTGTGTTGATTGAAGAGGTTTAGTATAGATGTCTGCAAGCTGGTCTTTGGTTGAGATGGGCATGAGATGTATGGTGCCAGCTTGAACTTTTTCACGAACCAAGTGATAATCCAGCTCTATATGTTTTGTACGTTCGTGAAAGATGGGATTCTGTGCTATGTGAATAGCTAAATGATTGTCACAAACCACGGAGACAGCAGCATTATAAGGCTGATGAAGGTCCTGTAAAAGATATAACAGCCACTGAACCTCTGATGTAGTGAGTGCAAGAGCACGGTATTCAGCCTCAGAAGATGACCGAGAAACAATACTTTGCTTTTTGGATTTCCAACTAATCAGGGAGGATCCATAGAAAACACAAAAACCAGTGGTGGAGCGTCTGCTGTCAACACAAGCAGCCCAATCAGCATCACTAAATGCTGTCAAAGTGGGGGCAGAATTTGCAGCAAGGAAAATACCACGACCAGGGCAGGATTTCAGATATCTGAGGATGTGAAGAGCAGCCTCCATATGGGGAGTTAGAGGATTGGAGATAAACTGACTTAGCTTATTTACTGCATAGCAAATATCTGGGCGTGTATTTGTTGTTGCGCCCGAAAAAGTCCCCGAGGGAGAACCTTCCTCGTTCACAACTTTTCCTAAGACAATGAAGCCGCCACCAATATTTATTAAGGAAAATATTAGGAAAACCTTTTTTGGAAAGCGATTGGTCTTGCGAAACTAGAGAATAGGGTTCGGGGGTCGATTACGCGCAGGGAAGGTGTTAGCACCCCACACGTCCTCTCTACTGAGAGGGAACCTTTAACTAAATGTGTGGTTTTAGTGTGTTGACTTGAAAATACTTAATTTTTCCTCTCTACTTCTTATTGAAAAATTCTTAATGAAAATCTTTATTTATTATGAAAAAGAAAAGGGGGAAGAATGGGTTTTTAGAAAAAAAAACGCTTGACGGGACAAGGCCCGCTCCTACGTATCTCCCGGTGCGATGGAGAACTCAAAGCTACGTAGTTCTTCTTTGTCCTGAAAAAGGTTTTTTGTTTTCTATCTTTTTAGTGAGTTTTCGAAATAGGACGAGCATTTAGTGAACGATTAAACTAACCAAGGTTATGGGTAATCACCGCTAAGTACTCTTGAAAATGAGAGTCACTACCGCCAGTCAGACGAACAAAGGTTTTGATTGACTGTTAGTGGCGACTCGTTTTTATTTGTTCTTTTAAAAGGGGTTTTCGAAAGAGATTGATTGGCACGAATGATCAAACTAACGAAGGTTATGAGTGATCATCGCTTGTTGTTCTTTTAGGAAAAAGACATTGCTACCAATGGCTAGACGGACAAAGGTTCTGATTAGCCACTAGCGGCAATGGGTTTGAAAATGATTCTTGAATGGAGAATGTTTTTTGTTCTGAAAACGATCTTGGCTTGCAAAAGTGATTCTTTTTGTTATGAAAATAACTCTTTTCTTTTGTTATGCAAATGCTAAAAATTTTTATGGTTGCGCTTGACGAGAACGTGGCTCGCTCCTACGTATCCCAAATGGGAATCAAAGCGACGTAGTTCTAAGGAGCCTTGAAAATGAAAGTCTTTTTGCTTTGGTTTTGAAAAGTGAAGGGCGTTCACAATGATCAAACTAACAAGGGTTATGGGTGATCATTACTAAAACCCACTTAAGTGCATGTAAAAATCTCTTTTGAAAGATGAAAGCCTTCATGATGACCAAACTAACAAAGGTTATGGGTGGCCATCACTAGCACTTGCTATGACTTTTGATGCTTAGGAAAGTATCTTTTGAAATTGAAAGCGTTCATGATAATCAAACTAACACGGGTTATGGGTGATTATCACTAGTAGCTTATGCATATGAAAACATCTTTTTTTTCTTAAGATTGCATTATTAAATAGAGGGGATGAGATAGTAAAAGGGGTGTAATTAATATCAAAGGGGATAGTATTATTAAACAGGTGGTGTAAAAAAAAGATTTCAGTTAATTTTTGGGCTGAATTTGCGAAGTGGGCTTAAGCAGGGGGAGGGCTGTATGGATAATAACTGCAGGTGCGAACAGTAATCTGTTGCTAAAATTAAAATAAATCAGAAAAGTATCAGACTATATAAGCAAAAGGAAAAATTAGAAGACCTAGTTTTCTCTTCTCCTCAGATCCGCCGCTCTGCAAGTTAGTAAGAGTGAGAGTTTGAGAAAAAAAATTTTTTTTGGAGAGAGTAAGAGCGACAGAGAGACTGAAGAGCAGAAGAAAAAAAACGGTGGTGTTGTGTGGGGGGGTGAGATCGCAAGTTGAAGGGGGAGTATAAGGTGTCAGTGGCGGTGGTTTCCACGGTGGTTCGTCGGCGCTCGGCGGTGGCTGTGGGTGATTTCTACTCTCAGGTTGGGCTTCTTTGCTATTTTCCGTTCTACTCTCTATTTCCCATCTTTGTTTCTTCTCCCTCCCCGATTCTTAAAAAAAAAACTCTTTCTCTCTCTTCCTTTTTTCTCTACTGATTCTAAACTTTTACTTTTTTTGCTCTTTCCAAAAGAGTCACTTGTATCTCTTTAAGTTTTTTTTTAAAAAAATAAAAATAAAAAATTTAGAGTAACCATAGAAACACATTCTGAGCATATATATACATATTGGCGAAAACAAATTAATCTGTATTCACATTTTGAGTAAAAAGACATCTATGTTTTTTTTTAGATGAACAACAACAGTATTGAAATAAAAGAACAACATTTTTGAGAGGAATGTAAAAAATTAGCATATAATCAGTATTCACATTTTGAGTCTAGGAAAATGAATAGAGGGTGTAGAGTACCAACTTGGCTTTGAAAATTTTGGGGTATTCTCTGTACAAGCTCTACCTTGCTCTTGGCCTTCTTCTTCAAAATCTCAGGAGTGTTTTTTGGTGACTATGTTTAATGTCTCTGCTTTGTGTTTTTGCTCTGGTGCTTGCTGTGTATTGCTATAACTGTGTGTAAATTTGCTCTGCGTTTCTGTGTATGTATCTCTGTCCCTTTTTTGCTGTGACTGAGTGTGTATTTATAGTGAAATTGCATAGGTTGATGCACTGTGTGATCAATTTTTCCTGAAACTCTGATTTGTATTTTCTCAAAATGTTTCATGTTTTGGTGCTCTAAACTTTTTTTCAGACAATTCCTTATTTCAAGCTTCTGTAGCATTCACGAAAATAGCTTCACTCGCGGGACTTGCGTTATGAGACACCATGATTAATTATTTGGGAGCCGAGCTTCGTCCTCTTGTTTTAATGCAATCAGCGCTTCTTATTTGATTTTTGTGAGCTTACTTGACTGAAAGATCATCTCTTTTTGTTGTCATTTTCAAAAATTTCGCATTGACCTTAATGCTATGACTTATGCACATTTCCATGATTTATTTATCATCTACCATAAAACGTAGTTTAAAATCAGAAATGAAAAGAAAGCAATGATAAGACAGCAAACTGATAGAGTGAAAAATTTGGACTTTTATTCATACGGGAGTCAGACGCGCAGAATGTCACGCTGACTGAAAAGGGTACATTGGAAATTTTCCTGAAACTAAGAAAAAGAAAAAGGAGAATGGACGCAGATGATCTTATGAATATTCTTTGTCTCTGGAGCGTTCGATGCCAACCGCTCATACTTATAGCCTTGATCACCCTTTTATCCAAGCTTTTGGAAGCACTGCTTGCCCCTTTTCTTTTTATGTCCAACTTTTCTGACCCTAGTTTTTTCCTGGATCGCCCTTTTGGGTTTTCCATCCACCGGGTCGCTCAATTTTGCCTAGGCCGCCCTTTCGGGTTTTCAACCTAGCGAGCTAATTCTTGCTTGGCTCATCTTTCTCTTTTTCTTTTATTTTTCTCAGGCGTAATATTTCTTGACTGAATCTGAATTGACTGGGTTCTTGAGTTTTTCACCATCCATGTTGGTGAGTATTAATGCTCCTCCAGAAAAGACTTTCTTCACCACATATGGCCTTTCATAACTTGGGGTCCATTTCCCACGGGAGTCACTCTGAATAGGCAGGATCTTCTTGAGCACCAGGTCTCCTTCGCTGAATTCTCGGGGACGAACCTTCTTGTCGAAAGCTGTCTTCATCCTTTGTTGATACAACTGGCCATGACACATGGCAGCAATTCTTTTCTCCTCAATGAGATTCAGCTGATCCAGACGAGCTTGGACCAATTCTGCTTCTTCCAACTTGGTTTCCATCAGCACCCGTAGGGAGGGTATCTCAACTTCAATAGGGAGGACTGCTTCCGACCCATACACCAAAGAGAAGGGAGTTGCCCCGGTTGAAGTACGCACTGAGGTACGATACCCGTGCAAAGCAAAAGGAAGCATCTCGTGCCAATCTTTGTAGGTTACTACCATCCTTTGCACAGTCCTCTTAATATTCTTATTGGCTGCTTCGACTGCCCCGTTCATCTTAGGACGGTATGGAGAAGAATTATGATGTTTGATCTTAAACTCTGTGCACAATTCTTTCATCATCTTACTGTTTAGGTTGCTGCCATTATCTGTGATAATCTTGTCTGGAAGCCCATAGCGACAAACCAAATCTCTCTTTACAAACTTGGCAACCACAGAACTGGTTATGCTGGAATATGAAGCGGCTTCAACCCATTTGGTGAAGTAATCAATTGCAACTAGGATGAAGCGGTGCCCATTTGACGCCTTGGGCTCTATGGGACCGATGACGTCCATGCCCCACATTGAAAATGGCCAAGATGCAGTCAAGACATTTAATGGAGCCGGTGGCACATGTATGTGATCGGCATAAATCTGGCATTTGTGGCACTTTCTCACAAAACTGTAGCAGCCTGCCTCCATCTGCAGCCAATAGTAGCTAGCCCTTAATATCTTCCTTGCCATAGTATGCCCGTTGGAATGAGTTCCGAACGAGCCCTCATGCACCTCTCTCATGATCCTTTCTGCTTCCTCCTTTGCCACACACCTAAGGAGTACCTTATCATGATTCCTCTTGTAAAGCACCTCGCCACTCAAGAAGAAATTCATTGACAGCCTTCTAAGTGTTCTTTTATCATTTTCCGATGCCCCTGGAGGATACTCTTTGTTCAGGATATACCGCTTGATGTCATGATACCAAGGTTTATCATCTCCGTTATCTTCAATTGCTGCGCAGGAGTAGGAGTGTACCGGCAAACCTCGATGCTGGATTCTGATCTGGGTCAAGTTCTTATCACAATTGATATTAAACATTGAAGCTAAAGTGGCCACTGCATCAGCCAACTGATTCTCTCTGCGAGGAAGATGTTGAAATGTGATTTCTTCGAAGGATTCAACCAATTCTCGGATGTAGTCCCTGTATAGTATCAACTCGGGATCTCTGGCTTCCCAATCTCCGTTCACTTGATGGATAACTAGGGCCGAGTCTCCATACACATCTAATCTTTTAACTTTCCAGTCTAGAGCTGCCTGAATACCCAGAATACATGCCTCGTACTCCGCAATATTATTTGTGACATAAAAGCTCAATCTAGTAGTGAATGGTATGAAGCGATTGTCAGGGGACACCAGCACTGCCCCAGCCTCGTGCCCATAGCTGTTGGAAGCACCGTCGAACACTACTCCCCACCTTTCATTCTCTGGGGACCTTCCTTCTTCAACTAAAGCCATAATGTCCTCATCTGGGAAATCACACTGCATCGACTGGTAATCTTCAATAGGCTGATATGTCAAGTACTCAGCTAGCGCACTACCTTTGATGGCCTTTTGAGTGACATAAAGAAGATCATATTCTGACAACTGCATCTGCCATCTGGCAATTCTTCCTGTAAGCGCAGGCTTCTCGAAGATATACTTGATAGGATCCATCTTTGACACCAACCAAGTGGTGTGACTTAACATGTATTGCCTCAAGCGATGAGCAGCCCAAGCCAAGGCGCAACAAGTCTTTTCTAGTAACGAATACCTCGTCTCACAATCGGTGAACTTCTTGCTCAGATAATAAATTGCGTGCTCTTTCTTGCCAGTTTCGTCATGTTGTCCTAACACACAACCCATTGAATTTTCTAGCACGGTCAGATACAGGATCAAAGGTCTGTCATGCACCGGAGGCATTAAAATAGGCGGATCTTGCAGGTACTTCTTAATCTTCTCAAAAGCTTCTTGACAATCATCGTTCCACTTAGTCTCTTGATTCTTGCACAGCAATTTGAAAATCGGCTCACATGTGGCAGTTAGCTGGAAGATAAACCTGGAAATGTAGTTCAGTCTTCCGAGAAAACCCCGAATTTCTTTTTCTGTCTTAGGAGCAGGCATCTCGAGAATTGCACGCACTTTGTCTGGGTCAACCTCTATCCCCTTTTGACTGACAATAAACCCCAATAGTTTTCCTGATCTCACCCCAAAGGTGCATTTAGCTGGATTTAACCTGAGCTTGAACTTTCTCTACCGTTCGAAGATCTTCCGCAAATTAACAACGTGCTCTTCATCTGTTCTGGACTTTGCGATCATATCGTCCACGTACACCTCGATCTCTTTGTGCATCATATCGTGGAACAACGTGACCATAGCTCTTTGGTAAGTAGCGCCGGCATTCTTCAACCCAAACGACATGACCTGATAGCAGAACGTTCCCCAGAGAGTTGTGAAAGTAGTCTTCTCCATATCCTCAGGAGCCATTTTAATCTGATTATACCCTGAATACCTGTCCATGAAGGAGAAAAGGGAGTGCTGTGCTGTGCTGTCTACTAGGACATCAATATGGGGCAAGGGAAAATCGTCTTTGGGACTGGCGCGATTCAGATCTCTGTAATCGACACACATTCTAACTTTTCCATCCTTTTTGGGCACTGGCACAATGTTAGCCACCCACTGTGGATACTTGGCTACAGCTAGGAAACCAGCGTCAAATTGTTTCTTCACTTCGTCTCTGATCTTCAAAGACATCTCAGGCTTCATCCTCCTTAGCTTCTGTTTAACCGGAGGGCACTCAGGCTTGACTGGCAGCTTGTGCACCACTATATCAGTATCTAACCCGGGCATATCTTCATACGACCATGCAAAGACATCAATGTAGTCACGCAGGAGTTGAACCAACTTCTCATGCTCACTCTTTTTCATTGAAGTGCCAACCTTGACTTCTTTCTTTTCGCCCTCTGTGCCTAAATTGATGATCTCAATAGTTTCCCCATGTGGCTGAATAACCTTTTCT
Source organism: Astragalus membranaceus (assembly GCA_039519185.1). Classification (NCBI taxonomy): domain Eukaryota; kingdom Viridiplantae; phylum Streptophyta; class Magnoliopsida; order Fabales; family Fabaceae; genus Astragalus; species Astragalus membranaceus. Next base: position 83,072,572 of record CM076847.1, on the reverse strand, counting down.
TCTTGCTCGACCATTCTCATCAATTCCGGAGGAGTTTCCCAGTCATCCTCGGCATCCTTCTCAGCTTGATTAACGGGGTAATCAAAATTAACATATGGACCGCTGGCATCATTATTTTCAGAGGAATTCATTTTAGATCTGCATTTGCGGGAATAGAAAAGCAATGAACAAGCAAAAATAGAGACACAAAATGAAGACGCAAAAAGGCTATTTTTATTCATTTGAGAATTCAAAACTACATTTTGTCGATAGATGATATCTAAAAGAAAACATGCATGCCCCTACGAAACTGTCCTAAGGCCTTGGGCAGAGCCAAAGGATTTGCATTACAAAGATCATTACTTTGAAATGAAAACAACAGGGAAATCGACGATCTTCCAGTTGCCAATTTCTTCTCCTGCAACACTGCGACGAACCAGGCCCCGACCCTCGCCTTCTTCAACTAACTCTTCCTCGATGACAGCTATCTGATTAGGGATCAGCATGCCAGCACTCCTGAAATTCCGCTTGAGGTCATCTATGGGGACCATCATTAATATGGGTTCTCTCCCCTGAAGCCTAGCCAATCTCTTCTCGCGCTTTTCCTCAGCCATTCTTCTCTTATCAGCTGGAGTGGGCCCATAGCCTAACCCACGTCTGTCCTTGTATTCCTGCAGATGTACAGGTGACAGAATTCCTTGCTCAGATCTTCCTAGCCCCTTCCCAATCTGATAGCCACTCTTTAGCATAACTTTTGCTACCATAACATCAGCATTGGACCACTTGGGTACAGGTACTGGGGATTCTCCACTTACGAACACAGCATTCGCAATTTCTAAGGATTGAAAGGCGGATTCGAGGGATTCCTCTGCAGCTTCAATATAATGAGAGGGGACAGGTTTGCTGACTGTGAACTCTTCCTCCCCAGAGACAACTACAAGCTTATCGTCGACTACAAACTTGAGTTTTTGGTGAAGTGTTGAAGGGACAGCGCCCGCTGCATGGATCCAAGGTCTCCTCAAGAGACAGCTGTATGAGGATTCAATATCCATGATCTGAAAAGTCACATAGAACACCTCAGGCCCTATTTGCATTGGAAACTCCATTTCCCCTATGACTTCTTTCTTAGACCCATCAAAGTCCCTGACCAGGGTTGAGCTGGGTTTCACGTAGGAACAATCCACCTCTAACTTGTTCATCGTTGATCTGGGCATAACATTCAATGAGGATCCATTGTCAATGAGAACCCTGAAGAGCGTATATTCATCACACTTCACTGAGATATGCAACGCCTTATTGTGCCCCTTCCCCTCTGGGGTGAGCTCATCATCAGTGAAAGTGATGTAATTAGATGCAACGATGTTCCCAACTATACCATCCAACTGATTGACAGTAATATCTTGGGCGACATGGGCCTCATTCAGTACTTTAACCAAGGCGTCACGGTGGGCTTCTGAGTTTAGTAGTAGGGACATGATGGAAATTTTGGCTGGGGTGTGGTGTAGCTGATCCACCACTTTATAGTCACCCTGCCGCATTATCTTCAAGAATTCAGCAACCTCTGGGTCTGACACCTTCCTACTTATCATAGGCTCCGGCTCTACATTCTTTCCTTTTCGGATTCTCTCTTCTGTTGTCTTAGAAGGACCCTCTTCCTGAGCTTGGGGAACATACACACGCCCACTTCTAGTTACCCCACTACTTCCTGCAATATTGGTGATGTCAAGAGCAGCTTGAGATCTCGGAGCTGGAATTGGCACACTGTAGCTCCATGGGACATCAGTGTTCTTCTGGCTAGGAGCTGGAACTGGGATCACAATAGTCTTTGGTCTTGCCACAGCCGAATTCCGACTGTATGGCACCTCGATAGGTCTCTGCACATCTCTGCCCCCTTCTGATTGGAGGGTCAGAACATCCTCCTCTCTCCCCTGTATACCCACCTGGATGATGTGGCGGTCCATCAGATCCTGTAACACCACCTTGAATGCTTCACATGCTCCTACACAGCTGACATTAGCACAAACTCCTTTCTAAACACAACCCATCCTAATAATCCCGCATTTGCACAATTCTGCATGAATGATTTCTAGGGGAGTCTGAATATCTTCTACTGATCTGATTAGGGGCTGCTCTGTCATATCCATGATTGCATTAGTGGCATGCTTCCCATGACCAGGCAGCGGGTTAGTCGTGATATTTGGATCCTCCTGCTTGAAAGTTATGCCTTTTTTGTCTATCAAGTCCTGCACCACTATCTTGAAGGCTTTGCAATCCTCCACAACATGCCCAACTGCCCCTTCGTGGAAAGCACAGGTACTATTGGGGTTGTATCCTCTGAAGTAAGGTGGTTGAACAGGTTTCATGGGTCTTGTATTGATGAGCTTATTGGTGATGAGATAGTTGAATAGGTCTGTGTATGACATGGGAATTGGGTCAAAGGTTGTTCTGTTTTGATAGGTCCTTTGGTGGTTGCTTTGGTTGTTGTTTTGGAATGGATGGGCTGTTTGTGTGGGAGTGGGGACTGGGATGTTGGGTGGCTGGTATGGTGGGCTGATAGTGATGGTATTGGTTTCCCCCTCTTTCTTTTTGGGAAAGCCGGAGAATGGCTTCTTTTGGGAACTTGTGTTACTTGTGGACCCCTGTGCAATCTTTCCACTTCTCAATCCGTTCTCCAATCTCTCTCCCACAATCACCACATCTGAAAAATTGGATGATGCACTGCTGATCAGACGATCATAATATAGCGGTGGTAAGGTTTCCATGAACATAGAAACCAATTCTTTGTCTAAAAGAGAAGGTGTGACTTGTGCGGCCAAAGCCCTCCATCGCTGGGCGTACTCCTTGAATGATTCATTTTCCTTCTTGCTCATATTCTGCAGCTGCGTTCGGTCTGGCGCCATGTCCGTATTGTATTGATATTGCTTGAGGAATGCATCTGCTAAATCCTTCCAGCAGCGGACTTGGGATGGCTCTAACTTCATATACCAATTAAGGGATGCCCCAGCAAGGCTATCTTGGAAGCAATGGATTAGCAATTTGTCATCACGGGAGTAGGTAGACATCTTCCTACAATACATCGTCAAGTGACTCTTTGGGCAGGTCGCACCTCTGTACTTGTCAAAATCGGGGACCTTGAATTTTGGCGGCAGCACCACATCAGGAATAAGGCATAGGTCTCTGGCTTCCCTAGCCCTGGAGCCAAAGCCTTCAATCATTCTTAGTCTTTCTTCTAACATCTGGAACTGCTCCTTGGTCTGTTGGTGCTCAGCGGAATAGACTTGAGGGAATGACTTACACCATAAGGAGGTGGAGGCATTGAGTGCTGAACCTGAGGGTAAACGGAGTTTCCGGATATGAAGCCTTGAGTCTGTGGAAAGGCAGCTGGCTGTGGACTGAGGTTCTGAGGAGTAGGCTGAGGTATAACAATTGGATGCGGGATCTGAACCTGGGGTTCACCAGTCATTCCTTCTGACCTGACAGACGTTGGCTGTACATTCTCAACTATTGCCACGGGACCAGCTCCTGGGTCAGCTCCTTGATTTGGAGGACTATAACCCAAAGGAAGGCCATAAGGAGGCCACTGAGCAGCTTGAAAGTCATTTCCATTCTTTAAGGACAACAGGAGTCTCATCATCTCGCTCATCTGTGCCTTCATGGCATTCATTTCATTTCTCAACTCAGGATCACCTTGACTGGAGCTACCCGGAGCTGAATGGTCCTGATTCTGTACCTCGGGGCCTTGGCCTGTTCCATTTCCATTCTCTGAGCCTGAAGCTGGAGGATTCTGATTCTCTGGTTGAGGTTGATCGGGGTCACTTAAGATTGCCATTCCTCTGGCCTGTGAACGTGTCCAATACGGATGTGGTCGCACCAGCTTGCCTTATCTTCTGTTTGAGTTGAAAACATTTTTATAAGCAAAGGAGCAAATTAATGAATGCAATGTAATGCATATGATTTTTTTATGTTATTTGTTGTTTATTGCCGGGAATCACAGTGCAACTTGCTCTTGTCGTAGGTGTATATTCAAATATTTTCAAGAACATAATGCGGCTGGGATCAACAAGTGAGATAAACGTACTTCCTTCAAGCATCATATCTTTAATCATTCCAAGAGCAAGATACAATATCCTTAAATGTGCAATACAACGCTTTGAAAAGAAAAACACAACATTCTTTAAGAAAAGAAAAATTACAATTTCCTAGTGAACATTCTAAAAAAGGGAAAATTTAAATCTAAAAACCTATTGCCTTCATCTTCTCTTGGTTCTTCTTCTTTTTGCTAGCTGCAGCAGCTTCTCTTGCCCTTTCCATGAGTTCCTCAGTCAGAGACCTGCGGTACTCCACGAATTCGTATACTCGCACCGGAGTGTTGTAAGGCAGCATCTCAGCTTCTGCCTTTCTCAACCTCTTGGGAACATCCTTCACCGCCTGGTTAGCCAACCATGCCAATTTGGAGAACTTGTTCTTCCACTGTTGAATTTCTGCCCTCATCTCAACTATGATCTCTTGCTTTTCAATCCTACCCATTAGCTCGAGAAGACGGTGTTCCCAGTACTGACTCTCCTCTCTTACCTGTCGGTAAGCATCACTGACGTGACTCAGATTCCTCCTTAGCTCATCTGAATTCTCTTGCTCCATCCTTAAAGCCTGCTGATACTCTCTAAGGATGTTCTCAATTGCATCTCTATCTTGTCTGATGCACCCTATTTGACTTTCAAGCTCAAACGCCACAGAATGAGACTCTTTCTTGCATTCCTCTAGTGATTCCTTTGCAGCTCTCTCACTTTGCACAGACTTCTTGAACAACTTCCTCCATTCGTTTGCTCTAACCATGGCCTCACCCACCTTGGCATTCGATCTTTTCAACTCATCTTTGGCATCTTTCAGATATTTCTTCAATTCTTGATTACTTTCCTCTTCTTTCTTAAGTTTCTTGCTGCTTTCTTTGAGAGCTTCGGCCTTGCGCTCGTTCTCGTTCTCTAACTTTCTCTTCTCAGAAATTACTTTCCCCAACTTATCTTGTAAGGCTTTCTTTTCTTCTTCTACCTTGAACAAAGCAGACTTGACCTCACTTAGTTCTTTGAGACTTGGAACGTGAAGCTCTGGACTTCTTTCCCAACTGACAATGAATTCTGACGAGACGGGCCAACATTTTGAATTCTTTGGTGAAGCCATTGGTAAAAAGTAACATCACCCGTTTTCTTTGTGATCTCCACTTTATCCTTGTAAACTATACCCTCCCAAGCCTTTGAAATTTTCTGAAGCAAGCCTTGGTTCTTTGGATCTTCTTTATCGAGAAAGATTGGGGCCAACATGTCTTTAGTGGGTGCATTCTTCATAAGATACCCAAGCTGTCTGATGGTGAGAGAAGGATTGTAATTGATGCAGCCTTGGGTTCCCATTAAGGGTACATTCTGGAAATTGCCGCACTGGAACAGTATTGAAGGCCTATCTTTCCAACACGGATGATTGAACCAACAGACTTTGAGAGCACTGAGATACTCTAAAGTGTGCACCCATTCTTGTGCACTTCTGGCTTCTACATCACAACACAGGGCATATTCTACTAAGTCCGCAGCTTTCGTCTTATGAGTGACAACATGGTTGAGGAACCAGGTGTAGAGAACATGGAAAGAGCAAACAACCTTCTTCTTTCCTAACACACGGTGATGAGTGAAGGAATAGTAGATATCTGCAAGGAGTGCTGGTACAGGGTTAATCGGATTTTCTTTACTTATGAATGCTAGAAAAAGCCCAATAGCGGTCTCATCAATGAACCTCTCGACCTGAGGGAAAAGGACGATCCTGAAAATAGTTAGGGCTAACAGCTGCTTGAAAGGACCCCACTTCTTATTCTGGGCATAAAACTTCAATAAACCTTCGAAATAACTTAGCGGGAAACCCCTGATACGGTTCTTCTTTTCCTTATGAAGCTCTAATTCCTTCACACTGACTTGTAACAACAAAGAGAGTCTCTGGTCTGAATACCAATGTTTCTGATATTGGTAAGGTGCTAACTCTGACTTGGAGAACCCCAGAATCTGTTCATACTCCTCGAGAGTTGGTGATAACTGAAAGTCTTTGAAGAGGAAGCATCGAATGTCCGGATCATAGAATCGGCTCAGGGCCATAATAGCACTCTCTTGGACATCTAATTGTAACAATCTGAGGAGGTTACCATAAGCCTTCCCGAATAGATCCCTCTCTTCTGACTCCATCAAGGAAACAAACTCTTTCAAACCCTCTACATCTATTCTCCTGACAACCGGGAACCTTGAATTAAGTACAATCTCGCTTCTTGATCCCATGTTGCTTTATCTTTCTCGCCCAAGACAAGATTCCAAGTTACTTTACAATCCCGGCAAACAGCTTAGATGCGTGACGAATGATTTTCAAAATTGGGTTTTATTTAATGCAGATGATGCAAATGACGTAATGATGCAATGATGCCATGATGCATGATGCAATGATGCTTCTTTTCGTGTTTTTGCAGAAAGAGGATATTTACAGGTGGTGATTTGAAAATTTTCACACTATATGCCACCTCGTATAGGCGTTTATTGAAAAGGAAAAGCACATCTTTTTTGATTTTCGAAAATTCTGAAGGAAAAATTGATTGAACTGAATGCAACGATGCAGCACACAATTTGGAAAGCCCTTGTGACCTAAAAGGGGGTAGAACCTATGATCTAAGGTATTTTAGGGATAATCTTCTCATGTAGCTCTATTCACATCCTCACAAAGGTCATCAGAGCCACAGTCCCTCTCATGAAAATCCCCGTAAATGCAGCAAGCTGCTAGATACGAAGCATCATGAAAGAGCACAACTCTGATTGAAACTTTCGCGAGTAGCCAAACGGACAAAGGTCCTGATGGGCTCCCACTACTCGAATCCACTCATCCTAAGGTACCCTAACAGACCTGGGTTATGGTCTCTTTCTCTAATCATATAATCTCAAGGTACAAGTGTGTGTGTGTGTGTGTGTGTGTGTGTGTGTGTGTGTGTGTGTGTGTGCGAAGGGCATTTCCTTAAAAACTACCCCACCTGCAAATGAAAATCCAGAACAGTCCAGACAATAGCATGTTGTCTACTCTAGGGTTCAATATCATACAAACAAGCCTAGGGTGCCAACAACAATGCATTACTTGTTTAAGAAAAGGAGCTGAGAAGAGGGGAACCTAATAAGAGAGGGGAAAATGCATGAGTTTACCTTAAGAAAGGGAGCAAAGAAAAAAAAAGGGAACATGATATGATTGGGGAAATGCATGAGGGAACTAAGCATATAAGCAAAGAAGCAACCATCTATTACTTTAAACAAAAGCAAACATAGAAAGAGAAGAAGAAGAATGCACAGGAATGCAACATGAAAGTATGAAAAAGAAGAAAACATAGAGGCAAAACAAGATATTCAAATCAATCACACAAATCACACACTTAATTAATTAGGCTTGACCCACTTTTTTTAAAAAAGGTTTTTTCTTTTTTAGTCCCCAGTGGAGTCGCCAGCTGTTGCGCCCGAAAAAGTCCCCGAGGGAGAACCTTTCTCGTTCACAACTTTTCCTAAGACAATGAAGCCGCCACCAATATTTATTAAGGAAAATATTAGGAAAACCTTTTTTGGAAAGCGATTGGTCTTGCGAAACTAGAGAATAGGGTTCGGGGGTCGGTTACGCGCATGGAAGGTGTTAGCACCCCACACGTCCTCTCTATTGAGAGGGAACCTTTAATTAAATGTGTGGTTTTAGTGTGTTGACTTGAAAATACTTAATTTTGCCTCTCTACTTCTTATTGAAAAATTCTTAATGAAAATCTTTATTTATTATGAAAAAGAAAAGGGGGAAGAATGGGTTTTTAGAAAAAAAACGCTTGACGGGACAAGGCCCGCTCCTACGTATCTCCCGGTGCGATGGAGAACTCAAAGCTACGTAGTTCTTCTTTGTCCTGAAAAAGGTTTTTTGTTTTTTCTATCTTTTTAGTGAGTTTTCGAAATAGGACGAGCATTTAGTGAACGATTAAACTAACCAAGGTTATGGGTAATCACCTCTAAGTACTCTTGAAAGTGAGAGTCACTACCGCCAGTCAGACGAACAAAGGTTCTGATTGACTGTTAGTGGCGACTCGTTTTTATTTGTTCTTTTAAAAGGGGTTTTCGAAAGAGATTGATTGGCACGAATGATCAAACTAACGAAGGTTATGAGTGATCATCGCTTGCTGTTCTTTTAGGAAAAAGACATTGCTACCAATGGCTAGACGGACAAAGGTTCTGATTAGCCACTAGCGGCAATGGGTTTGAAAATGATTCTTGAATGGAGAATTTTTTTGTTCTGAAAACGATCTTGGCTTGCAAAAGTGATTCTTTTTGTTATGAAAATAACTCTTTTCTTTTGTTATGCAAATGCTAAAATTTTTTATGGTTGCGCTTGACGAGAACGTGGCTCGCTCCTACGTATCCCAAATGGGAATCAAAGCGACGTAGTTCTAAGGAGCCTTGAAAATGAAAGTCTTTTTGCTTTGGTTTTGAAAAGTGAAGGGCGTTCACAATGATCAAACTAACAAGGGTTATGGGTGATCATTACTAAAACCCACTTAAGTGCATGTAAAAATCTCTTTTGAAAGATGAAAGCCTTCATGATGACCAAACTAACAAAGGTTATGGGTGGCCATCACTAGCACTTGCTATGACTTTTGATGCTTAGGAAAGTATCTTTTGAAATTGAAAGCGTTCATGATAATCAAACTAACACGGGTTATGGGATATTATCACTAGTAGCTTATGCATATGAAAACATCTTTTTTTTCCTTAAGATTGCATTATTAAATAGAGGGGATGAGATAGTAAAAGGGGTGTAATTAATATCAAAGGGGATAGTATTATTAAACAGGTGGTGTAAAAAAAAAGATTTCAGTTCATTTTTGGGCTGAATTTGCGAAGTGGGCTTAAGCAGGGGGAGGGCTGTATGGATCATAACTGCAGGTGCAAACAGTAATCTGTTGCTAAAATTAAAATAAATCAGAAAAGTATCAGACTATATAAGCAAAAGGAAAAATTAGAAGACCTAGTTTTCTCTTCTCAGATCCGCCGCTCTGCAAGTTAGTAAGAGTGAGAGTTTGAGAAGAAAAAAAATTTGGAGAGAGTAAGAGCGACAGAGAGATTGAAGAGCAGAAGAAAAAAAACATGGTGGTGTTGTGTGGGGGGTGAGATCGCAAGTTGAAGGGGGAGTATAAGGTGTCAGTGGCGGTGGTTTCCACGGTGGTTCGCCGGCGCTCGGCGGTGGCTGTGGGTGGTTTCTACTCTCAGGTTGGGCTTCTTTGCTATTTTGCATTCTACTCTCTATTTCCCATCTTTGTTTCTTCTCCCTCCCTAATTCTTAAAAAAAAAACTCTTTTTCTCTCTTCCTTTTTTCTCTACTGATTCTAAACTTTTCCTTTTTTTGCTCTTTCCAAAATAGTCACTTGTATCTCTTTAAGTTTTTTTTAAAAAAAATAAAAATAAAAAATTTAGAGTAACCATAGAAACACATTCTGAGCATATATATATACATATTGGCGAAAACAAATTAATCTGTATTCACATTTTGAGTAAAAAGACATCTATGTTTTTTTTAGATGAACAACAACAGTATTGAAATAAAAGAACAACATTTTCGAGAGGAATGTAAAAAATTAGCATATAATCAGTATTCACATTTTGAGTCTAGGAAAATGAATAGAGGGTGTAGAGTACCAACTTGGCTTTGAAAATTTTGGGGTATTCTCTGTACAAGCTCTACCTTGCTCTTGGCCTTCTTCTTCAAAATCTCAGGAGTGTTTTTTGGTGACTATGTTTAATGTCTCTGCTTTATGTCTTTGCTCTGGTGCTTGCTGTGTATTGCTATAACTGTGTGTAAATTTGCTCTGCGTATATGTGTATGTGTCTCTGTCCCTTTTTTGTTGTGACTGAGTGTGTATTTATAGTGAAATTGCATAGGTTGATGCACTGTGTGATCAATTTTTCCTGAAACTCTGATTTGTATTTTCTCAAAATGTTTCATGTTTTGGTGCTCTAAACTTTTTTTCAGACAATTCCTTATTTCAAGCTTCTGTAGCATTCACAAAAATAGCTTCATTTGACCCACCTTCCTAACCTCTCTCTTTTTTGTGTATCTGTACAGAGGAACACGAATACAAAGGAAAGAATGACCACCTATTTGGAGCTTTGGAGCCTATGTCTACTGCTGCCACAAATTGGATTTTTCCCCTTGTTTGTACTGCTGGCTTTTGTCATGTTGTATTTGTTTATGCTTGCTGACTTTTTGGGTTGCTGACTTTTGGGTTGCTGTGATGTACAGCGTTTTGTTTATAGGGTATTTGAGCTTGCAGCTCAAAATGGCTCTGCTGGCTCTGTGACGCAGCAGGGGGCGCCTCTGCCCTCTTGTTTTTGTTTGACTTACTTCTTTTATTTTTGATGTGTAACAAAAAAAAATGTAATTTTGTATTATTTTAAATAAATAAAAGAAAACAGATTTTAGCAAAACAACTATTTGACTAATTTTCTTTTTATAGATAACTACTAATTAACCAAAAATAATAACGAAACAAATAACAATAACGCTAAATTGCTAACAATCTTCGAGCAGAACGCACAATTAAATGACTCTCGCACGGCACGCGTAACGCACAATTAGCAAAATAATGCACACAACGAGAATAAACACGCGTACTCAAATAAACACGCGTATCTAAATAAACATGCGTCTAAATAAACACTCCCCATTAATTAGGAGCAACACACACCTGATGGAAGTGACATGCGTACCATGGGAATGAAATGCGTACGCGAATAGACTCAAATGACAGTATGCTTTTAAAAATGAGAAAATACTGATTAAAATCGGACGTTTACGAAAAAACAATTTTATTTGATTTTCAACTAGTTGGACAAAATTGGGGTATGACATTTGTCAAGTAAATCAATCTACCAAGTAGACGACAGTATGGTGTTGGATCAAGTAGAGGAGTTCCTGTGTGAGCACTGAGTTTTAGACTAGGAAGCATGGGAGTGGAAGATGGTTTACACGCCAAAAGACCTGCTTCGTCAATAAGTTCCAGTGCATACTTTCTTTGAGAGATGACAATACCTATAGGAGACTTGCTACCTCTAAACCCAAAAAGTATTTCAAAGAACCAAGATCCTTGATCTTAAACTGTGAATCTAACAATGTCTTGACTTTTTGGATCTCATCTAAATCATCACCAGTAAGGACAACATCATCAACATAGATGAGTAATATAGTGATGGTGGAACTTGATTTCTTAACCAAGAGGGAGTAGTCATGCTTGGATTGTTCATACCCCAAAGGAAGCAAAAAGGAAATGAGCTTGGAGTTCCATTGTCTGCTGGCTTGCTTTAAACCATATAGAGACTTCTGAAGCTTGCACACTTGATTAGGAGAAGATACATTGAAGCCTGGAGGGACTTTCATGTAAACTTCTTCTTGGAGATCTCCATGAAGAAAGGCATTATTTACATTCAGCTGTTGGATATGCCAGTTACAGGTTGAGGCTAATGCAAGAACCAACCTGACAGTGGTCATTTTGACAACAGGGGAAAAAGTTTCTGAGTAATCCACTCCCTCAAGTTGTGTGAAACCCTTGGCCACTAAGCGAGCCTTATACCTTTCAATGGAGCCATCAGCCTTTAGTTTAACTTTGTAAACCCACTTACATTCTATGGGTTGTTTACCTGGAGGCAAATCAGTGATAGTCCTGGATCTCTTGATCCATAGCATCAAGCCAACATTGCTGCTTAGATGCTTGAGCATAAGTCTTAGGTTCAACAATGGTACTGACGGCTGCAATGAAAGTCTTATGGGATTGGGAAATGTTATCATAAGAAATATAGTTAGAAATGGGATATGGAATACCTGAGAGTGAAGTGCCATCAGATGAAATGGCCATGGAAACCATGCCATAATGACAGTCTTGCAAATAAGAGGGTTTAGTTTTAATTCTAGTGGATTCTCGTATAGGGACAGGGAGGGGTGACTCAACTACTGGTGGGGAAGATGAAGCAGTAGTGGAAGGGGATGACTCATTGACTGAGGAAGGAGAACTTTCAGGGATTGTTGTAGGGGTATGGTGGAGGTAATGGTTTCTGGTAAGGGAGTTGCACTATTTGGAGGGGAGTTAGGAAAAGAAAATAGGCCAGTAAGGGCAACTCTTGAAGGAGGGAAAGATGTGGATGAGGGTGAGGTAGTTGAATTAGGAGAAGATGGAAGATAAGGGAAAATGTTTTCATAAAAGGACACATTCCTAGACAGAAAAATTTCATGAGTATGAAGGTCAAAGAGGAGATATCCTTTAACACCTTGTGAATGTCCAATATGAATGCATTTTCTAGCTCTATGGAGAAATTTTGTTGTGAGCTGCCAATGTGGTGGCATAGCATAAAGAGCCAAAAACTCTAAGGGTAGACAAGTCAGGTGAAGTGCCAAAGAGGAAAAAATGGGGAGATTTGGACTTAAGTGTAGGAGAGGGAAGACGATTGATGAGATGTGTAGCATGGCAGATGGCAAAATCCCAAAACTGGATGGGAAGGTGAGACTGAAACATAAGTGAACGAGCAACATTAAGAATGTGCTGGTGCTTACGCTCAACAATCCCATTCTATTGAGGAGTTTCAACACATGCAATTGATGTATGATCCCTTTAGAAAGGTAGAAGTCTGACATAGCAAACTCAACACCATTGTTTGTACGAATGGTTTTGGTTTGATGACCAAATTGGGTTTGGGCAAAGGCAACAAATTGCTGTAAGTGTTTTCTAGCTTCAGCTTTGGTTCTCATAAGTTTTATCCAAGTGAATCTAGATTTGTCATCAACAATGGTTAAAAAATATTTGTTACCATTGATTGAAGGAGTCCCAAAGGGTCCCCAAATGTCAACATGGATAATGTCAAAAAGATTTTGTGAAGATGGTAAGTGAGTAGGAAATGCAAGTTTCTTTTGTTTGGAAAAATGCAAGCATCACAATTTGTATTATGTATGTTGGCCATATTACAATGAAGCTTTTGAATTATGTGATAACATGTGGGGGAGGGATGACCTAGGCGATTATGCCAAATATCTATACTTACAGATGAAACAGAAACATGATTACAGTGTATGGTACTGGACTTAGCTGAGTCAACTAAAATTGGCAGCTTCATTGTGTATAGCTTGCCATCCCGTTTAGCACGGCCAATCACTCTCTTGGAGGGGATATCCTGTAACACACACGAATCACCATTAAAAATGGATTGACAATCGATAGTGTCAGCAAGATGACCAACAGATATGATGTTAGAATTGAAATCAGGAACATAATAAACATCATATAAGGTAATGGTAAGGGTGAGCACAATTATGCCTTTGTAGCAGAAAATTTTGGTGTCACCATTAGGTAGAGATACTGCAACAGGTTTGATTGCATAAAAGGAGGTAAAATACTCAAGGCAAGATGAGATATGATCAGTAGCACCCGTATCAACTAACTAGATAACAAGATGAGTACCTGAGGGTGTAGATATCACACTGTTAACACTGACCATATTGGCAGACGCCGTAGCAGTGGGAGGTGTAGCAGGCAGCAATGAGAGAAGGCTCTGAAGTTGTTCTGCAGTGATGTTAATAGGAGAGGCAGTAGATGAAGGGGCACCAGTGTCCCCAATGGTTACATTATTGACAGATTTCTTGGAATTCTTGAAGCCCGGTGGATAATCGTGTTTCATAAAGCAAGTATCGACCGTGTGATTGGTGCGATTGCAGAAGGTACATAAGGGATTACCACGTTGCAGAGCGGGTTTGCCTCTTCCACGGGCTGTGGTGGGAATTGCAGCAGTTTGCACATTGGAACCAGAAATTTCAGGCGTAATTGGAGTTCCAATCTGTCGTTCTTGTTGAATGATCATTGCATAAGTCTTGGCAAGCGGAGGAAGAGGCTCCATAACAAGAATTTGGGAACGAATTGCAGCATAGTTATCATTCAAACCTTGGAGAAAGGACATTACCACATCGCGTTCACGATAATCGTGAACCGTCTTGGAAACTTCACAGCAACAGCTTCCAGGAGGTGCAAGACAGTGAGGAATTGGGCGAAAATTGCACGATTCGTCCCAGAGGATACGCATTTTGGTAAAATAGGAAGTAACAGAAGTATCACCTTGTTTCAAAGAAAAGACATCTTGGTGAAGCTGCGCAATGCGTGTGTTGTCGCCTTGCGAGAATCGGTTTCGAAGTTCTTTCCATACAGCAGAGGCATCGGCGATCCATAGAATGCTTGACGAAATTTCGGTGGAGACCGAGTGGTTGATCCAAGATAGGGTAAGCATGTTGCAGCGTTTCCACAACGCAAACTTCGGATCTGATGTTGCTGGACGAGGAAGAGAACCGTCGACGAAGGGAAATTTGTTCTTCATCTCCAACGCCATGGTCATCGCCTGAACCCAGCCATGGTAATTAGGTCCTTCAAGAACAGGAGTTACGAGAACAAGTGAGGGATTCTCGTTGGGATGAATGTAAAAAGGATCTGAGTAATCTTTAGGTTTGGAAGATTTCTTGCGAGGTGGAGATTTAGGGATTTCATGATCTGAATTGGAATTTTCAGAAGATGAGGAATCAGTCATGGTCGAGGATCGTGAATCGAATTGAAGACGAAATCGATGACGGCAAAGCAAGAATCGTGCGAGGCAATTACAATAAATAACCGAGGAAGAAAGGGGAGAGGGCTTCGCAGAAGAAAAACTGGTGCGAAGAAGAGGAACGACGCGGAAGAAGAGCGTTCCGAAGGAGAAAAATTCAGAGGTAGGATGCGGAATTATCAACTGATACCATGTTAGAATAGAAAAAGTGAATCTTCTGATCTATTCATTCTTTCAATGAAGGTATATATACAAAGGGTTTGAAGTAACAAACTCAGTAGCAAAGGATAAAACTGATTAACAAACTCTAACTATCTAACTGAATACATAATAGTAATCAAACTGAATTTATAACTATCCCTATTGTAATGTAAAGCTATGTAAAATACAAGGAAATTAAATTACACTTAATTTTACCATCTAACAATGCTGAGTATGATTTGTTTTAGTTCTTATTTTTTATTGAGAAACAGGGATAATAATCATGCAACTGCAATGCTCGGTGAATGAGAGAAACGGATGGCGACACCACCTGAGCACACATGTTGAACCATGTTACCCGTTAAGCTGCAGATCAGTGCAATACTACTGTTGGTTGTCCAAGCACGTGAACCACCACCGCAGAGTACTGCAATACCCCTATTGAATTGCTATGCTATTACATCATTTATTGGCAATTTATTAAATGATACAATATGGTATATTTGTAACTTTTTTGTTTTACTAATAAGAGAACAATTTTTTTTGTTATTGGTGCGCAGTATCACGCGCTTTGCGCATGAATAATCTACGTCAGGGAACCTGGTTGGCTAGGTGTATATCCGACTTTGTCGGTCCAAGATTTGAACCTGAGACTTTGGAGTGGGATCCGAACCCAATTACTGTTCGGACCCAACCCTTGTTGATATTTTTTGTTGGTATAAACTGATATCCTATGCGCGCAATTGCAGAGACTAATCCCTCGAGTCGGGTAGGACTGCAATGGGCGGCAAAGCTCTCCCTCAAGAGATTTAACACTGCTGCATGCCCAATGATGAATTCGAACCCAAGATCTTAGTTAAGCTGAAAGATATCTTGGTTGATAAGACATCAAATTAAAACTAACTCAAATATTAAAAAAAAAATTATACTACATTAATCTTTATTTAGATGACAGACTCAGTACAGATTCAACCTTGTTTGTCCTCAGTACAGATTCATTCACTCGTCATATTGATCTCCATGTGCAACCTCTTCATCAGTCACCATCGCCTAACTCGTACCACCATAGTTAGGCATTTAGATCACCATTCAACCATTCTCTTCAATCGCGTGTCTCAAAGGTCATCTACCTCGATTTTGTGTTAAAGCTACAAAGTGCGTGTTTGGTTTTATGGCAATGAGAATTGACTTTGGCGGAATTGAATTTTTAGAATTGATTTTTTTTATAAACAAAATGTTAGTGGGGGTGGGGGAATGTTAGTTTCCGAAGTTTGAACCCTGGACCTCATTCATGCAACTCCTTCATGTCTCTAAGCTCGCAAACTCCTTCATGTCCCTTTTAGAATTGATTTTAGTTAAAAGTGAGTTAAATATAACTTGAAATTATTTTCAACATAATTTCACTTGATTCCACTATAAAACACAACATATACTTAGTTTGCTCTTATTGTTAGATTCCAGAAATGCCTTCAAGGAATCACAACAAATATATGACTGTGCCAAAATCACAACAAATATTTCACTCGTCATAATGAAATGGGCCATGGACGGACCCAGCAAATTTCAATAGTGCATAAAGACAATACTGAATAATTGACCATTGCTACTTTGTCACATGAATGTATATTGTATACGAAAATAGTGCCAAAAACAGTATTACCGTGCAATTTTGTCACAAATAACATTAACGTCACGAATTTGTCACATTGAAGAAGAATTAATTTATATACACAAACAATAGGTGTATAGGCTTTTACAACCACTATCAATCAAAATTCATGAAGTGGTTGGTTACCAATTGACTAATTGGTGTTTACCAATTGACCAATTTCTCTTTGATAAATTAAATACACCTATTGTGTATATAAATTAAACCCTTTGATTATTGTTTTTAAAAACAGTTTTTGTATATAAAAGTTAATAAAGAATACAATTTATTTCTTCTTAAAAAAAATCATCATTTTATTATTTTACTCTACCACATCGTTACTGCTTGCAAAGACACAATTAATTCTGCTAACATCTGCATTTACAACAATTAAATTAGCAACACACTCAAACCATATATCAATACCAATATTCTACTTTCCTCTCAATCAAATGAATTTTGTTTCTATGATGCTGCCGGACCCTATTGATGAGGCAGATGCTGGCCAAAATTGTGCATTCTTCACCTTTGATATGCTTTCCAAGACACTCAATGGAGTCACATTCCCAACTACTGTCACCTTCTTTGCGTAATAATCTATGTTGAAGGAGGTAACTCCTGCCCATACAACCAACAATATTAACATCCCTGGTTGGGGAAATCACTTGAATGTTACACGATATGAGCACCAACATAGACATCTGGACACCAATAATAATTTATGAAAATTGAAGTGATTGAATGTAACCAAATGTTTTGGTGTCGTGTTGCTATCTAACAGGAACATGTCTTTAATCTGAAGTGTCGGTACTATATAGATTATAACAGTTTTATACATGAGAGGCAATAAGGTTACCATTTACCTTGCATTCTGGAGAGGTGTTTCCTCACCTTCCCTTCACAGCCTTTACAATGCAAAGAAACCCTCAATACTACAACCTGCTCAAATATTTACTCAAATCAGTAATCAGTAATTGGATGCTAAAGTTGTGCACACTTTCATTGTCAATAGTCCAATTCAAGTTACTACATAAAACTAGACTTGGTTATTCTACAAAAGCAAGCTTCCAAACTTGCTTATTCATTCATATTTTTGAACCATAAATTAAAAGTGGAGAGAGGCTTTCAGTATCCTAAACAAGTGCCATGGATGTGCACAAGTGATACTAGAAGAAATTGAATTAGTGACGGAAATTAAAGACAAAAAAATCAACGAGATCCGTCTCTAATTCTTCCATTTTTGTCATTAAATTCAGTGAAGAACTTAGAAGCAGATTTCATATTTTTCCGTATCTAAGCTCGCCGTCTCAAACAATTTGAAAGCCCTCTTCAAATTTTAAAAATTGGTTCCCTAGTTATATTTTTATCAAATGAGTCACTAAAAATTGGGCCCTTAATTATACTTTTATCAAATGAATCACAAAAACTCAAACTACTTTATTTAAATTGTAAATAAGATCTCAATTCAACTTCTAACTAATTATACTTTTATCAAATGGATATACTAATTTTTAGAGAGAGAGAACTAACCTGGTCTGAGCAACCAGATTCTGGAGAAGAAGAGCTAGAGGGTTTAGATGCAAGGTTGGTTTTATCTTGACAAACAACTTGAGCCTTTTTATTATCAACCATAGTTAATGCCAAAACTTTATCACAATCTGAAGAACCATCTAAGAAGGTTGTTGTGTCACTGAGCAACGATCTAGTTGAACCATTTGGAATGATTGAATCAGCTTGTGGCTTAACCCAACTCCTTCTCACAATGCCATCAATTGGCTTAGAAGAGTAACTGTTGGTAACATTTTCTGATGTACTTTTCTTCTTCTGAACACAAACTTTAGTTGCATTTTTCATGTTCTGGCCATTTTGCTTGGAAGAAGAAGTGGTTTTTTTCTTGGCCTTTTTGTGGTCATGATAAGGCTTAGGGTCAATAGGTGGGTGAGAAGAAGAACATGGAGCAGTGATTGCTTTAGAGGTGCTTCTTCTTGGATCAGTGATAATGGGGTTATGGCGATCGATAACTCGGCCTCCGCCGAGTTGAATGGTGTTGGAAGAAGAACAGGAGGCTTGTTCCATGCTGAGACATATAGCTGTTGAAGCTTGAGAAGCACAGAAGAGATCTATGCGTTTCATCTTTTGGATAACAATAACAGAAAACTAGTGGTTCTTAAGAGAGAATCTGCAACTAACACTGAAGGTGATATAAAAAGAGTAAGGAGTTGAGATAGAGGGACTTAAATGGAAACTTGTATTAGATAGAAAGGTTTAAATTTTGCCAAAGCTATATCAGTTAGAGAAAATTTAAATGTGTTATTTGATTTTGGAACTATGCTATAATAGTCTAATTAACACCTAAGCTGATATGTAGCTCACTTGGTTTGCCGTGGGGACCTCAACAATAAATAACATACCTAAAATAAGATATTCAAGTTAAGGATGTTCATATAGTTGTCAATGGTTTTAGCATAGCAATAGGAAGGGTGCACGTGGATTGGAATCAAATACCATTAAATTTAATGAATGGAAAACATGATAAGTTTGTAGGGAAAGGATGAATGTCTTCAATGGACATATCCTTATTGATGTTTTGGCTGTCTATTAAAAGTGTGGGGAATGAGGAGATAGAGGAGCACCAATTTTATGTTAAGACATAGTAAATAGGGTGATCTTTATGACATGCAACTAACATGTTTTTTTACATCATTGTTGGCTATCCATAAAGTCTCACATGCTTTTAACAAATGACTAATCTCCTATGTTGCTTAGAGACAAATTGCTAACAACGAGTTTGTCACGGTGAGAATAGAACCTGGGAGAATCAAGTCGACCACAGTGTTCCAAGGTAGCTTATGACAACTAATTAACATGTCTATTGCTTTAGGGTATGTTTGGGAGGGGGATTTAGGAGGGTTTTGGAGGGGAGGGTTTGGTCTATATTTTAATATCTATTTGAGATTTTAAAAAATTGAAAGAATAACATAATTGATAATGATAAAATGTTGTTAATCACAGTTCATTTTTATTTAAAAATTTTTTATAGCTTCCTCAATTTAGAATTGAAATTCAATCCCCCCTCCCCTTCTAAATCCTCGATCCAAACATGCCCTTAAGGAATGAAATTGATGTGCAATAAGTACACTGAATTAAAACTATCACACTCACTCTAGAGACTTTTTTGGTGAAAGTTTAACTTACATACTTTTTTCTTGTGGTTAGCAGGGTAATTGTATTGATATACTTTCAAATATCCTTTCAAAATTCATTATAAGAGCAGGGAATATGTGAACACAAGTTTCAAATATTCAGAGCAGTATAATTCTGTTCAATAGCTTTGGAGTTTGGTTGGATCCCTATTTGTCTATTTTGTAAGAGTGTTCAATGATATTATAATTTAATTATTAATTATATGTTGCATAATGTATATAGTAATTTCCTATACTAACAATTTGGTGCTGAGTGTCACATGTATATGTAAGCAGAATCCTTTTGGATTGACGTGAATTACAATTACCTTGAACAATGAACATTGATCTCCATGTAGAGTACTGAAATATAAATAAATAAAAATTGGCACGAAAAACAAAGGGAGTGTGAATTTGAGTAATGGTCTGTTGGGCATGGCCTACAGGTTTAAATAGATATCAAGCAGTTGACAGCAAGCTGTCTAGGAATCCTTTATAGAACAGATGAAAACAGAGCAACGGCTACATAATATTTGCAGCAGTTTCATGTGGTAAGTTCACAGAATTTACAATCTATAGTTTATCCAGAAATTATTGGAAAAAACAACCGGAGGATGCGCGTTGGACGGCCCATAACGTACCCCATCAAACAATTTAATACAGTATTTAATTACTTGTTTCTCTTTGCTATTGAATACCATTAAAATTCACAACGGTGGTTTTTTTTCCGGACGATTGCTGGTTACCCTCGAAGTATCCTGACACTTGTGTTTATAAGCAAATTTCGCACCGGTCAACATTGAGTTTGTCCATTGCAGGAATCAAATTCTAGGATAGCTTATGCTACTGGGCCAATGGTGTTGGTTACAATGGTGGTTTAAGGAGTATTTGAAGAAGCTTATTTACATTATTATTTTTTTGGTTTGGACTACCCACGAAGTGTCTAAACATTTTCAACAAAGAACTAATCTCCCCTCGTGTTTAGGAGCAAATTTCGCATTGATCAACACTAAATTTGTCCACTACAAGAATCAAACCCGATAACACTGAGTCAACCCCAAGTCCCAGGGTAGCTTATGTAACCGGGTCGATGGTGTTAGTTACTTATTTAAATTATCTCTTAACATAGCTACTTATTTTTTTTTCTGGTTCCTATATTCCTCTCTCTCTTCGTTAACTTTAAAATAAAATATCTCCTTGAAAAATTCATGGAATTGGATGGTTCTGATAAGTCTCACCCCACTCTTGTTTCTGTAGCACTTTGCCTTCAGATTCAGACCCAAAAGCTTTTGATAGAGTGCCAGAGGTAGAGGCCCCTTTTTCTACTGTCCTGATTCTTCTGAAGCCAATTGTTCCATATACTTATACTTATTTCTCTGACTCTCTTTTGTTTTTTGAACAACATTACTCCCAAAAGGTGGAGTGTTTAAATTTATCTAAGCTAATGCAAATTTTTAAGTCTCACATTCACACACTCATAGTTGTTTTGGTTCAACCCATTGGTGGCTAAACGCTCACACCCTCGTAGTTTGAAACTTCATTGAGAGGTCTCAGGTCAAGCCTGTCATATTCTGCCAAAAACAAACTATAGGAAAATGACATTTATTTACTACAATACATTGAACTACATAAACATAATAACAATCTGGCTTTAGTGACAATTGGGAAAGTTAATATGCTTTCTGAAGAAAGGTAGATGTAGATGGAGTTGGGTTTCCTTTTCAAATATGGTCCCCGGAGGGAAGGAGAACAAAGTGGACAAACGTAAGGTCTCATTCCAATAATAATACCCATGGGAACCGAAAGTATAAAGCTATAAAGCACCGCATCTTTTTCTACTTTTTCAAT
This sequence comes from Astragalus membranaceus, assembly GCA_039519185.1. Lineage (NCBI taxonomy): Eukaryota > Viridiplantae > Streptophyta > Magnoliopsida > Fabales > Fabaceae > Astragalus > Astragalus membranaceus. The sequence goes on along the minus strand of CM076847.1, from coordinate 83,051,057 downwards.
TCTACTGCTGCAATATGATGCAGACATGCAGCCATTTTTTGTTTCTTGAGATCCTGCCACTTACTTCATAATTCTTCTAAGTTCTTGCAACTAGTTACACAGTTACACTAGCTATATGATAAAAAGAAAAAGGGTGTCTGTGACAAGGTTAGCATCCATGCTTCATCCGAGATATGTAAAATACCATTAACAATACACTTGGTATAGGTGTGCAAATCATTTCAAGGTACTCCATTTCAAGGCACTTCACCGGTTATCCTATTGTATCCAATCTAAAATGATTAAGGGATGAATCAAACCTAAATCTTAGTGTTTTTTCTATTGTTTGTTTTTAGTAGTTGCAGCATTCCCACCAACAATTATCACCAAGAACTCAGACCCATTTACTCAAATAGAACATTGATAATCAGCCATCAACAGTAACCATACGTTCTTCTCACATGCTAATGCCAAAAAAAACACAAAATTTTCACGCGTGCAAGAATCTCATGTCCAACAGTGCCATACACACCCTCCATGATGTGAACCCTTTGAAAGCAAACAACGACAAGATTTTCTTACCCCAAAAAGCAATAATAGTTTGTGCAAGCGGAATTAGACCCGTTCATCAAAAAGACCCTAAGCTACAAATTGGGATAAACACCGAGAGGGATTCTTGATAGTTTGATAAGGAGTTCTTAGAAGAATTTGAGAGATACTCCCAGTAAAGCTCATTCAACTTGATTTGTGTTACAACTAAGCTTTCATTCTCATAATACCAATCCAAATATCAAATATTACAACTTTTATCAATACAATAGACAAGAAAACGGTTGAAAAGAATTTTGACAAAATTTAATAACTACTCAATCGTGTGCTAACCTGGCGTATATATTAGTAAAAGGCCAGTAGACACTTCTTACAAAAGTGACGTATTACCGGAACTTGCTTTCTATTGACGTTTACCATAGGAAAAATAAAGGGGAGACACGCTCTTCCCCCTATACACACAGGGCCTGCTGCTACTATGCTCATTTCATCCCTTTTCCTTCATCTTCATTCAAAATCCGATTCCGGAAATCATTTACCATAAGGGGCAAACCTTCTCTCAGTGGAACTTTTGGCTCCCAGTTCAGTAGTTCCTTTGCTTTGCTAATATCTGGCTTCCTCATATGTGGATCATCTGCTGTATTTGGTTTGTACTCTATTGTAGCACTTGAATCAATTGTTTCTTTGACAACCTGTGTGTTTATGAAAAGATTACCATAACAGGATGTCCATAAAATAGTAACTCCGATCTCAGTCCACATCCCAAAAATGTGCCTTAATGTAGAAGGCACAACACAACTATATGCTATATGTTTAAGCCATTGATTATTAAGGTGTGAATATAATACACATGCTACAGCAAAACCTAACAGGAACCTCCTTATGACAAGTTTAAAACAAAACAAGGAAGAAATGAAAGTGAGATTACAAAGAAAAATAATGTACCTCAGCAAGCTCTAACATTGTAAACTCGCCGGGGTTACCCAGGTTGAAAGGTCCCACGTGTTCACCATCCATCAAAGCTGCCAGCCCATTAACCTGTGAATATATAGGAAGATAAATTTAGTTCATCATTGCATAATTACAACCTGCACGGGTTCTTCTCAAAAAGTAGAGATAAAAAATCAATCATTCTTAGATTTGAACTTTGAACTAATCCAGCTCAAAAAAATTACATTTTAAATAAATAAAAAAAGTAGAAAACCACATTCATACAACAGTTTGGTTGAATTACAAGTAATGAATCATAAATGATCTCATTGATGTACCAAAGCTGCTGTTTCTCTTTGCTTCATGTATTCTCTAAGTTACTCTCTGAAAGTCCATATTTTTTTTTAAACAAACAGGCAGCAAGCCTGAATTTATTAAAAGTAATAAGAAAACAAGACAAACCACAAGGGGGGACTAGACCAAAACCCTTGGCAATGATGACAATAATTGAAAGCCTAAAAAGGCTCCTAAAATAAACAACCAAAGAACTCTAAGAAAAGAAATTTTAAGGCGACCAGGACAACCCGAAGAAGAAAGCATGTCAACACCCGATGAACCCCCACACACTCCACCCACCGCCTACTGAACACCCACATCAACCCCACTCCCTGCACACCTCACTATCCTCACATTAAGCACACTCCCAAAGATCGAGGTTTAGAGGTGGAGGCCAGGAGACGATTGGGAAGGGGCTCCGAAGTTGAAGGCAAAAAGGGGGGAGCCCGACGAAGAGAACTGCTAACTGAAAGCTGTCGACCAATGGACCCAAATTCTGAACACACAACCATCATCCATCGCCCACTGAACGCACGCGCCAAGCACCCTGCACCACCTCAATATCCTCACATTAAGCTCACTTCCAAAGATCGAGGTTAAAGGAGGAGGCCCGGGGATTGGGAAAGGGCTCAGAAGCAAAAGGAACAATGGCAACGCATCAGCAACCACCCACCACACCCGGATTCCAACCAAATCTGAAAGAAAACCCACCTAATCAGCACCCACCGTATCAGCACACCTCCTGACTTCCGGCGCCGAAACACCAGTCACCACCGCGAAGCCGTGCCACCGGCCAACACCGCGACACGACCGAGCTTGACCGAGGTCGTCGAATCTAGCTACCACCACGGTGTTGTGCCACCAGCCAACACTGTGACACAACCAAGCATGACTTCAAGCGACGATGAGCAAATCAACGACGAACAGCAGGGATCAACGAACGAGGGACAAGGAAGTTGCATCAAGATGGAACCGTGACTGTGGAACAAGATCGAACTACCAGCCACCATCGCGATCAGTACACAGACCCCTTCGCGATTCAAAACAGCAAGCCACCGCGAAACAGAGGCACACCATGAACCTCATAAGGCGCGTAGATCCACCAAAAAGGCAGATCCAAACCAGCAACGCCGCGGGGAAGCTACTTTAAACGGCGCAGAGGAACCGTGAACAATCGCAGGATCAGAACGGGCAGACCAACAGAGAGGGCGGCGCCGCGGGGCAGTGAACGACGCAGAGATCCAGCCCACGATGCGAACAGAAATCGCGAACAACCAGATCCACAGAGAACAACAACGCAGGATCAGAGAACACCACGAGGCGAACAAGGAACACGAGCGCGGAGCAGAGAACAATCCAAACCGAAGCCGCGGGACAGCAGCGCAGAGGAAGGCGGTGCCGCGGGACAGTCGACGCGGACTGGACAAGAACAGACTCAACCCACGCGATCGGTGGAGAAGAGGTTGCGACAGCAGAGGCGGAGGAACGCTGAGAGGAGAGGGGAACTCCATCTGAATAATATTAGGAGTTCACTGAAGAAATAAATTCTGAAAAGGAAATCAGGTTGTACACACTAGAAAAGTGTTTTAGACCTTGAACTTTTAAACAATGATAAGCTTCATATGATTTCTCCATGTCCAGATGATTATTAGCAAAATATGCTCAACGCAACGCAGAACTTGTTGGAATATAAAATAATATCTCATAATATCTTTATATTATTATAGAATATCTCGTTTATCTCTTAGGATCAGTTTTAATCTGTGTATCTGAGATTATCTCTTAGGATTAATTTTCATATATCTTATCTTATTATTAATATTTGTTTCCTGATTTCCCTATTTATTTAGGATTGAGTCTATGTATCCATATAAATAGGATTAGTGTTTAGTCTTTTGTTCAAGTCAGTATCAAGTTGTTATCAATAATATTCAAAGTTCTTATTATTTTCTCTCTTTTTATCTAAAAAATCTCACAACTTCAGCAGAACTGATAGTACAAATACAAAGCGAAAGAATTCTGAGATATAAAGTTTCAAAATAATAATAAATAAATAAAAAAGTATATTTGCTACATACCAAATCAGAGACATATTGGAAACTTCTTGTTTGCTTCCCATCACCATATACAGTCAATGGCAGTTTGCGAATAGCCTGCAAACGTGAAAACAAAAAAAACTGCATAAGAACACAAAAACATCTCCCACAATAATATATAGAAAAAAAAACAAGGAAAGGGAGTCAAACCTGTGCAACAAAGTTACTAACAACACGTCCATCATCTAAACACATGCGGGGTCCATATGTGTTGAAAATTCGAGCAATACGAACCTAAAAACCACCAAACCAGACCACTCTCAATAATGTGTGATTTGCAGAATTTACATTAGTCTAAATTTCATTTATGCTGGATATATTAATTTTTTCTTTGCATGAAAAATGTCATGCATTGAACTTTAAAAGACTTCCAAATCAACATATACAACAGGTTATCAATCTTTAAGATTTCATTAAAGATGACGGGTACAGAAAAGAGAGGAAGCAAGAACTTTTCTCATTCTATTTCTATTTCAACCCGATCTATTCTTGCTTATATAGTTATCCTTGGGAAATTGTCTAGGAGATTGAAAGAATGGTAAGCCAACGGTGAATTCATCTTGGTGCTGGTTTTATTATAAAACAAAAGAATGATATCATAATTAACTAACATCATATGACTCAGAACGACAAGTCTTCAGTTGAATGTAAATACCAAATTCTCATTTGTACTTTACTTGGAATCCAACATCAGCAAAGTGAAATATTCAATAAGTAACTCATTTCTTTAGGAATTGTTTTCCCCTTCCATGAAGTTGATGTTATTCCCAGCAGGATATAAAATTAAAAATGTCTAATATTCCAAATCAAGTTCTCAACGAAGCAAAACCAGAAATCAATTTAGTCATCTATTATATGAACTTCATTAATAATTTATCAATAAAAGATTTAGGGGACTCTCCACAATCTTTATTTGCTAACATTGATCCACAAGTTTGGATAAGAGATCATGTATGAATGAGTTCAGTATAGGAGTTCTTTGAAAACATTCAGACAGCCCAATCTTCTCCGTATATAATCTCCAGGCTTCTCCGTATAGTAAGAACACTCACTGACTGCAATATATGCATGATGCATCAGCGCAAGGCCCCGTTTACTACCTTCCCCCATACTTCCTATTTTCATTTCCACTTATTTCTACTAACATTAAGAAACATCATAGATAACAAATCCACTCTTTTCACAAATTTTGAAAATGACAAAAAAGTTGTTGTTATTGTTTCCAAATATGTACTCTCTCTAGCCATCCTTCTTCTATCTTCTTCTCTCTATCACAATTATTCACTACAAGAATCTTCTATTTTCTTGGTGGCAATTTAAAATGAGGGCACTTGGAAAATGAAAACAAAATGTTTTTAGAAAGTAAACAGGTCCTAAGTATGTTCAGAAATTTCCTAGGGAAGACCAATATGGCAAGCTCAAAAACTAATTGTCATGGTAGAATTAAGAGTATAAAAAGCTAAAGATGATTTAATTAGTTGTGCCAATTCAACTTCAATTAGTAAGCGCATATTGAGCAGGGTGAAATAATAAATCCATGTTTTCAAGTTATATCAAAATGGTACAGTGCAACATTACACATCCAAAAACATAGAAGACATTGAACTTATCATCTTGAACTAGCCCCCATGAATTAAACACAAGCATTTTACCTCAACGCCAGCACCTCGATGATAATCCATGGCTAGGGTTTCCGCAGTTCGCTTTCCTTCATCGTAACAGCTCCTTTCACCTAAAATTTGAACATAATTGAACCACCATTAAGACAAAATTTCATTTCTAGCAAGAGTTCAGATTATGAGCTCACTCACCAATGGGATTGACATTCCCCCAATAGGTCTCCTTCTGGGGATGCTCCAGAGGATCACCATACACCTCACTAGTACTGGTAAGCAGAAACCTCGCCCCAATCCTTTTTGCAAGTCCCAACATATTAAGAGTACCCATCACATTTGTCTTGTAAATCAACCGCATGCACAGTTAAGGATCCCAAAACCAAAAACCAATCACACATTTCCAAATTCCAAAATTAAGCATCACTCAAGCAATAACAAAACTTAATAAAAACAGAGGAATTGGAAACAAATATGAAAAAAAAAAAAGGATATGATGGTCTTGATAGGGTTATACTTATAGTGCACGGGAGATGCAGGGCAAGCAAGATGATAGATCTGATCAACCTCCAAAAGAATCGGTTCCACCACATCATGACGAATAAGCTCAAACCTAGGGTTCCCAAAAAGGTGCACCAAATTCTCCTTTCTCCCCGTAAAGAAATTATCAATCACAATCACATCGTTTCCTCTACCAATTAACTTATCCACCAAATGACTTCCAACGAACCCAGCACCACCGGTAACAACCACTCTCAACCTCCTTCCGCCGATTCCCGCCGGAACACGTCCCACTCTACCGGAACCTCCACTTATTTCGTAGCGGGTCAAGCCACCAGATCTGGCAATGAAGGAATGGGCCTCTGGCGGGCCTATACGAGAGAGCGTGGGCTGAATGATGAAAAAAGTTGAACCAATTAAAATTCCTACCAGAATGAAGAGAAGACGTTGTTCACGTAAAAGATAGTTGATGGATCTGGGAAGCGTTCTTGTGTGCTTCATCGATTTAGGTGAGTATGGTGGAGTTCCGCCTTGTCCGCTTCCCATTTCTTCTTCCCTTCTGTGATTCAAACTCGCTTGCTTGTGTAACTGTTTCATGTTTTCTTTCTTTCGTTTTCAGGATCAAAGTCACAATCAATTAATAACGTCAAAATAAAAAATTAAAAAACAAATTTATTATTACAATTTCTATTTTTTTTTACACCAAACAAACGTTAACTGCAAATCTGCAATCCTTTTGAGGCAAACACACAACAAGAACCAAATGCAGTAGCGGTGGTTAATAACGAAACACTCAACAGAAAGCGTGAAATTGAAGGTATTGAGCCTCTATCATGGATGCTAAAGTTTTTCAACGTGTAGTGACTATGACTTTTCCTTATCTTACCTTAAAAAAATGTTAACAATTTTAAACTAAAAATAAATAAATTGCGATAAGTATAATGTTCTATTTTTAGTCAGCTCTCAGCATCACTAGCGTGTAGCTATTCATTGTTTGGGTCTTGCATCTTACATCTCTTTTTTTTTTTGAGAAAAAAGGGGTTACACCACCAAACACAAGCCAATTACACAAGCACTCTACCCATTTTATCCTCTATTAAACCACAAAGGATAAAATGAGGGGCAGTTTCGAAAATTACACTATTACTATTAATAGATAAGCTAAATTTAGCTAAAATATTTGCAATTTTGTTTAATTCCCTAGGTACTTTAGACCATTTAACCATGCAGTCTGTAACACCCCGATTTTGAGAGCGCTAGTAAGTGAACTCAACTCATTATATGAGATACTTTTTGAAAAATACACTTCCTGCCTCTCTCTGAGAACATATATTTTTTTTTTAAAATCAATTTCAAAACAATCAGAGTATTGCAGCATTTTCGAAACATGATTTCTCTCTTAATGTAATATACAAGAATTAAATCTGAAATATGACATATATAAATTTGTTTTCCCACGCCAGTATGTTACCTGTTTTCAAAAGAAATGTACAATGCAAAGACAGAAGTGTTTGAAATAAAAACCCGCACAATCTAGTACTGGCTATCTTTACTAATACATATACGGCAATGCACATACAAGAACTGATTAAGAACCATACACTTGAGGATTTTCCAAAGTGACGACAAAAGAAGACATCTACGCTGATCAAGCACTCTATAGGCAACACCCGGTTAGGACCTCGAGGAGTCCACCAATACTCCACTATGAAAGGACACCGACCACTGCAACTTTATCTGTAAAAACTAAACTATGGTCCTCCAATAACTGGGTTGACATCCATTACATTGGAGAACCACAGGCAATGGTCATCTTCTAGAATATGCATACACAAATATACAACAACTCACATGTACATAATCAATTCACATATACATAATACTAACAAGTTTCAAACAACATTCTAACAGCTCAACTCCAACTACACGACACACCACTCCATATCCTAATCCAATGCCTGTATGTCAATGCATATGATCCCGGGGTATACTACACCAAAAAGTGTTGTGCTTCTCTCTATGATACTGCACAACGGATCTACGATCCAAATATTGGTGTGTTTCTCCCTATTATACTGCACTTGTGTAGTACTTCTCTCCTCGATACTGCACTACACCCCATGATAGAAACTCAGGTGTGCTTCTCTCATCGATATTGCATCATATGGTCACTTCTCTCATTGATACTATGCCACATCCGGTATGGTACTTCTCTCATTGATACTGTACTATACCAACCTTGTAAGACATGTACTTGGATCAACGATCCAAATATGGGTGTGCTTCTCCCTATGATACTGCACTTGTGTAGTACTTCTCTCCTCGATACTGCACTACACCCCATGATAAAACTCAGGTGTGCTTCTCTCATCGATACTGCACCATGTGGTCACTTCTCTCATCGATACTGCGCCACATCCGGTATGGTACTTCTCTCATCGATACTGTACTATACCAACCTTGTAAGACAGATACTTGGATCTACGATCCAAATATGGGTGTGCTTCTCCCTATGATATTGCACTTGTGTAGTACTTCTCTCATCGATACTGCACTACACCCCATGATAAAACTCAGGTGTGCTTCTCTCATCGATACTGCACCATGTGGTCACTTCTCTCATCGATTCTGCGCCACATCCGGTATGGTATTTCTCTCATCGATACTGTACTATACCAATATTTTCTTACGATCCAACATCGTACAACTCCGTAAGTATCTCGTGTCCCACGCTAATCATTCCAATAGCTTCCTCAAGTCACCACCAACAAATTTCCTCTTAAAGTCTCCCTCGAAATCTCACTCTAACCTCCCTAACTTTTCATTTTTTTCTCACTTCTCAAAACAATTCTCCATTAGTTCAAAAGTCATAATTTTCATAATATTAACTCATCTTGATTTCAACCTCTCAAAAGGATTCCTATTGTTTCTCAAAGATTTTCCATTTGTTTCGCATTTCTTAAGTCACTTTCTAACTACTTTTCAAAAATCTGAGACAAGTGCTACGCTCACTTTTATAAGGTCTCCTTTAAGTTTCTTTTTCCGAAAATGATTTACTCAGTCACAGTAGAGGTCATACCTACATATGCCTCATCTAACCCTCCTTTCAAAGTCACTCCCAATCCACCGGACATCTCAATCACAGATCATCAACATCATATGTTCAATTCACAACATAGAACAACAACACACACACACACACACACACACACACACACACACATATATATATATATATATATATATAAACTCACAAAAGCCACAACACACACGTCCTCGTAGGGACCAACCAACACCAAATCACCAAAGGTCATAAACAAACAACACACAATTACCAACCATAAGCACAACCACAAACATATAATAGTAGCTAAAAAGAAGCCCTTACCTCAACAAGCTTTCTGAGTAATAATGCACGAACCTCGCCGGTATCACGTGCCCTCAACAAGCTTTCTAAGTAATAATACACGAACCTCGCCGGTATCACGTGCCCTTTCGTGATGAAAATCACGAAACACTGAGACTTTCCGCCACTCGAACATCCGACTCGCGAGACTCGAGAAATTCTCGCTTTGCACCTAGACACCATCAATGATCTCCTAGGCTTCATGCTCCTCACAAAAGCCCCAACTTTGATTCCAAATCTTTGATCTTGAACCATGAACTCCATCACCATTCCTAAACCTCCATGAATTACTATTCATCATCTTCAACCTCACATTTCTCATCACACATAAAACCCCAAATTTGGATTCAAAACCCTAACTCTCCCAATCTTTGATTCCTTCACTCCAAGCTAGTTACCAATCATATATTGGAACTTCCCTCACCTCTAGAACACTTGTTGAAGGAGGAAACTCAACATTTTCCCCCAATTTATTAACAAATTCGAAAATGGTAGGTTATGGGATAGTGGGTTGTTGTGTATGATTTTGGTGTCAAATTGAAGAGGAAGGTGAGGGGATTCTAATGGAACAAAGAAGAAGAAATTTGATGAATGTTTCCCCACCCTCTCGTAACCCTCTCCCTCTCGTAACCCTCTCCCTCTCTCACTTCTCCATTCTTTCTTTCTTTCCTTTCCTTCTACGGTTCCTTTCTTTTCATTTCTTTTTCATTTAAATACTCACATAAGTGAGAGTGAGGGTAAAAGGCTATTATACCCTTACTCTCTTCTTTATTTCTAATCAAACCCCTCTCTATCTTACTCAAATTAAAAACCCTACACCAATTAATAATTAATCTAACACTCAATTAATAAAATTATTAATTAAGCACTAAATTAAATTAATTGGGTTAACTTCAAAATAATTAACTTAATTATTTTGGGGATGTTACAGAGTCCACATGCACCATATTCCTTATCTCTTCAGTAATGGAAGAAAGAGAATGCTGCGTGTTTCCACCCACCAATTGTAAATGAATTGCTTCCTGTGAGTCAGACTCCACCCACAACCTTCGAGCTCCTCGCAAAATAGCCAGAGAAACACCATTGAAAATCGACATTAATTCAGCTTCCACCACCGAGCAACGCTCCAACTTCCTAGCGAAACTGAAGACGAACTCACCACGAGAGTCTCTCGCGACACCACCACGCCCTACTCTAAACCTAGCATTGTTATTGGAAGCATCAACGCTGATCTTGATCCAATTATGAGGAGGAGAACACCAAACTTCAGACGGGCGATCCATGTGTTGTGCGAAAAGTAGTTTGTGCAAGTGTACACAATCGCAACAAGTAATAGAGTGATAAGTAAAGATCGTTCCCACAGAGATTGTTGAGTTTACTTCTATATTTAAGTTAGTAATTAAGCTAGTGAGAAAAACAAGCAACAAAATAGTAAAATCAAGTTTTTAGTCATGTAGATAAAAAAGTATTGTGTGAAAACAGTAAAGAAAGTTCAAGAGTTGATAAAGTGAGTTGGACTGCTCTTTGCTAAGTAATTTCTCAGTAGTGAAATGCTATAACGTTAGACGTTATAGCGTTAAGTGCTGTAGCGTATGATTTTGTGCCTTTCGGTCACTGACGCCAGGGTTTTGTTACAAGACTCCTATGTCTAGGTTCTAAATAAGTTCACCCCTGTAGGAACCCACAGTATTCACCTTATGAACTATTGCTTCCATATGTCTAGAGTTAAGCAGAAGTTGTCTAAATGTCTTTAAACAACCTTTCATTCATATCAATCTTTGAGTTAGAATCGTAGACCATATCTGTACCTACGAATGTACCCATTTCAGTTGGCCAATCCCAAAACGAGTTTCAAAGCATTAAAGCACAAAGATTGAAACACAAACATCATAACGTTATATTAACAATACTAAAGAGTCATTACAAAGCTTAAAACAATCCAACTACTAAGTGTTTAGCTCATGATGAGCATCATCAACACAATACAAACCAAAAAGCTCATATTACCGAAAATGAAAAGAAGAAGCAAGGTTGCAAAAGATGCACGTAGTGGCCTCCTTCTCATGTGACGGGTTGCTGACGCTACAGCGCAGCTTCACAGCACTGGAAATGATGATCTTCTCTTGAAAAATAAAAGCTTGAAGTGGAGGATTAATGGAGGAGAAGGGTGTCAAGTTTTTCTCTCCAAAAACCCTCTCACTTTCGAAATCTATCTTGTGAGGAAGAAGAAGTGAGATATCTTTGTTTATTCTCTATAAAGTAGCTTTCCAAAAAGGTGACTATGACACATCTCACCAACTAAAGTGATCTTCCATCAACAAGTGGACAAGTGTTCCTATAAAGCCTTTTGGTTGGTGGATTCAGCAGCAAGTATATCCCTTAAATATGGGCTGAAGTGACATATAGTTTGAGCTCCAAAATTGTAACTTTTCTTTTTGATGTCCAGCTGGCCCACCGTCATATAGCGCTATAGCGCTTAACGATGTAACACTGAACAAAGGCATTAAAATTCTCACAAAGGCACCAAATGTGCCAAATGATAACAAATTAGCTTCTTACCCTTCTTTTACACTTCTTAACACATATTTACATATTTAACCACATAATTACTTAATAACTCACTTTAACTTAAGCCTAAAGAATATAAATAACTCATATAAATATGAGTTATCACACCCCCAAACTTAAACCATTGCTTGTCCTCAAGTAATGACACTTGATAAAGATAACAACTGAATAAAAATAGAATAACAACTGAATATCAAGACCAAACTAGTTGCACCTTTAAATCAGACAGATTTTCAAAATTGCTCTCATTAGGCCAAACTTTCAGATTCACACCCAACACACACACACACCATTGCTTTTCACAACATCTAGAATTATTACAGCTCAATTGTGAGTGTGTGACTACTAGGCTTAGTTTAGTTCCTAGCTAGTTTCAACATTTCCCCTAGCCTTGGAAAGAGTGGCCTTCTTTTGGTTTAGCCAAAGAATTTTTCAAAAAGGAGAGTAGACTAACAACTTCTCATAAGACTTGAGGGGCTTCAAAGCACAACAAAGGGCTTGATTAGGCATTTCAGATCTTTGGCCAGTGCACTAACTATTGATTTGGCGATTTCTCAGCGCTATAGCGTTAGATGCTACAGCACTGGTGACTTGATGAACAGATTCAGCTGCAATGCCCTCATTACTGAACTCCTTATTTGCATTTCTTTCTTTCTTTATTTTTTTCTTTTATTTTCTTTCTCTTTTTTTTATATGCATTTTTGGAACAGTTCAGCATTTGTTTCGGGCAATTGCAGCTAATTACAATATACATGACCAATTGACAATACATTTGTATAATTTGTGAGCCTATTGCACTGACCATCATATAATCTTCATACCTAGCCTTAATATAACCGATGCACCCCCAAACTTAGCTTCAAATGCTACTCTCATTTTTTAGTAAAAACTTGACTAAACCCTATATATCATTCCTAGCTAGCTAGGTTCCTTGCTAAGCCTAGAGTTTGAGTGTAGAAGCAGTAATAAAACCAGTCATTGTTCAAACAAGGCTACTCTACTCAAAACACATAATCATCATTAAATTTAGCCCAACAAGTACAACTTCTATTACTGAAAAATTTAAAAATTGCAACTAATCATGCCTTTTTATTCAAACAAAACATAACATTGACATTTATAAGGTCCTCCTCCCAACTTAAGACCTAGCAGTGTCCCCACTGCTCATTCATGCTAAAGGGAGAGTCCTATGACTAAAACTCAACAGAATTAAAAACAACAGAAATAAAACTCTAAACATACTGTTAGATGCAAGAACAGACACTATAGCACCTAACAGGTTTATTGAAAACAGGCAAACAACATATATATATATATATATATATATATATATTAGAAGGGTTAGAGTACTTGTTTGCTAACCCAGATTTGAGCCTTTTGCTTGCTCTGGTGGGCACTGTGGTGGCTCTGCTACTGGATGCATTGGGCTTCTTCTTTGGTGGTTTCTTTTCTCACTTCGCAAAATTCACTCCTGCACAAAAGAAAAATTAAAAACACAAAATTGTTAGTTCAAATCCATGGGTTGCCTCCCATGAGCGCTTGCTTTAAGAGTCTTCAGCCAGACTAAGTCTTGTTGGTAGGTATCTTTGGCTAATGGCGGCTCTGGTGTAGGAGAGGGGACCCAATCATTTGCTACAACAGAATTAGGTTCCTCCACAACAGATTTAGGCACCCTTGGCCTCTTTTTGGCCACCATTTTTGTTCTTGCAACTTTCTTTGGTGCTACAGCAGATGCTGCAGCACTGCCTTCTGATACTGATGCTATAGCACCACATGTGACAGCATTTACTCTCTGCACTTTAGTTTCCAATAGCATTGGTGGTTGCTCTGTGGCAAGTTGAGTTTTGGGTGGATTTTTCTTCTATGAGACTGAGATGATTTTTGTTTTGGTGAGGGAAGTTTATTAGGAGATGGGGACTTGTGTAGAGTGGGTTGTTTTGGAAATGAGGAAGGTATTTGAATAAGGTTTGATGGTTTGGCTTGAGGTAAAGATAGATTAATGACTGGAAGGTGTTATAGGTGGAGGGGATGGTTCTTTGGTTGGTGATGGTTTAGGTGAAGGTGTGGTGGAAAGGTTTTGGGTGGGTTGTGTGATTTGATGCAAAATGGGGGATACTTCCTTACTTCCCTTTTCTTTCTTATTATGCTTTCCTTCATCTTTCTCATCATCTTCTTTTTAACTATTTTAACCACATTCTCAACACCTCAGCTACGAGTGCTATACCACATGGTGCTACAGCATCAGAAATCTGCATAATTGACAGCACATACATACCACAAGTCTTCTTATTCATACCTGTAATACTAAAAACAAAAACACACAAAACATAATTAGTCCTAAAAATTTGGGTTGCCTCCCAGTAGCGCTTAGTTTAAGAGTCATTAGCTAGACTTGACATTCAAAACCCAAGTTAGGGTGGATAATAGGACAAGAAGAAAATATCATCCTTCCGCTTTCTCTTTTTGGTCAGAAATCCCATGTATTTGGTATAGGGCAGCAAGTGTTCCCATGCCCCAACCAATAAGCATTTGGGATAGGAATTCCCCCTCTCTTGAAAAAATTGAAGCTCATTTTGCGGAGGACTATTTTCTTCAATTACCAAGGGTTGAGTCTCAACTGTCATATGACTCTTTTCATACCTCAACCTTGGTTTTTCTTTCTTGTCACTATTTTTGAATTTTTCTTTTTCTACAACTACACAATTTTTTTTGTTTTTCTTCCACTATTTCCAAATGACCACATTCAAGTTCACACTCTACACTCTCTTTTTCTTCCTCTTGCTCAACCACATCTTCAATACAACTCTCTTCTTTTAGATTCTCCATTATAGTCTTAAAGTGAGCCTCTATATTCTTACACGAAGCTTCAAAGTTGTCACGCTCCACCTTCATATGTTCAATGGAATGAGCTAAGAGTTCTTTGAAATTATCTTCCTTTTGCTCAACCACCTCTTCAATACAACTCTCTTCCATATTCTTGCATGACACTTGAAAGTTGCCACTATCCACTTTGATATCTTGAAGGAATTGAACTAAGAGTTCTTTTAAATCAGAGTTGTCCTCATGTAATGGTTCGGTTTGAGCTTGAGAATATGAATCTTACTCACACACAGCATTTCCCATGCCATAATCCATATTTTGGGCTGTCACGGGCATGAAATTTGTCTCATAACAGCCCTTTTCATGTTCATCCCCATGGAAGTCATAGTTGAAACAATGTTGTTGAGCATTCAATTCTTGCATAAAGGAAAAACTCCAATGGTCCATGGCATAAAGTGGAAATTTATATATTTTTTTCAAACACTAAACACAAATAACAACAAAGAGAAACACACTACAAACACAAAACACAATACAACTTAGAAAAAAAATTGTTGAAAAACAGAACAAACTAATAAAAGAATCTAAACTAACTAAACTTACTAACTAAACAATAGAAATTAACTTTCACAATCCCCGCCAACGGCGCCAAAAGCTTGTGCGAAAAGTAGTTTGTGCAAGTGTACACAATCGCAACAAGTAATAGAGTGATAAGTAAAGATCGTTCCCACGGAGATTGTTGAGTTTGCTTCTATATTTAAGTTAGTAATTAAGCTAGTGAGAAAAACAAGTAACAAAATAGTAAAATCAAGTTTTTAGTCATGAAGATAAAAAGTATTGTGTGAAAACAGTAAAGAAAGTTCAAGAGTTGATAAAGTGAGTTGGACTGCTCTTTGCTAAGTAATTTCTCAGTAGTGAAGTGCTATAACGTTAGACGCTAAAGCGTTAAGTGCTGTAGCGTATGATTTTGTGCCTTTCGGTCACTGACGCCGGGGTTTTGTTACAAGATTCCTATGTATAGGTTCTAAATAAGTCCACCCTTGTATAATGAGGAACCCACAGTATTCACCTTATGAACTATTGCTCCCCTATGTCTAGAGTTAAGCACAAGTTGTCTAAATGTCTTTAAACAACCTTTCATTCATATCAATCTTTGAGTTAGAATCGTAGACCATGTCTGTACCTACGAATGTACCCATTTCAGTTGGCCAATCCCAAAACGAGTTTGAAAGCATTAAAGCACAAAGATTGAAACACAAACATCATAACGTTATATTAACAATACTAAAGAGTCATTACAAAGCTTAAAACAATCCAACTACTAAGTGTTTAGCTCATGATGAGCATCATCAACACAATACAAACCAAAAAGCTCATATTACCGAAAATGAAAAGAATAAGCAAGGTTGCAAAAGATGCACGTAGTGGCCTCCTTCTCATGTGACGGGTTGCTGACGCTACAGCACAGCTTCACAGCGGCTGGAAATGATGATCTTCTCTTGAAAAATAAAAGCTTGAAGTGGAGGATTAATGGAGGAGAAGGGTGTCAAGTTTTTCTCTCCAAAAACCCTCTCACTTTCGAAATCTATCTTGTGAGGAAGAAGAAGTGAGATATCTTTGTTTATTCTCCATAAAAAGTAGCTTTCCAAAAAGGTGACTATGACACATCTCACCAACTAAAGTGATCTTCCATCAACAAGTGGACAAGTGTCCCTATAAAGCCTTTTGGTTGGTGGATTCAGCAGCAAGTATATCCCTTAAATATGGGCTGAAGTGACATAAAGTTTGAGCTCCAAAATTGTAACTTTTCTTTTTGAGGTCCAGCTGGCCCACCGTCATATAGCGCTATAGCGCTTAACGCTGTAACACTGAACAAAGGCATTAAAATTCTCACTAAGGCACCAAATGTGCTAAATGATAACAAATTAGCTTCTTACCCTTCTTTTACACTTCTTAACACATATTTACATATTTAACCACATAATTACTTAAGAACTCACATTAACTTAAGCCTAAAGAATATAAATATGAGTTATCAGCATGCAATTCTGGAAACAAGGTCAGAAATTACGAAACACAAGCCTTGTTGTTGTTGATTGTTTCTGCCAGATCCTTAGCTCTCATCCACATATATCTGAAATTAGTGACCTTGCCATTGAACACCGCGTCGTTTCGAGCTTGCCAGATGACATCCAAGGTCACACCAAAGGTAATATTATACTCCAATTTGTTGAATCATCTCTGTTGTACCTGCATAAATTTGTTTCCAACCACACACACCAGTTGGTAGTATTATAGAAATCGGTAGGGTTAGGAATTTGCAAACAACTCCATAGATTTCTAATTCGGTTACAGTCTCTGAAGGTGTGGAAGAAGGACTCAGCATCACCCCCACAAATTGGGCAAAGGTCACAGGTAGTCATATGCCTTCGATTACTCTTAGAATTTGTCAACAAACTTTTGTTCATAGCTTTCCATATAAACAATTTAATTCTTTCAGGGCCCTTCCATTTCCAGATGGCAGCAAAGTTACCTTCAGAAGGCAGGGGAGGCTCTTTTTTGATGGCTAAGTAAGCTGAGCTAGTTGTAAAGAATCCATCAGGAGTGTTTAGCCATCTGAATTCATCATCAGTGTTGAGTAATCTAGGAGGCGGAGTCTTCAGAATGGTGTTCATCACTTCAACAGGTAGAAATTCTCTCAAGACTAACTGATCCTAATTGCCTTGACTGTTGATGAAATCATTGACCCTTCTTTGGCATAAATTGTCATTGAGGGGTTGAGTTACATAGTTGATTAAGGGATTGTCATTTGGCTTCCAAATGTCCTCCCAAAACCTAGTAGTTTCCCCATTACCAACTTTCCAAACTAGACTCTTTCTAAGAGAATCCCAATTGGCAGATATTCCCTACCAAAAATTAGACCCAGTTTTCTTTCTATCAATTTTAGGAAAGTCCCTACCAATGTTGTACTTCCCTTGAATGATAGATTTCCACAGAGTAGGATTTGGAGAACAAAGATTCCAAGCAACCTTCATCATGAAAGTTGAGTTTAGATCTCTCATAGTTCTAAGACCTAGCCCCCCTTCCTTCTTTGGTTGACAAATTCTCTCCCAACTGATAGAGTGGAACCGTCTCTGGCCATTATCCTCACCCCAGATAAACCCTCTGCAAATATTTTCAATGTCATCACACACTCCTTTAGGAATAACACAAGACTGCATTACATAAGAAGGGAGAGCTTGGAGGACAGATTTAGTAAGAGTTACACGCCCAGCCATAGAAAGAGTTCTGGCTTTCCAAGAACTCAATATGTTGCTCACCTTATCAATAATGAACTGAAAGGTATTCTTTTTGACCCTTTGGTGGAATAAGGGAATTCCCAAGTATTTGCCCAAGTCACAAGTGAATTGAAAACCCAACTTATCCTTTATCTCCATCTTGTGTTGGAAAGCCACATTGTTTGAGAAGAAGATTCTAGTCTTATCAAGACTAACTTTCTCCCCAGAAGCTTGACAGAACCGTTGAAGAACATGGTGAATAACTTCTGCCTGCTCCACAGAAGCCTCAGTAAGGAGCAGTAGATCATCAACAAAGGCTAGATGAGAGATGGGGGCATATAGGGGAAATCTTGATAGGAGACCATTTATTTTCCGTAATCTCAGTCTCAGTTAGGTGAAATAGCCTTTCAAGACATAGCACAATAAGATACGGAGAGATTGGATCTCCTTGTCTAATTCCTCTTGAAGGAGAGAATTCCTCAAAAGCTTCCCCATTCCAAAGAAGCCTCATTTTTGGAGAAGAAATGCAATTCCATAGCAAATTAATTAGATTCTCAGGCAATCCAATAGCTTTCAAGGTATCAATAATAAAATCCCATTGCAATCTGTCATATGCTTTCTCCAAATCAATCTTAATAGCCATCCACCCTTTAGCACCTTTCCTAGCTCTCATTGAATGGAAAATTTCTTGTGCCACTATAATGTTGTCATGCCCTTGTCTTTTAGGAATGAAAGCACATTGAGCACGACCAACAAGGGTATTGAGAGATTCTGAGTCTAGCTGATATGATCTTAGTAATGGTTTTGTAGGACACATTACAAAGACCAATAGGTCTAAAATGTTTCATGGAAGTCACCATATCAATTTTTGGAATCAGGGTTATGAAAGTTTTGTTTAGGTCTGCAACCAGCTCCGGGATTCTCAAAAATTCTGTGAATAAGAGCACAAAAGGAATTGCCAACCTTGCTTCCATTGACTTTGAAAGAAAATAGCCTGAAAGCCATCAGGTCCAGGAGCTTTCAAGGGCCCAAAACTCTTAACAATGTCATAGATTTCCTCATTAGAGACATTCCTAGCCAACTTGTTAAAAACAGAATTTTCAAGCATAGGAAAACAATTAGGAATAGGCTCAGTAGTAGTATTCCCTTGTGCAGAAAATAAATCTTGAAAATATCTGGTAGCATTCAATTCAAGCTCAGCAGGAGTATCAAACCAAATCCCATCCTCATTCTGAATTGAAGTCACATGATTCCTTCTTCTTCTAATGGTAGTGATCCCATGAAAATAACGAGTATTTCTATCCCCAAACTCTAGCCATTTAGACCTAGACTTTTGGTACCAAAAGATCTCATCTTGAGCAAGGATAGCTTCATATTGATGCCAAATTTCTTTCTGCCCAAGCACAATGTCCTGATGCCACCTTCTAGTAAGCTGCTTGTCAATCTTCCTCAGCTGCCTTTGTAATTGCTTTTTCTTTTCAAAGATATAGCCAAAGGTTGCTTTATTCCAATCCTTAAGAGCTTGTTGAGTGGATTAGAGTTTGATAGGAAATTCAGTCTTAGGTAAGTTCCAAGCTTCATTCACAACTCTATCAAAATCATTGTGTGTTAACCAGGCTGCCTCAAAACGAAATGGTCTTCTATGTTTGTTGTTAATGGGAGTAGCAGCAAACTTAATTAATAGGGCTCTATGATCAGATTTGTAAGAAGGTAGGTGATGGAGAATAACATCACTGAATCTGATTCTCTAGTTTAGATTGATGAACATTCTGTCCAATCTTTTTCTTGTGCCATCCATTTCCCAAGTGAAAGGGTCACCAGAAAAACCAGCATCAATAAGCACACAAGAGTTGATAGTTGTAAGAAGACCCATTTCCTGCCTTAAAGGATTACGAAGAGGAGGACCTGCCTCTCAGCATCGCAAGTAATAGCATTAAAGTCTCCAATAATAGCCCAAGGTTCAGAAATATCTTCATGAATTTCCCTTAGATCCCTCCACAAGTCTTGTCTTTTAGAATAATGAGGAGAACCATACACAGCAGTTAGCAACCAGTCTTGATCATTTTGGTGTTTGACTCTCATATAGATGGGTTAAGAAGTGGAATGTTGAATCTGAACACTCCAGTAATTAGAATCTCATAAGCACCATAAACTACCAGACTGACCATTTGCATCCACAATGAAAGCATTATCTAAGCCACATTTCTTGGCAATCTTTTTAGCCATAGCTCCACTAGTGTGAGTTTCCCCCAAAATCATCAAAGAGAAGAAAAAAAATCTCTTTTAATATCTTTAATAAGGCCAGCAAAACCTTTGCTGGCAGTACCTCTGCAATTCCAGCAGATTATATTCATTGACAAGACTTGGAATTTTGAGGTTCCACTGTAACACCCCTTTTCTAATAACCTCACTTTTTAATAAAATCAGAGTCTTTTTTTTTTTTGAAAACAATTAAAGTGAGTGCTACACTTACTCCATAAAAATCAAGATACATAACACCATAAGAAAAGTTTAGTTCGCATTAACTAAATCCAATCACCACCAGCAGCGGAATAATAATGAGTTCTAAAATTTAAAACCAATACATCACCAATAAAATCTAACAGTTTTAGGAAAAATAATGCATAGACATAGGACACCCCCCCCTGGTGCTACGTATCAGAGCGTGACACTTCCTACCAGACGAAGGCATAAAGGAATCCTTCACTCGTTATTACCTGCACGTTGCCGACATAAGAAGCAACATAAAAGCAGTAGGGTGAGTCTCTTTTCATAATTAATAACATATGGGAATTAAGCACTGCATAGGAAAAAGGAAACCAGGCACACCAATTCACAACAATGGGAACAATCACATCAGCATTCTATTTCCAAGCAGCACTATACAATATATGATTATGCATGTAATGCAACCCAAAACTCCACGGGTACATGCATGTCGGATCCGTCACCAAATACAAATAGGCCGTAGCCTCTACTCACCAAATTAAATTAGGCCGTAGCCTCTGCTCACCAATAATGCACATGTTTCATGAGATGCTATGGGAATGCATCACAACACACCAAGTCCAATCAATTCACCATTTTAAATTCATAATATCACCATAGTACATTAATCAACTCACCAAATTAAAATTAGGCCGAAGCCTCTGCTCACCAATCTCACCTCATCCCACTCACCAATTCAGCTCACCACTCACGCCAACACCAATTCAAATAGACCAACTTAGGACATTGACACGACATAGGGAAAGTGGGTAAAAATAGCCATTTGGACACTTGAACACCATCAGCCCAGAAACACCAGTAAAATAATTTATTTTTGCATAAAATTGAGACCATTGGATAGACACTGAAATTTGCTTCGAAACGCATTTTGAACCGTTAAATTTGGATAACCGAGTCAAAAGTTACATTAAAAACAAAATAGGAAAAATATTTAGACATCCTGGAAACTGGCGCATGGGCGCTGGGCGCCCAGGGGCAACACAGAACTTGGCGCAGGGCGCTGGGCGCCCAGGAGCAACACAAAAAAATTTGGCGCATGGGCGCTGGCGCCCAGGAGAGGCAACACGCACAGGCGCATAGGCGCTTGGCGCCCAGGAACAACACGCGCACAGGCGCTAGGCGCCCAGGAAACAGTGCGCGCACAGGCGCATTGCGCCCAGCACAGCACACGGCGCCCAGGCACTAGGTGTCATACCCCAATTTTGTCCAGCTTAGATCAAAACCCTAATTTTCCACAAAAATAAATAAGTTGAGGAGTGAGAAGCATCATGCATTGCATTTTGAGTCCTAAAAGTCATTCCAAAGTTTCTAAAATCATTTTTAGAGTTGAAATGCACTTTTTGGGTAAATCAGGTTTTTTTTGAGTCCAAAAGGGTATTTTGGTCATTTCACATTAAAAATGATAATTCCTCATGAAGGTCATTGAGCATGCATTCTAAGATTCTAGAGGTCATTTCTAGAGTTATAGATTCATTTTGAAGTGGAAACGCATTTTTCGGGCAAATTAGGGTTTTAGCGTCAAAAAGGGTATTTTGGTCAATTGTAACGGTTTTGTTCAAAAAGGCTCAAAAAAAATATATATAATTAAAAATATGAAATCTGAAATCAGAAATGAAAAATGAATAATAAAATAATATTGCATTCATGCGCATCCAGATACCCAAATGCATGCATTTCATGCACCATCCAGGAAGTTGCTTCGGACCAGAGGGTCCCAAAAATCTTATTTTTCAGAAAATCAACATCAGCAGTGAGTTAGTAAACTCCATCAACCCAGAGTTAGTAAACTCCATCAACACAGAGTTAGTGAACTCCTTCCACAGATCACAACATCGTGTACGAGCACGCGATGGATCCATCAGACTTCGTCAAGTCCTTCGGATTAGTTGTGTCAGCCTAAGGCATAGCGTAAATCCATTGATCAAATCAGTTCCGGACCTGATGTTGATCGGTCGCTCGAAAAGGCCACCCCCCCCCCCCCCCCAGAGCTCGGACTCGACAAGAGTTCGTTAGAAGGTTTTAGGCAGCCTCCGAATTCCCAATTTACCGCTTTCTGCACGCCAAGTTCCCGTTTTACTTTTCTGTCTGCACGCCAAGTGCCTGTTTTACTTTTCTGTCTGCACGCCAAGTGCCTGTTTTACTTTTCTGTCTGCACGCCAAGTGCCTGTTTTACTTTTCTGTCTGCACGCCAAGTGCCCTTTTTACTTTTCTGTAAGCACGCAAGTGCCCATTTTACCTTTTCTGTCAGCACGTTAGTGTTCATTTACTGTTTTCGCATCGACACGAAAGTGTCTACCTTTCCAAAAAAGAGGGAGAAAATTCGGGTTTCTCCAAATGGACAAAATTGGTATAATTTCTGAATTCTTTATTTCTATTTTACCTTCGAAATATGTCTCGCGCAATTCATATTTCTTGGTAAAATCCAAATAAAGAGGGGCAGCTGTCATACCCCAATTTTGTCCAGCTTAGATCAAAACCCTAATTTTCCACAAAAATAAATAAGTTGAGGAGTGAGAAGCATCATGCATTGCATTTTGAGTCCTAAAAGTCATTCCAAAGTTTCTAAAATCATTTTTAGAGTTGAAATGCACTTTTTGGGTAAATCAGGTTTTTTTTGAGTCCAAAAGGGTATTTTGGTCATTTCACATTAAAAATGATAATTCCTCATGAAGGTCATTGAGCATGCATTCTAAGATTCTAGAGGTCATTTCTAGGGTTATAGATTCATTTTGAAGTGGAAACGCATTTTTCGGGCAAATTAGGGTTTTAGCGTCAAAAAGGGTATTTTGGTCAATTGTAACGGTTTTTTTCAAAAAGGCTCAAAAAAAATATATATAATTAAAAATATGAAATCTGAAATCAGAAATGAAAAATGAATAATAAAATAATATTGGATGTTTATTGTATTTTTAGAATTAGGGCTAAGTCCTTTTAGGTGTTTTTTGCTTTTATCCATTTTTGGCCAAAGTAAGTACCAATCTCACAAGCAAACCATCTCCCTCACTCCACCCTCATGCCCTTCACTTCAGCCCCATCAAGTGCACATCACAAAAAAAGCCTTTCATCATGACAAGCACACCTTTGAATCCAATAACATTCAATACACAACATGTGTTTTTACCTTCCTTCTCTCTACACCACAAAATACACACTAATTCCTTTACTTCCCTCACACAACCCTTAACCCATGAGAGCTTGAGGCTACTCTCATTTCAGACCCTAGCACACAATACTCTCCTCTCCTCTCTCTCAAAAAACGAAAACCCTCTCCTCCATCTTCTCTACACAATTTCTTCAACCATAAAATAAAAAAGCTTGATAATCCTTCATCATTTTCAATAACTCTCCTTCCAAGCTTCCATAATCATCCAAGTTTCATCAAAATCCACCCAAGGAAGAGGATTTGCGTGAGGATCTAGATTGTTGGAGGTGTTCTTCAAGTGTTCTTGCTCCTATTTTACATCTTTATTCCTTTTCTAGTTATTTCTTGAGGTAAGCCTATTATCTCTTGCATTTTTAATTATTAGCATGTAAATCTTTCTTCTACTCCTCTTTCCCTTCTCAAAAGGCTTAGAGGACTTGTTTCCAACATTATGACAAGGACATTGGGAGCCTTGGGTGTTGGCAATGAGTCCTTGGCCTTGAGGGGAACTTTCTTGTGTTTTTAACCATGTAGTTTGTATTTTCACACTCATTTTCTCACTTTTCCATAAATAAAGGGCTTTCACATATTATATGCATCTTCTTGTTCATATCATAACTTGCAAGTTGAATTTTGGCTTGATTTATGGGTGTAGGGGTTTCGGTTTTGAGCCTTAGAATTTAGGGTTTTTGTTGCTTTCTTTTCACTCCTTGATTTATGTAAATAAAATGCATGATGTGCTTGATTTGCATGATTTGTTCTATGTGTTGATTATGAGTTTTGGCATGAAAAATTTGGTGTTTATGCTCATATAGGGGTTCGGCCATAGAGCCCATTTTTGTGCATATCTTAGTGCTCAAAATGTGTTGTTTGATCTTGTGTAGATAAGTGTAATTGTGTTAGTGTGTTTTTGACTTTTAATCACCTTTTTACATTTTTACTTTACCATTTCATTAAGTAATTACCATTTACTTTTTTACATTTTTACTTTACAATTTCATTAAGTAATTACCATTTACTTTTTTTTACATTTTTACTTTACCCTTTCATTAAGTAAATACCATTTGCCTCATGCATTTTTACTTTACCATTTACTAACTTTTTACTAAAAGTTTTACTACTTGTCAATTTGCAAAAATACCCAAAACATTCTCACACTTTGCATTTCATCACTTGTGTGACACATTCTTATGTTTGCACATTAATACTTGCATACTTTCATATGCTTACATGTTCATGCATTCATATATGCTTATGCCTCTTGCATTCTCATACTCTCTTACATGTTCATGCATCCATTAATATTATGTCTTGCATTCATTATCATATGATCATGCATTCATTAACATTATATCTTGCATTCATTTTCACATGTTCATGCATTCATTAACACTATGTCTTGCACTCATTTTCATATGTTCATGCATTCATTAACATTATGTCTTGCATTCGATAATACTCATTCGTTCCTTGTATGCTCATGCATTCACATGCTTGCCTAATCATGCATCATTGCTCACATGTTCATTCACCTAACCTAGAATACTCTATGCCTATGATTAATTGTATTTCTTTGTTCTTGATGCCATTTGAATGTCTTGACTTAATTGTGCACAAACCCTTTTACACAATCATGTGCCCTTATAAGACTACCAACATGTGTAGCATAGAGGTATATGTGCCCCTCTTGAGATTGCTCCCAACTTGTGTAGCAATTCCCCTTCACACACAAACACAATTGTTTTGAGAACTTTGCCTCGCATCTTTGACAATTAAATCTCTTGATTATATCGGCATGCTTAATCTTAGTTGATGGTCAACATGTTCATGATTGCTTGATTAGTTGAATATGTTTGAACTTCATTCATGCATTTTGCATTTGGTTTTGGACATAGAATTCGATTGAAAATGATTTATTTATTTTCTAAAAACTCTTTTCCAAACCAATTAATTTTCAAAGCATTTTCAATAAACAAAAATAAGCAAGTAGTGGAGGTCACCCATAACCTTTGTTAGTTTGATCTCTATGAACGGTCTTCAATTTCGCATGAGTACTTAGCGATGATTACCCATAACCTTAGTTAGTTTAATCATTCGCTAATGCTCGTCCTACTTCAAAAACCTTTTCAAAACCAAAGAG
This sequence comes from Astragalus membranaceus, assembly GCA_039519185.1. Lineage (NCBI taxonomy): Eukaryota > Viridiplantae > Streptophyta > Magnoliopsida > Fabales > Fabaceae > Astragalus > Astragalus membranaceus. The sequence goes on along the minus strand of CM076847.1, from coordinate 83,025,191 downwards.
TTAGAACTACGTCGCTTTGATTCCCATTTGGGATACGTAGGAGCGAGCCACGTCCTCGTCAAGCACAACAAACCAAAATTAATTCGATTGCGAAAGCCCTTTTTGATCATCTAAAATAAAAACCGATTATCATTAATGATCACTCGCGCCGTTGCCGTTTGGTTGTTAATGATAATTTCATTTTCAAAAGAGTTAGTAGCGCGGCCACTCTAAACCGTTGTTGTTTGGTCGTCGCGAACACTCGAATCAAAAGCAAAACCGATTATCGTTAATGATCACTCGCGCCGTTGCCGTTTGGTTGTTAATGATAATTTCATTTTCAAAAGAGTTAGTAGCGCGGCCACTCTAAACCGTTGTTGTTTGGTCATCGCGAATCCTCACTCCTACTGCGAAAACTCATCTAAACAGACTAAAAAACAAAAACCTTTTTAGGACAACCAAGAACTACGTAGCTTTGAATTCTCCATCGCACCAGGAGATACGTAGGAGCGAGAGGCCAACTCTCGTCAAGCGCCAAAAATAAAAATTTTCATTAAGTCTTCTCACTCCCTTTTCAATAAAGAGGCAAAATAAAAACATTTTCAAATCAACACTTCAAACCACACATTTAATTAAAGGTTCCCTTTCGGTAGAAAGGAGGTACGGGGTGCTAATACCTTCCCCATGCCTAACCGACCCCCGAACCCATATCTCTAGTTTTCGAAAGACCATCCGCCTTGTCTAAAAGACCTTTTTTCAATGTTTTGGTCTTAAAATTAAAATATTGGTGGCGGCTCCATACCTTTTCCACGTTGTACAATGAGAAGTCCGAACCGGATTTTTTGGGGTGCAACAGTTGGCGACTCCGCTGGGGACACTTTTTTTTTTTTTAAAAAAAAAAAAAAAGACAAGGGTCAAGCCTAGTTAACTTTGATGTGTGGTTTTAAAATTAATTGAGTTGAAAGCTTTGTTTTACTCCTTCTTTATTTATTCACGATGCCGTGTTCATGCATTCCTCAATTCCCATGTCCCCTATTCTCTGCTCCTTTTCTTAAGGTAAAAACATGCGTTTCCTCCCATTCTATTATGATCCCTTCTTCTCCGCTCCCTTTCTTGAGGTAAGCAGTGCATATGACTGTTGAAATCTAGGTTGGATTATTGGTATTGTGATATTGAACCTTAGGGTAGACGACATGTTATTGTCTGCTATTGTTTGGATTGTTCTGGGTTTTCCTTTGCAGGTGGGGTACGTGTGGGTAGTTTTAAGCGGTATGCCCTTGCTGCATACACTCACACCTTATGCTTACTATGCTTTGAGAGGGGCCCAAAACCCAAGGTCTGACAAAACTTAGGAGAGTGGAAACGAGTAGTGACTGGCAATTGGACCGTTGTCCTTCTGACTCTCACGAAAGTTTCAGCCAGAGTATGCTCTTTCATGAGGCCTCACACCAGATGGCGTTCCATCGTTGTGGGTGCTATTGTGAGAAAGAATTAGCTCTGGTAACCTGGTGAGGAAGTGACTAGAACCCACATGGGAGGAACATTTGAGTTGTCCTAGAACTTAGGTCCCCACCTTCGTAGGACACAAGGGGCATACCAAATTGTGTGTTGCATTGTAATCTAGGCATGTTTTCAAAAAAAGAGAAGGGAATTTTTCCAAAGAAATAAAAAAGAAAGTAGAGAAAGAGCTGCCGTTGTAGCCTTTCTTTTGTCGGTCCGTACGAGGCAGTATGTGGTCCACTTTATTTTCAAAAAAGGAGAGAAAGAGTTGCCGTTGTAGCCTTTCTCTTACTAGGTCCATATGAAACCACGTACGGCCCGCATTTTTCAAAAAAAAAAAAAACAATTTGAACTAATGCCAATAAAGATTTTGCCCTAATCTGCTCATGCATAAAATATCACCATCATTTTGCATGCATCCCCGCATTGCATACAACATAAGCTTTTACAGTTCATGCATGCATCCTTGCATTTCATCAAAGTTTGTTTGCCGAGAATCCCAAAGTGACAAAGAATCTTGCCATAGGCATGGTGTGGAATCAAAAGTGAAACAGCGTACACTCCGAGGTTTTGTTTAAGTTTGAATGCATGGAATGTGCTTTGTTTCGCTTATTGATTCTAACCTTGTTGTGTTTCAAAGAAAAAATAATCAAAATCCACCGTTAAATCTATGGCAAGACATAGTACACCGTGATTCCCGGCACCAAGACAAACAGGAAATCATACATATTGCATTGCACTTGCATTCAAACAAGTATTAGCGCATACAGTCTTTTATCAAAAAAATCAAAAAAAATCAAGAAAAATAAAAAAATTGTTATTTTCCACAAGTTTTTAGAAAACATACTACATGCATTTTTTCTTTGCATTACAGAAATAATCAAATAAATATCTCATGTTGCATGAATTTTTATGACCACCAGAGAGTTAAAAGCTTTATTTTGGAGAGAAGCCATGCATGCTAAAGTCAAAATCAAATTTTGTACTGTACTCTTCAAATGAAAAGCTTATAATTCCCCGACGCGATAAATCCACATTCATCCATTCGCATTCTTATTTCATTCACATTTATTCATTTGCATTCTCATTTCATTCGCATTCTCATTCCATGCGTATTTATCCAGTTTGCATTCTCATTCATTTGCATATTTACATCATGCATAAAAAAAAATGAGCATAATTCTAGAGAAACAATAATAATTCTAAAAAAAAATTGTGATGAGAGGTGAGACGTTCTTGCGAAGTTTTTTTTTATTCATCTTTGGGAAAGTTTAGTCTTACTTAGTTGCAAACTCAAGGTGTTTCAAGGCACTCGGTTTTTCAAAACAGCAGTTTGTTCACATTTTTCAACAAAGCATTGCATCTCACCCACCCCCATGATGAATGACCGAAATGGTCCACAAAAATGTTTCTTTCACGTTTTAACTAATGTTAACTCTCTGCGAAGCATTCGTGTAGTAACTTTTGTGTGACATGTGTCTTTATTTTTGTTTGAGTCAGTTAGTGTCCCTACATTGTCATCATCCCTCGCCCAAGTCGAATCCCACCCTGACCACCCATAAAGTACATATCCCCCAGATTAGTGCATAGTTGGATTTTTGGTTGGCCCCCCCTAATGAAATACCACTCTTGGTCCTCCATACTGGGGCAAATTTGTCATCACTAGATATCTTGTTAACATTGTATTCCTTGGGTGCAAGTCTTTTTAAAAGTAAAAAAAAATCAAAAAAGCTGGTTAGGTCGGAAACTCGTAAGAGCGGCCTAAGCAAAAATTAGAGCATGAAAAGAAATGAAGAAAAAAGAGCAAATATATGAAAATAGATAAATTATTGTCCTGGGGTTTAATTTTTGAGAAAACAAGCAATCATGATTTTGAAATGAAGTTTGGCCATCATTCCATATCCGAAAACACCTTAAGCCAAAAATCCCAAAAATCTCAATCACCATAGACAAGGATCAATCTCACATCGAAAATTGTGTATCACCTTATCAGCTCACTTAGCTCAAAAGAAAGAGAAAGAAAAACCACACCAAAAAAAAAGAAGAAAGTGGAAAAAGAGAGGATTGAAAAGGAAATATCCTGAAAAAAGAAGCAAAAGTAGTAGAAATGGTGAGCTGATACCATTAAACGCATGAGAGATCCTTGTCTGAAATAAACCCTCAAACACTTCCTTTGGCCTATCCTCCATAAACCCTTGACCACGTTACAACCCTGAAACAGGTTCATTTTACCGTGAGGCACATAAGAGGTTCTCATCTCAATAAAACCTCAAATACCTCATTGAGCCTAATAACTCATTCTTTCATAAACCATTAACCTAGCCAAATCATACCACTAAAAAAAACATCCGCCCCATCAACCCCAAACACTTCATTAAGCTCAATCATCCCCTTCTCCACATCACAACCCTAAAAAGTCCACTCTGATCAATGACCGGTTGCTCCTGTTTTCTCAAAGTTTTAATCTTAGGACAAATAAGTTTATTTATTTATGACGTGTTTGCTCAAAAAAAAAAAACAAACAAGCAGAAAAAAGAAAGCTGCTCAAAAGAAAAACAAACTAGTAGAAAAAAGAAAGCTGCTCAAAAGAAAAAACAAACAATCAAAAAGGAAAGTTGGTAAAAAGGAGAAGGACTTGCACTCCAAGATGCATTCATGTTGCATTAAAACGAGGTCTAGTGGTCACCAAGTGGAGCCCCTCCTCATACTAAAAAGTCAAAACTTTCATTGCATTCGAGTTGTTCTTAAAGAGAACCAAAAGTGTGTACTAGGGGGCATTCCCTTCACCTCTCACTCCACTCAACTTTGGGGAGGTTTATTCATTGCCCACCCCATTCATATATCACCCTCAGTTCATAACCATCACCATAACTCTGTCGCCTTTCACAACCCCACTAGACGCAATCATTTGAAATACCATTCCAAAGTGGGGCAATCCCGTCACCCTTCACTCCACCTAAAGTCGGGGAAATTCGCCTTACGCCCATCTCATCCCCTCGTCATATTCACATCCATGAGACCACACCAGGGCAATTTCTCGACCCACCATGCTAAATACATCCTTTTGCAAACTCGAGTCGGGGCAACCTTGCTCTCGTCAAGATTGGGGCAACACCAAACGTCGTGGGTTGAGACAAAATCCCTTGTTTGCCACCCTTCATTCCAAAGTCATGGTATTTCCAATTCATTATTCCTCTACAACCCTGGCTGTTGTCACCACTAGACAGGGGCAAGTTATGCACTCATCACCAGTAGTCTAAATCGGGGCAGTTCCACCTTTCACGACTTTGGCAAAAACCTACCTTTCATACCCTCACGTGTCATATCTGTCATACCAAGTCAACTGACTCATTCATCTGTATTTTCCCTACTCTACATGTTTATGCTTCAAAGAGAGAGAACACAAGTTAATAATGTGAAGTCAGAAACTCACTCAGCTAACTTTGTGGACCTAAAAATTAATCATCATGGGGCACCATCATAGGAGAGCAAAATAAGCGAGTCTGCAAACACGGTCAAATAGTTTTTGCACATCAGTGTCTGTGAATAACAACCTTGAGATTGCCATGTCTGAATTCAAACCTCTTTCCAAGGAATGATTATTCCAGAGCACTCACCTCTCTACCCCTCGCATCGAAAGTCTCATTTCTCATCTCAAAACAAAACACATTTGCATGCATACCATATCATAAATCATTGCACCATACATTGTATTTCAACAACAAGTCATGCATCTGCCACAACTATTGCATTTAAGCATTACCTGTGCGCATTCATCCATTTATTCAAAAAAAAAAAGAGAGAAAACCAAAAAGGCAAAAATCATCCACATTGCACCCGTTGCCCCCACCAAAGCATAAATCATTCCATCATGCAGCCAGCAGTACATTTGCATTCGCATGTTATCTGTGTTCGCACACACAGCTTATCAATTTCTGTTTCCGACCAACTTCAACATCCATCATTCACGGGCCTTTTGTAGTCCATTTACTTTCACATTGCACACCTGTAACACTTTTTTGCTTCGATAGACGTGACAAGTGCCGGTCTCATCGTTGCCAAAAGCTTTCTACATCACCGATCATATCATTTGCTACGCATTCATGTGTTTCCTTTATTCACCATAGCATTTGCATCAAAAGTATCACATTCGCATCATGTTCACATTCGCATTGCATGCATAAAAAAAAAGAAGCAAAATAAATAAGAAAAAAGCAAAAAGAAAAATCCGTCCATCATTCCATCAGGTTCAACACCCATGGTATACCTTTTTCATTCATCATCCCACGTTCATCACATTACATAGCAAAAAGACAAACAGGAAAATTCTTTAACCAGCTATCTCAGCACATGAGGGGGTCGCCTAAAGTTGGCCGCTTGTAGGGCTTTAGTCCTCGCCTTAACCCTTAGGGATTAGGTTGTTATCTTGTAGGGCTTTAGTGCTCGCCTTAACCCTTAGGGATTAGGTTGTTATCTTGTAGAGCTTCGGTGCTCGCCCGGATCCTTAGGGATTAGGTTGTTGTCTTGTAGGGCTTCAGTGCTCGCCTGGATCCTTAGGGATTAGGTTGTTATCTTGTAGGGCTTCAGTGCTCGCCTGGATCCTTAGGGATTAGGTTGTTATCTTGTAGGGCTTCAGTGCTCGCCTGGATCCTTAGGGATTAGGTTGTTATCTTGTAGGGCTTCAGTGCTCGCCTGGATCCTTAGGGATTAGGTTGTTATCTTGTAGGGCTTTGGTGCTCACCTTAATCTTTGGGGATTAGGATGTTTACCTTATAGGCACTTGAAGTGTTGATCCTTAACCAAAATAAAAAGGAAGAAAATCAAAAATAGCATCTCATAGCATCCATCATTCCATTGAAATCATCACATCACATACACTTTGCATAACATACATTCACACTCCATTTACATAGATATCTGCATTCCATAGAAAAAAAGAGCAAATAAGAAAGGAGAGAAGAAAATCACAGAAGACGGAACATAAAAGAACACAACATTTTCATATCATTCATCATTCTCATATCATCCATACCAGTCATCACTCCATGGCATCAAACAGTACATTACGCCTTCAAATTCGCATCTCAGAAGAGCGAAAGAATAACAAAAGGAAAAGAAGAGGAATCAAACAGAAAAAGCATCCCACCAAAATCAATCATTGCATTCATGCGCATCCAGATACCCAAATGCATGCATTTCATGCACCATCCAGGAAGTTGCTTCGGACCAGAGGGTCCCAAAAATCTTATTTTTCAGAAAATCAACATCAGCAGTGAGTTAGTAAACTCCATCAACCCAGAGTTAGTAAACTCCATCAACACAGAGTTAGTGAACTCCTTCCACAGATCACAACATCGTGTACGAGCACGCGATGGATCCATCAGACTTCGTCAAGTCCTTCGGATTAGTTGTGTCAGCCTAAGGCATAGCGTAAATCCATTGATCAAATCAGTTCCGGACCTGATGTTGATCGGTCGCTCGAAAAGGCCACCCCCCCCCCCCCCCAGAGCTCGGACTCGACAAGAGTTCGTTAGAAGGTTTTAGGCAGCCTCCGAATTCCCAATTTACCGCTTTCTGCACGCCAAGTTCCCGTTTTACTTTTCTGTCTGCACGCCAAGTGCCTGTTTTACTTTTCTGTCTGCACGCCAAGTGCCTGTTTTACTTTTCTGTCTGCACGCCAAGTGCCTGTTTTACTTTTCTGTCTGCACGCCAAGTGCCCTTTTTACTTTTCTGTAAGCACGCAAGTGCCCATTTTACCTTTTCTGTCAGCACGTTAGTGTTCATTTACTGTTTTCGCATCGACACGAAAGTGTCTACCTTTCCAAAAAAGAGGGAGAAAATTCGGGTTTCTCCAAATGGACAAAATTGGTATAATTTCTGAATTCTTTATTTCTATTTTACCTTCGAAATATGTCTCGCGCAATTCATATTTCTTGGTAAAATCCAAATAAAGAGGGGCAGCTGTCATACCCCAATTTTGTCCAGCTTAGATCAAAACCCTAATTTTCCACAAAAATAAATAAGTTGAGGAGTGAGAAGCATCATGCATTGCATTTTGAGTCCTAAAAGTCATTCCAAAGTTTCTAAAATCATTTTTAGAGTTGAAATGCACTTTTTGGGTAAATCAGGTTTTTTTTGAGTCCAAAAGGGTATTTTGGTCATTTCACATTAAAAATGATAATTCCTCATGAAGGTCATTGAGCATGCATTCTAAGATTCTAGAGGTCATTTCTAGGGTTATAGATTCATTTTGAAGTGGAAACGCATTTTTCGGGCAAATTAGGGTTTTAGCGTCAAAAAGGGTATTTTGGTCAATTGTAACGGTTTTTTTCAAAAAGGCTCAAAAAAAATATATATAATTAAAAATATGAAATCTGAAATCAGAAATGAAAAATGAATAATAAAATAATATTGGATGTTTATTGTATTTTTAGAATTAGGGCTAAGTCCTTTTAGGTGTTTTTTGCTTTTATCCATTTTTGGCCAAAGTAAGTACCAATCTCACAAGCAAACCATCTCCCTCACTCCACCCTCATGCCCTTCACTTCAGCCCCATCAAGTGCACATCACAAAAAAAGCCTTTCATCATGACAAGCACACCTTTGAATCCAATAACATTCAATACACAACATGTGTTTTTACCTTCCTTCTCTCTACACCACAAAATACACACTAATTCCTTTACTTCCCTCACACAACCCTTAACCCATGAGAGCTTGAGGCTACTCTCATTTCAGACCCTAGCACACAATACTCTCCTCTCCTCTCTCTCAAAAAACGAAAACCCTCTCCTCCATCTTCTCTACACAATTTCTTCAACCATAAAATAAAAAAGCTTGATAATCCTTCATCATTTTCAATAACTCTCCTTCCAAGCTTCCATAATCATCCAAGTTTCATCAAAATCCACCCAAGGAAGAGGATTTGCGTGAGGATCTAGATTGTTGGAGGTGTTCTTCAAGTGTTCTTGCTCCTATTTTACATCTTTATTCCTTTTCTAGTTATTTCTTGAGGTAAGCCTATTATCTCTTGCATTTTTAATTATTAGCATGTAAATCTTTCTTCTACTCCTCTTTCCCTTCTCAAAAGGCTTAGAGGACTTGTTTCCAACATTATGACAAGGACATTGGGAGCCTTGGGTGTTGGCAATGAGTCCTTGGCCTTGAGGGGAACTTTCTTGTGTTTTTAACCATGTAGTTTGTATTTTCACACTCATTTTCTCACTTTTCCATAAATAAAGGGCTTTCACATATTATATGCATCTTCTTGTTCATATCATAACTTGCAAGTTGAATTTTGGCTTGATTTATGGGTGTAGGGGTTTCGGTTTTGAGCCTTAGAATTTAGGGTTTTTGTTGCTTTCTTTTCACTCCTTGATTTATGTAAATAAAATGCATGATGTGCTTGATTTGCATGATTTGTTCTATGTGTTGATTATGAGTTTTGGCATGAAAAATTTGGTGTTTATGCTCATATAGGGGTTCGGCCATAGAGCCCATTTTTGTGCATATCTTAGTGCTCAAAATGTGTTGTTTGATCTTGTGTAGATAAGTGTAATTGTGTTAGTGTGTTTTTGACTTTTAATCACCTTTTTACATTTTTACTTTACCATTTCATTAAGTAATTACCATTTACTTTTTTACATTTTTACTTTACAATTTCATTAAGTAATTACCATTTACTTTTTTTTACATTTTTACTTTACCCTTTCATTAAGTAAATACCATTTGCCTCATGCATTTTTACTTTACCATTTACTAACTTTTTACTAAAAGTTTTACTACTTGTCAATTTGCAAAAATACCCAAAACATTCTCACACTTTGCATTTCATCACTTGTGTGACACATTCTTATGTTTGCACATTAATACTTGCATACTTTCATATGCTTACATGTTCATGCATTCATATATGCTTATGCCTCTTGCATTCTCATACTCTCTTACATGTTCATGCATCCATTAATATTATGTCTTGCATTCATTATCATATGATCATGCATTCATTAACATTATATCTTGCATTCATTTTCACATGTTCATGCATTCATTAACACTATGTCTTGCACTCATTTTCATATGTTCATGCATTCATTAACATTATGTCTTGCATTCGATAATACTCATTCGTTCCTTGTATGCTCATGCATTCACATGCTTGCCTAATCATGCATCATTGCTCACATGTTCATTCACCTAACCTAGAATACTCTATGCCTATGATTAATTGTATTTCTTTGTTCTTGATGCCATTTGAATGTCTTGACTTAATTGTGCACAAACCCTTTTACACAATCATGTGCCCTTATAAGACTACCAACATGTGTAGCATAGAGGTATATGTGCCCCTCTTGAGATTGCTCCCAACTTGTGTAGCAATTCCCCTTCACACACAAACACAATTGTTTTGAGAACTTTGCCTCGCATCTTTGACAATTAAATCTCTTGATTATATCGGCATGCTTAATCTTAGTTGATGGTCAACATGTTCATGATTGCTTGATTAGTTGAATATGTTTGAACTTCATTCATGCATTTTGCATTTGGTTTTGGACATAGAATTCGATTGAAAATGATTTATTTATTTTCTAAAAACTCTTTTCCAAACCAATTAATTTTCAAAGCATTTTCAATAAACAAAAATAAGCAAGTAGTGGAGGTCACCCATAACCTTTGTTAGTTTGATCTCTATGAACGGTCTTCAATTTCGCATGAGTACTTAGCGATGATTACCCATAACCTTAGTTAGTTTAATCATTCGCTAATGCTCGTCCTACTTCAAAAACCTTTTCAAAACCAAAGAGTTAGAACTACGTCGCTTTGATTCCCATTTGGGATACGTAGGAGCGAGCCACGTCCTCGTCAAGCACAACAAACCAAAATTAATTCGATTGCGAAAGCCCTTTTTGATCATCTAAAATAAAAACCGATTATCATTAATGATCACTCGCGCCGTTGCCGTTTGGTTGTTAATGATAATTTCATTTTCAAAAGAGTTAGTAGCGCGGCCACTCTAAACCGTTGTTGTTTGGTCGTCGCGAACACTCGAATCAAAAGCAAAACCGATTATCGTTAATGATCACTCGCGCCGTTTGTTGCACCCCGAAAATTCCCTCTTCTGGGTTTCTCGATGTACAACGTGGAAAAGTTTGGAGCCGCCACCAATATTTTAATTTTAAGACCAAAACATTGAAAAAAGGTCTTTTGGACAAGGCGGATGGTCTTTTGAAACTAGAGATATAGGTTCGGGGGTCGATTACGCGCGAGGAAGGTGTTAGCACCGCGCACGTCCTTTCTACCGAAAGGGAACCTCTAATTAAATGTGTGGTTTTAACATTTGATTTGAAAAATACCTAGATTTGCCTATTTATTTCTTGTTTGAAAGCTTTAATGAAAATTTTATTTTTGGCGAGGAAGGGGAAAAAAAAAAGGGTTTTTAGAAAAAAGTGCTTGACGGGACATGGCCCGCTCCTACGTATCTCCCGGTGCGATGGAGAATTCAAAGCTACGTAGTTCTTGGTTGTCTTTTTGAAAAGTTTTTGTTTTTTAATCTTTTTTGGTGAGTTTTTGAAATAGGACGAGCATTAGTGAATGATTAAACTAGCAGAGGCTATGATGAATCACTACTAAATACTCAAGAAAAAGAGTTGTACCGCTAGTCGAACGAACAAAGGTTCTGATAGACTATTGATAACAATTCGTTTTATTATCTTTTTTTTTTTTGAAAGTGATTTTTGAAAGAGATTGATTTGTACGATGATCAAACTAACAAAGGTTATGATGGATCATCGTTTATTATTCTTGTGAGGAAAGGACATTGCTACTAATAGCTAAACGAACAAAGGCTCTGATGAACTACTAGCAACAATGGGTTTGAAAATGATCCTTTTTGCTTGTTTTGTGAAAATGATTTGTTTACGGTTGAAAAAGGATTTTTATTTGTTGCGCTTGACGAGAACGTGGCTCGCTCCTACGTATCCCAAACGGGAATCAAAGCGACGTAGTTCTAATTAAAAATGTTTTTTTTGAAAGAGTTTGAAAGGGGAAGGTTGAATCATCTGAGACCATCTTCACCACTTAGACAATGATGCACTAGGCATAAGTGGGAATCATGTGGTTCATCATCAACAATGACACTATAGCTAGATTAAATCACATAGGGCAATTTTGGCATGGATCACAATAACTAAATATTAACAAATGAAAAGACCGAAATACCTCTGATGAAGACAGATATTACAGATCTGAAGAACAAAAATGAAGCGGAGAACTGGAAAATGAGATTTGCGAGAGTTGTCTTCCCAGATCTCGTGAAAATGTTTCTGGAGCAATTCTTCTCAGATCTTGTGAAAAAAATGTGTGTAGCAATTCTTCTCTCTGATCTCGTGTGAAGTGTCCGTTTTTCTGATCTCGTGAAGTCTCCTCCCCTCCGTGAGATGTGTGTCTGTGAAAATGTGATTTGAGGCTGCCTATTTATAGGCTTAGAAAGCGTAGAAATTTTTTTTTTAAAACATTTATGGCAAGGATGAATCGATTATTTGAGCCTTTGGAAATGTGCAGGAATCGATTCTTTATTTTTTGAAATGACAAGAATCGATTATATGGCCTATGGAAAATGGTAGGAATCGATTTTCAGGACATTTGGAGATCCTGAAAATCGATTCTGTGGTCTTTGGAAACATGTAGGAATCGATTCTTTATTTTTGGAAATGATAAGAATCGATTATATGGCCTATGGAAAAAAGGGAGGAATCGATTTTCACCTATTTAAAATGGCCTGAAAATCGATTTTCAAGGCCTATGAAAGGAGAGGGAAATCGATTTTCAAGACATATATAATAGGTGAAAATCGATTCCATGTTTAGTTAAAATAATGAGGAATCAATTCATGGCCTATGGAAGAGCTTGAAAATCGATTTTCAAAGCCTATGCAACATACTATAAATCGATTCTTGGCCTAGAAATCAATTCTTGCTTTCCAAAAAATGCTTTTAGGTCTTTGCCATGCATGCATAAAATATTTTTCAAAGCTTGCCATGCACATTTTTCAAAACCCTAGTTTCTTGAAAAGTGCATTCTAACCCTAAGAATGATTTCAAAAACTTTGGAGCGGTTTCTAGGATTCAAAATGCATAATTTATTTTTGTGTGGAAAATTAGGGTTTGGACCTAAGCCGGACAAAATTGGGGTATGACAGCTGCCCCTCTTTATTTGGATTTTGACAAGAAATATGAATTGCGCAGGACATATTTCGAGGCAAAATAGAAATAAAGAATTCAGAACTTATACCGATTTTGTCTGCTTAGGGAAACCCGAATTTTCCTCTTTTTCTTTTTCTATATATATATTTTTTTTTGAATAGATCGGCTTGAGAACAAACGGGGAACGGTTAACACCTGGCGCATTAACCAAAAGAGAAAATGACGGACCACTCGGGATTTGAAGGAGCACTAAGGCTCTAAAGGACCGCTCAGGGTTTGAAGGAGCACTAAGGCTCTGAAGGACCACTTAGGGTCTGAAGGAGCACTAAGGCTTTGAAGAACCACTCGGGATTTGAAGGAGCACTAAGGCTCTGAAGAACCACTCGGGATTTGAAGGAGCACTAAGGCTCTGAAGGACCGCTCAGGGTCTGAAGGAGCACTAAGGCTCTGAAGGACCACTTAGGGTCTGAAGGAGCACTAAGGCTCTGAAGAACCACTCGGGATTTGAAGGAGCACTAAGGCTCTGAAGGACCGCTCAGGGTCTGAAGGAGCACTAAGGCTCTGAAGAACCACTCGGGATTTGAAGGAGCACTAAGGCTCTGAAGGACCACTCGGGGTCTGGAAGGCTGCCTAGGCCTTAATTGAAGGACCATCGTGGTCTGAAGGAGCGCTACTAGCTATGGTACTAGTAAAACGGTCTGAGGGGGCCTTTCGAGCGGCCATGATGGGTCAAGATCAGCTCCGGAACTGATATGTTGACTATGAAGGACGTCCGCTGTGTCTTAGGCTTGACACAACTAGTCTGAAGGACCACTTGGGGTCTGAAGGACTTACCCGCAGCTCGAATACGAGGTGAAGTCTGCTTTTGAAGGAACACTTGGGTCCTGAAGGGATTCACGAATCCTGTTGGTTGATTGATTGAAAAGTTCAACTAAAGCAGACAGAATAGTAAAATGAGCACTTGGCGTGCAGACAGAAAAGTAAATGGGCACTCGGCGTGCAGACAAAAGGGTAAAATGGGCACTTGGCGTGCAGATAGAAACGTAAAATGGGCACTTGGCGTGCAAAAAGCGGTAAAGAAAGCAGTAAGGAAGGAGCACTGAGGGCTCAGGATAAGCGCGGAGGGCACAGGATGAGCACGGAGGGCTCAGGAGAAGCACAGAGGGCTTAGGATGAGCGCAGAGGGCTCAGCAGGATGAGCGCAGAGGGCTCAGGAGGAGCATAGAGGGCTCAGGATGAGCGCAGAGGGCTCAGCAGGAGCACAGAGGGCTCAGGAGGAGCACAGAGGGCTCAGGATGAGCACAGAGGGCTCAGGATGAGCACAGAGGGCTCAGGATGAGCACAGAGAGCTCACAAGTGCTGTTGATTGGTTGATTTGAAATGACCGATGCTGCTGTGTTGGATTGAGGTGCTTGCATACGTCAGTTGATGCAAGGAATGAGTGCATGTTATGCAGGTTATGAGTGCATGTTATGAGTGCATGTTATGAGTGCATGTTATGCAAAGGCATGTTATGCATGTGCATGCAATGCAAAGGCATGTTATGCATGTGCATGCAATGAGTGCATGTTATGCTATGATTTTGGTGTAATGATGAATGTAATGCATGACTGTGTTTTGTTTATTGCCTTTTTTTTTTTTTTTGCTTATTATTATTATTATTATTTTTATTTTTGCTGGTTCAGCCAACCCGCGACACTCATGACACGAGACTGAGGAACCTGTTGGACTTGCGGGGCCCATGGGCCGAGTGCATGTTGGTCTTGACTTTGCTGGTTGGAAGCAATCGTGGATGTAGTTGCTTTCTCTTGCATGATTGACTGATTTTGAGGGTGTGCTTTCTCTCAGGACTCTTAAGAATCTCGTAATGATTTGCAATGCTCTATGATATATGCACATGTTTTACAGTTCAGGACCATCATCATCATAAAACGTTTATTTTGAGCAGAAAAAGCAGAAAATAAAAGAGTGAACAGATACGAGAAATTTGAACTTTATTAATGTGGAAACCGGTCGCACAAGAAGTTACGCCGATTATTTATTACACTTGAAAGTTTAAACTGTAAAAAGACACGAAAAAGGAGAGAAACTGAATTCTGACTGTCCGTCTCTGTGGAACAGTGCCAAACATCTATGTCCTTGACCTTGATCACTCCCTCATCCAAGCTTGTAGGAGAGTTGTATGCCTTTCTTTACTTTTCATGCCTAAGTTTTCAGACCCTAATTTTTGCCTGGATCGCCCTTTGCGGGTTTTCAATCCACCGGGTCGCTCTGATTTTGCCTAGGTCGCCCTTTGCGGGTTTTCAACCTAGCGAGCTAATTCTTACTTGGCTTGTCTTTCTCTTTTTTCATCTATTTCTTTTAGGCATAATACTTCTTCACTTGATCTGAATTGACTGGATTCCTGAGATCTTCGCCGTCTATGTTTATGAGTATCGGCGCTCCTCTGGAAAAAGCTTTCTTGACTTCACATGGACCGTCATAAGTGGGTATCAACTTCCCACGTTGTCAGTCTGGATAGGTAGGATCTTTTTTAGTATAAGGTCTCCTTCGCCGAATTCTCGAAGACGGACTTTCCCGCCGAAAGCTGCCTTCATCTTTTGTTGGTACAATTGGCCATGGCGCAGGGTAGCATTTCTTTTCTCTTTAATGAGATTCAGTTGATCTAGACGAGCTTGGACCCCCTTTTGCTTCTTCTAACTTGGCCTCCATGACTACTCGTAGAGAGGGTATTTCAACCTTGATGAGAAGAACTGCTTCTGACCCATACACTAGAGAAGAAAGGGGGTTGCCCCTGTATGATTTCAATGAACGTGAGTGCGACAAGGGATGAGATAGGTGTAGGGTCAATTTCCCCAGTTGTAGGAGGGGTGAAGAGCGACAGAATTGCCCCACTTGGCATATTGTACACAAATGAATTTACTTGTCCTTGAGCTAAAACTTTGAGAAAACAACAACAATCAATCATTGATCGGAATGGACCTTTCGGGATTGTGGTGTTTTGTGGAGGAGAGATGAGTAGGCTTAATGAGGTATTTGGGGCTAATGGCAGGATGGTTTTTATTCGGTGTTGGCTGTCGATCGATGATTTATGATGGTTAAATGGCTTGATGAGGTATTAGGAGGTTTTATTCCTGGCTAAGGGTCCGTGGAGGGCGGGCTGTCGCGGTCAAATGAGAGTGTTTGCGGTTTATGAGAGGAGGGGTGTATGGAAATGAGGAAGTGTTTGAAGGTTTATTGAGACAAGGACCTCTTGGGTTTTGTGGTAACATGTATCAACTCACTACTTACATTTCTTTTGTATTTTTCCTTTGGTTTTGGGATTTTCCTTTTGAATGATTTTTCTTTCTTTGATTTCTTCTTTTTCCTGAGCTTGGGTGAACTGATAAAGTACGATGCACTGTTTTTTCTGAGGTGGTCCTTGTCTAAGGTGACTTTTGGATTTTTGGCTTTTTCTTGGCTTAAGATGGGTCGGAAAGGATTATGTTTTTCTCTTTGGGATTTTCTTGGCTTAAGGTGGTTAAGAGAGGATTTTGTTTTTGGGTATGGAATGGTAGTCCGACTTCATTTCAAATCATGATTGCTTATTTCCTCAAGAATTAACTCTGGGACAATAGTTCACTTATTTTCATGCACTTGCCCTTCTTCTTTATTTCCCTTTTGAGCTCTAATTTTCCTTTATTGAAGTACCCATCCAGACCTCTTTCTTGTTCTCAGCGGTCACTTCAGTGGATTTCCCGTGATGCTGAATAATCCTTTTTCTTGCTTCATTAACCTTCTGGGGGATTTTCCCGGTCTTCCTCAACATCTCCCTCTGCTTGATTGATAAGGTGATCAAAGTCAAAATATGGACTGTTGGCACTGTTATTTTGAGAGACAATTGCTGTGGATCCGCTTTTTACTGAGGCGAAAAAGCAGAATGAAAGGCGAAACAAACAAACAAGCAATAATAATGCAAGGAAAAAACACACGAAATGAAAAGGAATTGATTTTTATTGATTGGAATTCAAAAACAACATTTTTATTAATGATGATGATTCTGAAAATAAAAAACATGATTGCCCCTAACAACTTGCTCTATGACCTTGGGCAGAGCCACAGAGTTGCATTACAATGATCATATTGAATTAAAAGTCACAGGAAAGGCAGCAGCTTCCCCATTCTTCAACTTTCTCTGGCAAGGCAGCGACGAACCAGACCAGTCTCACTTTCTTCAGCTTCGGATCCATTACCGATGACAGCAATTTGGTTGTATTGTTCCTCTTCCTCATCCCATCCTGTGGGCTGAATGTTTTCCATTCGGATTTGAGCACTCTCGGGAGCGTCATACCTGACCAAGTAATCAAACTTTCCACTGGGCTCCCCTAGGGTATCCCAACATCCCTCTTCCGCAGGCACCGCTGTTACTTCCTCATTGATTTCTTCTCCACCATCAATATCAGGGGTTCCTATCTGAATCACGCGCCGATCTATCAGGTCTTGCACTGCATGTTTGAAGGCTCTGCACTCCTCCACAGTATGACCAACCCCGTTTTCGTGGAAACTGCAGGTAGTACTTGCATTGTTCCCTCGGGAAAATGGCGGTTGAAGGGCCTTCATTGGCCGGGTGCTGATCAGGTTCTTGGAAATCAGGTGATTAAACAATTCAGTGCATGTCATCGGTATTGGATCAAAACTGGTTCGTTTCTTGTACTGATAACCCTGAGTCTTGTGACTGCCACCGCTTTGCTGGGATGGCACAGGAGCAGAGAATGGAACAGTTTGTGGTGGCGGAGGAATGAAAGAAATGACACCAACTGGACCCACGACAGTGACACCTTCAACAGCTGCCCCACTCTTTAAGCTCTGCACTATGACCATCATCTCATGTATCTGGGCCTCCATTGCCTTCAATCGTTCTTCTAGCAGGTGACATCTGTCTTTTGGCTGTGGGCTTTCAATCATCTGGCCCTGAGGGTAGCTCCTCGGACTGAAGTAGTAAACCCCATACTGAGCGGATTTTCCCATTTGATAAGCAACACTTGGAGGATTCACAATAATCTCCGGAGCAAGAGCGGAAGAACTTCTGGGAGGTATAATACTGGGACTAGGGATGTGAATGTGTGGCACACCCGCAGCTCCACTAGAAGTAACCACAGCAGGCTGACTTGTCACCACGGGAATGGCTTCAGCAGTGGTCCCACTTCTCAGATTTTGCAGCATATTCATTATCTCGGCCCTCTGAGCCTCCATAGCCTCCACTTTAGTCTTCAAAGCTTGATTCTCTTGAGCCAGCTGCTCGGGGTTAAGAATTTCCACAACCGACTCATCTTGACCCAGGGGGTCCTTATTCTCGAGATGTTGATTGCTAGCCATTAGTCTTGTCTGTAGACGGATAGAGTATCGGTGTTGGCGAACCAGCTTGCCTTTTGTTTTTCTTTCTGATGATAGAACATCTTTTATGAGTACAAGTATGAATGCGTAAATGAATGCAATGCATATGGTTTTATGTTATTTTTTGTATTTAGATGCATGAGGAATGCTGTATGAATTTTTCAGAATTTTGTTTATGTAATGCATGCTGTTACGATGTAAAATGCGAGTGATGAGGATGCTCGTTATAAAGACAGACATTTACAGGTGGGGGTTTTGAAATTTTAGGGCAGTATACCCTATATGCCACCTCATGAAAGTGAAGGAAAAACATATTCTTTTTTTTTTGATTTTGTTGTTTTTTCAAAAAAATGTTGGCGGAAATGAACTAAACTAGATGTAATAATGCAACACACAATTTTGGAAAAGCCCTTGTGACCTAAAAAGAGGTGAGACCTATGATCTAGGGCAATTTAAAGGGTAATCCTTCCATGTAGCTCTATTCACTCCCTCACAAGGCCACCAGAGCTACAGTCCCTTTCACAAAATTCCCCACAAATGCAGCAAACTGCTAGGTGTGAGGTATCATGAAAGGGCACAACTCTGGTTGAAACTTTCGCAAGTAGCCAAACGGACAAAGGTCCTGATGGGCTCTCACTACTCGAATCCACTCTCCTAAGTTTTTGCAGACCTGGGTTATGGTCCCACTCAAAGCACATAGTCACAGGGTATAAGTGTAGTGTGTGTCAAGGGCATTTTCCCTAGTACTACCCTCACCTGAAATGAAAACCAGAGCAGTCCAGACAAAAGCAAGCCATAACAAGTTATCTACCCTAGGGTTCCATACCTAGAATATCTATAAACAAAGATATTGCTCACCTTAGGAAAAGGAGCCAAGAAGAGGGGATCATGGGGATTGAAAAAATGCAAGGGCATAAGCGATAAAAGAAAGGGAATAAAAGATAAGAAAGAAAGGCAAACAGGGTTTTAATCAAATCAACAATACATTAAACCACACATTTAAATTAGTTAGGCTTGACCCTCGTCTTTTTTAAAAAAGTATCCCCAGTGAAGTCGCCAGCTGTTGCACCCCGAAAATTCCCTCTTCTGGGTTTCTCGATGTACAACGTGGAAAAGTTTGGAGCCGCCACCAATATTTTAATTTTAAGACCAAAACATTGAAAAAAGGTCTTTTGGACAAGGCGGATGGTCTTTTGAAACTAGAGATATAGGTTCGGGGGTCGATTACGCGCGAGGAAGGTGTTAGCACCGCGCACGTCCTTTCTACCGAAAGGGAACCTCTAATTAAATGTGTGGTTTTAACATTTGATTTGAAAAATACCTAGATTTGCCTATTTATTTCTTGTTTGAAAGCTTTAATGAAAATTTTATTTTTGGCGAGGAAGGGGGAAAAAAAAAAGGGTTTTTAGAAAAAAGTGCTTGACGGGACATGGCCCGCTCCTACGTATCTCCCGGTGCGATGGAGAATTCAAAGCTACGTAGTTCTTGGTTGTCTTTTTGAAAAGTTTTTGTTTTTTAATCTTTTTTGGTGAGTTTTTGAAATAGGACGAGCATTAGTGAATGATTAAACTAGCAGAGGCTATGATGAATCACTACTAAATACTCAAGAAAAAGAGTTGTACCGCTAGTCGAACGAACAAAGGTTCTGATAGACTATTGATAACAATTCGTTTTATTATCTTTTTTTTTTTTGAAAGTGATTTTTGAAAGAGATTGATTTGTACGATGATCAAACTAACAAAGGTTATGATGGATCATCGTTTATTATTCTTGTGAGGAAAGGACATTGCTACTAATAGCTAAACGAACAAAGGCTCTGATGAACTACTAGCAACAATGGGTTTGAAAATGATCCTTTTTGCTTGTTTTGTGAAAATGATTTGTTTACGGTTGAAAAAGGATTTTTATTTGTTGCGCTTGACGAGAACGTGGCTCGCTCCTACGTATCCCAAACGGGAATCAAAGCGACGTAGTTCTAATTAAAAATGTTTTTTTTTGAAAGAGTTTGAAAGGGGAAGGTTGAATCATCTGAGACCATCTTCACCACTTAGACAATGATGCACTAGGCATAAGTGGGAATCATGTGGTTCATCATCAACAATGACACTATAGCTAGATTAAATCACATAGGGCAATTTTGGCATGGATCACAATAACTAAATATTAACAAATGAAAAGACCGAAATACCTCTGATGAAGACAGATATTACAGATCTGAAGAACAAAAATGAAGCGGAGAACTGGAAAATGAGATTTGCGAGAGTTGTCTTCCCAGATCTCGTGAAAATGTTTCTGGAGCAATTCTTCTCAGATCTTGTGAAAAAAATGTGTGTAGCAATTCTTCTCTCTGATCTCGTGTGAAGTGTCCGTTTTTCTGATCTCGTGAAGTCTCCTCCCCTCCGTGAGATGTGTGTCTGTGAAAATGTGATTTGAGGCTGCCTATTTATAGGCTTAGAAAGCGTAGAAATTTTTTTTTTAAAACATTTATGGCAAGGATGAATCGATTATTTGAGCCTTTGGAAATGTGCAGGAATCGATTCTTTATTTTTTGAAATGACAAGAATCGATTATATGGCCTATGGAAAATGGTAGGAATCGATTTTCAGGACATTTGGAGATCCTGAAAATCGATTCTGTGGTCTTTGGAAACATGTAGGAATCGATTCTTTATTTTTGGAAATGATAAGAATCGATTATATGGCCTATGGAAAAAAGGGAGGAATCGATTTTCACCTATTTAAAATGGCCTGAAAATCGATTTTCAAGGCCTATGAAAGGAGAGGGAAATCGATTTTCAAGACATATATAATAGGTGAAAATCGATTCCATGTTTAGTTAAAATAATGAGGAATCAATTCATGGCCTATGGAAGAGCTTGAAAATCGATTTTCAAAGCCTATGCAACATACTATAAATCGATTCTTGGCCTAGAAATCAATTCTTGCTTTCCAAAAAATGCTTTTAGGTCTTTGCCATGCATGCATAAAATATTTTTCAAAGCTTGCCATGCACATTTTTCAAAACCCTAGTTTCTTGAAAAGTGCATTCTAACCCTAAGAATGATTTCAAAAACTTTGGAGCGGTTTCTAGGATTCAAAATGCATAATTTATTTTTGTGTGGAAAATTAGGGTTTGGACCTAAGCCGGACAAAATTGGGGTATGACACCGTTGCCGTTTGGTTGTTAATGATAATTTCATTTTCAAAAGAGTTAGTAGCGCGGCCACTCTAAACCGTTGTTGTTTGGTCATCGCGAATCCTCACTCCTACTGCGAAAACTCATCTAAACAGACTAAAAAACAAAAACCTTTTTAGGACAACCAAGAACTACGTAGCTTTGAATTCTCCATCGCACCAGGAGATACGTAGGAGCGAGAGGCCAACTCTCGTCAAGCGCCAAAAATAAAAATTTTCATTAAGTCTTCTCACTCCCTTTTCAATAAAGAGGCAAAATAAAAACATTTTCAAATCAACACTTCAAACCACACATTTAATTAAAGGTTCCCTTTCGGTAGAAAGGAGGTACGGGGTGCTAATACCTTCCCCATGCCTAACCGACCCCCGAACCCATATCTCTAGTTTTCGAAAGACCATCCGCCTTGTCTAAAAGACCTTTTTTCAATGTTTTGGTCTTAAAATTAAAATATTGGTGGCGGCTCCATACCTTTTCCACGTTGTACAATGAGAAGTCCGAACCGGATTTTTTGGGGTGCAACACTAGGCGCCTAAGGCCATCATGCAACAAAACTCATTTTTCTTCGAATTTGATTTTACACGAGCCAATTGCCCAGAACATGAAAACCCAATGAAAATTTCATCAAAAACTGAACATCCTTTTTGGCGCCCATGCACTAGGCACCTAGTGAAAATACGCAACTCAACTCTTTTGTTGCCCAAAATCATTTTTCATGAGCCATTTTACCTGAATATGAAAACCTGAAAACAATTTTTACAAAACTATCACCAAGACATTGGGGCCCTTGGCTCCCATGACTCAAGCAACAAGCGCCAAAACTGGCAGCACAGTGACACAGAATGGCAACACAGGGGCAACAGGCACAGCAACACAGTGACACAGAATAGCAACACAGGGCAACAGGATTTGGAAAAACTGGCGCAGCACACTGCTGGGCGCCTGGCGCCCATGACTATGGCGCACAACACAAAAATTCAGCAACACACATATGGCACCCAAGGCGCCTAGGAGCTTCCAAAAACAGAATTTTCCACTTTCAATCACCAATTTAAAATTACCAAATACTCAATTATATGTATATAATTCAAATGTCACCATGAATCTCAATTTCACCAAGTAAGCACCAAATAGCCATATAATCAAACATATGGTCTCCAATTCGCATTTAGCAACAACTCAACATCAATCATGCGATTTTCAACATATCAATTCACATCAATCATCACAATACGATCAATTATCCATCAACATCACAATTCATTCACAAAACTAACCTAGAACCCTAACCCTAAGCAATCACCAATTCGCATAAATCATTAAGAACAAAAAGAGGACCCCCTAACCTTATGGAAGTCGAATTGCTAGCAAGGCTCCAAGGAAAGTGCAAGACTCCAATCAAGCTCCTCCTCCTCTTGAGTGATTCGCCCCTCTCTTCTTCTTCTCCTCTTCCCTTCGCAACTCTTCTCTTCTCACTCTCTCCTTTACGTTTTTTTTTTCTTATTTTTTCAATAGAGTAACAAAATGAAAACTAACCCCTAGACCCCTTGTGAGTCGAATACTTTGACAAGGCAATGGGCCACGGGCCTAATTGTGGATCACGGGCCCTTGCTCGCACCACTCAATCCGTGACAACACCTCCTAATAAATAAAATAAAATAATTAAACCTTGAATTATTTAAATAAATAAATAAATATTGTAAGCCTCAAATAACTTAATTAAATAAATAATTAAATTATTTTGGGGTGTTACAACTCTCCCCCACTTAGAATATTTCGTCCTCGAAATTACCTGAATCAAACAACTCCGGATATGCTTCCCGCATCTTACTCTCCAGCTCCCAAGTCATACTCTCACCAGCAGCTCCTAACCACACCACCTTCACCAAAGGAATTTCTTTCCCTCTCAGAATCTTCACTTCTCTATCTTCAATCCGCACAGGCATAGTCTCCACAGTGAGATTATCCCGCACCTCTACTTCATCCATCTGAATCACATGAGACGGGTCCGGAATATACTTTCGATGTTGTGACACGTGAAACACGTCATGCAAGTTTGAAAGATTAGGCGGCAAAGCCACCCTATAGGCAACACTTCCCACCCTCTCCGTAATCTGATACGGACCAATGAAACGGGGAGTTAACTTCTTAGATTTCAAGGCACGCCCAACACCAGTCACCGGAGTGACTCTCAGAAACACATGATCACCTGCTTGAAATTCTAGATCCTTCCTTCTCTTATCATGATAGCTCTTTTGTCGACTCTGCGACGCTTTCATCTTCTCACGGATTAATTTTACCTTCTCAGTTGTTTCTCGCACAATCTCAGGCCCCAACACTGCACTCTCCCCAGATTCATACCAACACAACTGAGTCCTACATCTCCGACCATACAATGCCTCAAACGGTGCCATACCAATACTAGAGTGAAAACTGTTGTTATAGGTGAACTCTATCAACGAAAGATGAGAATCCCATGAACCTCCCTGCTCAAGAACACATGCCCTCAACAAGTCCTCTAACGACTGAATAGTCCTCTCCGTCTGACCATCTGTCTGCGGATGATAAGCGGAGCTCAACCTCAACTTAGAACCCAAAGCTTCTTGCAAACTTTTCCAAAATTCAGATGTGAATCTCGGATCTCTATCAGACACAATACTAAGCGGAACGCCATGCAACTTCACAATAGTCTTGATGTAGATTTCTGCCAACTTTGGAACTGGATAAGTCATATTAATTGGTAAGAAATGAGCAGACTTAGACAACCTGTCCACAACCACCCATATAGCATCAAACCCTCTCACTGTATTTGGCAACCCAGTTACAAAATCCATGGAAATGCTATCCCATTTCCACTCCGGAATCTCCAATGGTTGCATCAACCCCGCAGGCTTCTGATGCTCAATCTTAGACTTCTGACAAGTCAGACAAGAATACACAAACTGTGCCACATCCTTCTTCATACCAGGCCACCAGAACATTTTCTTCAAATCTTGGTACATTTTCGTAGCCCCTGGATGAATACTCAACTTGCTCCTATGGCTCTCCTCAAGAATCATTCTCTTCATCTCAGCATTGTCAGGAATGCAGATCCTATCTCTGAATCTCAATACACCTTGGGAATCTAACTTGAAATCTCCATCCACACCTTGATCATTCACAACTAACAGGTCTACCAACTTTACATCTGACTTTTGGGCTTCTCGAACACTGACCAAAAATTCATTGCCAATCTTCAACATTCCCAATCTGACACTCTGCGGTGTCACTTCACAAACCAGACTCATGTCCCGAAACTGCTCAATCAACTCTAATTCTTTCACCATCATAGCCGACATATGCAAACTCTTCCGACTTAAAGCATCAGCCACGACATTAGCTTTGCCGGGGTGATAGTTCAAGCCGAAATCATAATCCTTCAGCAATTCTAACCAACGTCTCTGTCTCATATTTAGCTCCTTCTGATCAAACAAGTATTTCAGACTCTTATGGTCACTAAACACTTCAAATCTGGTGCCATACAGATAGTGCCTCCAAATTTTCAACACAAACACAATTGCAGCTAGCTCCAAATCATGAGTAGGGTAGTTCTTCTCATGGGTCCTCAACTGTCTGGACGCATAAGCTACTACCTTACCCTCTTGCATCAATACACCTCCTAAACCCATTTTGGAAGCATCGCAATATACTACAAAAGGTCGATCCGGAACAGGCAAAGTCAAAACGGGCGATGTGGTCAACCTCTTCTTCAACTCATTGAAGCTCTCCTCACAGCGAGCATCCCACACAAATGCTTTTCCCTTACACGTCAATTGAGTCAACGGAAGGGCCAACTTCGAGAAACCTTCAATAAACCTCCTGTAATAACCAGCTAATCCCAAGAAGCTTCTAATCTCTGTAACTGACTTCGGGCTCTCCCATTGAGACACAGCATCAACCTTGGCTGGGTCCACAGCTATACCATTACCAGAGATAATATGACCAAGGAAACCTACTTCATTCAGCCAGAACTCACACTTAGACAATTTTGCATACAATTTCTTTTCTTTCAACACTTCTAGCACTAACCTCAAATGTTCTGCGTGCTCCTCTTCTGTTTTAGAATACACCATAATGTCGTCAATAAACACAACTACAAATCGATCCAAGTAACTATGGAAGGTACGATTCATGTACTCCATAAACACACCCGGCGCGTTGGTAACACCAAACGGCATAACAGAATACTCATAGTGCCCATATCTCGTTCTGAAAGCGGTCTTCTGAATGTCTTCATCCTTTACCTTGATCTGGTGATAACCCGACCTCAAATCGATTTTACTAAACACCTTAGCACCTACCAACTGGTCCATCAGATCATCAATTCTGGGAAGCGGATACCTGTTCTTTATTGTCACTTTGTTCAATTGCCTATAATCGACACAAAGTCTCATACTCCCGTCCTTCTTTTTCACTAACAATACCGGAGCACCCCACGGCGACACACTTGGCCTTACAAATTTCTTCTCAAGTAAATCTTCTAATTGCTTTTTCAATTCAGACAACTCTGAGGCTGACATCCGGTACGGGGCCATAGACACAGGCCTAGTACCAGGTATAAGATCAATAGCAAACTCAACCTCCCTCTCTGGCGGAACACTTGGAATTTCATCCGGGAACACTTCGGGAAATTCACACACTACCTGAACCCCTTCAATGATCGCCTGATTCTCAGCAGACAAAGACGCCATCAAAGCAAACAGATGAACTCCCTCTTTCATTACCTTATGCAGATGACCAGCAGGCAACAAAACCGATTCTTCTTCCTCAGGAGGAAGAAAACTCACAGACCTTCGGGAACAATTAATATGCACATGGTTATATACTAACCAGTCCATACCGAGGATAACATCCAACCCTCCCAACGGCAAACAAATAAGATCAACAAGAAAATCTCTGCCGAAGATTGACAGAGGGCACTTAGCACACACAAGAGAGGTAGTTACTGAACCCTTAGCTGGAGTGTCAATAACCATCTCCCTTATCATAGAAGATAAAACAAGGTCCAATTTCTCAGCACACAAAGCAGCAATAAATGAATGCGTAGCACCAGTATCAATAATAGCAATCAAGGGAATACCATTAATAAAACATGTACCTCTAATCTCATTAGTATCCTCTGATCCTGCGAGAGCAAACACTTTTCCATGGGACTTCTCTTTCTTCGGCTTAGTACACTTAGTACTAATATGACCTGATTCTCCACAGTTGTAGCACACCACATCCCTTTTCTCACATTTCGCAGCCACATGACCTTCTTTACCGCACTTGAAACATTTATTATCCGAGCAGTCAAAACTCTTGTGACCCGGCTTGCCACACCTGTAGCACACAACCTTCGCAGGGGCATCTCCCCCACTTGTTTTCTTATTATCAGCATACCTCTGCTTACCCTTACCAGCCTGAACCTCATATGGCTTACCCCGATTCTGAAATTTACCCCTCAAATCTCTCATGACCTTGGAGTGAGCATTACTATCATCCTCATATATCCTGCAACTGTCGATCAAATCAGCGAATACCCGAATCTTCTGGTACCCTACAGCTTTCTTGATATCAGCCCTTAGTCCGTTCTCAAACTTAATACACTTTGAGAACTCAGAATCAGCATCAGCATAATGGGGATAAAACTTAGCCAATTCAGTGAATTTGGCAGCATACTCTGTCACTGACATGCTTCCTTGCTTCAGCTCAAGGAATTCTATTTCTTTCTTACCCCTCACATCTTCAGGAAAATACTTCCGCAAGAACTCTCTACGGAATACAGCCCAAGTTATCTCCTCATTAGCAGTTTCCAATCTCTGCCTCACCTCCATCCACCAATCATCAGCTTCCTCTGCCAGAGTATGGGTACCATACCTGACCTTCTGCGCATCATTACAATCCATGACCCGAAATA
Organism: Astragalus membranaceus; assembly: GCA_039519185.1. NCBI lineage: Eukaryota > Viridiplantae > Streptophyta > Magnoliopsida > Fabales > Fabaceae > Astragalus > Astragalus membranaceus. Next base: position 82,998,009 of record CM076847.1, on the reverse strand, counting down.
TCCTTTCAATCTCTTTCAGCCATGCCAGAGCACCATCTGGATTATACTTGCCCTTAAAGACAGGTGGATTCTCTCTCTGGAACGTGGCCAAACTGCGAGTCCCAGCATTTTCAGCACCATTTTGCTGGTTCCCAACAGCTTGAGCCATAGCCTGCAAAGCAGCAGCAAGAGCAGCGTCGTTCCTCCCAGCCATTTCAAACTATCACTGCAGCACAAACAGAAATTTAGAACTAATCTAACAATTCTATTTGTCATAAGACACTATGACAGGACGACTTGGCCGGACAGACCGAACTGCTCTGATACCACTAATGTAACACCCCTTTTCTAATAACCTCACTTTTTAATAAAATCAGAGTCTCTTTTTTTTTTTTGAAAACAATTAAAGTGAGTGCTACACTTACTCCATAAAAATCAAGATACATAACACCATAAGAAAAGTTTAGTTCGCATCAACTAAATTCAATCACCACCAGCAGCGGAATAATAATGAGTTCTAAAATTTAAAACCAATACATCACCAATAAAATCTAACAGTTTTAGGAAAAATAATGCATAGACATAGGACACCCCCCTGGTGCTACGTATCAGAGCGTGACACTTCCTACCAGACGAAGGCATAAAGGAATCCTTCACTCGTTATTACCTGCACGTTGCCGACATAAGAAGCAACATAAAAGCAGTAGGGTGAGTCTCTTTTCATAATTAATAACATATGGGAATTAAGCACTGCATAGGAAAAAGGAAACCAGGCACACCAATTCACAACAATGGGAACAATCACATCAGCATTCTATTTCCAAGCAGCACTATACAATATATGATTATGCATGTAATGCAACCCAAAACTCCACGGGTACATGCATGTCGGATCCGTCACCAAATACAAATAGGCCGTAGCCTCTGCTCACCAAATTAAATTAGGCCGTAGCCTCTGCTCACCAATAATGCACATGTTTCATGAGATGCTATGGGAATGCATCACAACACACCAAGTCCAATCAATTCACCATTTTAAATTCATAATATCACCATAGTACATTAATCAACTCACCAAATTAAAATTAGGCCGAAGCCTCTGCTCACCAATCTCACCTCATCCCACTCACCAATTCAGCTCACCACTCACGCCAACACCAATTCAAATAGACCAACTTAGGACATTGACACGACATAGGGAAAGTGGGTAAAAATAGCCATTTGGACACTTGAACACCATCAGCCCAGAAACACCAGTAAAATAATTTATTTTTGCATAAAATTGAGACCATTGGATAGACACTGAAATTTTCTTCGAAACGCATTTTGAACCGTTAAATTTGGATAACCGAGTCAAAAGTTACATTAAAAACAAAATAGGAAAAATATTTAGACATCCTGGAAACTGGCGCATGGGCGCTGGGCGCCCAGGGGCAACACAGAACTTGGCGCAGGGCGCTGGGCGCCCAGGAGCAACACAAAAAAATTTGGCGCATGGGCGCTGGCGCCCAGGAGAGGCAACACGCACAGGCGCATGGGCGCTTGGCGCCCAGGAACAACACGCGCACAGGCGCTAGGCGCCCAGGAAACAGTGCGCGCACAGGCGCATTGCGCCCAGCACAGCACACGGCGCCCAGGCACTAGGCGCCTAAGGCCATCATGCAACAAAACTCATTTTTCTTCGAATTTGATTTTACACGAGCCAATTGCCCAGAACATGAAAACCCAATGAAAATTTCATCAAAAACTGAACATCCTTTTTGGCGCCCATGCACTAGGCACCTAGTGAAAATACGCAACTCAACTCTTTTGTTGCCCAAAATCATTTTTCATGAGCCATTTTACCTGAATATGAAAACCTGAAAACAATTTTTACAAAACTATCACCAAGACATTGGGGCCCTTGGCTCCCATGACTCAAGCAACAAGCGCCAAAACTGGCAGCACAGTGACACAGAATGGCAACACAGGGGCAACAGGCACAGCAACACAGTGACACAGAATAGCAACACAGGGCAACAGGATTTGGAAAAACTGGCGCAGCACACTGCTGGGCGCCTGGCGCCCATGACTATGGCGCACAACACAAAAATTCAGCAACACACATATGGCACCCAAGGCGCCTAGGAGCTTCCAAAAACAGAATTTTCCACTTTCAATCACCAATTTAAAATTACCAAATACTCAATTATATGTATATAATTCAAATGTCACCATGAATCTCAATTTCACCAAGTAAGCACCAAATAGCCATATAATCAAACATATGGTCTCCAATTCGCATTTAGCAACAACTCAACATCAATCATGCGATTTTCAACATATCAATTCACATCAATCATCACAATACGATCAATTATCCATCAACATCACAATTCATTCACAAAACTAACCTAGAACCCTAACCCTAAGCAATCACCAATTCGCATAAATCATTAAGAACAAAAAGAGGACCCCCTAACCTTATGGAAGTCGAATTGCTAGCAAGGCTCCAATGAAAGTGCAAGACTCCAATCAAGCTCCTCCTCCTCTTGAGTGATTCGCCCCTCTCTTCTTCTTCTCCTCTTCCCTTCGCAACTCTTCTCTTCTCACTCTCTCCTTTACGTTTTTTTTTTCTTATTTTTTTCAATAGAGTAACAAAATGAAAACTAACCCCTAGACCCCTTGTGAGTCGAATACTTTGACAAGGCAATGGGCCACGGGCCTAATTGTGGATCACGGGCCCTTGCTCGCACCACTCAATCCGTGACAACACCTCCTAATAAATAAAATAAAATAATTAAACCTTGAATTATTTAAATAAATTAAATAAATATTGTAAGCCTCAAATAACTTAATTAAATAAATAATTAAATTATTTTGGGGCGTTACAACTCTCCCCCACTTAGAATATTTCGTCCTCGAAATTACCTGAATCAAACAACTCCGGATATGCTTCCCGCATCTTACTCTCCAGCTCCCAAGTCATACTCTCTTCTTACTGAGAACATTTCCAGCAGACTCATTTGTTTGTTGCAGGACTCCAAATCTTGAGTTGTTTTGCTGAGCTCGAGAATACTTGAACCCTCCTCTGACTTCTGTATTTTTGTTTTTCTGAAGCAAGCGCAAGCCTAAGATTTCTTGACTCGCGCCAAAATCCGGAAACAAACTATCAACCTTCTTCCATTGTAGAGAGTCAGCCGGATGGCGAAGCTGTTCGTCACATTTTCTCTCATCTGCATGCCATCTAATGTTCTTTGCGTCCTTTGCATTAGCAAACAAGCGTGTGAACCTAGGAGTTATTGGAAGGTACCATAAAACCTTTGCTGGAGAACTCTTTGAGTTATCATCATCGCAACTAGATTCACCAGTCTTTACTTTGTAACGTGACCTATTACACGTAGGACACTTATGCAGCTCCTCAAACTTATTCCGATACAATATGCAATCATTGGGGCAAGCATGTATTTTTTTATACTCCACACCCATCAGACACAAAATCTTCTTCGCTTCATACGTACGACACGACAATGTGTTACCTTCTGGAAGCATGTCTTTCAACAAATCAAGCAACTCAGTGAAACTCTTATCAGTCCACCCATTTATCGCCTTCAGATTGAACAATTTTATCATCGCAGTCAACCGTGTGAATGTTGTACATCCCAAATACAAAGGCTCTTCCTTATCTTTGCACAAAGTATCGAAGGCATGTGCTTGCTTAAAAGACTCCGGCCCAATATCACGTATCATGTCCTCCATTCGATCATCCATATTTGAATCTGCAAAATTATCTCTTTTGGACACACTTGGGATATCTAAATTTCCACCGTATCCAAGTTGTATAACTACGAAAAATCCCATCAACTAGAAGATGATCTCTTATTGTGGCAACTGGTTGTGGTATCCGGTTCACCCAATTAACACAAGGACAGTCAAAAGTTCCACCACAACCTTTAAGCTTTGTTTGAGCAAACTCTAGAAATTCTTCCACCCCTTTTGCATACTCGTCACTCAACTTACTAGTTTGCATCCAACTACAATCCATATAGCTACACTCAAAAAATAAAAAATAAATAATAATTTTAGATTTCACCTATCAAGTAAAATATTATCAACAAATTCTATCTTTGGAAGGACAAGCCACGTTTGGGTGGAAGGAGAGGGAATGCTTCATGCACTGTATTTTAAAAAATCAACTCATGGAAACTGGACGGTCCTATACAACAAAAAGCACGTTGAGTCATTCAAAATTTATTTCATCTTGTGCACATTCAAAATCAGTAACACTGTGTTGCTACCTATGCAGCCTCAAATTTTGTTCATGTCACAATTTTGTTTTTAAGACATTGAGTCAAACTAAGCAAGCATTTCATGATATTTTGGAAGCAAATCCTACTTAGCTAATGATGGTATTATAAGAGATTGATATATTTACCCTTAAAACTTAAACAATTGGGATCTCAGTGGAAGTTGGAATCGACCATTTACCAGCCATCCAAAGGTTTCTTTTTCTTTTACTCATATGATGTACTATAACAAATTGGGATCCCAGTGGCACTCTACAATCTTCTCTTACTCTCAAAAACTCTTATGATGTACTATAACAGAAAGTTCCAAGAACAGGGGAACTAGTTACATTAGGTGTGGCAGCAAATAAATCTTTTGCTGTGGTTGGAATTGTTTCTGGTATGTTTTGCATTGTAAAAAAAAAAAAATTGAACAAAAATAAGTGTGTTAACTACAATGAGACTTTGAGATTTTTCTTTTACTCTCCTTTTTTTCAGCTGATGGAAAGAAGTTAGTTCATAAAGTTGATCTCAAACTAAAGAGGTGCAGTCTTTGCCATGACATAAGTGTTGCCGGATGCTCTGTGGTGAGCCGGACATAAGTGTTCAAGCTTGTATTTTCAGCCATTTTTGGAAATCTTATATATGCTATTGCTGCTCTTTTGGAAGCACTTGCCTCTAATTAATTAATTTACCAGAATATATTATGTATCTAATGCGTTTGAGTTTGAAATGTGTTGAGAGTTGTTATTTTTTTTTAACAGCAAAATTTGTATATATTTATAAAATGTGTTTAAGGGACACAAAAAACCCTATTCAGAGATATCATTCACACACAACCAGTCCCAAGGATATTAAACTCCACAGATGTACAATATAGTAACAGACTCCAGGAAGGATCAGAGCAACAGATTGCAAAATATAGTGCTAAATTGCAGTCCCATTGGAAAATATAGAACGCACTTGCAACAGATTGATATCCACAGAAATTAAAAAGCTTGGAATGAAACTAAAAACAAAACCCTAGAAATTAGAAAAATGGGTACCTGAAGAAATGTGAACCAGAGCGACGGTGACGGAGAGCAAGGGCGACGACGGTGACAGAGAGGAAAGGGCGACGACAGTGCGAAGAGGTACAGATTGCGAAGAGTGAGAGGAAAGGGCGAACAGGTACAGATTGCGAAGAGTGAGAGAGACGACGGAGAGGAAAGGCGGCGATAGTGACGGGAACGGAGTGAACCAGCGTTGAGAGAGTGACCTGCGCTGTTTCTCAAGCAGATCGTGACGCGTTTTGCGAATAGAAAGAGGGAACCGAATAGTTATATGTTTTAGTACTTTTGAAGTCAGGCTAAATACCAGCCTGTCTTAAAATATTAAAATTTTTCACTTTTGAAGTCAGGCGTGTTTTCGCTTGACTTTAAAACACGCGCGCCAGATAAAATTTTACCTCTTAATTACAAGTTTGCCACCGTGTCTACTTATCAAGTCACGCGTCTGAGAGCCTGACTTTAAATGTCTAATTCTTTTCCTAATTTTGCACTAGTGGGAGCGTCATACTTAGGGATGAATGAGTTGTATGAGGACATCACTCTTTGTTTCTTACAAATTTTCTACTCATGCCCTATTATGCCACATCTAAAGCATAGATTTTGCAAACGTCCATATCTGTATATTGCCTATAGTTTAGGCGAATCTACCCTAGGTATCCAACAACTCGCGGGTAGGGGTTTTGTTACATCAACTTGAACCCTAGCTCTGCAGAAGGGGCGAATAACTCTACCATTGACTACTAGTTCCTCCACCTCCATAACAATTCCAACCTTCCCAAGAATGGTAGCAACATTCCTACTATTCAGAAACTCACTTGGGAGGTTATGTACTTGTATCCAAAACGGGTTGAGAGCAAAATCAAGCTCATGAGGTGATACTTCAGGGATCCAATATTGCAATCAAAGTAGATGGTTCATGACATACCAAGATGCTTTCAACTTCACCTCTTTAGAGTGATTTTCATGGGAGAAAGTAAGAAGGAACTTGTTAAACCCTAGGTCAGAGATTTGGAGATTATCATAGTTGTTACAGGCTTTAGCTAGGACCTTAACTGCTGATTTGTTAAGAGACATGCTAGTAATGATCTTTTCAATCAAAGTCTTTATAGCTAATAAAGTATTATTGTTTGATGCAGGTACAAGGAGCTCTTCCAGCTCCTCCGAATCCTCCATATGGGAGGAGTGTGTGTATATGGTTGTGAAGCCATAAGCCAACACAAGAAAGAAGTAAGAGTGAGGCAAACATAACGAGAACCAAGGGACCTTGAAGCACTACCGGCAAAAGAAACATGTCCCAGAGACAATAGGAGCTCTGGGAAGGGAGAGGACACGCTAGGGAATTGGGAGCCCTACCAGAAATGTTGTAGAGGAAGCACTAGAAAACTCAATGAAACAAGGGACAAAAACACTAGCAGAGGAGTAAACCCTAGGGGACATTGTTTTAATTTAAAAGCGATTTGAAGAGCTTAATGGATTCGGGAAAACGACTATCAAGACTAAATTGCGTAAAATAGCCAAGCTAGTACAAATTCAATGTGTCAACCTCCGTACATGCATGGTCTGGACAAAGAGTCCCCCAAAGAAGGTTCACACGACTAGGTTGGACAAATCAACTAAACACATTCCATCATTTTTTTAGGTAAGTTGATGTAATACAATTTGTACATAACAAGTCAACTCGATCGTTATTGCACACATTCCTACTCCTATATTGAATGAATTGTCAAAGTGGGTTTTTTATAAAAAATGATGTAGTTTGAAAAGTAATTACTGATTTGGGGTAAGAAAATACCAATATAGTGCGGTTTGAAAAGTAATTGCTGATTTGGGGTAAATCACTTTTTTTAATATACCATATTTTGATATTTATTTTTTCAAAATATTGTATTGTAGTCGTACATGGAAAGTACGACTTTGGCTGAAGTCGCACATGTCATGTACAACTTTGCATGGGACAAGTGAAGTTGCATGTGCCATGTCCAACTTTCTGACAAACTCTAACAAAGTCGTACTCACAACGCGTGACTTCTTTGCAAGAAAATATTATAATTATACAACATAAAATGTTGGGATGATGTCCCCCAAGGAGGTCGTCATTTATTTTGACTAGTTTGAATTATGCGAGGTTGCTCTACTTCTTATGTTCAACCACATTTCTTCACCCCTCCATGCATGTTTGATCTATCTAGACTAGAAGGTAGGTTGGTCACCACCATCTCCACGATAATTAGCATAACTAGGGCGCTCACCGGTGCGATGCACGGGCTAGGATGGCGGCTAATATGATGCAAAAGTGGTATGCATAATGAGTTATTGACTAAGAAAATAGAAAATGGTTGCATAATTCAGTTGTATTAAATTATTTATCCTATAGTGGTATGTGAATCACGTTGAACGAATATATGTTTTGAGGAATGGTAACGCATTGATGCCTAAATAGAAGATTGCATTAATGTTCTGATACGTTACTGTGTATTAGTGTAAAATGTCTAAGTAAAATAGATTGGAATGAATCGATTATGCTTTATTATTTGTTCTAATTAATTGAATGTACAATTTAGCATTAACCTAAAAAGGATAAGAATGTTACTATCCTAAGTCTATGGAAATAGAACTCTAAAATGATCAATTCAATCAATTACATCAGTTCTGAGCTTGAAAGGTCTTAGGCTAGTGACTTTCTGCTGCTTCTTTCTCCATCTCCTTCCTCCCCCAAGAGTGGTTGATGATTCCAGGCTCTGGAATTTGTTCCATTAAAAATTCAAAACTCTGATTGGTTGATTGATAAAATCATTAATTAACCTTCATTCTTTGTTTATGAAAAAAGTGAATTCAATAAAATCTTACATTTCTCCAGCTCCTTCTACCCCCATTAGAAGTCCTAGTAGACACACAACTACAGGTTGTAGAAAGACAACAAACATCAACACAACACTGAAAATAATAACAGTCTCTATTCATGAAAACTACTACATATATATCATCATCATCATTCATCTATTAATTTAATATTTGATTGAATTAGCTTATTGTGTGATGAACTGTAATAATAAAAAACAAATAGTTGAATTAAGCCGAATGATAAAAAAGCGAACCTTTCACGGGTGCTATCCCAAGAGGAAGAAACGGATGCCCGTGGATCCAAACCTAGGTTTTGAGATGTCAAAGTCAAATTCGACGGTGGCCATTTCATGACCTTGTCTTCATCCTCTTGGTGATCCTGATCCTTGGATATTGGGGGTTCAGAGAGAAGGTTTTCAAAAGCCTTAATCAAACTCATAACTTTCCCAGACCCAATCTGAGTAATAGTAACACTTTCCCTTCCCTCTTCAATCAATCTCTCCCTATTGCGCTTCACAAATAACCCTTGTTTCTCTTCTTGTTGTTCTTGTTGTTGTTCAAGCACACACTTAACTTCTACGGCTTCTTCTTCACCTTCTTCTTCATCGCCGTGATGCCGGTTCTTGAAAAAATCCTCCCGATACTTCCTCAGATTTTGATATGCCACACAGGGACACTTCTCTGCAGCATCGCCCTCTTTCTTGTCTTTACAATTGCAAGAAGAATCTGCATCATGACCTTCAGTTTCATCCTTCTCCTGCTTCTTCTTTGCAACCACGAACTTCCTCTGGCGAATCTTGTGTTTAGTGGAATATGTGAAGAAAGAATGGGATTGAGTCACCGCAAAAAACGGAACAGATTGCGGGGGTTTTTAATTCGCATAGCGGGGGTTTTAAACCCCTGCGACGTAATCTGCGGGGGTTTTAAAAAACGCCGGAGTTTCAAGTGCCGCAATCGTTTTGCGGGGGTTTTTAGAAAACGTGGTATCATGTCTTTTAGCGGGGGTTTTACTGCGGGGGTTTTTAATAGTGGAGGTTTTTTTGAGGGGGTTATCAACCTCCTTAAGTCGAGTGATTTGTAGGAGTTTTATTTTTGTGGAGATTTTTTACTGCCATAGTTGATAGGACTTTTGTGGGGGTTACAACCTCCTATAATAGAGACAATATTTCTTTTGTAATTTTAGAATTTCTTTTTTCCTTATCTCATTATCATATTTTTATCACTAATAACTATACATACATCTTACATAAACTTACCAAGCTTAATCAAAAAAATGAAAATTTCATTAAAAATATAACTGTGATAACATAAATGTACTGTCAAATATCTAAAATATTTAATGTCATCCAACTCAAAAACATAATTAAAAGAAACAATTGTAGCTTAAATATCTATTGTTATACAGCTCAAAATGATAATAGCAGCAAAGAAATCATATACTAAATGATCCTAAAACCATTAAATGTTACTAGCACCAAATGATCCACTTGCATCCATTGGAGAATGAGGCTCATTTGCACGATCACTTGCCTGAAATAACAAATGAAAAATTGACTAACTTCAAATATCAAAAATCAAAGTAAAAAAGAACTAAATATGAGCTTGTGCATCAGGATTTCTATAAACTACAGCCGGGATTTCTATTTACAATCCTATCAATTACTACCTTTCGCAGCAGTTCTACATCAGTCCATGCTGAGGCATATACTATTTAATGTCCACATAGCATTCTAACCACGCCTATTAATTCAAACTTCTAACCATAAATGAGTTTCAGAGGAGCTCTGCATGCAGATATTTAAATTTAAACCAGACTTGGTAATTACAGAGAAGGGCCTGAGTGATTTGGCATGCCATTATTTTAGCAAGCATGGAGTTAGTGCAATCAGGAGGCTGAGGAAAACTGATAATAATAGAATTGCCAAGCATGCCATTATTTGCAGCATATAATAGTTTAGGTAAATGTAGATATTGCATCATGAGAGTAAACTGATCTGCAAGAATACTGGGAGCAATAGATAAATTCTCAGCAGCTCATCTTTCATGCTTGTACACTAGCAAACTCATTTTCATTTTAAAGGGGACATCAATTTCCCTTGAAAAACGATGTAACCAAGAAATATAACTAAGTTTATGGCAGGAATAGAACAAAGAGACAATATATCTTCACAAGAGATCGGTGGCTTTGAAACCAAAGGGAAGTGAACAAATAGCAGGGCAAGCTCTATCTAGGAAGTATCCAAGAAAATTTTAGGCTTTTAGCAAACGTATATGATGTAATTAAGCTTCATCAAAATGCTTTGCTACCTGTTCATATTACCCTTGAGTCCTGACCTGACTCTTCTTGTACATATTAATTCATTCATTTTTTCCGGAGATAGATCTCTTATAGTTTGCCAGAAACTCTTCAATATCTACTTCAATGACCTAATACTTTACAAAGCTACACAAATTGAAAACAAGCATAATACAAGGCACCAGGAGCAAGTAAATAGCATGTTTGGATCGACTATTTAGAGTTAATCAAATTGACTATAGTAGAAACAACTAATACATAAGTCATTTAAGTAAATAAATGCCAACAAAACAGACTTGTATTGCATACTTCACTTCAAAACAAGAATAAAAAATGATATGGAGGTGTTCTTACAACTCATTCATCTTGGTATCATATTGATGAGCATCAAGATGTAAATCCTCTGGTGCAACTCCTAACATGACTGCAAGATGAAAAGAAAAAATATCAACACACAATTGCTAAGGCACAAGCATCTTGCATACTATTATTGTTGAACATTTTGAGCAACCAAACAAAAGGATACATTCTTAGAGCAAAATAAATAACACTAAATAACACTAAATAACACTATAGGAGGATCATCATAAATAGTTTGGTACTGGTTGCAAGACTTGATTCAATTTTCACATTAGAAGATCTGTTTCCGGATCTACACATAAAAAGGTACAGAAACAGTCACACCTTGCAAATCGTTCAGATCTATAAACAAAAATCGTTCAGATCTCAAAACCTAACAAATCTGAAACAAATCGAGAAGCAAAAGGAGTAGTAAAAACCTGAAGACTATATTTGATAAACTTGTATAGTGTTGTTAGGAGCAAAGCAAAATGATGTAAGCATATTTACCTTGCACGGAAAAGTACGAATGTAGTCCATTAGCAATTTCAAAGCACTACCTCTTATTTGCCTCTGCGTTTGTGAAATAAACTGTAACAAGTAAAGATTCAAATGAAAATATATCACTTATAAGATCAGAAGTACCTGCAAGACCAAAGAAAGAAACTTCATCAGGCATATGTCCTCGATTTTCGAAGGACAGAGAATCTGTAAATCAATTCCAAGAGCAGGATAAGAGTAGATTCCAGGGAAATAGAATAACATAAACTTAAGCAATAAAGTGCACGGGGACTATTTTCAGCAACATTACCATATTTAATTAGCTATGCCTAACTCAACTTCAAGTATCAATCAAATAGGCATCGAATGGAATATGTAGTTAAATGATACTCACATCCATGATAACCACAACTTGGCGTATCAGGCTATAGCAATTTTGATCAACATACATACGCGTTTTTCGACATGCCAAAATCACCCTTTGGAGTTCAGACTTGAATGCTGCTGAAAATGTAAGAAAGCAAACATGTAAACAATTCATAGCCTTCACTCATGACTCACCCACATAATTCATGACTATATCACCTGATCTTCAAGAATATATACAATATCATCTAAAAATTCTTCAATATATTAGCACAAACTCAATTTGTAGTACCCAGAAGACAATGGCAGGGGGCTAGTAATGTATGAAGAGTGAAGACAGCGAATCTATCAAAAATACTTGTTCAAAAAAATAGCCTGCACCCTTAACCTCTAAAAGACCCCTATTGACAGAAGGGATCATAAGTCATAAGAAGTTTTTTGGGACAAAAGAGGTCGGTTATTAATGAACTGATCTGTAATACTTTTTCCAACATTCATCTTTTATCCCTTCTCCCTCTCTTTATTTGACTTGCATAAACTAGTCCAATCTGCACATAGCCACATGTAATATTCTCAAGATCATTCCTTCAATTAAAAGAATAACATACCCCAATCTAAAAAAAATCGTGCTCAATGTACACTACAATAAGACGACAACAACAACAAGCAGACAATAAGCAACGGCGACAGCAATAAAAGACACGACTGCTACGGCAACGAAACGAGGCAGATTTATACCACAATGAATAATCGAACACCACAAAATCAGATAATCAAATAACAAAAAACTCAGAATCACAAAATCAATCTGCAAAAAAGGAAGCCACTGATTTATACCACTAATATTGTATTTATATCACTAATTTATACCATTAAACATAGAATCACTGATTTATACAACAATTCCAGTAATTATATCACACAATCAAAACAAATAAGTAAGCCAAGACCTTTACCTCAGAATAGAAGAAGTTGAAGGCGCACTCAAAGTTCATTTTCGTTGCCAAGACGCACAATAGAAGTTCCTTTTCTGGAAAGAGATACGACAATAAGATACGGCAACCCACTATGTTCGCGAGAGGGTTTCTGGTAAGGAATTCGCGAGAGGGTTTCTGGAAAGGGATTCGCGAGAGGGTTCTGGAAAAGGAGGGTTTTTTATTCTGTTAAACGAGATAGGGGAAAGGGGAAAGGGTTTTGCGACTGAGAAGATACAGTTTCATAAGGGTTTTGCGACTGAGAAGATACAGTTTCATTCTTGAGAAATTGAAGTGAGAGAGGCGAAGTGAGGAGATGGAGGCGAAGTGAGGCGATGGAGGCGAAGTGAGGAGATGGAGGCGAAGTGAGGAGATGGAAGCGATGGAGGCGAAGTGAGGAGATGGAGGCGAGAGAGGCGGAGTGAGGAGAGGCGAGAGAGGCAGAGTGAGGAGAGGCGAGAGAGGCGGAGTGAGGAGATAGATGGAGGCGAGAGAGGCGGAGTGAGGAGATGAGACTGAGAAGAGAGAAAGGTTTTTACGAAATGAATTTTTGGGAAATGGGTTTGACTGAAACTCCGTGTGAAAGTGAAGAGGGAAATGTTTTTTTTTTGTTTTTTTTTACAATTAGTGGGGGTTTTTCTTGACAATCTGTGGGGTTTTTAAAACTCCGTAAATTGAAACGAATTTTTTAACTATATGGACGAGAAGTTCCTTTTTTAATGTTACACTGAGGGGGTTTTTAAAACCTCCGCAAAAAAACCCCCGCTATTTGATCTGTTTTTTGTAGCGAGTTTGCACAAGAGAACGAGGAAACATCAGAACGTTACTTGAGGGGGCACATACCCTTCAGAACGTTATTAAATCTCTGAGTTTTCTTTCTTCTTCTGGAGCAAGGTTGTTTTGTTTTCTTTCTTTTGGAATATTTTTTGAATTTCAATCTCTCTCAAGCAATTCGGAGGGAACCCAACATTTTTCGATTTGGAATTGCATTGCATCTACAAGTTGATTTTTCAACGTACAAGTACAACCACTGTTGCACAGCCATAAATGTACACCTTCCATTGAGAATTTGTCAACCTAGCCTTTATCATGCGATGTGCTTGCAACAGTGAATAACTATTTAACAGTGAATAACTATTAAATGGCATTGCAGATGTTGCCTTCATTTGTACGGGGCCATGAATATCAAAACTACATTGATTGTGTGAACACTACCTTTTTGTCAACATAGGCCCCTTATTTTCTTGCTGCAGCAATAGTCCCCTACAAAAGTAACAAGTACATGGAAATTTCCTGATATAGATGCTCCAATGCATGAAAATTTTAGAACAATTTACGTAGGTAATTGCATGCAGTTCACATTCCCACTTGAAGTGGTGAAAAAGGACGTAGGAACATGCATGGAACTTTCATTTCCGCTAAAATGGTTGAAAATGAAGCTAGGATTAAAAAGAAGAGATCATCATCACCATCATTGTCATCGTCACCGAATGATATGGTTGCACGACAATCTTTTATTGATCGTTGGTGATGTATTGACAATCTTTTACATAAAAAAAAGAAGACAATCTTTAAAAAAGTTGGAACAAGATGCGATGCTTGATAATCCACATGCCACAAAAAATTATGCTTCTTGACTTTTATTAACACTTGTATTTCCTTCATCATCTTCGTTAGGAATATCGTAGTCATCTTCACTGAATTTACAAAAAATATAGGTTTAAATACGTTTTTACCCCCTGCAAATAGGGAGTGTTTTGCTTTTACCCCCTGTAAAATATTTTTTTTAAAAAAAACACCTTGCAAATGTCACCATTTTGGCATTAGCCCTTCTGTTAGTTCATCTGTTACAACTGTGTCTACGTGTCAGTGAAGTATCTGAGTTGGCATTTTTAATTGCCAAATGGGCTTGCCACGTGTTAAAAAACCCTAGACGCATAGTTACTTCTTCTTCTTCCCATTCGTTTCTCTTCTTCCCTTCGTTTCTCTGAACCATTCGTTTCTCTTCTTCCCAAGTTACTTCTTCTTCTTCCCAAGTTACTTCTTCTTCTTCCCTTCGTTGCTCTTCTCCATTCGTTTATGTTCATCTCTTCTCTTCTCTTCTCTTCTCCATGAATACGCACAGTGAAGGTTCTTCATCAAATAGACCAATTCGCAGAAGACGATTTCCAGTTTGTCCATGTGGGAATACGATGAAGTTCTACATTTCTGGATCTACACAAAACCCAGGACGCCCCTATTGGAAGTGCCTCCACTGGGTATGTTGTTAACTAATTGTAATATTCATTGTTGTTCCTCTCACTGTAAAACTGTAACTGTGTATTTTCCATTGTAGAAGTTAAAAGACAGTTGCAAATTATTTGTGTGGGATGATGAACTAAGTGAAGCACATTTTACACACTACAAGAATAAGCCCCGTTTCCTGCGAAACTTTCCGACGAACTCTTATTCGTCGCAATTTCCGACGGATTTCCGACCAAAAAGGTCGTCGCAAATGTTCAGGAAAAAATGCGCTTACTTTCCCGCTTACGTTTCCGACGAAAACGTGTTTCGTCGCAAATTTGCGACGGCTATGTCCGTCAGAAAACGCTAAAATGTCGTCGCAAACTAAATAACCCAATTAAAAGTGAGAGTATTCCCTCGAAGCAGTGACTCTCCTCATTCATTCACTCCTCTTTCGTTCTCTCCCCTCTCCTCTGCGTTCTCTCCGTCACTCTCCTCCACCCTCCGTAGCCCTCCACCGCCTTCCTCCGCCCTCCTCCATCGCAAACGTTCTCCAAGGCTACGAAGACAGTCTCTCGCTCTCCCTCTTCCCCTGCCTTCCACTCTCCCTCTCCCTCTTCCCGTGCCTCTCCATCGCCGTTCTCCTTCTCTCAGTCGCCTCTCGCCTCTCCTCTCTTCTTCTTCTTAAAGGGTAAGTACGATTTTCTTCTTTTTCACTGAAAAGCCACAAATTTTGGTTCATTCAAAACCCTAACCCCGTTTTCCCCTTTCGATTGAAATCCTAGGGCAAAATCCAGCCCCTATTTCGCTGACTGAAAACGAGGAAGGAACAGAAGCAAACTGGAATACAAGTGGTGAGAAATCAATTTCTCTCATTGTTATGTCTAGGTCAAATTCGTAATCCGTTTAATCAACCCTAACAATGGGTGTTTGTTTGATCTTTGGGGTGTGCGATTTTGTTTAGGATTTAAGATTTGTTTATGATTTGTTTTGTGTTTGTTTGATGTTAGGGTTTAGGATTTCGTTTTTACGAGTTTATATTTAGGGATTTCATTTCTGCTTCATCTAATAAAGTTTTGCTTTTGATTACAGGTTCATTTTGATGGAGGAAGAACGGGAAAACCATTTGGGTGGTGTTAGGGTGCTCATCGTTCTCATGGTTTTTGCAAGTTATAAGAACAAAGGGTATTCATTGGAAGGAGCTGTCAATTCATTTTGAGTGAATGCCATGATGGTGTGTGTTTCACTTGATAATTTTTGCTTTATTTTCATAATTCTTTCCCCGTGCCAAGATGCTTTTGGATCCTATATAAGTATATGTGAGGGATATAAAGGAAGTATTTGAAAAATCACCTTAATCTTCCTTAATTGATAATTGCTTAAGAGTTGATATAAACCCATTCATTATTTAGTTTATGGTAGCAGAAGCATGCTAATTTTTGGTTAGGCTTATGTTCCCATACATTATAAAAAAAGACCTGAAGTCTATTTACAAATGTATCAACTTGCTGAAATGATTATTTTTAGTCTAATAATAATAATGCTAAGGCTCATTGAGGATCCAACAATAGAATTTGTGAAAGATGCACATTACACTTTTGAGCAATTTTCTAGGTCTTGCTATTCTTTTTTGGAAATAATAGCACGAGTTGGATATTATTATTATTATTATAATTTGTAACTCCACTAAGACCACTTTTGCTTTATGACAGGAGGTTGTTGTTAAGCACAAGCTCAAGCATCCTAATGTTTCTATTGGTTGGATTTCTATTACTATGCACATATTATGGCTTTGCTGCTGTAAAGAAGAAGAGAAAGAGTTGTAGAATTTATATAAAAAATGATAGGGAATGGAGCAGGAAAGGTATGTTATGTGATTTGAAGAAGTTCATTTTGGTGTCATCAATTTGTTGTTGATTAGAGTAGTTTGGGATTACAATTGTTGGTGTTCCTTTATATTGTAGATTTATGTCGTTGTTACTGTCCAAGCAACTTCTAAAGAGATGTTTAATCCAAGAGTGGATTAAAGAAGAGATGGTTTCCAAAAATTCCTTCCCAACACAAGAAAAGAAGTTTGGATCTCAAAGTTTAAGAGGAAACCAGATGGCATTTCAGGGAAGGTAACATTTTACTTTGTTTTCATCAAGGAAACCTTTCACTGGTTTTATTTATTTTTATGCACCTTAAAGTTTATCCAATTTTACTTTTTTTTGTGTGTTGCCAAATTTACAGGTATATGCACTTACGAGTAGATTGACACTTCTTATGCCTATAGACGATTCTTCTCAACTGAAAAAAGAAAGGTCTCCACTAGGCGAAAAGGTTTTCTCTTTTTTCTTAAGTATTTTGTTCAATACCAACTCTGCTATATATTGTTAAGCATCTTTTGATATAGTAGCAAATCCTCAAAGTTCAAAAGTTGCTGCATTTGTTTAAGCTCTTTGATATTGTTAACTTTTTTTAATCCTAACCATGATATAGTAAGTGTCATTCTTTGCATATATACCTAATCTCAGAATTTTCTCTTTTTCTTTTCTTCTTTACAAATCTCCAAGAAGTGAGAATTATATTATTTGCTTATAAACTCAGTCAGTGTGTATGCCCTGTCAAACAACATGAAGCCCTTTGGTTTTAGACCACCTATAAACATATTACATGACACCTCCTCTTTAATAATTTCCTCTCTGATTTATGTTTGCAAAAGGATAAGATGGAAAGTACTTCAAATGATTTATCTGAAGATGAGGTATTAGACATGGCTATTCTACATTTAATGCCTGATAAAAGTTAGATTTCATGTTAGTATAATGGTAATCACCTGTTCTTTTTTACTTCCCTTCATGGTTTACTCTTTTTAGTTGTATATGCTTAAAGTTGCAGCAAAAGCAATGCCTTCATAGAGTCAACTTGCTAAAAATAAAAGGGTACCTATATAATACATTTACTAATCAGCTTTCATTCTACTACCTATTTGTTTTTTGTTCTGTCATGCATTTTTCAGTGGATAGAGCGAATTTCAATTGAATTTTGTCAAAGATAATCTCATTTTGGTTTTTAAATCTTTCTCAATGTTGGCTTAATCACGTGTAAACTAATTATTTGGAATTTCAGCATATCTTACTTTGTCAATTTCAACACCCATTACTCCTCATTAACCATATTATCCAGATATTATCAATAGCTCTATGTTGTTTCGTCGCTTATTCATAATTTCTTCCAACTCATTTTGAATGTTCCCTCTAATTGATGAGTCTTCACATATCCTCTCTCTTTTTCTCTTGCTCCCCCACCTCTTGGGCACACACGTAGATTATACACTATACTCACTATTGTTTTCTATTATCATTTATCCCCTCTCTATCAAGCTCTTAGTACTTAGTTACATTACACTAAAAAACAATTAACTGCTCCTTTCTTTTGCAACCTCTTTACTTTACTCTCTTTCTTATGCATGCAGGAAGAGAAAATTCTATTCTTAATGAAGTTGCCCAGGTATAAAATAAAAATCACAGAGAGAATTAATCTTCTATGTCATAATGTGTTAATTAATTAGTGTTTAAGTGGTATGCTATGCTATCTGTTTATATGTGTGCAGAATGGGATGGAAGAGTGGGGATTAATGTTAGTGGCAAAGGCTTAGATATGGTATATTTCCCTGTCTTATTTTGTGCAAGAGAAAACCCTTGTTTAAAGAAAAGATTTTTTCTGCCCAAATTATGATTTGAGCATGTTTGAAGCATACCCTCCTTCCATTTGGTTTTGATACTAATTAGTTTTCCTTTTTCTGTTATGTTTGGCAATTAGGCAGCTATTTGGTTTTGGTACTTATTATTGTTTTGTTAGTATAACATACATGCTCAATTATTGAACTATATTTTGCACCTGCTGGACATTCTTATCAATGGCCAATTTCCAAACCTTGAAATCTAATCTGTTACCGATGAAAGTCTCTATTTGATGATTATTTTTTGATCATATCGCATACTTGATGGTCGTGGCTCTGCTTTTTTCCCAACAGGCAGCAATGTGGCTGTAGAAAAGGTATGCCATCCTACATTTTAGAGCAACTAGATGTGGGTGTAGGATAGTATTGCTATAACACCATCCTACATTGTTGCCTCAAACATCTTTTTCCTTCTATTTCAATGTGGCTATAGGATAATGTTGCTATGTTACTATTTAGTTCTTTTTATCGGTTTTCTTTATACTTGATTAGCATTCATTATTCTCTAAATTATTTTTGCATTCAAGGCTTAAGTATTATAGTTGACAAGATTGATTAATCTACTTCTAGGATGTTATCTTTCTGAAACTTAATATGTTTTCTTAAAGAGTCCATCCATTAATTTTTGTGGTCGGATTTATTTCTTTCCTTTCATCCATGCATTTTTCACTTTGCTAATTAAGGAGCTACTTATTATATTCAAGATTGACTTTTAGGAAGAAGCCATTGAACACGTGAGGAAAAGAAATGAATTCAAGGGACATATTATATAAGTCTTAAGGAATGCTCAACATTATATGGTAGGCAGGCTGCATTGTAATATATATATCTTCTCACTATTTTCTTTGTTGGACATGTCAGATAATTCAAATTCCTAATTGTAGATTTGAAGTCTGTTATAAGAGATTAATCAGCTTTTTACTTTGCTCATCTACTCATCAGCTTTTTACATGTCAGATAATTCAAATTCCTAATTGTTTATTCAATGAGTGTTCTTATGGTTTGTAAATTTGCTCCTTTAACTGTCAGGGAAGAATCAGTACTTCAAGACATTCAACCTGATGAGCTGCATGTGAAATTTCAAGATTCCAACTTTTTGGAGGAAGCACAGTTAGTTGATGTTCGAGAGCCTGAAGAAGTGTATGCTCCTATTTTCTTAAACTTTAGTTAGTTTTGGAAATCATTGAGAGAAGCTAGGAGAGAAGAGAAGGCTGAAAAAGCTGTGCTAGAAAAGGTTATAGTTAATCCTAATGTTATCCATGAACATTAAATTATATGTAATTTTTGCTTTCCTCATTATTGCTTTTGAATATTACTCAGTCTATTGAAAAAGAGCTATTAGAACGCATTAAGAAAGGAGTCTATCAACAAGCTGATATTTACAATTATCCTATCGAAGCGTACAATAAGGTAATTGATATGGAGGAACTTAATGAGGTCGATGAAGAGGATGAAGAGGTACATATTTACCAATCCATTTCTGCTGTGAATTGTGTTTTGATCAAAGTTGGTAGAAATTTATCTTCGCAGTGCGTTGGCACTGTTTAATTTTGTTTATTCAAATTGAACAGGAAGCAGAAATAGAATATGTGGAAGGTTATGATGAACTAGAGGAAGATGACAAAGAAGAATTCGGTTATTTTGCAATTCACGAGTCACAAGGCGATGATGAAAATGGTAACATTTGGTTTACAAGCTTTGGTTTAGAAGTTGAACATACTTTTAGTTAACTGAAACCTAGATACAAAAGATTCCATATATCAGCTTGTTTCTTCTTTGCTTGTTTTAGTTGAACATACTTTTAGTTAACTGAACATACTTTTAGTTAACTGAAACTTAGATGTTTTAGTTGCTAGAAAGATATTTGGCTTTCTTCTTTGCTTGTTTCTTGAAATGCTATTTGTGATAGCAATTGTCTGAATTTTATAATCTTTGCTTAAATTTTGCTTATCTTCTGGATTTGGATGTGTTTCTCTGATATCTAAATGCAGAATATTGGTATTAGGTATGTGTTCTTTAGAATTGGGTACAGCTTCTTCTGCATGTTGTTGTTTTTGGTTGTTGTTAAAACTAATTGTCTGATTCAGTTTGGTTATTCTGTAAGCCCAATAGAAAACAGCCCAATAGGAAAATGGCTATATCAGTATATTGGAATAGGAACTATAATTCTGCTTTGCTATTCACTGTTAGGATATTCTGTTTTGCTAAGCTCTGATACATGAGCCTTTTCTGGCTTTATCATTGCAAGCCTGACTGAGCCAAGTATGGGGTATGGACTCTGCTAGACTTTAGGAAACATACTATCTTCACGAAATTCATTCTGAATTGTGTGCTCAGTTAAAAAGAAAAGGGTCATTTTAATCCCATTATCCGTTATCTTATGACATCACCTTTTGTTATGCTTTTTCTGCTGGTCATGTACTCTAACGGTGGCTTATTGTTACTGGTTTATTTTATAAGATATGAGATTACATCATTTTGTCTTTTTCCAGTGGGTCTTGGTTACTTTCTGGCAGACTGGCTAGGATGCTTTTAATTGATTGTGAGCAAAACAGTAATGGCTGATTGTTAATTCCTCTGTTCTAGGTGCTTTAGATATGCCCTGCATTTTGAACCTTTTATGAATGCCTCATATTTGTTGAATTATGCCAGTGTGTGCTTGTACTTTGCAGCAGTCCTCTTTTAATGCAATGTAATGTGTATTTTTGGTCTATGAATTGTAGGTCATCTGAACACTTGGAGGAACAGTATTTGTGGTGATTCTGGCCCTGCGTGTTAGAGTATGTAAAATATGTAAAATAGATTTACTATTCTGTAAAATAGGTTTACTATTCTGTAATTACAAGCACTGTAAAATAGTCACTGCAGTATAGTTCTCTGCAGTGACTCTGCCTCCTGTTGTAAGCTCAGTAGGAATGCTGTATAAATAGTCTCTATGTACTCATTCAGAAAATTCAATAAAACATAAACAATTCAATTAGATTCTAACTGAAACAGTTAAGAGTAAATCATTTTCAATCAATGGAAACTAGGAAAGGTTTAAGGATTATTAAATAGTATGTATTAGTACCGATTAGTATGTATAATTTAATTTTTTTTTTATTTTTTTTAAATTTCCGACGGATTTCCGACGAAAATGTGTCAGAGTTTGCGACGACTTTGCCACGGATATTTGCGACGGGTTTCCGACGACTTTGCGACGGAGACATTTGCGACGAAAAAATCCGTCGGAAACGCTTTCCGACGAGCGATTTTGCGACGACTTTTTGTCCGTCGGAAAGTTCGTCGGAAACGTCAATTTCCGACGAAAATTGCTGCGTTTGCGACGAAAATTGCCGTCGGAAATCGTCGATTTTCTTGTAGTGACAAATCTCATGGATTCTCCTTCAACGGAAGCAAGCTCTCATGAAATTCAAAGTTGCAAAGCTTGTCATTATGCTGAGAAGTTAATTGAAGCAAGCACCAAAGGGAAAGAAAAGTTGAAGACAAAATTAGCAAATGAGAGGGAAAGGGTTAAGGGGCTTACATCTAGGTTTCAAGGGGTTCAATTTGTCTTGATTGTATCACTACTAGAAAAGCAACCAACGGGCGGCGGTTGGTTTTGCAAGCGGTGGTGGTTATAACCGCCGTTATTTGGTTCTGGCGACGGTTCTGGCAACGCCGCGGTTTTCAGCGTCGGGAGGTCTGTTCGCGGCGGTTCTGATAACCGCCGCACAAACTGCCGCAAATTTAGCGACGGTTTGTAACTGCCGCAAAACATCCATATGGTTTTCCACGCTCAGGGTTAGTGGCGGTTCAAAACCGCCGCTAGTTGACCATTTATTTTTTAATTTTATGGGTTGTGGCGGTTGCAAACCGTCGCTAAAGTACAATAGTTTTTTAAAAAAAAACGGTGGCGGTTAAGAACCGCCGCTAACAATATATATATATATATATATATATATATATATATATATATATATATATATATATACTTATTCATTTTGTTCTTTTAGGAGCCATACTTGTATGAAAGAACATTATAATATATTTGGCAAATGGAGTCCAAAATATCTCCAAATACCTAATAAACTAAGCCAGAAAAGCCATCAGCAACAACATGCATGCAAATGGTATTAACTTACCATATAGTGGTACTAGCCCATTCACATTTAAAGCATAAAGGGTACTTATATTGTGTTAACATTGCTCAACATATATGTTGTATCCAGTAATTGTAATGGTATCATCAATATTTAGTACCATCATAAAGGGTACTTATATTGTGTTAACATATGCCCATTCACTATAACTAATTGTATTTCATTAACTGATGCAGGGTTTATATATACAGCTTTACAACTGCCTAAGATAACAGAATAGTAATCAAGGACAGGTAAAAGAGAACGGGAAACAGAATAGTAACTTGAATAGTCACTCACTGGTGATATATATCACAAATCTCTGCTTTGAATGCTTCCACTTCACTAGCACTTCTCTGGTCTCAGCATTATTACCCCTGATGGACAAAATTTTCCAGCATGTCATTCAGCTTGTAGTTCCCATTCTTATGTCACGCGAGCAGGCAAAGGTTGAACCTGCACATCAGTTGATATAGCTTTCTTCAGTAAAGCCACATGGAAAACAAGGTGCACTTTAGTGTCCTCAGGCAGCTTCAATCTGTAGGCTACAACAGGCTAACAAAGCATATGCCAAAGGGATCTCAACCGCTATGGTTGGTAGCGTCGAACTTAAAAGACTTGAAGCTATCTGTGTCAGACCCTACTCTTTATCAGTCTATTATTGGGGCACTCCGATGCTGATTGTGTGGATGTTTTGTGTTCCAACAGATAGTTTAAACAATTCAGTGAATTCCCTATGCAAACAATTCAGTGGTTTGTATCCTGCACTTATAAATTTAGAAGCTGAATTCCCTATGCAAACAATTCAGTGGTATGCCAACAAGCCAATTGTCACATCCCCTATGCAAATAATTTGCAGAAATTTTATGGAGAGAGAAAGAAGCAAAAGATTATTAATTTGGTTAGTGACATCTATCAATATATATGTTGGCTAAGTATTCTGTTTTTGATACTTTGATTCTGCAGGTCCCAGAATTGTTTTTGCAAGATGTGAGTCCATTACAGAACAAGCTTCCTATGCTGAATCTGATTGATGAGAAGATCAGCTCAACATGAAAAATTCAACGGCTCTTTCTTATACACATTATAATTGTTCAGTTGATTTTGTTGCTTCACCATTCCTAGTTAGAGAGTCAAGTTTCTAAGGCAAAAATGGTTCAATTGAGACATTAAGATTGGATTTGATGGACCACAGAACTACTAGATATCAGGATGCTAATATCATAGTCTTCAATACAGGCTAAAGGTTCTGGATACTTAAACTAAATTCAGTAAACTTGCATAATAGCATGAATTTCAATACGGTGATCACTTGATTTTGCTTAAGAAGTTGCATCCAAGAACAAACTGAACATAAACACAACAGTAATTGTTCATACCTTTATTGAAGGCTAGACGATTCCCCACACGGTATGCTTCCACAAGAACCCTAAAATAATAATTCATAAACACAACAGTTAAAACGAAATTCTGATAATAATTCATATATAAGTCCTATACAACCAAATTCTGACTGACATGCTGCATAGTTCCTAGCATTCACAAAATATCACAACTTTTCTTGCATAGTTCCTATGATTAGATTTATTTGAAAACTAATCAAGAAAATTCATGCAGATTTATATACAATATCAATGCCCTGGAAAAACGAATCAGCATTCAATAAACAAGATAAATTGAATGCAAGTTTGCTAACTATTAGCCATACAAACTGTGCAACTTGAAACTTCAGGGATGTGATTCACAGTCACCTAATTATTAACAGAGCTAACACAAAGTAGCATCCACTGAATCATCTTAATATCAAATTCCAATTGGAACCTGAACAGAGAGGAAAATGGGTACCTGAACAGAGAGGAAGCCCTAAGTGTTTGAGAGGAAGTGCCGCTACTCTTCTCTTATTGCGTAGTGACCATTATATCTTTTTTTTAGTAGGCATACCTACCAATACATGTTAGGCAATGTAAAGGTTCTGTTTGAATTTAAGAAAGCATCTAAGTAATATGAAGACTAACCTTACAAGATAGATATTCTAAGGTGTTTTCTTATCTTCTAACAAGAAGGAAAAGAGAACAAATAAAGATATATAATTGATAATAACTTAACTTGATAATAGCTTTAGTCCCCATATGACATATCACAACAAAAGAAACCAATCACACAAAAAACAAAGAAGCATCCAGGCCAAACCAACAACATGCTGTAGAATGGAAACCTAAGTGAACAAACACTTCATAGTAAGGCACTCAAAGTAAAGTTATTATCTGATAGATAACATGGTTATCACCTACATGGAGGTAAGACACTTAACAAATAAAAAAATGACAGCCAATCTTTTCTCTATCAATGAGATTAAACCTCAAGATGGCTCAAACATTAGACTATTAGTAATACCAACAGAACATTAGTATTAACTATTAAAGTTTGAAATAGACTCAGAACATTGTCCTACACTCCTTCCTTGATTCAGAAAAAGAAGCAATTCATCCCATAAACCTCACCACCAACTGTCATCTCCACCTTATACTACTAAGTTTTAACCATTGAACCAATTTTCCATTTAGCACCACTACCACTAGCCAACACTTGCATCCACATACCCAAAATGAATATCCACCAATATCTTGACCTCATAACCTAGAAAGCTATACTAATTACTTCAACAACAAATTCGCCTATTCAAAAATCTACACCACAATTTCTTTGAACAATAAAGTGAAAGAAACGATACAAAATGTCCCTGGAGCTTATCGTGATCACAGCAAACAATGGAAAATTACAAAATCATCACCCATCGTGAGATCCCCACAAAATTAACCAATTTTAACAACAAAATCAGACACAAAACTCATATATCTCAGAAAACAATAATCACAACCAAACAACACATTTTCATTCCAACTCAATCAAACCAAAATTGTTTCAAAAGGGAAACGAAGACAAATCATTTTAATTAAGGGAAAACAACAGCAGATGGCCCCAAACATTTTCATTCCAATACATCAAACCAAAAGGGAAAACAAATCATTAAGTTACAAAGAGGAAGAAACGAAGACAAACTAGAAAGGGTTCGTACCTGAAGCAAGAGAACGGACAAAGAGGAAGAGATGAAAGGGTTTCTGTTTGTACCTGAAACAAGATGAAAGTAACAAGATGAATCAGCGCAAGATGAAAGGAGCAGCAACGATTTCTTACCTCAATCAGCGCAAGATGAAAGGAGCAACAACGATTTCTTACAACAATCAGCGCAAGATGAAACAAGATGAAAGTAACAAGATGAAAGGAGTTGTACCTCAATCGTAAAGGGTTTCTGTTCTTGAAGCCTCAGATGAATGGATTCCTAACAAATTCGCCTCAGAGATGAAAGGGTTAGGGTTTGATTAGTGTTAGTGGAGTGGAGTGTGTTTGAGAATCGCGGGGAAACGAAACATATTCGCGCTTGATTTTTCTGAAGAAATAGAACCGCCGCGAGAGGACTTTGAACCGCCGCCGGTGTTGTTGGTTTAGGGCGGTTATAGTAAACCGCCACAGATGTTGTTAAGCGACGGCGGTTGGATGTACCCGCCGCGAAACAAGCGCCACTATTAGTCTCTTTTTTTGTGGTGTATCATGGGCTGTGTTTGCTGTTTATGTTGTTTGGGTTAATGGAAATTAGTGTCCTAGGATTTGTTGTTGGTTAAGTTTTCTATTGATCATTAGTGTTTGTAATTTGAATCAAGTTATTAATGGAAGTTTGTTTGCTTTTTAATTGAATCAGAATCATTAGTTTGTTTGCAGAACCAGAATTGAAGATATAAGCAAAATATAAGGATACTCATACTGTCATTGATTCAGAATTGCAGAACCAGAACCACAATTAAGGACCACAATTTGCATCTATAAGGATACTGTCAAGTTTACAAAATACTGTCAAGTTTGAACCTTACAGTTTTAATTGAACATACGTGTGATACTGTCAAGTTTACAAAATACTGTCATTTTTGAACCAGAAATGAACCAGAATTGAACATCCATATTTGAACCAGAATTGAACCAGAATCAAGTTTACAAAATACTGTCATTAAAATACCAAAATACTGTCATTACTCATTACAATACGTGTGATACCAAAATACTTCAAACAGCAGCATTTGAAACAAAATACTGTCATTACATTACAATAGAAATTACATTACAAGAGAAATTACTAAATCTCCTAATTTTGAAACAACTTCTTCACTCTAGTCTTGGTTAGTCTTGGAAATGTTCTTACTCTTCTTGACTCTTGGGTTAAATCACCTCCATAATCAGCAGCAGCATTTGAACTATGTGCAGTGGCAGCTTCTGCAATCACTCCTGGTGCAGTGGCAGCTACTGCAATCACTCTTGGTGCAGTGGCAGGCTGGCAGCTACTGCAGTCACTGTTGGTGCAGATCCTTTTTTGATTGGCAGCTTCCGTCTAATTCCAAGTTGTTTACTCCTTCCTGTTACCTTTGCAGCAATATGGACTGGTGCAGCAGAATCAACAACTAGTGCAGCAGCAATATGGACTGATGCAGCAGCATTAGGCACTTGTTGTGCAGCATCATCAGGCACTTGTTGTGCAGCAGCATCAGGCACTTGTTGTGCAGCATCATCAGGGACTTGTTCTGCAGCAGCATCAGGGACTGCATCTGTTCTCTGTTTCTTTGACTTCCTCTAAAACGCAGCAAGTAATTAAACAGAAGTTAATTGAAGTTGCAGCATAAATTATAAAAACAAAAATTAAACCAAGCATAATTAGGGTAAAGTTATACCTTCCTTGACTGAGCTTCTGCACTTACTTCAGTGCTCTTGCATCCCCTTGCATTATGTCCTAATTTGTTGCATTTGGTACACCTATATTTGGTATTTTGCCTCTTCAAATTGGTTGCATTAGGGTCTTCATCAAATTCCCTTCTTCTAAGCTTCTTGGGCCTCCCAGGACCTCTTTTATATTGTGTAGGCAACATTTCCTCCTCCCAAATTGTAGGCCACATGTTTTGGCCATTAATGGGGCTTATACCATGATGGTAGCATTCCAAATATTTCTCTCTGCTGTAACACTCATGAACATAGTCCATAGGTTTGTAACCCTTATAAGACATCCCAGCTATTGCATGTCTACATGGTATCCCTATATATCAACAGCCAGTAGTTACAACTACAGGTTCTTTTAACTAGGTCCACTACAAACCTATTTATAAATGCAGTGTGTTCTACTTCAAACTGTTCTTCAGCAGACCATGTTGGCAACCAAATCCCACTGTGTTCTATCTCTCTATCTAATCTCTTCATAGGTTTAGGCATTATGGGAAACTGCCATTTACCACCTTTCCTCCTTAAATCAGTTATCCTACCCATTAGATATGTTCTAATCCATTCACACATAGAAATAATTGGCTTATCTCTAGCAACCAGAATTGTACTATTAAAAGCTTCAGCTAAATTATTCATCAAAACATCACACTTGGGATAAAAACTAAAATCATGCTTACACCATAACTTGGTAGGAACATCCATGAGCCACTCCCATGCTTTAACATCCAACTTCTTCATCTCTTTCATTTGTTCCTCCCATCCTTGATAGTAGGTAGCCTTTGCAGCCCCCATCATTAGGTCTCTCATTGCTGTACCTCCTCCAAATTTCTTCTTGAAATTGGCATATAGATGCCTCAAGCAAAGCCTATGTTCCACTGTCTCAAACATCTCTTCAAACACAGCAACCAAACCCTATATTGCCAACAAATTAAACAAAAACAGCAACAAATTAAACAAACACAACAACAAATTAAACAAACACAGGAACAAATTAAACAATATAGACTGAAATGAAACACAGTGAAGGTTTTAAACAATATACCTTTTGCTGATCTGAAATGAAAACCCATCTATTTTCTTGACCAATGTCCTCCATAAGCAAGGTCAAGAACCATCTCCATGATTCCTTTGTTTCATTCTCAACAACTCCAAATACAAGTGGATAATATTGGTCATTTGGGTCTCTTCCAATAGCTATTAAGAGCTGTCCCCCATATTTTGTCTTCAAATGACATCCATCAACCCCAATAAAGGGCCTACATGCAGTCTTGAATCCTCTCTTTGTGCCATTGAAACAGAAGTAAAAAGACCCAAATCTGGCTTGCAAACTGGGTGGAATTCTATCAACATTGATTTTGCAAGTGTTACCTTGGTGAGCCCGAACAAGCTTTCCAGCATAATTCCAAAGCCGAGAGTATTGCTTATCTGCATCACCTTCAACAAGATCTCTTGCAATCTTGATTCCCTTCCAAGCCCTATTGACAGTGACACCAGTAGCATACTTCCTTCTAATCTCCAACATGACTTCGGATATTTTAACCTTACTTGTTGATTGAAGCTTTTCAGCCACAAGTCTACTTACCCACTTGGAGTTGGCATTTCTATTATTAAAATCCCACACGTGTGCTTACCCTTGTATGTTTTTAACCTATACGTGTGAGTGGTACCCACTTGACTACAATAAGCCGGATACCCATATTTGGTATTACACACAAGCCTTGCCCTATTTTTTTCATTTTTTAAATACTTTAACTCCCTGCCATTTAATAGAGCGTGTTCCAAAATTGCCCCTTTAAATTTAGCAATAGAGTTAAACTCCAAACCAAGCTTGAATTTATAATTCCTATTTAATTCTTCTTTCTTGAAAACAAGGTACCTTCCTTGACTGAGCTTCTGCACTTACTTCAGTGCTTTTGCATCCCCTTGCATTATGTCCTAATTTGTTGCATTTGGTACACCTATATTTGGTATTTTGCCTCTTCAAATTGGTTGCATTAGGGTCTTCATCAAATTCCCTTCTTTTAAGCTTCTTGGGCCTCCCAAGACCTCTTTTATATTGTGGAGGCAACATTTCCTCCTCCCAAATTGTAGGCCACATGTTTTGGCCATTAATGGGGCTTATACCATGATGGTAGCATTCCAAATATTTCTCTCTGCTGTAACACTCATCAACAAAGTCCATAGGTTTGTAACCCTTATAAGACATCCCAGCTATTGCATGTCTACATGGTATCCCTATCAACTGCCAGTAGTTACAACTACAGGTTCTTTTAACTAGGTCCACTACAAACCTATTTATAAATGCAGTGTGTTCTACTTCAAACTGTCCTTCAGCAGACCATGTTGGCAACCAATTGCCACTGTGTTCTATCTCTCTATCTAATCTCTTCATAGGTTTAGGCATTATGGGAAACTACCATTTACCACCTTTCCTCCTTAAATCAGTTATCCTACCCATTAGATATGTTCTAATCCATTCACACATAGAAATAATTGGCCTATCTCTGGCAACCAGAATTGTACTATTAAAAGCTTCAGCTAAATTATTCGTCAAAACATCACACTTGGGATAAAAACTAAAAGCATGCTTGCACCATAACTTGGTAGGAACACCCATGAGCCACCCCCATGCTTTAACATCCAGCTTCTTCATCTCTTTCATTTGTTCCTCCCATCCTTGATAGTAGGTAGCCTTTGCAGCCCCCATCATTAGGTCTCTCATTGCTGTACCTCCTCCAAATTTCTTCTTGAAATTGGCATATAGATGCCTCAAGCAAAGCCTATGTTCCACTGTCTCAAACATCTCTTCAAACACAGCAGCCAAACCCTATATTGCCAACAAATTAAACAAAAATAGCAACAAATTAAACAAACACAACAACAAATTAAACAAACACAGGAACAAATTAAACAATATAGACTGAAATGAAACACAGTGAAGGTTTTACACAATATACCTTTTGCTGATCTGAAATGAAAACCCATCTATTTTCTTGACCAATGTCCTCCATAAGCAAGGTCAAGAACCATCTCCATGATTCCTTTGTTTCATTCTCAACAACTCCAAATGCAAGTGGATAATATTGGTCATTTGGGTCTCTTCCAATAGCTATTAAGAGCTGTCCCCCATATTTTGTCTTCAAATGACATCCATCAACCCCAATAAAGGGCCTACATGCAGTCTTGAATCCTCTCTTTGTGCCATTGAAACAGAAGTAAAAAGACCCAAATCTGGCTTGCAAACTGGGTGGAATTCTATCAACATTGATTTTGCAAGTGTTACCTTGGTGAGCCCGAACAAGCTCTCCAGCATAATTCCAAAGCTGAGAGTATTGCTTATCTGCATCACCTTCAACAAGATCTCTTGCAATCTTGATTCCCTTCCAAGCCCTATTGACAGTGACACCAGTAGCATACTTCCTTCTAATCTCCAACATGACTTCGGATATTTTAACCTTACTTGTTGATTCAAGCTTTTCAGCCACAAGTCTACTTACCCACTTGGAGTTGACATTTCTATTATTAAAAACCCTCCCACACGTGTGCTTACCCTTGTATGTTTTTAACCTATACGTGTGAGTGGTACCCACTTGACTATAATAAGACAGATACCCACATTTGGTATTACACACAAGCCTTGCCCTATTTTTTTCATTTTTTAAATACTTTAACTCCTGTCATACCCTAATTTTGTCCGGCTTAGGTCAAAACCCTAATTTTCCACAAAAAATAAATAAATTGAAGAATGAAGAGCATCATGAATTGCATTTTGGGTCCTAGAAGTCATTCCAAGGTCTTTAAAATCATTTTTAGGGTTGGAATGCACTTTTTAGGCGAATTAGGGTTTTAGGGTCAAAAAGGGCATTTTGGTCATTTTTCGCA
Organism: Astragalus membranaceus; assembly: GCA_039519185.1. NCBI lineage: Eukaryota > Viridiplantae > Streptophyta > Magnoliopsida > Fabales > Fabaceae > Astragalus > Astragalus membranaceus. The sequence continues at coordinate 82,966,631 of CM076847.1, read as the reverse complement.
AAAAGATGATTTTCTCGCCAAAAATGCACATCCACAAAAAGTACATTTTTATTCTATCAAGGATAATTTTTGTACAATTTTTTAGAAAGAAAACCCTAGTCAAAATAATTAAAAATGTATTTTTCCATTTTTAAGTGCATAGAAAAATAAAAAAGGGACCATTAAATATTCCTCAATTCTTAAGTGACAATTTTTATTGTCATAGGTGACTAGAGGGAATATTTTATGGTGCCCAAAAGCATGTGACACATTTTCAATAGTTGCATTCTCATTATTTCCCATGCCCAAAAATTCAAAAAAAACTCAAAAAAAAAGGGGGAAGTGTCCTCAATAAGACAAAAGACCAAAAAAACAAGTTTTTTTTCTCTCTTCCTCTCCTCAATTTCGAAATCCTCCTTCTCTCTCCCCCTCTCTCCAATTTGTAATCATTATACCCTCTTTGGTAAAATACCTCACTCACTTACACTAACCCCTTCATAAGAAAACCCAAATTTCCCTCTTTCGTAACAATTCTTCTCTAAAATGCCCTTAACCATACCTCACATAAAATATCTCTTCCAAAATAAGAAATTCATTTTTTTCTTTTCTTTCTTTTTTCCCTCTAACTTTCGCCCCCCACTCTCTCACTCTCACATTTTGTGTTTTCTCTCCACCCTCAATCCTTGTGATAAGTGATCTCAACCCTCCATTCAAAATCAAAGCTCAATCCTAGAGCACATCAAAATCACAAAGACTAAACTACCCTTAGACCTAGTTTCATCCTATAAATACTCCCTCATTCCCACACCTAAGGATCCTCTTCTATTTTTGCTCATTCTCTCCTACATCTCTAACCGACCCCGTACGTATCTAACCGACCCCCGAACCTACATCTCTACGTTTTCAAAAGACCATCCGCCTTGTTTAAAAGACCTTTTTTCAATGTTTTGGTCTTAAAATTAAAATATTGGTGGCGGCTCCAAACTTTTTCCACGTTGTCAAACGAAAAGTCCCAAACCGGATTTTTCGGGGCGCAACAACTCCCTGCCATTTAATAGAGCATGTTCCAAAATTGCCCCTTTAAATTGAGCAATAGAGTTAAACTCCAAACCAAGCTTGAATTTATAATTCCTATTTAATTCTTCTTTCTTGAAAACAGGGAACCTCATACCCCTGTGCCCAATATCATCTTCCTCAGCTTCTGAACATGTGCTGTATAACTCCTCACTCTCATATGTGTCCTCCATCACTTGTTCCTCTTCATCACTTGATGTATATAAAGTTATTCCTACTGCAGCTCTTTTTGCAGGAGACATCAACTTACGAGTAGACCAAATCTTGGTTTTTCCTTTCTTGACAGAAACATTTTCTTCAGCAGCAGCAGCAGGTACCTCAAGTTCAAATCCATCATCAATAGCATTTGCCCTTTCTTCTTCAGTGTCATCAAAATGAATCCCTGTAGCATCATCTTCAAATTCAGCCTCAGTAGCTCCTTCAGTCTTCTCCTCTAAACCCTTGCCACTGGAATCTCCATCAATCTTCTCCCCAACCCGTGATTCAACATACATATGTATGTCACAGTTATGCTTGATTGCAAAATCAGAACATTGGAGTGCATCTCTGTCTACCTTAAGTGACTTATAACCACCTATATAGCGTGGTGAATCAGACATCCACCATAGGAGAACCTCTTCTTTGTATCCTAACTGTCTAACAATGTCAACAGCTTCACAGAAACTCCATTTGTCAACATCATTGACATTGGCAACAACAATATCCCCACCATTGTAGCCAGTGTTTTCCCCAACTTCAAATTTACCCCCATGGTGAATAATGATGCTGAAACTCATGCCTACAAAAACCCACACATTTTAAACTTTAAAAAAGGTCCCTCAAATATATATTTTTTGAAAAAGGTCCCTCAATTATCAAAGAAAACTGCTCAGTCAAATAAAGCACAAAGGCCCCTCATTTAAATACACAACACAGCAACAGGGGTCAAACACAGTAACAACTGTGGTCCCAAGCAAGTCAAATAAAGCACAAAGGGACACATTGGTAAGTCAATCACTATATAATCACAGCAACAGGAGTCAAAAACAACACAATCACAGCAACAGAAGTAAAAACACATGCATGAGAATCAACATAACCTATTTTATTCACACAATGACAACAAACATCAACAGAATCAACAAAAACACACGCATCAAAAGGTGTTTTGACCAATAGAGTGCAATAAACACTATCTTTTTGCATTTCAAACTGATACACAAAAACTTACTTCTGAGCTTCACAAACCCATCATCAAATGATTTCACAAACCCTAAACTAAAACACATCAACGAACCAAGTAAAAGACAGAAAAACTTACTTTTGAGCTTCGTTTCACTTCGTCTTCGTTGTTGCTTCGTCTTCGTTGTTGCTTGTCTCGCCTTTTTCGTCTTCGTCTTCTTCTCTCGCAAAACCCTTCGTCTTCTTCTTCTCAGTGTGTTACTGCATTCTCACTCTCACTCTCACTCTCTACTCAGAAACCACCTTTCCATTTTTCCTCTGTTTCTTCTTTCTTTTAGTTTCATTTTTTTTAATTGAAAGTGACTTATAATCTAACACGTGTCAAGCCCATTTGTCAATTAAAAATTCCAACTCAGATACTTCACTGACACGTAGACACAGTTGTAACAGAGGAATTAACAGAAGGGCTAACGCCAAAATGGTGGCATTTGCAAAGTGTTTTTTTAAAAAAAAAATTTTGCAGGGGGTAAAAGAAAAACACCCCCTATTTGCGGGGGGTAAAAACGTATTTAAACCAAAAATATATATTCTAAAGGTTAACTTCTGAATAGGGGCATTCAGGGAAAAATATGAATTAACTTATGTGGGTGTATTAGCAAATACGGGGGATGCAAATAAGAATTCTGACGAATTACTCTCACTCACAAGCCCATAATCCAAATAGGATAGTTATTTCAACCCGATTAATTAACGTATATAACACAGATCGTCGTTGAACTTGTGCCTCCGAATTTAGTTTTAGGGTTTCTCTCAGTTGCATTCCAGAGCTGCGCCTTTGATCAACGAAATGGGTAAGAGTGTGACATTGTTTATAATAAAGATTCAAAAATTGTGCCATTTTTGAAACGTTTGATCTGAATTGAATTTGGATGATGTTGAAGCAAGGATTAAGGTGCACGAGTTGAGGAACAAGACGAAGGCTGATTTGCTAAGCCAGTTGAAGGATTTGAAGGCGGAGCTTGCTCTTCTCCGAGTGGCTAAGGTCACCGGCGGCGCCCCCAACAAACTCTCCAAAATGTAAATCACCCTAACTCCATTCACTTCAAACTTGTTCGCTCAGTGTCTGTGTTTTATTAACGTGTTTGATTGATTGTTTTGCAGCAAAGTGGTGAGGCTTTCAATAGCGCAAGTGTTGACGGTGATTTCTCAGAAGCAGAAAGCGGCGCTCAGAGAGGTCTACAAGAATAAGAAGTTTTTGCCCCTTGATCTCCGTCCTAAGAAGACCCGTGCCATTCGCAGACGCCTTACCAAACACCAGGTTTTCTTCTTCTTCTTCATTTGGTTAATTCTGTTATTTTGTTGTGTTCTTGATTGTCTATGATGCACACATATCAAATACGATACGAATCTGATAGGACGATAAGAACTTCCTTAGAAAAACATAGGATATGATATGGCTAGGATTCGTTTTAAAAAATAAAATATTCACAAAATAATAAAAAATTCATAGACACACAGACATAAGAAAGACTCGGGATATAGAGTCATCGTAAAACAAAGACTCAGTATAGTTGTTTTCTCTCTTGTGTTTGTATGACTCATACTCCTGCTTATAGGGCATAATGAAGGTGTTCCTACGACATTCAGGGACTTTTATCTTTTTAAAAAATAAGAAAAATATTTTTAGACTACTTTGAAATAAGAAAAATAAGAATACTATCGTGAAAGTATCGGGAAGTATTTGATACAATATGTATCAGATACGGATACGGCATCATAGCTGATTGTTGATTCCAAGATTTCAAATGTTGTTGTTGGAGTGGTTTGTCGTTTGATTTCACTGCTCTGTGATATTAGTATAATCCAATGGAATACTCTACTGTTGGTTTTATGTTGTTTTGTTTGAAGCCGTGATGAGATTTTTCTTGCTGTGGTTCGGCTTGGTTGCTCATGGATTTCATTTCAATTGGCTTATAAACAGCTTATTTAGGCTCTAGGCTTATCTACTGTTTTGAACACTCGTCACCTTAGCTTATTGAAACAATTTATGACTTCTCCATATACTATTTTCAGCTTATTTCGACAAGGATAGATAATGAAAATAGGTCATGTGAAACTAATTTGACTATATTCTTTGTGGAAATAACTTATACATAACAAGTTAAATGATAAGTTGTTATCCTTTAGGGTATGTTTGGGAGGGGGTTTTGGGAGGGGAGGGGAGGGGAGGGGAGGGGAGGGGAAGGCTTAGAAAAGATTAGTCTATATTTTAATATGTATTTGAGATTTTAAAAAAGTAAAAGAATAACATGATAGATAACAATATAACAATTTTAGTCACATTTCATTTATGCTTATTAACATTTTATAGCTTACTCAATTAGAATTGAAAAATAAGCCCTCCCCTCCCAAACATACCCTTAAGTACTTAATTTAGCTGTTTAACCAAACAGGTTCTAAGTTTGCCATTGAAGAGAATGTTTAGAATTTTATAGATAACCAAACAGGTGTAATTTTTTTTTTTTGCTTTTTGATCTCTGGTTTGGTGTCAAATCAAATACTAGTACTAATACTAATATAATAAAAAGAAGTGTTATCAAAATGACAATTTTAGACATTCTACCAAACATGCCACTTGTTTCCTTTATAATTTTACTCTCCTACATGTTTCTCCACTTGTTATGCTTCATCTTACCGCCTTATTGATTGATGCAGGCATCGTTGAAGACAGAACGAGAGAAGAAGAAGGAGATATACTTTCCAGTAAGAAAGTATGCAATTAAAGCTTAGGATGGATTTGCTTTCAAGTTACTTTTTTAGAATCCCATAACTTCAAATATTGAGTGTTTCCAATTTTTGTATCTGTTACTCTTTGGTTTACATTATAATCTATGTCTATTGCTAATCTGTCTTGAGTGTTTCCGAGTTATGTTAAATTAGAATCATTTCAAGAAATTTTTCTTGTTTTGCGTACGACAATTGACAAATGTTGTTATCCTTTCATGACAAATTAAAGAAGCTGCCACACAGTTTAGGAGTGATGGCTGCTGCTATGTCTGTTATCTTATATACGTTTTACATAGAAGTGTTCCTTAAAAACTTCATAATTTTTTTCACTATCATCTATTTTACTTTCTTTTGACATAGCATCAACGGCCTCCATTTTATTTGTGTGATATATGTTGTTTTTCACTCAGGTTCGACTCTATATTGGTAACTTCTTTCAGAGGTGAAACATAACCGTTTTGTTAAATAATCAATATGTTCATATTACACTGTATTTTGATGTTGCTAGTTGGTTGGTACTTGATTTGAGCAACCGACAGCTTGCCATTGGAATTACGTTTTGTTGTGCATGTATTGATGAAATCTCTTTTCCTCTCAACATTATCCGCACATAACTCTTTGTAAAGTCAACCAAATTAATTGCTTAGTCACTTATTGTTAATTTCGTAAAGCTATCAATTAATCATGTCATTATCATTACTAACTTCCAATAAAGAGGTGGAGGAATTTTGTAGGAGATCTAGTCTAAACATAAAATTTCCACAAGTCCAAAGTCTCCTGTTAGAAATAGTGATTCAGCCACTGTACACAATCCTGACCTCGGAATTGAGCTAACCATTGTCATTTCATTTGTCTTGATTGGCGAATCCTATGTGGGATGGTTTGTTTAGTCATACTATGTGGAAAGTAAGAGGGTTGGGATTTGGAATTCTGAAAACTTTGAATAATGCTTGTATTCTAAAGCTGGCCTTGCAAAAGATAGTTAACACAGATAAATTATGGTTGAAATTGTGGCACACATGACGATGGAGTGATCGTTCATGCGTTAGGTTTTCTAATGTTTCCCTCCCCTCCATGGTATGCGCCATTACCACATCCTTCTTCCCCATCTCCTCTCATCCAACCAATGTTATTAATCTCAAACCAAACTGACCAATTCAATCAAGAATTGGCAGTATGATCGGTCTGAGCAAGAAATTGGAATGGGCATGTCAGTGACCTAGTACTTTTTTTTCTTTTTGATAAGCGTGAGTGACCTTCTATGAGTCGATCAATCGTTTTTGCAGCCAAACTGAACCGATTTGTCGAATTAGTGACTCGATGCGCCTAAACAATTTTTTTGATTTCTTACGGAGAAACCACGCCGTTTTACTTGCTATAACAATGTTTACGTAAAAATAAAATTGGAAACAACGTCTTTTGGCTATTGTGAGAAAATTTATCGTATTTCGGGTGTGTTTGGTCATGAGAAATAGGGAAGAGAGAGTGAGGGAAGAAAGAAGTTGAAAAAGGACTAAGTTACCTTATTTGGTATAGAAGATAAATAGGAGAGAGAGAGAGAGAGAGAGACTAATAACATGCTCTTCCAACTATTCCCCTATTTTAACCATGTTAAATCGTGTTCTAGTTATCTTTTACAAGTATCAGATAAAAATATGGCTAAAGTGCTCCCGGGGTCCCTTATCTTTATTTAAAGTAACGAATTAGTCCTTTATGTTTTTTTGTCCCAAATAAGTCCTTTATCTTTCAAATTTTTGACACATAAATCCTTTTCCGTTAACAGTGCTGATTAATGTGTCAAAAAAAGGATTTATGTGTCAAAAATTTGAAACATAAAGGACTGATTTGGGACAGAAAAAGATTTATGTGTCAAAAATTTAAAAACTGATTTGGGACAAAAAAAAGATAAAAGACCAAATCGTTACTTTAAATAAAGATAAGGGACCCCGGAAGCACTTTAGCCTAAAAATATTTTAGTAACATATAAATGAATTGCTTGTAAAATTATTATGGATAATAAATTGTTCTTATTTAAAGGACTCGTTACTTTATAAACTTATTAAATAATTCAAATAAATAATTAACTAATTAAATGAAATCATTAAAATAAATATTTATCTAACTAAAGAGACTTTTTGTCAAAAAAAAGCAAATTAAAACAAATATTCACCGAATTAAATTAAAGAATAAACTATAAATTATTTTTTAGTTTAGGGCTGTTTTTGTTCTTTCAAAAGTAGTATTCTATCTCTCTTCTTTCTTTCTCTCCAACCAAACCAAGAGACTCATTTCTCTCTTCTTTCTTTCTCTCCAACCAAACAACACCCTAGTCTATTCTATTTTTCACATCTTTCTCTCTTCTCTTACACTCTCTCTCCCACCTCTTTTTCTTCTAAGCCAAACACACCTTAAGGTTTTTTATAATATAAAATTTATATCTATCATGATTTTTCTAATATTTTTTTTAATAGTGATCGTGTCACGCTGTTTAACTGATGATCAATCGGTTCGACCAATGACTTGCTAACCTAGTGCCATAATCGGGTCGATCACTGATTCGGTTTAATAACACTACACCCAACAACCACCATCCCTTCCCCTACTCCTTCACAATGATTGCAAAAGAAGAATTACAGTGGTTGGCCAACTGACGATAAAGTACGATGGAATTAGGGTTAGAATGGTAAAGGGAATGAAACACAATGAGGAGTATCAGTTAACTGTTAATTATTTAATAATTATCCATCATGGATGTGTTCTCATATGTTCCAAGGCAGCGTTGGGTTTCATCAATGATGGTGTCATTTCCGTCCATCCTTATGCTCCTATTGTTGACTATATTCGCTTATTCTTGGCGCATGATTTGCAATTATCCTTCACCCACTCTCTTCGCGAGGGAAACTCGTGTGCCGATTGGCCGACTAAACATGGTTCATCTATGGACTATGGTGTTCATCATTGGCGGCTTTGTCCTCCGGCTATATCTACTTCTCTTCAAGCTGATGCGATAGGAATTGTTAGATTAAGACCTTAGCCAATTTCTGTGTTGCTTTTCCTTTCTTGTTAATGAAAAAAATATATGTTGTGATATATCCAATCAGACCAATAAGTCAACTAGCAAACAAACCCAATTTAATGGTAAGGACTAACATTATGTGAACTGAAAAATTAAACAAAACAAAAAACGAGGACTATCCGTATAGCCTAGTTTAATTGATAAATGCTGAAATTGTTAAACAAGATATTAAGTCCCGAGTTCGAACCTCATACCTCACATTTATTTGTGTGAATTTCAAGTGCACTTGCCACTCAATTTATAAACCAAAAAAAAATTAGACAAGGACTAAACATGTGGGACTAAAAAGAAAATGTATTGTCAGAAAAAATGTATCAATTATTCAAGGCCAAAAAAATATTTTACCACAAAAATTACTTAAATCTCTTATATTTTGTATTTTTTAAATAGATTTAATTTATATTCACCGTAGTGATTGATTGTTGATTTAAAAAACTTCACACTGATTAACTATTTTGTTACAAAAATTAAATACTTTAAAAAATTGCATCATATCCAATCACGTTCATCACTTTTTTTTTTATAAATAAATAAAATATTATTGTGAGAGGATGACGCTTGAGTCCCAAGGCTCAGAAAATCTTTGAGCTCTTTTAAGTATTTAGTAATGGAATTACATTGATGAGGACTTGAATTGCAACTTGCTGAATACAAATCATGTCATGCTCCACTAGGCTCCCATTGCCATTGGGTTCACGGTCGACCCTGAGATTTTTCGATGCCCTGTGAAAATGAATAAAATGGCGCCCTTGTAACTATTTAAATATTTTGTGCATTTTTGTTGCAAAACCATTATGATTTGTTTATAATCAATGTTTTTAAAAAAATTATTTTCAGTAGAAATCAAAGCAAAACCATTAAATCTATTTTTGGGGCGTAGTAGATCGCAAATAAGATTTTAGCATTTCAATTTAGAAAAACTTATTTTCAACGACTAGAAGAGTTAATATTATTCTATATGTGGTGCATACCTTAGTTAAATAAATAAATAAATAAATGTCTTCAATATTATATAAAACTTAATCGAGCTCTTTTTTTTGGTATAAATCGAGTATGCTCTGCGCGCAACTGCAGAAATTAATCCCTCGAGTTGGGTAGGGCCACAATGGGTGGCAAAGCTGTCACTCAAGAGATTTAACACTGCTGCATGCCCAAGACTGGATTTAAACCCAGGACCTTGGTTAAGTTGGAAGAGACTCCTGCCATATCATCCAATTGCTCTTGGGTGAGCTCTTTGATCCTCTCAAATGACTTTAATTAATTTCTCCACCAAGATCATATAAATCATTATATTTCAAGTCATTAACGAGAAATATTTAAGTTTATATATATATATATGTTAAATTTTATTTTTGGTCCTCTATCTTTGACCAAAGTTTGAGTTTGATCATTGTCATACCCTAATTTTGTCCGTCAGATTAATGCAAATGGTTTCAATTCGTACCTAGCATATGCGAGTCGCTTTTAATTGTGCACGCGTTGTCGTTCTCGCTGTGCCACGTTTCTTTTTTTATTATGCGAAAGTGATCCGCATCTCGTCGTTGCGAATGTTTAACTCGGTTTTCATTGCTTATTGATATTATGATTATCATTATTTAGTTTAATCTGTTTGTTATTAGTGTTATATAAAAAAATCTAATAAAAAATCAATTTCTGAATTAATGTTTTTATTATTATAAACAGTTTTTTTACAAAATAAAAGGTACAACCTAAGTCAACTTTGATATACATGAAGACAAAAAAATTAAATACAATTGGTACAAAAAATAATTAAAAGCAAAAAGAGTACAAAAAAAAAATAATAAAACAAAATCAAATGGAGACAGCATGCGACTTGCTCTCCCTGGAGCTAGAAGCCCAAGCTTCTTTCTTCTTGTCCCTTTTGTTTGGCCTCCATTTTCAGCAAAAACATTGCTGCAGTGGCAGCAACCTTGTTCCACCCCTGCTGCCATCCCTTGCTGCTCCACTGTGTCTCTGCTGCAACAACAACAGCCTGGTCTCCTGGGTTTTGATTCCCTGCTCTAACACGACACCTACACCAGAATCCCCCAGCCTATAAATACCAATGAACTGAAATCAGTTAAGGACACACACAGATACACAAAAAACACAACACTGCTATCAAGTTGATGCTACTTCAAAAGATACTCAGAATCAGATTTCTTTCCACTTGAGCAAAAAAGAGTAACTCAGGTATCTTCCATACATAACACATTAAAGTCTCTATTAAAGCATGAGGTTTCTGTCTTTCTTTTTATTCAGTAACTGAATATGTCCATTATACTTATACGTGACTATTATGCTTATGTATGTATGCGTTAATTTTTTTCCTCTGCTCTGTTTAAAATGACTAATGAAATGTAAACCAGAAATCATCAACCAATGCTTTAATTGATAAAATGCAAATGATGAGAGAGAATACGAAAATGAAGAAGTTAAAGGAGGGGAAAATCATGGTTAGGCTTCTGTTTATTCTTTTGAAAAAGGGAGAAGGGAAATTTCCAACACAGAACCGAAAAAAAAAAGGGAGAGATTTTACCCCCGGCCACCGCTTGCGGTGCCCACCACCGTAGCCTCCGTCCACCGCCACTCCACGGCCAAGCTCAGCCACCACAGTATACCGTCGTACACCAACCGCCCTAAGCCCCTCTGTTTCTCTCTCCTCTCCTCGCGTCACCCACCACCAAAACGCCGTAGCCAACTCTCTCCTCCCTCACGACTACCACACCACCGTACCTTACTACCAACCAAACCAGCCACCACTGTCCTCCACCATCCTCGCACCACACCCCACGGCCTAGCACCACCCACACCTACCGTAGCCAGCGCCATCCACCGAACCACCATTAACCGCCACCGTCAACAACCAAACGGCCACCACGACGCGTCACCACCAAACCTCCGTCCTTCAACCACCCCCACGAACCATCGGACCTCGATCTCCCATCGCAACAACCACCTAACACGACGGAACCGTACCACCACCGCCGAACCAACGCTTCACCATACACCGCCGAACCAACACCCCGTGGCTTAAAGCGACGGTTAGAGAAGGGAGAACACGGCGTTTTTTCGGAGAAAAGCACCGATCGGTGAGAAAAAGGAGCGAACGAAGGTTAGGGAGGAGGAGAGAGTGTCGCGGTTTGGTGAGAAAAGAAAGGGGTGGGCGGCGAAGGTTTGGGTCGGTGAGAGAGAGGCTGTGGGGGGAGGGGAAAGTGAGGATCGGTTGAAGGAGAGGGAGGCAAACAGCGCGCTGAGAGAGAGAAAAAAAAGTTTAGGGTTTGACATTTGTGGAAAGGGGGCGCCGTGGGTGAATGAAAAAATTAGGGTTTCTAAATTTGGATTTAAGTTTTTATAGTAGGAGGGCAAGGGCGTTTTCGTCTTTTCCTTTCTTTTTATTTTTCAGACTTCTATTTACACCCCCTGCATTTTACTCCGCGCGCCCCCTTCTGAAGCCCATGATTTTTTTTTGAAGCGCAGCCCAGCTTACAAAAAACAAGCTGGGCTCACTATCTGCACCCCAGTTTTAATGATACAGCCTCCCTGTAACTTGCACCCCATTTTACTACTGCACCCCCTGTTTCTTTTTTTAAAAAAAGAAATCTCTTTTCCCTAAATAAATATTTTATCTCACAAACCTATTTTTTTTCCAAATAACGAATAAATGTTTTCCTAAACATAAAATTGGTTTGTTATTAATGGTCACTCTGCTTAGCTTGTTTGACCGTTGATAACAGCTTTGGTTTTCAAACGAGCTATGAGCGACGACCACTCTGAGTTTTACTTGTTTGGTCGTCTCGAGTACCTCTCCCGATTTCAAAAATAAATAAAAAACATCAAACACACAAACATTTTCTACCCCAAGAACTACGTAGCTTTGATTTCTCCATCGCACCTGGAGATACGTAGGAGCAGGGGCCCACTCCTGTCAAGCGCAAAAAAACTAAAATTTTTATTAAGTCTTCCTGTTCAATTTTGCAAATAATAAAAAGGTAAATTAAAGTATTTTCTTTAAACTAACTTTCTCTCTACACATTAAATTAAATGGTAACCTTTCTCTTGAAAGGATGCTGTGGGGTGCTAATACCTTCCCCGCGCATAATCGACCCCCGAACCCAAAAACAAAGGTTTTTTTCAATGTTTTCCTATTTAATAAATATTGATGGCGGCTTCATTGCAAAAATGACGAAGAATCCCCTCCTTCGGATTTTTCGGTCGCTACAGCTGGCGACTTCACTGGGGACATTTTTAAGAGGGTCAAGCCTAATTTAATTAAATGTGTAGATTATTGTTAATTTAATACCTTTTTACCTTAGCGTTCATATTTGCCAGTTTTTTATTTTTATTTATTTATGGCCTTATTGAACCTTAGGGTAGAAAACTTTTGTACTATTATCTGTATTTCTTTTGCAGCTTGTGTGGTCTAGGTATTGTGCCCGTATCACACACGTCACTTACACATGTTTATTCACACACTTCTGAGTGGGGCCTTATACCCGGGTCTGAAAATTAACCTAGGACGAGTGGAGATTATTAGTGACAGTCATTCTGGATTTTATCTGTCTTGCTCTCATGAAAGTCTCAACGAGAGTATGCCCTTTCATGGTATCCCACACCAGGTAGCTCGCTATCGTTGTGGATCATATCATGAAGAGGATTTTAGCTCTGGAAACCTTGGTGAGGAAGTGAATAGAGCCACCTGAGAGATCGATCACGTAAATGACCCTAGACCGTGACCTATATATAAGACCTAGCTTGTTTAGGACACAAGGGGATTTCACCTACCCGCTGCATCATTACAGATAATTTTTTTTTTCTTTCTCAAAAAAATCAAATCATCAAAACCATTTATTACTATTATGTTTTTTTCCCTTTTGCGTATATAGGATGTGACACATAGTTAACACCTTTCTCAAAGATGAATCACCAAGTTTTTCCTTATTTTTTTTAACACGCGTGACATCATTCTTTCATCCATCATATAGCATCATTATTTCACAAAATATTAAAAAAAAATCCTCACATGCATGTTATTCATCTCATTTAGGTTTGCCGAGAATTGTAAGAGGCTCAAAAATTGTGTCATAAGCAAGACAATATGGGATCAAACGGTGAAGCAGTTCAAACCCTGAACTACCCTACAGTGAAACAGCCCAATCTGACTAGCTTAAGAGAATGTGCGGGTTGGTTGCCGCCTATCGAGCGCAGGTCTTTCGATAGAACTTATGGGAAGATTATTATGTTATTACGGTTGGAAGTGCAAACAAATGCCATTGTTGCCCTGAGCCAATTCTACGACTCTCCCTTGAGATGCTTTACCTTCAAAAATTTCCAAATGGCACCTACTCTAGAATTGTATACGCAGATCCTTGGTTTTCCTCAGCGAGACGTTAGGCCCTACCAGTATCAGGGGCATTACTATACAGATGAGAAACTTGCCTCAATGCTACAAATCAGCAAGGAAAGTTTGAAGCTCCAAAAGAAAAACCGAAATTGCATTGTAGGGTTCCCGCAAGAGTACCTGGAAAGTCAAATGAAATCCTTCATCGACGCTAGAAATTGGGGTCCTTTCAAGCAATTGTTAGCTTTGACCATATTTGGGATTGTGCTATTCCCACGCCTTGAAAGATATGTGGACACAACCGCTATTGGTGTGTTCCTATCCTTCAACGATGAAGAAAACCCAACCAACCCAATTCCAGCCATTCTTGCAGACACTTATTGTACCTTCACTCATTATAGTGAGCTAAATGGAAAGAGGATATCTTGCTGCCTACAAGCCTTGTATGTTTGGCTTCTCACCCATACCTTCGTCAACAAAATTAAGGTAGAAGGCCCAATTGAAGACGCTAGAGGGTGTGATGTGGAGTCAATGAACACTAGTGAATGGTTGCAAGTGCTAAGAGGCCTTCATGAATACAAGGTTCGATGGCACCCACCATGGTGGAAAGATAGGCCTGAAGTGGTTTTTCAATGTGGAAGCTTCCAAAATGTCCCACTCATGGGAACAAGAGGATGCATAAATTACAACCCCTCTCTAACTCTAAGACAGCTGGGGTACCCCATGCGAAGTCCGCCCACCGAAGACACGTTGATCCCTTTCTACCTTTATGAGGGAGGCCCAAAAGAGGTTGACATGCTCCGGAGGATTTCTCAAGCGTGGGATAAGGTTGTCCGCAAAGGACAAGAGCTTAGCAAGAGGAGCGGCGATAAGGAACCCACCTTTCGTCAATGGCTTCACAAAAGGCTCCAAGACACCCGATTGCCTTACCGAAGCGCACTACGGGTTGAGGAAGAAGTACTTGAATCTACCCCTCCCACTGTCGAAGAGTTAGATAAGCTCAAAATGGCCTTGTCAAAAGCTGAAGAAGAAAAGAAGGGCTTACAGGCAGAATTAGAGAAAGTGCTTCTAAGAAACCAGAAATTGGAGGAGGAAAATACAACTAAGTCATCGGCCATTGAGGATAGCCGCAAGCAACTTAAGATTGAAGAAAAGAACAAACAAGAGGTCCAAAAATACCTGAGGGGGGCAAAGGAAGAACTAAAGCGATGCAACCTGAAGATGAACCAAGCCATTGATGATGCGCATAAATGGAAAGAGTTATGGGAGGAGTCAATGATTGCTGAAAAAAATGCACAAGGCTTGTTGGTGAAATCAAAGAGAGAGTCTCGGATATTGATAGCTGAGTTTGAAGATCAAGTGAAAAGTATCCGACGGGATAAAGAGATCATTGAAGAAATACTCCGAGAATACCAACAAGCCTTGAGAAGGGAGCATGAGAGATCTGATGAACTGAAAGACCATATCAGATATCAAGAGGAAGTTTACCATCAGCTGAAGATTGAAAGCATCCACTGGGAGAGCCGCTTTGTAGAATTGGTCAACAGGATAGAAAACCAAGAAGTCTTCATAGAGTTGAAGAATGAAAGCTTATATTGGAGAGACAGATTCTCAAAGTTGGCATGGCTGGCCGATCAAGCTATCATGGGTATCCCAAAGCGTCTAAAAGAGGTTGACGCGGCAATGCACCCGTTCAACACCCCGGTCCAAGTTTCCGCATTTATGGAATTTTGCAAAATCCTGATTGCCGAACTTAGGGAGAAGGCTGGTAGCACCACTAGTAGAAAAAGAGAGAGGAGTGGAAAAATGAAAGCCATATGTATTTGAGCGAAATGTAAAGAAGCATTGTACTGTTTCTTTCGAACTTTTATTAAATGCTGTACTTTTCCCCTATCAATGAAGTTTGTTTGTTTCACCTATTGATCCCCCTTTTGAAAATGCTTGAAACGTTAGTTTATGTACTTATGACAAATCAAGACGCGCTTACAATTCTCGACCTAAAATAATAAAACTCATGCACACATGCATCACTCATCTTTTCATCCATTCATATACTCATATCATGTATCCCGTCAACAGAGAGTAAAAGTGTTAGCCTACATTTTCGACAGACTCAATTAAATGCAGTCAATATTGATGACTTGTCATTAATAAAGAAGAGATGCTAATATTTGGCATTGAGAAGGCTGTTGTAAAGAGTAATTTCGACTATGTCTAAGGTTTAATGAAATCAAGAGTTTAAAGACAAAGATTTCGACAAGAAAGACGTCAAAAAGTTTAGTCGAAGACAAGACAGTGTTTCTGTCGAAAGTGCAGACATTTGCATGTCATCAAGGTTTGACTAGTTCCAGTCAGGAAGAAGAGTTGATATTTCGACAACAAGAAACTATGTACAGGGAGAATCAGCATAACACGTAACTTAGCGAAAATTGTAAAGCTGAAGTTGGCAGTTTCGACAGGAAGTTGAACAACATTCAGATAATAGTTTAAATCAAAGATCGCTGGTAGAAAAGGATAGCAATGCTGTGGTCGAAAGATGGAGCAGTTATCTAAGTCTTATCTAATCGAAATGGCAGTTGTAACCGCTGAGCGGTTATTGTTTCTTCTTTTATTATAAATAGAAGTTTCTCGTAGAGAAAAAGGGGTCACAACATAAACACAGAATTCTGAAAACTCAAACTTCCAGACAATAGCGAAAAACGAGTGAACAGATTCACTGTACGTGTTTGTGTACCAATCTTTTACATTTCAATGCAATTATTTACTTTTCTCTTTATCTTTCTAGCAATTGTTGTTTCATTCTGTTCATAATTCTGTTCTTCAAAATATTTGTTTTCTCCAAACACAAAAATACAAAGGCAATTGTCACGAGAGATTTTCTAGTTTGATCTCACAAACACATTATTTAAAACTAGTGATTGTTTGCTAAAAACACCAGTAAACAAATTGGCACGCCCGGTGGGACCTTTGCCTTTAATGTTGTGTGTTTACTTGTTAGTGTGTACAATCGTATGCGCTTAAGAAGTGGTAGAATGGTGCGTACTAATTCTAACAGTTCTTCTAGTTCTGGTCCTGCGATTTCACAAGGACAAGGAACAACCGTTGATTCTGCAAATATAACCGCAGGAGTAGTTGTAGGAACAATAACCCCTTCAACATCAATAACCGTTCCTGCAGTATCAATGACCAATGTTGGTTCAACACAGTCTGTGACTTTGCCATCAAGCATAGGGCTTCATTCTAGTCCTTATTTAGGGCCTCATGGTAGTCCTTATATGGCAACAGGAAACGGTTTAGATACACGTTTTCAAAATTTGAATTTACCACCGTTTCCTTCGGGTATGTATGGCATGCCTACTGGAATGCCTCACATTTCAACATTTTCTCCCCCACTCGTTTCCTATGAAAGTGTGCAGGGTCGAGACCCTACTGCATTAACCACTGCATCTTTGTTGGCATTAAGACAACAAGTGGATGAAAGTAACCACGACATGGTTAATATGCTAACTCAACAGATTGGCACGGTTTTTAACCCATTAATTCAAAATACCAACACAAGTTATCAGATGTTGGCAAATCAAATGGGTAGAATTGCAGATTTGTTTGGGACTTCAACGGTTAATAATAGGCAAATTCCCAATGTGGTGGGTAATATGCCTGGTAACCCTCAAAGAGCGGTTGCGGTCGAAGCCCAAGCAGTTGTAGGCGAACAATAAGGGTTAGCAAATCATATCCCTGAAGTAGTTTTGGTAAACCGAAACCAGAACGCTGATGAGGTTGTTCGACAAGTGCAACGAAATAATGTTGGCGCTCATGATAATATCGCCACTTTAGTAGAAACTATAATGGCGCAAAATGGTCTTAACATAGGTTTGCATAGGCCTAATTTCATATCACCATTGTGTGAATATGTATTACAAACAGAGTTGCCAAGAGGTTGGAAAATACCTAAGTTCACTAAATTTGGTGGTGACACAAATGAGTCTACAGTCGAACATATTGCCCGTTACATGACTGAGGCAGGAGATATAGCACAAAATGAGAACTTGAAAATGAAATAATTTCCAAATTCTTTGACCAAGAATGCTTTTACTTGGTTTACTACTTTACCTCCTGGCTCTATATTCACATGGGGGCAATTGGAAAAGGCATTCCACGAACAGTTTTATATGGGCCAGTCGAAGATCAGTCTTAAAGAATTGGCCAGCGTTCGACGCAAAGTGCCTGAGGCGCGCCATTGATGATTATTTAAATAGATTTAGGCTATTGAAGGCTCGGTGTTTCACGCAAGTGCCTGAACATGAACTTGTCGAAATGGCGGCTGGTGGTCTTGATTATTCAATTAGAAAGAAATTGGATACGTCTCATCTACGAGACATGGCCCAATTAGTCGATAGAGTTTGACAAGTTGAAAGGCTCAAAGAAGAAAAGACTAGGGTGGATAAGTTCCATAAAAAAGAAAATTCAGTTGGTTTTCATAAAAAGGAAAAAATAGCCTATGTCGATGAAGAATTTGACTTTGCATTAAGCGATGTCGATGAAGAGGAGATAGATGTGGCTGAACTTAAGCCTAGTCCTCCTTATGCGTGTAAATTATTAAGGCCTGCAAATGGGAATAACCCAGTAGAGCCTAGAAATGATAAATTTGTGCCTAAAACTTACACTTTTGACGTTACTAAATGTGATGAAATTTTTGATCTGTTAGTAACTGATGGCCAAATATTAGTGCCTAATGGCCTGAAAATACCACCTCTCGAACAGAGAAAGAAAAAGGGTTATTGTAAGTTTCATAATTTTTTGGGACATACCACTGACTGTTGTGTACTTTTCAGGGACATTGTGCAGAAAACAATTGAAGAAGGAAGGCTCAAATTCGGTGACAAGAAAAAGAAAGCACCAATGCAGATTGACACTGATTCTTTACCAAAGGTTGAAGCCATGTATGCAGAGCCTGTCGAAGTAGATATGGTGGAAGTTAAGATGGTTGATTCCCAGAATAAGGTGAAGTCTGCCAAAGAAAAACTGAAGAGTGTTGTGCATGCTGATGACAAGGCAGGGATAATAACTCAAGAGGAGTATGATGAAAAAATACAAGCTGTGTATCCTAAGGCTGAAGAGGAATTAATAGATTTCCTCAACAGATGCAAGATTACAAATTCTGAAGTGATGCTTTGTCCAAGGAGTAGTGCTGTCTTTGACAAAGAGGCAGCCAAAAGTGTCGAAGGTTGTAGTGTTCGACAACAGCTGAAGAGGAAATGGCTAGATAAGAGGCCAAAGTTTGACTTCAAAAAAGGAGACCTCCCGTACAAAGCTAAAGTTTCAACTAAGCCTTCGACAAGCTGGCAGCCGATTACAAAAAAGAGTCTAGGTAAAAAGGAGTTCGAATTATCAGCTTCCGCTAAGTCTTTCGTTCCAAGGGTAGATCCTTCAAATGAGAAGTGGATACATGCTGGTTGTAAGCATTACAAACATGCTAGTCCACATGTTGAGGTTGCCAAGATAGATAAGGGTAATGATCCTAAGTATAATTACAAGAACAACTACAAAGGAAAAAACCCAATGACGAAGACTCAATGGCGTCGTTTCCAGAGGCAGAAGAAGAAAGCAGCACTTATCAGTAATCAAACCCCAAGTGGTTCGAAGATGGTTAAGAATGCGGTTATTAAGACCGATGGGTCAACAAAGGTAAGTATCAATGTTGCAAATCAGGTGGGTGCTGGAAATAAAGCTAAAGGCAAAGCTATTGTTATAGAAAAGCAAAGAAGGCCTGCGATAGAAAGAATTTTCCCTCCACTACCGTCTTTAAAAATAGAAGAGGCTAAGTTCGACATGGACGAAGATGTGACTTCTGACTTCGAGGATTCTGAACCTGACTTTGACGTCATTTGCAACGCAGTGTCTATACTACCATGTGAATATGATGTTATCACAGTTCCAAATGACATTGAAGAAGATTTTACTGAAGACATGTCCAATCATAAGCCTGTGTGTTATTACGTGATGAATGACGGATGTGTCGAAGATCAAATGGCTACTTTTGAAAAACCAGATATAGGCATGCAACATCATTTGAAACCACTGTATGTACAAGCCAAGGTCAATGGCGTCGGCATCAACAAAATACTGGTGGATGGAGGGGCTGCTGTGAACTTAATGCCTCACGTCTTGTTGAAGACAATAGGTAAGTTCGACACTGACCTCAAACCTCATAACGTAGTTTTAACCAACTATGAGGGAAAATCTGGCCAAGCTTTGGGGGCCATAGAAGTTGATGTAGTTGTTGGAACTGTAAAGAGAACTACGATGTTCTTTGTCATAGCTTCCAAGGCAAGCTATAACCTACTCCTGGGTCGAGAATGGATACACGGAGTTGGTGCTGTGCCTTCAACATTACATCAACGATTGGTGTTATGGAAAGAAGATGGTCTGGTGGAATATGTCGAGGCTGACCAGAGCTATTTCCGTGCTGATGTGAATCACATCACAAAGGAAAATTTTGAGAAACAAATGGCAGTTATTGCGCCATGTACTTCTTCCAATCAAGCATATGTTCCTTCTGATAATGTGCTTGCTTCAGTTCATCTCCACCCAACTCATGGTTTTGTTTGGGAAAGAGAGATAATGGGAGATGTAGGTGTCTATCCTGAAGGTGCCTTACCTTCAACAGGATGGGACACTAAATACTAAAAATATTTAGATGTCAGTACCCAATGCATGGGACAGAATTACGGCCTATATGGCCGAGAATAAAGTAAAAGCAGCTATGGAAGCCGAAATAATTCAACAAACAATGGCTGTCGAAGCCATAGACTCATATGAAGAAAATGGCGAAGTCATAGATGAAAAACTTGATTGCATTTATGACGATGAGCCATTGGGGTTCGAAAAGGATCCTAGAGATTCGACAAGACGTATGCAAGCTTAAGATCCAGTAGAAGAAATTGATTTGGGAAATGGCTCAGTCAAAAAGCCAACCTATATTAGTGCACACCTTGATGCTGCCTTAAAAACCCAAGTTATCACATTACTGCAGGAGTTCAAAGATTGTTTTGCTTGGGATTACAATGAAATGCCTGGTTTGAGTCGAGAAGTTGTAGAATTGCAATTGCCTATTCGACCAGGAAAGAAACCAGTAAAGCAAACACCTAGAAGATTCGCTCCGCAAATATTGGCTAAAATCAAAGAAGAAATCGAAAGGTTGTTCAAAAGCAAATTCATCAGAACGACCAGGTATGTCGATTGGTTAGCTAATATTGTGCCAGTAATGAAGAAAAATGGAAAACTTAGAGTTTGCGTAGACTTTAGGGATTTAAATAACGCAACACCTAAAGATGAATATGCTATGCCCATAGCTGAGATGCTAATAGATTCAGCAGCAGGATTTGATTATCTCAGTATGCTTGATGGTTATTCTGGGTATAATCAAATTTTTATTGCTGAAGAAGACGTGTCGAAAACAGCATTTCGTTGTCCAGGGGCATTAGGCGTTTACGAATGGGTAGTAATGCCTTTTGGTTTAAAAAATGCTGGTGCGACATATCAAAGGGCAATGAATTCTATGTTTCACGATTTTATTGATGATTTTATGCAAGTATACATAGATGACGTGGTGGTTAAATCTTCCTCAGCAAGGGGTCATTTAGACCATCTTCGACGTTCTTTTGAAAGAATGAGGAAATATGGATTAAAAATGAATCCAACAAAATGTGCTTTTTGTGTGCGTGCAGGTGAATTCTTGGGTTTCGTAGTACACAAGAAAGGCATAGAAATTAATCAGAATAAGACTAAAGCTATTATGGAAACGAAAGCTCCTTCGACCAAGAAAGAACTTCAGTCACTATTGGGAAAGATTAATTTCCTTCGAAGATTTATATCAAATCTAAGTGGCAAAACGCAAGCATTCTCGCCATTGTTGAGACTGAAGAAAGAAGACGAGTTCAAGTGGGAACAAGTCCATCAAGCAGCTTTTGACGAGATTAAGTCTTATTTAATGAAACCACCAATTTTATTGCCTGTTATTAGAAATAAAGTGCTGAAATTGTATATAGCAGCTTCTGATAACACAATAGGTAGCATGTTAGCACAAGAGGATGATAATGGTGTTGAAAGAGCCATTTATTACCTCAGTAGAGTTTTAATTGATGCTGAAACAAGGTATAGCCCAATAGAAAAGTTGTGCCTTTGCTTGTATTTCTCATGTACTAAGTTAAAGCAATATATAAAGCCAGCTGATGTTTATGTTTATTCGCATTTTGATGTTATTAAGCATATGTTATCAAAACCAATGTTACATAGTCGAATTGGTAAATGGGCTTTAGCTTTGTTAGAATATAACTTAACTTATCAACCTCTCAAGTCAATCAAAGGACAAGTGGTTGCTGATTTTATAGTAGACCACTCTGTTGTCGAAAATAGGGTAAATATCGTAGACACACGTCCTTGGAAGCTATATTTCGACGGTTCAAGCCATAAAAATGGAGTTGGGATTGGTGTTTTAATCATCACCCCTAATAACATCCCAACGAAGTATAAGTTTGGAATTCGAGAATATTGTTCCAATAATGAGGCGGAGTATGAGGCTTTAATTGTAGGCCTTAAAATTTTGCTCGAATTGGGGGCAGATCATGTCGAAATAAAAGGTGATTCTGAGCTAGTTATCAAACAGTTAACTAAGGAATACAAGTGTATTAAAGAACACCTTATCAAGTATTTTATTGTTGCCAATACTATGTTGCAAAAGTTTACAACTGTACACCTAGAACATTTACCACGAATTGAAAATCAAGTGGCAAATGAGTTGGCACAAATAGCTTCAGGCTACAAAGTCTCAGAACAAAGCCTAAAAGAGTTGATCGAGATAAAAGACAAACTCATTTCAAATGACTCTCTTTATAATGATACATCTTCAACATTACTGTCAACACCAACAACTTGGGGGCAATGAATACTAGTGAAGAGTTTGTCGAAAAACGTCACATTGTTGATGATTTTGATTTAGCGGAAATTTTTGCTATTGACAATATGATTGATAATGATTGGCGGAAGCCTATTGTAGAGTATTTGCAAAATCCTACAGGAAACACTAATAGAAAAGTAAAGTACATAGCTTTAAGTTATGTGATAATTGGAAACGAATTGTTCAAGAAAACTCCTGAAGGAGTGTTATTAAAATGTCTTAGCGAGAATGAGGCATATTTAGCAGTTTCCGATACACATAGTGGAGCATGTGGTTCACACCAAGTAGGCCACAAAATGAAATGGTTATTGTTTCGACAAGGAATGTATTGGCCAACTATGTTGAAAGATTGCATAGAGTTTGCCAAAGGATGCCAAAAGCATGCTGGGATACAACGTGTGCCTGCAAATGAACTACATTCTATAGTTAAGCCTTGGCCATTTAGAGGTTGGGCTCTAGATGTGATTGGAGAGATAAAACCAACTTCATCAAAAGGCCATAGATTCATCCTTGTAGGGATTGATTATTTTACCAAATGGGTTGAAGCAATACCTTTAGCCAATGTTGATCAAGAGGCAGTCATAAAGTTTATTCAGAATCATATCATTTACAGATATGGAATTCCAGAAACCATTACGACAGATCAGGGTACTGTTTTTACTGGTCGAAAAATGGTAGAGTTTGCTGCTGAAATTGGTTTTAAGTTATTAACTTCGACACCGTACTACGCACAAGCCAATGGTCAGGTAGAGGCTGCCAATAAAATCATTATTAATTTGATTAAAAAGCATGTTGGGCAAAAACCCAAAAATTGGCATAATACTCTTGATCAAATATTGTGGGCTTGTCGAACCTCACCTAAAGAATCTATCAATACTACTCCTTACAGGCTAACATTTGGACATGATGCGGTGTTACCTGTCGAAATTTGTTTACAATCGACAAGAATTCAGAGGCAATGGGAAATTCCTTCTGAACATTATTGGAATATGATGCTCGATGAATTGGTCGATTTAGACGAAGAAAGGTTGTTAGCTTTAGAAATACTTATTCGTCAGAAAGAAAGAGTAGCTAGAGCTTATAACAAAAAGGTTAAGTTGAAAACCTTTGAAGAAGGAGAGTTAGTGTGGAAAACCTTGTTGCCTATGGACAAAAAAGATAGAATCTTAGGTAAATGGTCATCAGGGTGGGAAGGTCCATTTCGCATATTGCAATGTTTTTCGAACGGTGCTTATGAAGTCGAAGAGTTAAGTGCTGATAATCGAATTTTGCGTATAAATGGCAAGTATTTAAAAAGATATAAGCCAATGTTGCAAGAAATTAAAATAACGCAAAATTAAGAGAATGAGAAGATACAAACATGGCACTCATGCCAAGAAAGATTGTCAAAATACAGTTCGAGCAAAATGCTGTCAGAATACGGATGGAAAATTAAATTACAAAAGAAGCTTTAAGCCTCTCAAAGGCTGCTCTGGCATGCCTCAATCTGGTATCTAAAAGGGTTTTTTCTTCAGTTAGCCTCTTAACTTCTTCGTCATGTTTCTGAACCTTCTCCAAGTGTTCGATAGCCAAGGTTGCCTCAGTGCGAAGTGCGTTCTCTACAGAAATTGAAGACTTCTGTTGAACAGAAATTTTCTTCTTTTCTTCCGCTTCAATCTTCGATTGCAACTCCTTGATTTGGGCCTGGTATGTCGAAATGTTTGCATCACAGTCTTCTATTTCCTTGGAATTAGTTGCTGCTTGAATTTCCAGGGCTGAAATCTTGCTTTCTGAGGCTTCGACGGCGACACTTTCCTCTGTCATAAGTTCAAGCTCGCGCTCTTTGCTCACAATAGTACTCTTCTTTTTCTGAATATCTCTGGAAATTTGCTCTAGTAAAGGCTCAAATTCAACAATAAAACATAAAAGAGAGTCACTGGAGCCAGAGTTATTAAGTTTATTGAGCAAAGATTTGAGTTTGTAATAGAGCATATGATTTGTTTCGATAGCCTTAAATAGATCTATCTCAAAGAGGGTCGCTTGAAGTTCTTGAATCAGATCTTCTTTAGGGCCTCCAGAGGAATTGCCAATAGAAGCAGTCGAAGCACTTGGCTTACTTTATGTTGAAGATAAACCACTCACCATTCGTTAGAAAGCCTCAAGAGGATCTCTGCGTTTTAGGTCCAAAAGTTCTTGTTCTTGAAGGTTAAGAGCGGTGTCATGTGTTGAGGGCACAGAGCGTGGAGAATTGGCTATCTCAAGAGATTCACTCCTTTCATTGTTTCCGTCGTCTTCACTTTCCTCTTCTTCGTACCCTTGCTCTTCCATGTTTGGAGAAGAAGATATACTGATCTCAGCTCCACTGTGGCCAACATCAGGATTTTCATCAACGTCCATAGCAGCAAGCTCTGTTTTAGCCCAGAAATGTCCCCTCATATTCTGAAAAAAGATATGAAATGATAACATAAGATTTCATGGGATAGTCGAAAAAAAAGTTTCAAAAAGTCGTTTTCTATCTTCATTCAAGAATTCAGTCGAAAACGTCTTTTTGGGGGGCAATTAGTTAGCCTACATTTTCGACAGACTCAATTAAATGCAGTCAATATTGATGACTTGTCATTAATAAAGAAGAGATGCTAATATTTGGCATTGAGAAGACTGTTGTAAAGAGTAATTTCGACTATGTCTAAGGTTTAATGAAATCAAGAGTTTAAAGACAAAGATTTCGACAAGAAAGACGTCAAAAAATTTAGTCGAAGACAAGACAGTGTTTCTGTCGAAAGTGCGGACATTTGCATGTCATCAAGGTTTGACTAGTTGCAGTCAGGAAGAAGAGTTGATATTTCGACAACAAGAAACTATGTACAGGGAGAATCAGCATAACACGTAACTTAGCGAAAATTGTAAAGCTGAAGTTGGCAGTTTCGACAGGAAGTTGAACAACATTCAGATAACAGTTTAAATCAAAGATCGCTGGTAGAAAAGGATAGCAATGTTGTGGTCGAAAGATGGAGCAGTTATCTAAGTCTTATCTAGTCGAAATGGCAGTTGTAACCGCTGAGCGGTTATTGTTTCTTCTTTTATTATAAATAGAAGTTTCTCGTAGAGAAAAAGGGGTCACAACATAAACACGGAATTCTGAAAACTCAAACTTCCAGACAATAGCGAAAAACGAGTGAACAGATTCACTGTACGTGTTTGTGTACCAATCTTTTACATTTCAATGCAATTATTTACTTTTCTCTTTATCTTTCTAGCAATTGTTGTTTCATTCTGTTCATAATTCTGTTCTTCAAAATATTTGTTTTCTCCAAACACAAAAATACAAAGGCAATTGTCACGAGAGATTTTCTAGTTTGATCTCACAAACACATTATTTAAAACTAGTGATTGTTTGCTAAAAACACCAGTAAACAAAAAGACAAGCTGGTGCGTCAACATCGCTATTGGACTCGTTCTCAGGCCAGAAACATGGAAGCAAATCAGGACAATCCGCCTCAAGATAACCTGGATCAAGGCGATCCACATCAGGACGACTTAGGTCAGGGTAACCAGAACCTAGGAAATCAAGAGCTTAGGGCAGAAATAGATGTGATGAAACAACAGATGGCTGAGATCTTAAGGGTCCTACAAGCTTTGAGGAATGGGAATACAGATGAAGATGTCTCTGCTGGGAACACTGAAAATCAAGCTACCAACCCTCCTCCTCCCAATGGACTTGGAATCCCCCATACAGTGTACCCCACTGGGGCTAACGAACAGGTTGCAAGGTTACACACCTCCGACAGTCGCTGCCAATCCGGAAGATGGTCCCTCAGGAGTCGTGGGACAAAGACATCCTGCACCGATAGGTCACAACAGTAATCCGGGGGCACCGCAGATTCACAACCCGAGCCCTGTTGTCGCGCCACAAAGATTTCCACTCGGCTACACTCCATCGTTGGTGGTCGATGCTCAAGCTCAAGGGTCCAGCCTCAGGAACCCCACTCATTCACATATCCCAAATGTGAACCCAGCCATAGTTCCGATGATTCATCCTTACTATGGTATGAGTGGGCTCCCTCACAACTACTCCATGGAGAACCCTCAAACCCAAGACAAACTGCAAATGCTGGAGGAAAAGTTGAGAGCAGTTGAAGGATTCAGTATTGGTGCAAGAAATGCATAAGATTTATGTCTCGTTCCAAACGTGGTCATTCCCCCTAAGTTTAAGGTGCCAGATTTTGATAAATACAGAGGAGCAACATGTCCGGCAAGCCACCTAACTATGTACTGCAGGAAGATGGCTGCATTCGCAAATGACGATAAGCTGCTTATCCACTACTTCCAAGACAGCTTAGCTGGGGCAGCTTCAAATTGGTATATGCAGTTGACACCCACTCATATTCGGTGTTGGAAGGATCTCGCTGATGCTTTCCTTAAGCAGTATAAGTACAACACTGATATGGCTCCTGATAGGACTCAGCTACAAAACATGACTAAAAGAGATAATGAGTCTCTCAAGGAATATGCTCAGCGTTGGAGAGGACTAGCAGCACAGGTAGCACCGCCTCTGTTTGAAAGGGAAATGGTATCTATGTTCATGGAAACTCTTCCTTCACCCTTCTATGAAAAATTGATTGGGAGTGTATCGTCAAGTTTCTCGGATATGGTCGTTATTGGAGAAAGGCTAGAGAACGGAATGAGCAATGGGAAAATCGCTTATACTTCCCCCGGAAACACTAACCAGAGAAAGCCCTTCTTCGGATTTCCTAAAAAGAAAGAAGGAGAAGCCAACGCCATCACAGGAACCGGAAAAACTTCTTACTCCAATCCCTCTCACACCAATCCGTTCTCAGCACAAACACTATCTACCCCACCTACCCAAAATAACCAAGGCCATAAACCACAAAACTACTCAGTCGGAAAGTTCGTTCAGTTTGATCCAATCCCAATGTCATACTCCGACCTATTCCGCCACCTGCTCAGCCATAATTTAATCACCACTCGCCCAATGAGACAGATCCAGCCCCATTTTCCTAGAGGCTTCGACCCAAACACCACATGCGAATTTCATTCGGGAACGGTCGGCCATTCCATAGAAAACTGCAAGGCATTGAAGTATGTCGTCCAAAATCTAATCGCCTCGGGCTGGTTGAACTTCAAGGAAAACGGTCCTAATGTGGCTACAAACCCATTACCAGGACATGGGATGCCCTCAACTAATGCAATTGAGGATTCTGCAGAACCGTCCCTAATCAGGAGGGTGGAATGCATCCAGACACCCCTGGAAGTGATTCATGCTAATCTGTGTTCCTTTGGGATTATTGAGAGAGAATGCACTGGAAAGAATCCATGCAATGACCATCACTGCATTGGAAATTGTGAGGCGTTCAAACAAGTGCTTCAGGACCTGTTGGACCGACATATAATACAAGTGGGCTTTCAAAAGAGGGAAGACCAGGTGTCAACTATCCTATCGAAGCCGCTAGAGATCCGCTATACTAAGGACTCGAAGTCGTCCCTGGGTATGCCTAAACCAATCACTATCCAAGTGCCAGCTCCCTTCCCCTACAATGACACCAAAGCAGTCACATGGAACTACAACGCGAAAGTCCAAGGGAAAGGTCCTCAGAACAACCTTGATGTCATTAACATCTCAGGGGTTAATGGAATGACTCGTAGCGGGCGCATCTATACCCCTGAAAGACTCGGTGGGGGGAAATCAGGAGAAGAAGAAGAAAGAGCCCGCAAGGGCAAAGACAAAGAAGTAGAGCCACCTGACAAAAATACGGGCAAGAAGGCACTATCTGAGCAAGAAGCCAGTGAGTTCCTAAAGATTATGAGGCAGAGTGAGTACAAGGTAGTGGATCAGCTGAATCAGACTCCTGCTAAGATATCCCTGTTATCACTATTACTCGATTCTGAAGCCCACCGAGCAACACTAATGAAGGTGCTGAGTGAAGCTCATGTCACTCACGACATCACAGTTGGTCAGTTTGATGGGATCGTCGGAAATATCGTCGCAAACAACTACCTCACCTTCACAGATGACGAGATCCCCGTTGAGGGAAGAGGGCACAACAAGGCTTTGCCTATCTCCGTGAAATGTGGAGAATACTCTCTAGCTCGAGTACTCATAGATAACGGATCGTCCCTGAACGTATTACCCAAATCAACCATGAACAAACTAGACGTAGATTGTTCATACATGAAACCCAGTTCTACGCTGGTCAGGGCATTCGATGGGTCTAAAAGAGAGGTTATCGGAGAGATGGAGTTACCTGTACAGGTAGGTCCAGAGGTCTTCATAGTGAGTTTCCAAGTGATGGACATCAATCCGTCTTACAGCTGTCTTCTAGGAAGACCTTGGATTCATTCTGCAGGGGCTGTGCCCTCTTCTCTACACCAAAAGCTCAAGTTCATAGTCAACAACAAGTTGGTGGTCGTTTCAGGAGAAGAAGAGTTGCTAGTCAATAAGCCGTTTCCTATCCGTTATGTTGAGGCTGCAGAAGAATCTTTCGAGACCGCCTTCCAAGCACTAGAAATTGCAAATGCTACCTTTGTGGGGGACGGGGCCCCATTGTTAAAACCAAAGCTGTCCAAAGCTGCATTGATGATTGCTAAAGTCATGACAAGCAAGGGTTATCAAGCGGGAAACGGTTTAGGGAAGACTGAACAAGGGATCCTAACACCCATACAGCTGCGTGAAAACAAGGACAGATGTGGGATAGGGTACCAGCCTAGTCGTACTGACCAAGGAAGGATCGCCGCGGAAAAGAAGGAGCGGAGGTTGGCCAAACTTGAGGGTCGGGAGCCAGATATGAAGAAAATTTTCATCTGCGACATAAAGCAAAGCTTTCAGAGCGCAGGGGTGCTAGATCCTAACCAGGTTGCAGCTATTGAAGGTGATTCAAGCGCTGAAAATGGCGGTGCCAGTCTTGTGCGCCGTTGTCCAGCAAGCGAAAAGCTCAAGAATTGGGAGATCGTCGATTTTCTTGTAGTTTTTAGTTCAAAGTAATGTTTCTGTAATGCAATCCTATGGCTCTGCCCAAGGCCTTAGGACATTTCATTCGGGCACACATGTTTCCTTTCAATATCAATATCAAGAAAATGTTATTTCAGATTCTCCAATAAATTTCAGTTTTCTTTTGCACTTGCGTTTTATTTTCTTTTTGCTCGTTTTTCATTCCGTCAATTTATACTAATGCAGATTTAAAAAAAACGCCTTTGAAAATAACAACGCCAATAATTCATGTTGTGACTTTGATCACCCGATTAATCAAACTGAGGAAGATGTTGAAGATAACTGGGAAACTCCTCCAGAATTAATGAGAATGATGGAACAAGAAGAAAAAGTGATTCAACCCCACGAGGAATCTACTGAGATAATAAACTTGGGCACAGAAGAGGATAAGAAAGAGGTTAAAATCGGCATCACAATGAAAGATAGTGAGCGAGAGAAGCTAGTTAGGCTCTTGTACGACTATGTTGACATCTTCGCATGGACATACCAAGACATGCCTGGACTGGACCCCAACATAGTCGAGCATAAGTTACCAGTAAAACCCGAATGCCCGCCAGTAAAGCAAAAGCTAAGAAGGATAAAGCCGGATATGTCACTAAAAATCAGAGATGAGGTCAAGAAGCAGTTTGATGTCGGATTCTTAGCGGTAGCAAAGTATCCTCAATGGGTAGCCAACATTGTCCCGGTTCCAAAGAAAGATGGAAAAGTTCGGATGTGTGTCGACTATCGAGATCTGAATAGAGCCAGCCCTAAAGATGACTTCCCCTTGCCTCACATTGATGTCCTGGTAGATAGCACAGCGCAACACTCTTTGTTCTCCTTCATGGATGGATATTCCGGATATAATCAAATCAAGATGGCCCCCGAAGATATGGAGAAAACCACATTCATCACTCTCTGGGGAACCTTCTGTTACAAAGTAATGCCATTCGGGTTGAAGAACGCTGGTGCAACATACCAAAGGGCGATGGTAGCTTTATTCCATGATATGATGCATAAAGAAATAGAGGTATACGTAGATGATATGATTGCCAAGTCCAAGACTGAGGAAGAGCATATTGTTAATCTACAGAAACTTTTTGAACGTCTAAGGAAGTTCAAGCTCAGACTAAACCCTGCAAAATGCACCTTCGGCGTAAGATCAGGAAAGCTGTTGGGGTTCATAGTCAGTCAAAAGGGAATAGAGGTAGATCCAGACAAGGTACGAGCAATTCTTGAAATGCCAGCACCTAAAACTGAAAAAGAAGTCCGTGGGTTCCTAGGAAGGTTGAACTACATCTCCAGATTCATAACCCAATTAACATCTACCTGTGAGCCTATCTTCAAATTACTATGCAAGAACCAAGAAACAAAGTGGAATGATAAGTGCCAGGAAGCCTTTGAAAAGATCAAGAGGTACCTCCAAAATCCACCGATTCTGATGCCACCGGCGCAGGGAAGACCCCTCATCCTATACTTAACAGTGCTAGACAACTCAATGGGTTGTGTACTGGGGCAACATGATGAGTCCGGAAGGAAAGAACATGCCATCTACTACCTAAGCAAGAAGTTCACCGAGTGTGAGATAAGATATTCATTGCTGGAAAAAACATGTTGCGCTTTGGCTTGGGATGCACGTCGTCTGAGGCAGTACATGCTAAGCCACACGACTTGGCTGGTATCTAAAATGGATCCAATCAAGTACATTTTTGAAAAACCTGCACTCACAGGAAGAATCGCCCGCTGGCAAATGCTACTATCTGAATACGACCTCTTGTATGTCACTCAGAAAGCAATCAAAGGTAGTGCCCTAGCTGAATACTTGGCACATCAGCCCATTGAGGATTACCAATCAAAGCAATACGATTTCCCAGATGAATATATAATGGCTCTATTCGGAGAAGGGAAATCTCCAGACGACGAAAGGTGGAGGATGTCATTTGATGGGGCTTCCAATTTGTATGGGCACGGGGTCGGAGCTGTGCTGATTTCCCCTGATAACCGCTTCATACCATTCACTGCTAGGCTGAGCTTCTATTGCACCAATAACATTGCAGAATATGAAGCGTGTGTCCTAGGCATCAAAGCGGCCCTTGAATGGAAAGTCAAAAGACTCGATGTATATGGGGACTCAGCTTTAGTCATCCATCAGATAAAAGGTGACTGGGAAACCAGGGATTCCAAATTAATTCCTTATCGTGACCACATCCAAAAGATGGTTGAACGATTCGAGGAGGTCACCTTCCACCATCTCCCTCGCGAAGAAAATCAGTTGGCTGACGCTTTGGCGACTTTGTCATCAATGTTCAATATCAATAACAACAAAAGTCTGACATTCATCCGAATCCAACATCGAGACCTACCGGCACATCATTGCGTGGCAATCGAAGAAGAGCCTGACAGTAAACCTTGGTATTACGATATCAAGCACTATATCACAAGCCGAGAGTATCCTCCTGGTGCCACTGAGAATGACAAGAGGACACTTAGGAGGTTATCGATGGGTTTCTTCCTAAACGGGGAGGTGCTTTACAAAAGGAACCACGACATGGTCCTCCTCAGATGTGTTGCAAAAGAATAGGCAGAAAGAATTATGAAAGATGTCCATGAAGGCTCGTTCGGAACCCATTCTAGCAGGCACACCATGGCAAGAAAAATCCTAAGGGCTGGCTACTACTGGTTGTCAATGGAGACCGACTGCTTTAACTACGTGAGAAAATGCCACAAGTGTCAAATCTACGCTGATAATATCCATGTGCCGCCTGCTTCTTTGAACGTCCTAACCGCACCATGGCCATTCTCAATGTGGGGAATGGATGTCATTGGTCCCATCGAACCTAAGGCGTCAAATGGACATCGCTTCATTCTTGTCGCTATCGATTATTTCACTAAATGGGTCGAGGCCGCTTCTTATGCCAGCGTAACAAAATCTGTGGTTGTCAAGTTCATAAAGAGAGATTTGATCTGCCGTTACGGCCTTCCAAATAAAATCATCACAGACAATGGGACCAACCTGAACAACAAGATGATGAAAGAGTTGTGTGATGACTTCAAAATCCAACATCATAATTCCTCCCCATACCGTCCAAAGATGAATGGGGCAGTCGAAGCTGCAAATAAGAACATAAAGAAGATCGTGCAAAAGATGGTAGTGACCTTAAAGGACTGGCATGAAATGTTACCTTTCGCTTTGCATGGGTACCGGACCTCAGTTCGCACGTCAACAGGGGCAACACCATTCTCACTAGTATACGGGATGGAAGCAGTTCTTCCCGTAGAAGTCGAAATACCCTATCTGCGAGTGTTAATGGAAACCAAATTAGAGGAAGCAGAATGGGTTCAATCTCGATTTGATCAACTGAACCTCATAGAGGAAAAAAGAGTGGAAGCTTTGTGTCACGGGCAATTGTATCAGCAAAGAATGAAGAAAGCTTATGATAAGAAAGTTCGACCCCGGCAGTTTCAAGAAGGAGATCTAGTGCTCAAGAAAATTTTGCCTATCCAAAAGGATTCCCGTGGAAAATGGACCCCTAATTACGAAGGGCCTTATGTGGTAAAGAA
Organism: Astragalus membranaceus; assembly: GCA_039519185.1. Lineage (NCBI taxonomy): Eukaryota > Viridiplantae > Streptophyta > Magnoliopsida > Fabales > Fabaceae > Astragalus > Astragalus membranaceus. The sequence continues at coordinate 82,933,732 of CM076847.1, read as the reverse complement.
AGCATTCTCTGGAGGAGCCTTAATTCTCACAAAAATGGACGGTGAAGACCTCCCACTCCCAGTGAACTCAGATGCAGTTAAGAAGTACTATGCCTAAAGAAATATATGAAAAAAGAGAAAGATGAGCCAAGCAAAAATGAGCTCGCTAGGTTGAAAACCCGAAAGGGCGGCCTAGGCAAAAATTAGAGCGACCTGGTGGATTGAAAACTCTAAAGAGCAGTCCAGGCAAAAATTAGGGTCAATGAGTTGGACTTGGAACAAATGCAAAGGAAGTCCTCCGAAAGTTGGGTGATGGATGCTCAAGGTCATGTGTATGGGTGATTGGCATTGTTACCTCCAAGATACAAACAATCAAAAGATCTGCTTTTTCTTTTTCTTTCTTTCTTTTTAGTTTAAACTCTCAATGTAATTTTCAGCCAGTGTGACCTTCTGCGCACTCGGTTTCCACTTGAATATTCAACTCTTTCTTCGTTCTCTCATCTCCCTGAGATGCTTTATGATAGATGATATTGAATTGCGAAACAAGTGCATAATCGAAAGCATTACAATCATTGCGAGATTTCTAAAGATCACAAGAAGAAACGATCTCTCATAAAATTGCAAAGAAGACAAATGCATAATCACTTCAAGCAATGAATCACAATAACCCGCGCTTTGGCACCACTACTTTGAGGCAACCCTCATATCTCACGTCGAGAGTCCTGCGAGGTGATGAGATCAGCAGAAAAGTCAAGAAAGAGCAAAAGAGCAAAAGAGCGAAAAGAATCAAAAAAAAGAAAAACACAAACAAAGAGAAAAAGCATCCCACATTTCATTCATCATACCACCAGATATCGATCTTTGCACATGCTTACACTGCATGCACGCATACATCATCCATTGCCTCCTTAAATGCGTTAAAATATAGATATTTGTATCCGTCAAGATAAATTCAAATTATAATGTTAGCACTAAGCCTAGCATCAGCCTTTTAGACCCCCAGTGGTCCTTCAGATAGATATTTGTATCCGTCAAGATAAATTCAAATTATAATGTTAGCACTAAGCCTAGCATCAGCCTTTTAGACCCCAGTGGTCCTTCAGAGCCCTAGCGCTCCTTCAGATCAACAATTGATCCTTCAATCCAGATCGCACGTCGCGTTAATCGAGCAACCGACGGATCATCCGACCCCAGGTCCTTCAGACTAGCTGTGTCCGCCTAAAAAACACAGTGCATGTCCTTCGAGGTGTGCAAATCAGGTCAACGATCTGACCTTGCCACCCATGGCCGCTCGAAAAAGGCCATCCCCCAAGCAGACCGTTTTACTAGTACCGCTGCTAGTTTGCGCTCCTTCAGACCCATTGGTCCATCAGGCTTAGGCATGCCCTTCAGACCCCGTCGGTCCTTCAGTTTAACTCCAATCAATGCGCCAAGCATCGATTGTGAATTAGACCATCAGAGCCCCAGTGCTCCTTCAGATCCACGGTGATCCCTATTTACTTTTGTTCTATGTAAACCCATTTGTTTTATGATTTTCTCAAAAAGAAAAGGTTTTGACAAAATTAGTGTCTTTTTATCTTTATTTCTATTTTTACTCAAGAAATTTGGAAGCCCTTCATATTTCCTAGTAAAATATAAATAAAAAGGGGCAGCTGTCATACCCTAATTTTGTCCGTCAGATTAATGCAAATGGTTTCAATTCGTACCTAGCATATGCGAGTCGCTTTTAATTGTGCACGCGTTGTCGTTCTCGCTGTGCCACGTTTCTTTTTTTATTATGCGAAAGCGATCCGCATCATGTCGTTGCGAATGTTTAACTCGGTTTTCATTGCTTATTGATATTATGATTATCATTATTTAGTTTAATCTGTTTGTTATTAGTGTTATATAAAAAAATCTAATAAAAAATCAATTTCTGAATTAATGTTTTTATTATTATAAACAGTTTTTTTACAAAATAAAAGGTACAACCTAAGTCAACTTTGATATACATGAAGACAAAAAAATTAAATACAATTGGTACAAAAATTAATTAAAAGCAAAAAGAGTACAAAAAAAATAATAAAACAAAATCAAATGGAGACAGCATGCGACTTGCTCTCCCTGGAGCTAGAAGCCCAAGCTTCTTTCTTCTCGTCCCTTTTGTTTGGCCTCCATTTTCAGCAAAAACATTGCTGCAGTGGCAGCAACCTTGTTCCACCCCTGCTGCCATCCCTTGCTGCTCCACTGTGTCTCTGCTGCAACAACAACAGCCTGGTCTCCTGGGTTTTGATTCCCTCCTCCAACACCACACCTACACCAGAATCCCCCAGCCTATAAATACCAATGAACTGAAATCAGTTAAGGACACACACAGATACACAAAAAACACAACACTGCTATCAAGTTGATGCTACTTCAAAAGATACTCAGAATCAGATTTCTTTCCACTTAAGCAAAAAAGAGTAACTCAGGTATCTTCCATACATAACACATTAAAGTCTCTATTAAAGCATGAGGTTTCTGTCTTTCTTTTTATTCAGTAACTGAATATGTCCATTATACTTATACGTGACTATTATGCTTATGTATGTATGCGTTAATTTTTTTCCTCTGCTCTGTTTAAAATGACTAATGAAATGTAAACCAGAAATCATCAACCAATGCTTTAATTGATAAAATGCAAATGATGAGAGAGAATACGAAAATGGAGAAGTTAAAGGAGGGGAAAATCATGGTTAGGCTTCTGTTTATTCTTTTGAAAAAGGGAGAAGGGAAATTTCCAAGACAGAACCGAAACAAAAAAAAGAGAGAAGGGAGAGATTTTACCTCCGGCCACCGCTTGCGGTGGCCACCACCGTAGCCTCCGTCCACCGCCACTCCACGGCCAAGCTCAGTCACCACAGTATACCGCCGTACACCAACCGCCCTAAGCCCCTCTGTTTCTCTCTCCTCTCCTCGCGTCACCCACCACCAAAACGCCGTAGCCAACCCTCTCCTCCCTCACGACTACCACACCACCGTACCTTACTACCAACCAAACCAGCCACCACTGTCCTCCACCATCCTCGCACCACACCCCACGGCCTAGCACCACCCACACCACCGTAGCCAGCGCCATCCACCGAACCACCATTAACCGCCACCGTCAACAACCAAACGGCCACCACGACGCGTCACCACCAAACCTCTGTCCTTCAACCACCCCCACGAACCATCGGACCTCAATCTCCCATCGCAACAACCACCTAACACGACGGAACCGCACCACCACCGCCGAACCAACGCTTCACCATACACCGCCGAACCAACACCCCGTGGCTTAAAGCGGCGGTTAGAGAAGGGAGAACACGGCGTTTTTTCGGAGAAAAGCACCGATCGGTGAGAAAAAGGAGCGAACGAAGGTTAGGGAGGAGGAGAGAGTGTCGCGGTTTGGAGAGAAAAAAATTGGTGGGCGGCGAAGGTTTGGGTCAGGGAGAGAGAGGCTGTGAGGGGAGGGGAAAGTGAGGATCGGTTGAAGGAGAGGGAGGCAAACGGCGCGCTGAGAGAGAAAAAAAAAAGTTTAGGGTTTGACATTTGTGGAAAGGGGGCGCCGTGGGTGAATGAAAAAATTAGGGTTTCTAAATTTGGATTTAAGTTTTTATAGTAGGAGGGCAAGGGCGTTTTCGTCTTTTCCTTTCTTTTTATTTTTCAGACTTCTATTTACACCCCCTGCATTTTACTCCGCGCGCCCCCTTCTGAAGCCCATGATTTTTTTTGAAGCGCAGCCCAGCTTACAAAAGACAAGCTGGGCTCACTATCTGCACCCCAGTTTTAATGATACAGCCTCCCTGTAACTTGCACCCCATTTTACTACTGCACCCCCTGTTTCTTTTTTTAAAAAAAGAAATCTCTTTTCCCTAAATAAATATTTTATCTCACAAACCTATTTTTTTCCAAATAACGAATAAATGTTTTCCTAAACATAAAATTGGTTTGTTATTAATGGTCACTCTGAGCTTAGCTTGTTTGACCGTTGATAACAGCTTTGGTTTTCAAACGAGCTATGAGCGACGACCACTCTGAGTTTTACTTGTTTGGTCGTCTCGAGTACCTCTCCCGATTTCAAAAATAAATAAAAAACATCAAACACACAAACATTTTCTACCCCAAGAACTACGTAGCTTTGATTTCTCCATCGCACCTGGAGATACGTAGGAGCAGGGGCCCACTCCTGTCAAGCGCAAAAAAACTAAAATTTTTATTAAGTCTTCCTGTTCAATTTTGCAAATAACAAAAAGGTAAATTAAAGTATTTTCTTTAAATTAACTTTCTCTCTACACATTAAATTAAATGGTAACCTTTCTCTTGAAAGGATGCTGTGGGGTGCTAATACCTTCCCCGCGCATAATCGACCCCCGAACCCAAAAAAACAAAGGTTTTTTTCAATGTTTTCCTATTTAATAAATATTGATGGCGGCTTCATTGCAAAAATGACGAAGAATCTCCTCCTTCGGATTTTTCGATCGCTACAATCATTTATCTTTTCCCACCACATTGGTCCTTTATCTTTCATATCCGTATCAGTTTAGTCATTTATCTTTATTTTTTCTCACTTTGGTCCTCTATCTTTCATATCTGTTTCTGCTTGGTTATTTAAAACAAAAACTAAGAAAAAAGAAGAACACTATGAATGTCTTCAAGCACACACCAAGGTCCTTTCGATTTCTTTTTTCCTGAATAACTCATGCAATACTCGACCAAATTGAATAAAACTGAACTCTAACTTGAATAAAATTAACCAAAATTAAACTCATAAAAGTGCTTATGCGCAATATCATTTATGAAACCGAAATCGTGAATTTGAATTTCAAAACACCTTTAGTCTTTACAATGATGATTTTTGCTATAGGACACCAAATTGAACGATTCAACAAAGAATCAGATATGTCAAGTATTTTTTTTAGAAAAGCGCTTAAAATGCAAATACTGTGAAAAATCAATTTGTATATGTAAAACGTGTTTTGGCTATTATTTAATTTATTCATTTCTCAACCAACTTGCGCCAAACTAATTGCGTTCAACTCGTATTGTGTGCACAAGTTGAACAATAGAAAAATGTTTCAACAAAAACGATGCAAATTGAAGAACGATGTGAAAAACAGAAACTTTCATTCGCATTTCTGTTTTAAAGGACTAAACGGAAACATATATGAAAGATAAAAGACCAAAGTGTGAAAAAATAAAGATAAAGGACCAAACTGACACATATATAAAAGATAAAGGACCCAAGTGAGAAAAAAAGATAAAAGACCAAACTGAAACTTTGGTCAAAGATAGAGGACCAAAAATCCAATTTAGCCTTATATATATTTAAGATATATTGACACCAGGTGTCAAACTTAGTGACTCACATCAATTAATAACTTCGCGTATAAAATGAAATTTGTTAATCTGACCGCTGAATAAAGTTATATTATCTTTGAGATCATCTATATCAAATTTCAAAAAAATCCAAAATCATTTGACGGTCCATCGCACTACTCTATTTCGTTAGCTAATATGTTATTTAAAAGCTAAACAAATGCGTGTGGTTAAATAACACACTTATGAGTATCCAATTTTTTTTGAAATTTGATATACATGATCACAAGGATAATACAATGTTGTTCAACAGTCATATTGATAAATTTCATTGTCTATATAAAGTTATTAATTAGTATAAGTCACTAAGTTTAACACGTAGTATCAATATATCCCGACTCATATATTAATTGTAATATGAAATTTGTACTCAACTATATGTATTTACTACTAATTAAAACAAATTTGGATGTCCACTAATAAATGGAGTTCTAGCCTTCTAGGGGGACGCGTATCCCGTTCGGAACCAGGGTCACTACTAATTGGGAGTAACCGTGTTCATCATTCATTAATCATGACAAGATATGCATGCATGTGTACGCTTTGACATTGTCAGCCATTCATTTGTTCCTCCCATCCTTGATAGTAGGTAGCCTTTGCAGCCCCCATCATTAGGTCTCTCATTGCTGTACCTCCTCCAATTTTCTTATTGAAATTGGCATATAGATGCCTCAAGCAAGGCCTATGTTCCACTGTCTCAAACATCTCTTCAATCACAGCAACCAAACCCTATATTGCCAACAAATTAAACAAAAACAGCAACAAATTAAACAAAGACAGCAACAAATTAAACAAACACAGGAACAAATTAAACAATATAGACTAAAATGAAACACATTGAAGGTTTTAAACAATATACCTTTTGCTGATCTGAAATGAAAACCCATGTACTTTCTTGACCAATGTCCTCCATAAGCAAGGTCAAGAACCATCTCCATGATTTCTTTGTTTCATTCTCAACAACTCCAAATGCAAGTGGATAATATTGGTCATTTGGGTCTCTTCCAATAGCTATTAAGAGCTGTCCCCCATATTTTGTCTTCAAATGACATCCATCAACCCCAATAAAGGGCCTACATGCAGTCTTGAATCCTCTCTTTGTGCCATTGAAACAGAAGTAAAAAGACCCAAATCTGGCTTGCAAACTGGGTGGAATTCTATCAACATTGATTTTGCAAGTGTTACCTTGGTGAGCCCGAACAAGCTCTCCATAATTCCAAAGCTGAGAGTATTGCTTATCTGCATCACCTTCAACAAGATCTCTTGCAATCTTGATTCCCTTCCAAGCCCTATTGACAGTGACACCAGTAGCATACTTCCTTCTAATCTCCAACATGACTTCGAATATTTTAACCTTACTTGTTGATTGAAGCTTTTCAGCCACAAGTTTACTTACCCACTTGGAGTTGGCACTTCTATTATTAAAAACCCTCCCACACGTGTGCTTACCCTTGTATGTTTTTAACCTATATGTGTGAGTGGTACCCACTTGACTACAATAAGCCAGATACCCACATTTGGTATTACACACAAGCCTTGCCCTATTTTTTTAATTTTTTAAATACTTTAACTCCCTGCCATTTAATACTGCATGTTCCAAAATTGCCTCTTTAAATTGAGCAATAGAGTTAAACTCCAAACCAAGCTTGAATTTATAATTCCTATTTAATTATTCTTTCTTGAAAACAGGGAACCTCATACCCCTGTGCCCAATATCATCTTCCTCAGCTTCTGAACATGTGCTGTATAACTCCTCACTCTCATATGTGTCCTCCATCACTTGTCCCTCTTCATCACTTGATGTATATAAAGTTATTCCTGCTGCAACTCTTTTTGCAGGAGACATCAACTTACGAGTAGACCAAATCTTGGTTTTTCCTTTCTTGACAGAAACATTTTCTTCAACAGCAGCAGGTACCTCAGGTTTAAATCCATCATCAACAACATTTTCCCTTTCTTCTTCACTGTCATCAAAATGAATCCCTGTAGCATCATCTTCAGATTCAGCCTCAGTGGCTCCTTCAGTCTCTTCCTCTAAACCCTTGCCACTGGAATCTCCATCAATCTTCTCCCCAACCAGTGATTCAACATACATATGTATGTCACAATTATGCTTGATTGCAAAATCAGAACATTGGAGTGCATCTCTGTCTACCTTAAATGACTTATAACCACCTATATAGCCTGGTGAATCAGACATCCACCATAGGAGAACCTCTTCTTTGTATCCTAACTGTCTAACAATGTCAACAGCTTCACAGAAACTCCATTTGTCAACATCATTGACATTGGCAACAACAATATCCCCACCATTGTAGCCAGTGTTTTCCCCAACTTCAAATTTACCCCCATGGTGAATAATGATGCTGAAACTCATGCCTACAAAAACCCAAACATTTTAAACTTTAAAAAAGGTCCCTCAAATATATATTTTTTTGAAAAAGGTCCCTCAATTATCAAAGAAAACTGCTCAGTCAAATAAAGCACAAAGTCCCCTCATTTAAATACACAACACAGCAACAGGGGTCAAAAACAGTAACAACTGTTGTCCCAAGCAAGTCAAATAAAGCACAAAGGGACACATTGGTAAGTCAATCACTATATAATCACAGCAACAGGAGTCAAAAACAACACAATCACAGCAACAGAAGTAAAAACACATGCATGAGAATCAACATAACCTATTTTATTCACACAATGACAACAAACATCAACAGAATCAACAAAAACACACGCATCAAAAGGTGTTTTGACCAATAGAGTGCAATAAACACTATCTTTTTGCATTTCAAACTGATACACAAAAACTTACTTCTGAGCTTCACAAACCCATCATCAAATGATTTCACAAACCCTAAACTAAAACACATCAACGAACCAAGTAAAAGACAGAAAAACTTACTTTTGAGCTTCGTTTCACTTCGTCTTCGTTGTTGCTTCGTCTTCGTTGTTGCTTGTCTCGCCTTTTTCGTCTTCGTCTTCTTCTCTCGCAAAACCCTTCGTCTTCTTCTTCTCAGTGTGTTACTGCATTCTCACTCTCACTCTCACTCTCTACTCAGAAACCACCTTTCCATTTTTCCTCTGTTTCTTCTTTCTTTTAGTTTCATTTTTTTTAATTGAAAGTGACTTATAATCTAACACGTGTCAAGCCCATTTGTCAATTAAAAATTCCAACTCAGATACTTCACTGACACGTAGACACAGTTGTAACAGAGGAATTAACAGAAGGGCTAACGCCAAAATGGTGGCATTTGCAAAGTGTTTTTTTAAAAAAAAAATTTTGCAGGGGGTAAAAGAAAAACACCCCCTATTTGCGGGGGGTAAAAACGTATTTAAACCAAAAATATATATTCTAAAGGTTAACTTCTGAATAGGGGCATTCAGGGAAAAATATGAATTAACTTATGTGGGTGTATTAGCAAATACGGGGGATGCAAATAAGAATTCTGACGAATTACTCTCACTCACAAGCCCATAATCCAAATAGGATAGTTATTTCAACCCGATTAATTAACGTATATAACACAGATCGTCGTTGAACTTGTGCCTCCGAATTTAGTTTTAGGGTTTCTCTCAGTTGCATTCCAGAGCTGCGCCTTTGATCAACGAAATGGGTAAGAGTGTGACATTGTTTATAATAAAGATTCAAAAATTGTGCCATTTTTGAAACGTTTGATCTGAATTGAATTTGGATGATGTTGAAGCAAGGATTAAGGTGCACGAGTTGAGGAACAAGACGAAGGCTGATTTGCTAAGCCAGTTGAAGGATTTGAAGGCGGAGCTTGCTCTTCTCCGAGTGGCTAAGGTCACCGGCGGCGCCCCCAACAAACTCTCCAAAATGTAAATCACCCTAACTCCATTCACTTCAAACTTGTTCGCTCAGTGTCTGTGTTTTATTAACGTGTTTGATTGATTGTTTTGCAGCAAAGTGGTGAGGCTTTCAATAGCGCAAGTGTTGACGGTGATTTCTCAGAAGCAGAAAGCGGCGCTCAGAGAGGTCTACAAGAATAAGAAGTTTTTGCCCCTTGATCTCCGTCCTAAAAAGACCCGTGCCATTCGCAGACGCCTTACCAAACACCAGGTTTTCTTCTTCTTCATTTGGTTAATTCTGTTATTTTGTTGTGTTCTTGATTGTCTATGATGCACACATATCAAATACGATACGAATCTGATAGGACGATAAGAACTTCCTTAGAAAAACATAGGATATGATATGGCTAGGATTCGTTTTAAAAAATAAAATATTCACAAAATAATAAAAAATTCATAGACACACAGACATAAGAAAGACTCGGGATATAGAGTCATCGTAAAACAAAGACTCAGTATAGTTGTTTTCTCTCTTGTGTTTGTATGACTCATACTCCTGCTTATAGGGCATAATGAAGGTGTTCCTACGACATTCAGGGACTTTTATCTTTTTAAAAAATAAGAAAAATATTTTTAGACTACTTTGAAATAAGAAAAATAAGAATACTATCGTGAAAGTATCGGGAAGTATTTGATACAATATGTATCAGATACGGATACGGCATCATAGGTGATTGTTGATTCCAAGATTTCAAATGTTGTTGTTGGAGTGGTTTGTCGTTTGATTTCACTGCTCTGTGATATTAGTATAATCCAATGGAATACTCTACTGTTGGTTTTATGTTGTTTTGTTTGAAGCCGTGATGAGATTTTTCTTGCTGTGGTTCGGCTTGGTTGCTCATGGATTTCATTTCAATTGGCTTATAAACAGCTTATTTAGGCTCTAGGCTTATCTACTGTTTTGAACACTCGTCACCTTAGCTTATTGAAACAATTTAGGCTTAATTGCAGTTTTGGTCCCCCTATTATGACCAACTCACGATTTTGGTCCCTAAAGTTTTAATTTGGCGATTTTGGTCCCCCTATTTTCCCAATTTGAAAAATCAAAGTCCCCCCACCCCAATTTTGACTCAGTTGACTGACTTATCCTACGTGGCAGCCCACGTGGACTGCCACGTAGGCACACCCCCCCCACCCCACCCCCCCCACCCCCCCCACCCCACCCACCCCCACCCCCACCCCCCCACTGTAGGCAGCCACTGTTTGTCTTCCCCACCCCAACCCCCCCACACCCCACCCCCATCCCCACCGTGAACCCCCCCGTCCCCTCCCCCTCCACTGTTCCCCTCCCCTTCGCACCTCCCCCCTCCCCTTCGCCCCCCTCCCCTTCGCACCTCCCCCCTCCCCTTCGCACCTCCCCCCTCCCCTTCGCCCCCCTCCCCTTCGCACCTCCCCCCTCCCCTTCGCACCTCCCCCCTCCCCTTCGCCCCCCTCCCCTTCGCACCTCCCCCCTCCCCTTCGCACCTCCCCCCTCCCCTTCGCCCCCCTCCCCTTCGCACCTCCCCCCTCCCCTTCGCACCCCTCCCCTTCGCCCCCCTCCCCTTCGCCCCCCTCCCCTTCGCACCCCCTCCCCTTCGCACCTCCCCCCTCGATTTCCCTCTCTCTCTTGCTCACCGTCTCTCCCCTCCCCCCTAGCTTTCCCTCTCTCTCGCTCACCATCGCTCTCTCTCGCTCACCGTCGCTCTCTCTGCGTCTCTCTCTCTCTCTCTCTCTCTCTCTCTCGCAGATCCGGTGAAGGGGGTGGGGGTGGGGTGTGGGGTGGGAGGGGCGAAGGGGAACAGTGGAGGGTTGGGGTGGGGATCGGTGGTGGGGGGGGGTTGGGGTGGGGATCGGTGGTGGGGGGGGGTTGGGGTGGGGAAGACAAACAGTGGAGGGGTGGGTGGGGTGGGGGGGGGGGTGGGTGGGGGGGTGGGGTGGGGGGGGGTGTGCCTACGTGGCAGTCCACGTGGGCTGCCACGTAGGATAAGTCAGTCAACTGAGTCAAAATTGGGGTGGGGGGACCTTGATTTTTCAAATTGGGAAAATAGGGGGACCAAAATCGCCAAATTAAAACTTTAGGGACCAAAATCGTGAGTTGGTCATAATAGGGGGACCAAAACTGCAATTAAGCCAACAATTTATGACTTCTCCATATACTATTTTCAGCTTATTTCGACAAGGATAGATAATGAAAATAGGTCATGTGAAACTAATTTGACTATATTCTTTGTGGAAATAACTTATACATAACAAGTTAAATGATAAGTTGTTATCCTTTAGGGTATGTTTGGGAGGGGGTTTTGGGAGGGGAGGGGAGGGGAGGGGAGGGGAAGGCTTAGAAAAGATTAGTCTATATTTTAATATGTATTTGAGATTTTAAAAAAGTAAAAGAATAACATGATAGATAACAATATAACAATTTTAGTCACATTTCATTTATGCTTATTAACATTTTATAGCTTACTCAATTAGAATTGAAAAATAAGCCCTCCCCTCCCAAACATACCCTTAAGTACTTAATTTAGCTGTTTAACCAAACAGGTTCTAAGTTTGCCATTGAAGAGAATGTTTAGAATTTTATAGATAACCAAACAGGTGTAATTTTTTTTTTTTGCTTTTTGATCTCTGGTTTGGTGTCAAATCAAATACTAATACTAATACTAATATAATAAAAAGAAGTGTTATCAAAATGACAATTTTAGACATTCTACCAAACATGCCACTTGTTTCCTTTATAATTTTACTCTCCTACATGTTTCTCCACTTGTTATGCTTCATCTTACCGCCTTATTGATTGATGCAGGCATCGTTGAAGACAGAACGAGAGAAGAAGAAGGAGATATACTTTCCAGTAAGAAAGTATGCAATTAAAGCTTAGGATGGATTTGCTTTCAAGTTGCTTTTTTAGAATCCCATAACTTCAAATATTGAGTGTTTCCAATTTTTGTATCTGTTACTCTTTGGTTTACATTATAATCTATGTCTATTGCTAATCTGTCTTGAGTGTTTCCGAGTTATGTTAAAATTAGAATCATTTCAAGAAATTTTTCTTGTTTTGCGTACGGCAATTGACAAATGTTGTTATCCTTTCATGACAAATTAAAGAAGCTGCCACACAGTTTAGGAGTGATGGCTGCTACTATGTCTGTTATCTTATATACGTTTTACATAGAAGTGTTCCTTAAAAACTTCATAAACTTTTTTCACTATCATCTATTTTACTTTCTTTTGACATATAGCATCAATGGCCTCCATTTTATTTGTGTGATATATGTGGTTTTTCACTCAGGTTCGACTCTATTTTGGTAACTTCTTTCAGAGGTGAAACATAACCGTTTTGTTAAATAATCAATATGTTCATATTACACTGTATTTTGATGTTGCTAGTTGGTTGGTACTTGATTTGAGCAACCGACAGCTTGCCATTGGAATTACGTTTTGTTGTGCATGTATTGATGAAATCTCTTTTCCTCTCAACATTATCCGCACATAACTCTTTGTAAAGTCAACCAAATTAATTGCTTAGTCACTTATTGTTAATTTCGTAAAGCTATCAATTAATCATGTCATTATCATTACTAACTTCCAATAAAGTGGTGGAGGAATTTTGTAGGAGATCTAGTCTAAACATAAAATTTCCACAAGTCCAAAGTCTCCTGTTAGAAATAGTGATTCAGCCACTGTACACAATCCTGACCTCGGAATTGAGCTAACCATTGTCATTTCATTTGTCTTGATTGGCGAATCCTATGTGGGATGGTTTGTTTAGTCATACTATGTGGAAAGTAAAACTCTTCTGCTGGCATAATCACCCTAGCTTAGTCTTTTTTTAGCAAACATACATAGTTATACCATGCAAATGGCCGCCATTTCTAGCTCATTTTGAAAAGATAATATGCCGGAATTTCATATGAAAAAGCACAAATGAACATAAAAAATGCCATCTCATATGATCAAAAATTTGCCAACCAAAGGAAGTAGGAGGGTTGGGATTTGGAATTCTGAAAACTTTGAATAATGCTTGTATTCTAAAGCTGGCCTTGCAAAAGATAGTTAACACAGATAAATTATGGTTGAAATTGTGGCACACATGACGATATGGAGTGATCGTTCATGCGTTAGGTTTTCTAATGTTTCCCTCCCCTCCATGGTATGCGCCATTACCACATCCTTCTTCCCCATCTCCTCTCATCCAACCAATGTTATTAATCTCAAACCAAACTGACCAATTCAATCAAGAATTGGCAGTATGATCGGTGTGAGCAAGAAACTGGAATGGGCATGTCAGTGACCTAGTATTTTTTTTCTTTTTGATAAGCGTAAGTGACCTGGTATGAGTCGATCAATCGTTTTTGCAGCCAAATTGAACCGATTTGTCGAATTAGTGACTCGATGCGCCTAAACAATTTTTTTTGATTTTTTACGGAGAAACCACGCCGTTTTACTTGCTATAACAATGTTTACGTAAAAATAAGGCTTAATTACAGTTTTGGTCCCCCTATTTTCCCCAATTCACGATTTTGGTCTCTCAAGTTTTAACTTGTTGATTCTGGTCCCCCTATTTTCCCAATTTGTAAAATCAAGGTCCCCCTCTTAATTGGTCAAAATTGAAAGTCAATTTTGACTGACTTATCCTACGTGGCAGTCCACGTAGACTGCCACTTAGGCGCACTGTTCACTGTCTCTCTCACAGCCCTCTCCTCTCTCTCTCTCTCTCTCTCTCTCTCTCTCTCTCTCTCTCTCTCTCTCTCTCTCTCTCTCTCTCTCTCTCTCTCATCCCTCTCCTCTCTCTCACTGCCCCCACCGTGAACCCCTCCCCATTGCTTATAAAAAAAAATAATTTCTCCACCAAGATCATATAAATCATTATATTTCAAGTCATTAACGAGAAATATTTAATTTTATATATATATATATGTTAAATTTTATTTTTGGTCCTCTATCTTTGACCAAAGTTTGAGTTTGATCATTTATATTTTCCCCCCACATTGGTCCTTTATCTTTCTTATCCGTATCAGTTTGGTCATTTATCTTTATTTTTTCTCACTTTGGTCATCTATCTTTCATATCTGTTTCTGCTTGGTCATTTAAAACAAAAACTAAGAAAAAAGAAGAACACTATGAATGTTTTCAAGCACAGACCAAGGTCCTTTCGATTTCTTTTTTCTTGAATAACTCATGCAATACTCGACCAAATTGAATGAAACTGAACTCTAACTTGAATTAAATTTCGCAAGAAGTTCAATGGAACCAAAATTAAACTCATAAAAGTGCTTATGCGCAATATCATTTATGAAACCGAAATCTTGAATTTGAATTTCAAAACACCTTCAGTCTTTTACAATGATGATTTTTGCTATAGGACACCAAATTGAACGATTCAACAAAGAATCAGATATGGCAAGTATTTTGTTTAGAAAAGCGCTTAAAATGCAAGTACTGTGAAAAATCAATTTGTATATGTAAAACATGTTTTGGCTATTATTTAATTTATTCATTTCTCAACCAACTTGCGCCAAACTAATTGCGTTCAACTCGTATTGTGTGAACAAGTTGAACAATAGAAAAATGTTTCAACAAAAACGATGCAAATTGAAGAACGATGTGAAAAACAGAAACTTTCATTCGCATTTCAGTTTTAAAGGACTAAACGGAAACATATATGAAAGATAAAAAGACCAAAGTGTGAAAAAATAAAGATAAAAGACCAAACTGACACATATATAAAAGATAAAGGACCAAAGTGAGAAAAAAAGATAAAAGACCAAACTGAAACTTTGGTCAAAGATAGAGGACAAAAAATGCAATTTAGCCTTATATATATTTAAGATATATTGACACCAGGTGTCAAACTTAGTGACTCACATCAATTAATAACTTCGCGTATAAAATGAAATTTGTTAATCTGACCGTTGAATAAAGTTATATTATCTTTGAGATCATCTATATCAAATTTCATAAAAATCCAAAATCATTTGATGGTCCATCGCACAACCCTATTTCGTTGGCTAATATGTTATTTAAAAGTTAAACAAATGTGTGTTGTTAAATAACACACCTATGAGTATCCAATTTTTTTTGAAATTTGATATACATGATCACAAGGATAATACAATGTTATTCAACAGTCATATTGATAAATTTCATTGTCTATATAAAGTTATTAATTAGTATAAGTCGCTAAGTTTGACACATAGTATCAATATATCCGGTCTCATATATTAATTGTAATATGAAATTTGTACTCAAATATATGTATTTAGTACTAATTAAAACAAATTTGGATGTCCACTAATAAATGGAGTTCTAGCCTTCTAGGGGGACGCGTATCCGGTTCGGAACCAGGGTCACTACTAATTGTGATTAACCGTGTTCATCATTCATTAATCATGACAAGATATGCATGCATGTGTACGCTTTGACATTGTCAGCCATTCATTTTCATTTTGATTTTGATTTGAATGTTTACGTGCTTATTTGTACCTCTTTGCAATAACTATGCATAATCGCTGCAGGAGCGATGCGTTGATATCGTATTCAATTTATATAAGCGCTGAACTTTGTCCGAGAGTGTGAACAGCTAACGTGCTAATATAAAATCCTAAACAAACTTTCCTTTGACAACGTTTTGAAAGTTCTATAAATTTGACTTAAGTTTCTGCTGCTGCCTGCTGTAAATTCCATTCTCCAATACGGTTGTCTATTTTTTATTTCATGTAAATTATTAGCTAAGCAATGACTAAATAAATTAATTCGTGGACAAAAAGTATTGGTACAAAAGATGAGAAATATTGGACTGTCGATTTAAAAAAGAAAAATGATACGCAGTCTTGATATTTTTGTGTGTGTGTCAAGTAATTTGCCTATCATATCACTATTTTAATTAATTTTAATTTAAGAGAAAAACTGCATACCCGAAATTTTCAAGGTCAAAAACCTCCATAAGTGTGAAACCTCACATCCACATACGCAACCAATTCCATTAAGTCTGTAAGAAAATCTGACGATGCTTTTGTGAAAAGCAAACAAGTCTTGAAGTCAAGTCTCTACATTCAAATTTCAAAGCCAAAAATGCAACGGCGTCGTTTACCGTACATCCATAATCCAACTCTATATATAGTCCTTCATCACTTCCAATCTGCATGCACCCTTGCAAAAGAATGCAGATTCTCCTTCTAACAATTATTATCTTCAAAAGAAACAAATAGACACAAAACAACTGAACTTATCTATTTATCATCTATGGTAAAAATGAGATTCTTTCACTTCAATACTAAAACGCCGTCGTTCTCCAATAACGGTAACAGTTCACCATCTTCTTCCACTACAAGCAGCAGCACAACATTAACATTCATAGACGCAGCAGAAGCCATGATACAAAAATGGAACACCGAAACCTCCGCGTATGCCAAAGTCACTTCCCTCTTCTACAACGACAAAACCGAGGCCATGCAATATATTCAGCACGTTAACCAGCTTCAAAAAGCAATGCACTCGTTGCTTGCACTGAATCCATCCTCAGAAAAACTCATCCTCGCACAAAAACTAATGCAAATGGCCATGAAGAGACTCCAGAAAGAGTTCCACCAGATCTTATCCATGAACCGGGCCCACCTCGACTCCGAATCTGTTTCTACCGTTGGATCCTCTCGCACTTCCTTCTCTTACGACGATGGTGGTACACTTGAGGACGATCTTCGTGCCGCAGGGGATTCAATCTCCGAAGTTGAACTTGTTTCTTCCAATGCCGTTGCGGATCTACAATCCATCGCTGATTGCATGGTTTCTAACGGTTACGCAAAAGAATGCGTTAGCGTTTACACTTCTGTGAGAAAATCGATTGTCAATGAAAGCATTTATCGACTCAACGTGGAGGAATTGAGCTTCTCTAAAGTGAATAAATTGGATTGGGAAGTTCTCGATTTGAAAATCAAGAGTTGGTTGGAGGCAGTTAGGATCTCAGTAAGAACGCTCTTTGCCGGAGAGAGGATTCTATGCGATCGCGTCTTCATTAACGCTTCGAACTCCATTAGAGAAGCTTGTTTCGCAGAAATTTCCAGAACCGGAGCGACACTTCTCTTCCGATTCGGCGAACTCGTGGCCAAAACAAAGAAAACGTCGCCGGAGAAGATCTTCCGCGTGCTCGAAATGTACGCTGCAATCACCGCTCTGTTACCAGATATTGAATCAATCTTCTCGTTAGGTTCAACCGCCGCTGTTAAATCTCAAGCCTACAATTTGCAACTTCTACTCATCGAATTCATAAGAACGACTCTCGTGGAATTTGAGAGCGGAATTCTGAAGGACTCTTCACGATCGCCGAAAAACTTCGGCGGTGTTCATTCCTTGACAACGCGAACAATGCAGTACATCTCTTCTCTCGCAGATTACAACAACGTTCTCTCTGAAATATTCTCAGACGTGCCTCCGCCGTCGAAGTCAACATTGCCGGAAACTTACTTATACAGTCCAAAATCCGACGACGTGACGATACCGTCGTCAGGATTCTCAGTACTGATGGCGTGGCTAATTCTGGTCCTTCTTTGCAAGATAGACGGAATATCGAAGCACTTCAAAAATGTGTCGTTGTCTTACTTGTTTCTCGCAAACAATCTCCGGCATGTGTTGGCCAAGGTCCGCGCGTCGAACTTGCATTACGTATTGGGAGATGATTGGGTCTTGCAGCACAATGCGAAGGTGAAACGGTTGATGGCGAACTACGAGAGAGTAGCGTGGGGAGAAGTGTTTTCTTCATTGCCGAAAAATCCAACGGTGGCAATGTCAATGGCGGAGGCGAGGGTGGTGTTTATGAAGTTCAACATGGAATTTGAGAAAGCTTATCGAAAGCAGAATGCAATTGTTCTACCGGAAGAGGAATTTCGAGAAGAAATAACGGCGTCTCTCGCAAAAAGAATAACTCCGATTTATTGGGAAATGTATGATAGGCACCGGAACGCAGCGGGAACTGCGAGGGAAATGAGTGAATATGTCATTTTTACCCCCAAAGATGTTCCGAATTACCTGGTGAATCTCTTCTGTTTGGGAAGAGCTAGCTCCTCTCGAGGAAACATTCTTTAGCATGATGCAAGAATGTAAAAGAGCAATGCTATTCAGCCAAATATTTGTAGACAAAAATAGACAAAAACCACATTACAACATCAATTAACCAAGTTTTTTAAGCAACTAACCAACCTACTTTTTCACAGTATTCTAGACAATTGACTAAAAACTGTGAAAAAGTAGGTTGGTTAGTGGCTTAAAAAACTTGGTTAATTGATGTTGTAAGTTGGTTTTTGTCTATTTTTGTCCTAAAAAATTTGGCTGAATAGCATTTTTCAATGTAAAAATATGCAAAAACAAGATATTTTATGGCAGAAGAAAATGAGAGGTAGCGATGAAAAGAGTGAAAAGTGTTGGGTGAGTGATGATTTTTGTGAAGTGTACAAAAAGTAAATTTCTTCGTTTTTTTTGTTACAAAGTAAATTTTTTCCTAGTAATGTGGAAGATTATTATTATTTTATTGTGAATAAAGTGGATGTCTAATGCAATTGTAACTCCTAGGCATTATACCTTATTATTATTCATCATTGTATATGTTAAATGCAAAAATACTTGAGCCTATAAATAGGACTCATATGACATTGTAGAAGATACCTTTGAAGAGTACAATACAATAGCTCTATTATTCTCTCATCTTCTATTCTTGTTCTTGCTCTATTTGAGTTTATTTATAACACGTTATCAGCACGAAGCTCTACCAAAATGACGGCTTAATAAACTTGGAGGCTATTTGGCAAAGATATGTTTTCTTCTACTATCTTATAGTTAATCTAACTCATATTATCATGTTTTGTTTTCTTATAGTTTTTATTTTATCATGTGAATATGTTATATTTCTTGTATAAAATTTTATTGAGAATTTTATTTAGCTACCATGGTTATCATGTTTTCTATTTTTGATGAATTTCTGAAGAAATCAACATTCAAGCATCCCTGTTGGATTGCACAAGGACAACTATTTGTCTATTCTTGATGAATTCCAGAAGAATTCATCATTCAAGAATCCTAGAAGGATTGTACAAAGAACTTGAAGCATATCGTGTTTGTCCCATATTCATGATGAATTCTAGAAGAATTCCCTAATCAAACATCCCAGAAGGATTGCACAAATAAATTAATATTGGAGCATCTTGTAGGATTGCTCAAAGTGTGAACGTTTGTAATATAGTTCTTGAAGATCTTAAAAAAAATTGTGATATAGTTCTTGAAGAACTTAAAAAAAAATAATTATTAACATTCAACCATCCCTGGAGGATTGTTCAAATAATGATGGTAAACATATAAATTCGTTGTATAGTTCTTGAAGAGCAAATTGTTAGAAAATATAATTTTTCTTGATCATCACTAATGAAAGATTTGTGGTCAGGTTCTTGAAGAACTAAACCTTTAGACCATGATTATAATCTAAATGATCTATTTGATCTTAGTATAATTGAATCAAAGGAATATAAGGGAAATTTTACTTGAATATGCTCCCGGAGTAGCACAAATGAGAAAATATTTTCAAGAATATTTTGAATCAAGATTATGTGATGTTGTAATGGAAAAAATAATCACAAACTACTCAATGAATTGAACTTTATTCCTAGCAAAGAATGAATCAAATTAAAACATTGAGTACAACAAGAGTTGTGGTTATGATCATTGATGTAGTAAATGTTACCGTTATCCTTTATGAAAGATTTTTTTTGACCACAAAAATATGAAAGATTTGAGGTCGAGTTCCTGCAGAACTAGACCTTTAGACCATGATTGAAATCTATAAGATCTATTTGATCTTAGTATACTTTGAAACAAGGAAAAGTGAGAGAAAAATAAATTATTTTTATGTATCACAATTATGCTCTTGAAGTAGCAAAATTGAGAAAATATTTTCAAGAATATTTTGAAAGTTTAGACATAATTTGATTGAACAAAAGAGTGATTGTTGATTAAAATGTGAAAGGTCACGTAGCAATTGAACTTTATTATGATTTATGATTTATGGTTATATTCTTTACTATTTTTCATAATGGTATGCTAGTACGTTTTCTTTTTATGAAAATAATGATGTAGTAACTCATATACATTATGACAAAGTTTAATTTTTCGAAATGTAACTTCTCTTCCTACTTACTCTTGGAATTCTAGTATTTCATTTCATGAGTGGAAACAATAGAAAAAAATGTGATACGATCAGGTATTTCTTAAAGAATTAGATCTTTTTATGTTCTTATTTTTTTATCTTGTTTTGATTTAATGTTAACTTAATATTGTAAAGCATATGCGTGCAATTAAAATTATGCTATGGAAAACCAGAAGTTTGCTATGCACTTTTAAAAAATTAAATGTTGTTTTAAACTCGAAGTTGAATAGTCTACATGATTTTACTATTTAGTATGTGTTCAATTATATTTTTCTAATATAAAGATGACGACACGTATTAATATTTTTGAAGGACCAGAAGATTGTTCAATATAATAAGTTTTTTATGTCATGTTTTAATGCATATAAATTATCAGAAAGTCATATGGTAGTGTGTGTTTTTATTATGAACTTGCAACCAGAAGTTTGCATGTATAGTTGAAGGCTCAAGAAGAGTTAATATATTGTTACAAGCTTGAGGAACAAAAGTTTTCACAGATTGATTCCACATTTATTCTCTCAAGTCTCATGGAAACTAATAAAGTTTCAACGATATCAATCTAAGAGAAGATCATGTGGAAAAATAAATTTTCTTTGAGTTTGTACTAAATGTATATTAGTGCACACATGCTATCTTAAACCACAAGTTTATCGTTGGCATGCAAGACCGGTTGGACCATCCCGGGTCTATTATGATGCGAAAAAATATTATGATGAGCCCGCAGATTCTTCAATCCCGGGTCTATTATGATGCGAAAAAAATATTATGATGCGAAATAATATTATGATGCGAAAAAATAGTTAAGAATTTTAGTGAACATGTATTGAAGAGCCCGCAGATTCTTCAATCCATTAACTTTTGTGTATTACTAGTTTCCAAATCAATTTGAGAATTTGAAAGAATAAGTCCCTCACATTTCTAAAATGTGTATAAGGGGATATTTGTAAACAAATACATCAATCACGTGATATTTTATGATTTTAATTGATGCATCAATTAGATGACCACATATACTACATATATTTGTCGCCAACTCACAACTTGAAGTTTGTGAGATGGTTTGCTCAACTAATTTGAGTAAGAGGTCATTATGTGAATTATCTTGGAATCATTTGGTAAGTATTGTATGTATATTAGAATTGATATTGGACATCACATAGCTATGTTTATCCATAAAATGATCTTTAAGAACCATTCATTAGGCGTCTAAAGTTAATAATATGATCAATTCTTATGAGATCAAAACTTCAATTTCTACATGGGAACATGCAATATTGCAAGCAAAGACATTGATACGCATCAAGCCAATAAGGTATTATATGTAAGTTCTCCCTTTTATGATTGATTTTTAGTCAATAATCCAATATCTCCCATCTTAAAATTTTTGGATGTGTTGTGTATATTCACATTACTACACTACTATACAATAAGAAGTCTGCTTAAAGAATGTTGGGAGTACATGAGTATATGAATCTCCATCCATGATAAAGTATGTTGAGCCAACAACTGGAGATGTATTAGTTTTCCCAATATTAGGGGGAGAGACGAGCAGCTGAAAATGAATATTATTTGAAATAAATTATTATTATCCCATCTTGATCCTCTACAAACCAATGAGAACCAGAAGTTCAAAGGATAACTCATTTGCAAAATTTCGCAAATTAATCACAGCTGCAGTGCTCCAATTAAAATTGATGTCTCTGTTCGACACTCAAACATTGCAAATGAATCTTAACCACACATGAAGCGTGTAGCATGGTCGATTCCAAAGAAAAAGAAATAATCCTCAAACAAAGAAATGAGCTTAAAAGTAAGATGGCCCAAAGGAGGATATGGAAGCTCTAAAAGAGTAATTTCACATAATTGATTTTTCAAGTTCCAGAAGAACTAATCAGGTACCTGAAAAATTCTGAAATTTATGGAAATGGGATCTCAATAAATTATGTCATGAATGGAGAAAGATGGAACCGAAGTAAAGTCAACGTTGACAATATTTTGATATATAATATAGCGCTAAATGTGATGAGTGATAATGAGGATTATGAACCAAAGTCCATTGAAGATTGTCGACAAAGAAATGATTGGACAAAGTGGAAAGATGCAATTGAAGCAGAATTAAACTCACTTTGTAAGAGAAATATTTTTGGACATGTAGTCCGAACACCTGAAGGTGTTAAGCCAGTTGGATATAAGTGGGTTTTTGTACGAAATCGAAATGAAAATGGTGATATTGTGAGATACAAAGCTCGACTTGTTGCTCAAGGATTTTCACAAAGACCTGACATCGATTTTGAAGAAACTTATTCACCTGTAGTGGATGCAAGTACTTTACTATACTTAATTAGTCTAGTAGCACCTGAGGGGCTAAATTTACATATGATGGATGTTGTTACAACATATTTATATGGTTCACTTGATAGTGAAATTTATATGAAACTCCCTGAAGGATTTCATTTTCCTAAGGCAAACAATCCAGGCTCTCGAGAAGATTATTCGATCAAGTTGAATAAGTCTCTCCATGGACTTAAACAATCTGGACGCATGTGGTATAATCGTTTCAGTGAATATTTGTTAAAGGAGGGATATAAAAATGACCTAATATGTCCACGCATTTTTATGAAAAGATCTGGAAAAGAATTTGCTATAATTGCTGTTTATGTGGATGACTTAAATATACCTTGCTGTAGCATCTTTTGCTACAGCATCTGTTGAACAAGTGAATGTTGCAGCAACTGATGTGGATATGTTTGATGAAGCCACTGGTGGAACATTCAAAGTCAATGGTCAAAGGGTGAAGCACTACTCTGGAGCACATGTGGTGAGGGACAAGGTCGTCACAAAGTTATCAGAACTCAAACGCAGAGTGTAGTCAGGTTGAGGGCTCTTAAACCAAGCGCTACTGGGAGGCAGCCCAGGGGTTAACTAACAATTTTACTTTTTATCTGTTTGTGATGTTGCAGGTTATTGCTTTGAATTGGAAGAGAATTTCAACTTTTGAAGTGATAGCACCTGATGCTGCAGCATCCACGGCTGCAACAGCTAAAATTGAACAAGAAAAGAATTGTGTTGGGTTCACCGATCAGTAAACTTTCCCTCTTGCGTGTCTTAGTGTTTAGTGTGCGTTTGTTGTTTGTTTGTGACTAAACCTGCTGTTGTGTTAGAATTTTAAATTCTGTTTATTTTCAGTATTGTGTTGTCCAAAAGGTCTCTCCCATTAGGAATTGCATGAACAATTGGGACACTGCCAGGTCTTACGTTGGGGGGGGGGGGGGGCTTATAAATGTCAATGTTATGTTTTTTTTTGAATAAAAAGGTATGATTAGTTGCAATTTTTAAATTTTTCAGTAATAGAAGTTGTACTTGTTGGGCCAAATTTTAATGATTATTAAGTGCATATGTGTAGTCTAGCCTTGCTTGATTAATGACTAGTCTTATTGCTGCTGCTACACAAAACTCTAGGCTTAGGGAGGAACTTAGTTAGCTAGGGATGATATGATGCTGAAGTTAGTTCTGGTTAACCAAGTTTTAGTCAAGTTTTTACTAAAAATTGAGAGTAGCTTTTGAAGCTAAGTTTGGGGGTGCATCGGTTATATTAAGGCTAGGTATGAAGACTATAGGATGGTCAGTGCAATAGGCTCACAAAGTGTACAAATGTATTGTCAAATTGTCATGTATATTGTAATTAGCTGCAATTGCCCGAAACAAATGCTGAACTGTTCCCAAAATGCATAAAAAAAAGAAAAAAAAGAAAGAAAAAAAAAGAAGAAAATGCAAATAAAGGAGTTCAGTAATGAGGGCATTGTAGCTACATCTGTTTATCAAGTCACCTGTGCTATAGCATCCAACGCTATAGCACTGAGAAATCACCAAATCAATAGTTAGTGCACTGACCAAAGATCTGAAATGCCTAATCAAGCCATTTGTTGTGCTTTGAAGCCCCTCAAGTCTTATTTGAAGTTGTTAGTCTACTCTCCTTTTTGAAAAATTCTTTCGCTAAACCAAAAGAAGGCCACTCTTTCCAAGGCTAGGAAAAATGTTGAAACTAGCTAGGAACTAAACTAAGTCTAGTAGTCACACACTCACAATTGAGCAGTAATAATTCTAGATGTTGTGAAAAGCAATGGTATGTGTGTGTGTTGGGCGTGAATCTGAAAGTTTGGCCTAATGAGAGCAATTTTGAAAATTTATTTGATTTAAAGGTGCAACTAGTTTGGTCTTGATATTCAGTTGTTGTCTTTATCAAGTGTCATTACTTGAGGACAAGCAATGGTTTAAGTTTGGGGTGTGATAACTCTTATTTATGAGTTATTTATATTCTTTAGGCTTAAATTAATATGAGTTCTTAAGTAATTATGTTGTTAAATATGTAAATATGTGTTAAGAAGTGTAAAAGAGGGTTAGGAACAAATTATGTGACAAATTGGCACTTTTGATGCCCTCTTGTTATTTTTAATGTGTTTGTTCAGTGCTGCAGCGTTTGACGCTATAACATTGCGTCCTGCGTGAGCAAGAGAGAGAAAGCACAATTTTGGAGCTCAGACTTTATGTCATTTCAGCCCATATTTAAGGGATATTTTTGCTACTGAAGTCACCAACCAAAAGACTTTATAGAGACACTTGTCCACTTGCATATGGAGGCTACTTTTTGTTGGTGGCTTGTCAAATCACCTTTTTGAGCAAGTTGGCTTTATTTTTTGGAAAGGGTCTTCTTCTCCAACACACTTCATACTTGCTGGTTCAGTTGGAGGGAGTTTTTGACACATTCTCCTCTCCATTTTCGTTCAAGCTTACTCACAAAAACTCAAAGTAAAAATTCTGCACTTCAATGCTGCGAAGCAGTGCTATAACATCACGGGACAGATTTGTGCAAATGAGTTTCAGTAGTGTAACTTCTATGCTATTCTCCTTCTTTTGTATTTTCAGTTATATGAACATGGTTTCCATCATAGTTTGTATTTCCTTGTTGATGCTCATCATGAGCTAAGCCTTTTGTAGTTGGATGCTTGTAGCTTTGTAATGACTTTTAAGTAGTTCTGATGTAATGTTTTGATGTTTGCATTTTAATCCTTGTGTGAAACTTCTTTGAAACTTATTTTAGAACTGATCAACTAAATATAAGTGTATTTATAGGTTCAGACATGGTCTATAAATCCAACTCAAGGGTTAATGTGAGTGAGTGGTTGTTTTAAGGACACTTAGAACAACCCATGCTTAAACCTAGACATAGGAAAGCATAGTGCATAGGGTGAATACCGTGGGAGATTAATATACAGGGGTGAACCTATTTAGAGCTTAGACATAAGCCCTTGTAATGAAACCCCGACGTTAGTGACCGAAAGGCACACATCATTTGCTACAGCACTCAGTGTGATAGCGTCAGGCATTACATTGAATTGTTTTAAAGGATTTACTTAGTGATAGACATTCCAACTATCTTTTAATCTGAATTTCTACTTGATCCTTACTTGCTTATTTAATTTCCGTTGTTGACAACATTGATTCCACAAACTTGTTATTTTATTTTACTCTTTCATTAATTTGCATTCTAATTAAACTCTGAAATGAACATCAATCCCTGTGGGTACGATCTCTTACTTTTTCACTTTATTACTTGTTGCGACTATGTATACTTGCACATACTCTTTTGCACAACACTTATCTCACAGTAGGCCAACCATCCTCACGCATACCGAGTAATGCATCAATCCATGAAATCTACAGTTACCATCAGCTCCTACATTAACCATATATTCAATATAAGGATAACTCACGCATGGAAGTAGTAATCTGACACTTCAAACGTCACTCTACCAGCATAATCTGACACTTCAAACCTTCGCGCCAATGCTTCAAATTCAATCTCCAGAGTCAGCTCATCACTTGGGTTCCCAGAAAGTTGCTCAACAGCCTCATGGGGTATTTTGAAATTCAGTCTCTTCCAGTGAACATGAATCGTGACCAACAGAATCAAGATGAAGTACATGATGTACCTACAATATAAATATGATTTTTTTTTGAATTTAAAGAGAATGAATAGAGTACTTAATGAGGTCAAATAGAATATTTACCTAGCAAGCTCACACACACATGGTAGGCTCGTGCAGCCGCATGCACCTGAATCAACACCAATCGTGTTAACACGTAGCAACTCATCGTATATATAGTCTATCACATTGCTAGACACTACTCCCTTAAGGTTATTATATACCAATTTCATGTGTTCAAATTTGACTCTATTGAGGTTATGCTTGAAAGTTATTTTAAGCTCAGCATGCTCAAGCTTAATCATGTTGTTGATCCCATCCCAGCAATTACACAATTCTCCGCTACTGTTGGGCAAATAGTCTCTTTAACCGTGAGTGTGCAGACTCAACTCTGTTGATGATAGTGTTTCCGAGGTGCATATGATGGTCTATCCAAGCACAAAAAAATATCTCTCTGTGAGGGGTGAGCCAAGTGTTCTTTACACAACTTATCACGTTGTCAAGTGGTGCCAAAACATCCTCGAAGTTTTGTAACTCATGCTCATACTCATCGGTAGTGGTCGCATGAGCGACTGACTGAAATGTAGACATTACCTCCTCAACTCTGTCCATCGGATGCACATACATCTTGCATTTGTCTCTCATGTTCTTTTTGATGTGAAATTGGCACAACAAATTGGAAGACGTTGGAAATACCGTAGCCACATCATTCATCATAGCAAGGTCTCTGTCAGTCAGTATCACCTGCGGCAAAGCATCCTCTCTCCTAAATAGACCTTCTACTTTTCCAGAACCCATACAAATTAGCTATCCAGTTTCTCCCCCTCGATTTAAGCAAATGCAACGGAGAAAGTCTTCTCAGTTAAGGTTACAACGACGATCTCAACGGATGGAAACCTATACCAGTTGGTCTTATAAGTGGAATTAATCAACAATACAATGTTAAATGTATTTAGAAGCTCAATGGAGTTCAGATGTGCCCAGAAGATGTCCCTCACAATAGCAGTACCATATGCAACTCTTTGCCAGTGCACATAGTGATCAATATCATATTGTTTGTGCATAATTATTGTTAATTCGTATAATTGTAATCCCACCTATCGTGGGTACACTTGGGCAAAATTTATAGATGTTAAACAATTAAATTTACTTTAATTGTAAATAATATTATATTAATAATAATCGTACCATATCGGTGTATTGTTGTTAATATAATTTGTTGTTATTCAATATACTTGTAATTTAATGCTTATGTCAATTATGTTTCGAGTATCCTATCAATATTAGAATTTTGGTGATATAATATTTGTACGTTGTATTTTCTTACTTATTATCCTTGAGACCGGGTACAGTAAGTAAGAAATTTTCTATATGACATGTAATAATATATCACTATTTTATGCAATCCAATATTACTTTGAATCAATTGTGCACTTATCTATTTTGATGCAAGCTTATTTTAAACAAAATTTTTCGTTAAAATTGGATTGCAAATATTCTTGTATGTAAGTGATGGACCTACCTATCGGTGTGACCAGGGGCGGATCTTGGTATGAGCCGGGGGATGCCACGGTACCCTCGAGATTTTTCTCAAATCGATTCATATACATAGTATAAAGTTAATGTTAGATGTTATATACTAACTATTTCGCTAAAGATGCATACAGATGCGCTAGTAAAGTGGTATAACGCTAGCCTAATGAGCTTGTATTCGGCGGTTTGACTCTTTCTGAAGGCACTTGGGTAGTTTTTTTTTTTGTATTTTACGATATTAAGTGTATTTTTTTTGAAAAAAAGTGCTGAAACCAAGATTTGAACCATGTACATTTATAGTGTAGTAAATGATAAAAACCAATTCAACTCCATAGATAACTATTAAAATACTAGTGAAATATTTTTTGTATTATTTAACATTTTGGTACCCCAAAAATATTGTCAAGCTCTGCCACTGAGTGTGACGTTACTTAACATGATCATTGTATGATAGAGAATATAGTTGAATATTCATTCCAAACATTTCAAAAATTTTAGACTCACAATTCAACTATATTTCTATATAAAGTGGGAGAATCTTTGATCTTTAAATTAATATTACATGTCAAATTCCTTATAACTAAGATGTCTACTAGCAAGGCTATTTCTTATCTAGTGGGATGGGAGGGCGAAAGGAAGAGAAAGGCAGGGGAGTACATGTCTCATCACCAAGGCCCTAGGAGCGTGAAGGGGTGGTGTAAACCAGAAAAGGATGAGTTTAAGTGTAATGTTGGCGTTGCGCTCTTTACGAAGGAGGGGTGTTTTGGGATTGGTATGTGCATCCCCAATGATTATTGTGAGTTTGTGAAGGCGCATGCCCATTACTACAGATGTGTTCTGGTGTGTGAAAAAGATAATGTGCAAGTATGCACAGTCACAAACAAGAAGTATAAAATATTGAACCAATAGGGATTGGATTAACTCTTGTAGCTTAAAAGTGTATAAATTAGTGTGAACTATACTACTCACAAATTGGGATGATGGTGATAAGTAAACAGAATGTAAATATGTAAGAAAATATGGAGGAAATCAGTTGAGAATGATAGTTGAGATGTCTTCACTAAATAAGTCACTTTTGAGAGTTTTGTGCTTTTATATGGTGCAGATGCATTGAGTGCAGCTGCATGAGTATGTGCCTTTCAGCTACTTTCTTCAGAGTTTCGTTACAAGCTTCCTATGTCTAGGCTTGCTAAATAAGTTCACTCTTGCCTTTAAAGTACCTACTGTATCACTCTAAGGACTATGTTATCCTATGTCTAGGACTTAACATGGTTTTAACAAAGTTTTCTTTATTACACAAGTTAACAAAGCCTTCATTAAAACACTCACCCTTATTAGTTCTTGATTTCTAGTTATAAACCATGTCTGTGAATATAATTCTACTTATTCTAAGTGATCAACCTTAAAATAAGATGGATGTAGTATAACACAAGAACCAAAATACATACAACACTTAAAAGCACAATAACTTACTTTAAAACTCATTATAAGGTTAGAACATCTCAACCAAAGAGGTTTAGGTCATAATAGGCATTGCAAGGCAAAGATAAATGGAATAAAACATGTTGATATATTGGAAAGTACAAGAGATATCAATAGGGTAGAGATTACACTGATTGAAGTACTCTTGCATAAGGTTGCCCAGCAGTGCAGATGCATTGATTTCCTGCACCTAACTAACTCGATGAAGAAGTGAAGGGAGGAGTCGTCAATTTCTTCCTTACCTTCTTGCAAACTAACTACTAACTTAAAACTATGAAAAGAAATAAAATACAAGAGAGGAGATGATTATGGATTATAATGGAATGTGTATCTTCAAGTGAGAAGTGGAAGCCTTTATATAGCCTTGGAGGTTTCCTTCAAGTGAGGGTTTGCTTGGGGATCAAGTTAACCTAAGGAGGTTTTACCATGGTTACTTTTCAGAACTTTGATGAAGGGAATTGAGTCCAACACTCAACCTCAAAGAGAGGTCCAATCATGGAAGGCCATGTGTCCTTTATGAATGACCCTTCATGATGGTCTTCTATTGTAGGCGCCTCCTTTTGCATGTTGGCATGTGCCTCCATGTGACTTGTGACTAAGCATGATGCCATTGAGGTGTTTATGCATTGATATGGATTGAGGTGCTTCCAATGTTGGGTAATCTGTCTTTAGTGCAGGATGGTGCAGATGCACCTTAGTGCAGTTGCCCTGTTGTAAATGTATTTAGTGCAGGTGCATCAACTGCAGGTGCACTGAACAAACACATCAAACATACCAATATATATACAAAGTGCTAAATTATGAATGGCATTCATCTTGAAACCATAAATGTTGTTATTTTATTAATACTACTATATTTAATACATATTACACTTGATTTCAAGCAATTAGTTATGTTTAGATGCATAAATAACTCTATATAAAATAGAGTTATCAAACCCCCAAACTTAAACCGTTGATTGTCCTCAAGCAATGACAAAAAGAAAACACTTATTAAGATTTTTATAATCAAGAAGAACAGATCAGCTCAAATCTTTTCAAAGAATGATCTTGCATTTTATGAACTTCATTTTCTTAGAAAATTTTGTCTTTGTGCCTTTGATTTTCCAAACATCCAAAGTTTATTAAAACTCATTAGTGTGAGTGTGTGTCCCCCCTGAGAATCAATCAGTTCCAAAACTAAGTAAAAAGTTTCTTTTTAGCCTTTGGAAAATTTTAGATCACGTTTGGGCAAGCAAAAGTGTTTCAAAATATAGACTAGACTAACAACATCTTCAAGACTTGGGGGCTTTAAGCATAACAAAAGACTTTGGTTGAGTATTTCAAAACTGTTGAGTGCAGCTGCACTTGATACTACATTTCAAGACTTGTAGCATATATTGCCCTCCTCACTAACCTCCTTATGCATACTTTTTTCTTTGGTTTGCTTTTCTTTTCTTCTTTTTCTTTCTTTTCTTTGAATTTTGATGCTTTTCTTTTCTTTCAAACCAAATGCATTATTGGAACAGGTTCAGTTAATGATTTAGGCAAATATAGCTAGTTGTAACATTTTGAACTCTTTTTGTAGTGATTTTGGTAACCTATTGCATTGACCATTCTAAGTTTTTCATACTTTTGCCTTAGTATTCATAAAAACTCCCCAAACTTAATTCTTTATGCTCTTCTATATTTTTAGTAAAAATATAGCTTTGACCTTGGTTTTCTCAAAATTCCTTTTTGTATCAGATAACTTCTCAAATAGCAAGGTTCCTTTCAAAACCCAGCTTTGCTGTGTTGAAGTAATAATAACAATGGTTATTTCTGGAAAAACAAGGCTCTTTTTTTTCTTTCTTTCCTCATTAAAAATTAGTTCATAAATAAGCATTTGTCTAAGTTTTATGAAAAAGAATTCAAGCTGATCATGCTTCAAAATCATTTAATCCTATTTGAGACAATTTTGATGTTCCTCAACTAAAGCTTATGCACCTATTGTTTTTGCAAAAGAATGCAATTGACAGTTTTATGCATTTCAAAAGAAGCTTTGTTGAGTGTATGATTTAAAAAGAACATTTAACTACTCGCAAATAGGCAAACAACACATAACAAAAACAGACACACATATTTTAAACACACATACTTATAGCACATGCATGAAGTGTTTAGAGTGCTTCTCCCCCCAACTTAAGTTTGAGTAGTGTCCTCACTGCTCTAAGTTGAGATGCAAAAAAAATTGAAGTTTGTTCAAAAATGGGGAGAGGGGTTAGTACATGTGGGATAATTAAGTCATAAATACTTATAGCAAAATATAAAACGATAAACAACATCTCAGCCACTAATCATGATTACACATTGTTGCGTTGGCATTTTTGAAAGTTTTTTTCACCCAAGTGAAATTTTTGAATTATTGGTGCAGGAGCACTGAAGAATGAGAGGTGCAGATGTATCTAGGTGCAGATGCACTGAAACCTGTATTCCTACAAAACACTTGAAAACATCAAACTGAACAAAAATAGCAAAATTAATATTTTAATAACATGGGTTGCCTCCCGTAAGCGCTTGTTTTAAGAGTCTTTCAGCCTGACTATCTCCTTATCTTAGAGATTTTGTAAATGTGTGGTGAATTTATCCCTCACCACATGCTCACCATAGTACATTTTTACTCTTTGGCCATTTACCTTGAAAGTGGTATTTGTGGCTGCATCATATAAATCAACTACACCATGGGGGTAGATTTTGACTAACTTAAATGCTCCGGACCATCTTGATTTAAGCTTTCCAGGGAACAATTTCAACCTAGAGTTATATAACAAGACCATTCCTCCTTCTCTAAGTTCTCTCCTTTGGATTTTCTTGTCATGCCATGCTTTGGTTTTTGCTTTGTAAATTTCTGCATTCTCATAAGAGAATTGCCTAAATTCTTCTAATTCATTTAATTCCAAAAACCTTTGTGCACCTGCTTTGTTGAGATCAAAATTTAAATTTTTGATAGCCTAATATGACTTGTTCTCTAACTCAACAGGTAGATGACATGCTTTGCCATAAACTATCCTATAGGGGGACATACCTAATGGAGTTTTAAATGCTGTTCTGTATGCCCATAATGCTTCATCTAAGTGTAAAGACCAATCTTTTCTTACTGGTCCAACCATTTTTTCAAGCATTCTTTTAATTTCTCTATTTGATAATTCAGCTTGTCCACTTGTTTGTGGGTGGTAGGCTGTAGCAATTTTATGTTTAATTCCATATTTTGCAAGAAGATTTTCAATGAGTTTATTGCAAAAATGCGAGCCTTCATCATTGATGATTGCTCTTGGGGTGCCAAATCTTGTAAAAATGTTTCTTAGAAGGGATTTACTAACAGATTTGGCATCATTATTGGGCAATGCTACTGCCTCTACCCATTTGGACACATAATCAACAACTACCAAGATATATTGATTGCCAAAAGAAGATGGAAAAGGGCCCATGAAATCCATGCCCCATACATTAAAAAGTTCAATTTCTAAAATATTGGTTCTAGGCATTTCATGTCTTTCAGAAATATTACCTGCTCTTTGACATTTGTCACAAGTTTTGACCATTAAATATGCATCTTTAAACAAAGTAGGCCAATAATAACCAGACTGTAATACCTTAGCTGCTGTTCTGGTGCTTCCAAAGTGACCTCCATATGGTGCAGCATGGCAGTGCAGGAGCACTGTTTGCTGTTCTTCTTCAGGGATGCATTTCCTCATTAACTGATCTGGACACATGTTATAGAGAAATGGATCATCTCAATAATATTGTTTGACTATGTGGAAAAATCTCCTTCTTTGTTGGTAAGTCATATCCACTGGTACCACCTTGCTCACAAGAAAGTTGACTAGGTCAGCAAACCATGGTGCAGCTGCATTAGATGCACCTGCACCAGGTGCAGGAGCACTGGGTGCTGTTAAAGCAATTGCTAACAGTTTTTCATCAGGAAAACTTTCCTTGATTTCTCCTTTCTGTGTACCTGTTCCTTCACCTTCAAGTCTAGATAAATGGTCAACAACTTGGTTCTCCACTCCCTTTTTGTCTCTGATTTCAAGATCAAATTCTTGAAGGTGGAGAACCCATCTTATTAACCTTGGTTTTGCATCTTTTTTGGAAATTAAATACTTGATGGCAGAATGATCAGTATAAACAATAACTTTGGTGCCAACCAAGTAAGATCTAAATTTGTCAAATGCAAAAACCACTGCTAATAATTCTTTTTCTGTTACAGTGTAATTCATCCGAGCTTCAATTAATGTCTTGCTAGCATAATAAATAGAATGAAAGATTTTATCATACCTTTGCCCTAAGATAGCTCCCACAGCAAAGTCACTAGCATCACACATCAATTCAAAAGGCCTGCTCCAATCTGGTGTAACAATCACTGGTGCAGTCACTAATGCTTTTTTGAGCCTTTGGAATGCTTCCATACATGGTTCATCAAAGTTGAAAGGTGCATCATTTTGTAAGAGTGTACATAATGGCTTGGATATCTTTGAAAAGTCCTTGATAAATCTTTTGTAGAAGCCGGCATGACCTAAGAAGCTCCTAATTCCTTTGACAGTTGTTGGAGGTGGTAGTTTTTCAATGACCTTTGGCTTTATCCACTTCAAGACCTTTCTTTGACACTTTATGACCCAACACAATGCCTTCTTGTACCATGAAATGGCACTTCTCCTAATTGAGCACTAAATTTGTTTCCTCGCATCTTTGGAGAATTTTTTCTAAATTTGACAAACATAACTGAAATGTCTCTCCAAAAACAGAGAAATCATCCATGAATACTTCCATTGATTGCTCAATGAAATTAGAGAAAATGGACATCATGCACCTTTGGAATGTTGCAGGTGCATTACAAAGTCCAAAAGGCATCCTTCTGAATGCAAAGGTTCCATAGGGACATGTAAAGGTAGTTTTTTGTTGGTCCTCAGGTTCTATTGCAATTTGATTGCATCCTGAATAACCATCTAAGAAACAATAAAACTCCTTACCTGCTAACCTATCTAACATTTGGTCAATGAAGGGTAAAGGAAAGTGGTCTTTCTTTGTGGCTTTATTGAGTTTCCTATAGTCCATATAAATTCTCCATCCTGTAACAGTTCTTGTTGGTATTAACTCATTTTTTTCATTGGCTATAACTGTCACACCCCCTTCTTTGGAACACACTGTATAGAGCTTACCCATGCACTATCTGATATGGGGTATATGATTCCAGCATCTAGCCATTTAATGATTTCTTTCTTTACAACCTCTTTCATTATAGGGTTTAGCCTTCTTTGTCCTTTTATGTAATTTTTAGAATTGTCTTCTAAAATTATCCTATGTGTGCATATTGAAGGGCCAATTCCTTTTATGTCTGCCATTTGCCAACCTATTTCTTTTTTATGCTTTCTTAAGGTACAAATGAGATCATGCTCCTGCTCTATTGATAAGTCAGAGGCAATGATCACTGGAAGTGTATCATCTTCCCCTAAGAAAGCATATTTCAAATGTTTGGGCAACTCTTTCAATTTTAATTTTTGAGGTTGTTCAATTAAGGGTAAATTCTTTTTAAGGTTAGGGTCTTCTAAATTAAGAGATTCAAAAGTTCTAGACCATACCTTTTGTGCTGGTTCTTCTCTTGGCAGAATGTTTTTTCCCAAGATTTCTTCTTCAGGTGGTGCAGCTGCATCTGG
Source organism: Astragalus membranaceus (assembly GCA_039519185.1). Classification (NCBI taxonomy): domain Eukaryota; kingdom Viridiplantae; phylum Streptophyta; class Magnoliopsida; order Fabales; family Fabaceae; genus Astragalus; species Astragalus membranaceus. Next base: position 82,898,669 of record CM076847.1, on the reverse strand, counting down.
TGCAAGTGCACTGGTGAGATGATCATACTCCTTATGGAATTGCTTCTGCACTAAATGATCAAGAGAAATTATTGCTGAACATTCTTCACTCTCCTCTGCAGGATACTTCAGAGCATTCATCACATTGAATTTCACTTCTTGATCATTTACTCTCATGGTTAGTTCTCCCTTCTGTACATCAATCAGTGCTTTCCCAGTTGCCAAGAATGGTCTCCCAAGAATGACAGGTACTTCCTTATCTGCATCAAAATCAAGAATAACAAAATCTGCAGGAAACACAAATTTGTCAACTTTAACCAAAATATCTTCAATAATTCTCTCTGGATAGGCTATTTATCTATCAGCAAGTTGAAGTGTCACTGTAGTAGACCTAGCATTTCCAATTCCAAGTTGTGTAAATATGGATTTAGGCATCAAGTTGATACTTGCACCTAAGTCACATAATGCACGACCTGTATAAAATTTTCCAATTGAGAATGGAATTGTAAAACTGCCAGGATCCTTCAATTTCCTTGGAATTTTGTTTTGCAAAATTAGACTACATTCTTCAGACATAGCAACTGTTTCAAAATCCCGTAATATTTTTCTTTTTGAAAGCACATCTTTCAGAAATTGAGCATAATTAGGCATTTGTTGAAGTGCTTCAATTAAGGGAACATTGATGTGTAATTGACTAATTGTTTTAAGATTTCAAGAAACTTACTGAATTGCTTCTCCTCATGTGCCATTTTTAATCTTTGAGGATAAGGAGGAGGAGGGTATTCAGGAACTAACCTTGGTATTTGAACTTCTTGAGATGCAGGTACATGAGGTGCTTCTGCATCTTGCAAACTTTTTTCTTTTTTGTTTTTATTTTTTTCATTTTCTCCCTTACCTTCACCTTCAATCTCATAAGGTTCTGCAAGATCCTTTCCATTTCTAAGAGAAATGGCTTTCACCTGTTCCTTACCTGGCCTGTGGGATGCGGTAGCTTCTGTGTTTGATGGTAGTGTACTTGTTGGTCTTTGATACAGAGCTGTTGCTAATTGTCCCCCTTGATTCTCCAAATTCTTTATAGATGCCTCGTGTGCTTGCCTAGCTGTTCTAGTTTCACTAATGAAAGATTTGAGCAAGGCTTCTAAGGAGTTATCATTGGCAGGTGGTTGTTGTCTTTGGTAGTTCTGAGATTGGAATCCTGGTGGTGTGATTGGTGCAGCTGCATTTTGTGCAGGTGCACTAGTATTATTCCATTTAAAATTTGGGTGGTTCCTCCAGCCAGGGTTATAGGTGTTAGAGTAAGGGTTGTTATTCCTATTGTATCCTACATAATTGACAGAGACAGGGTTGCTAGGAAATTCCTCATACAAGTGACCTCCTCCACAATACACACAACTTGTATCACCTGGGGGCTTGTTCTATGGCTACTGCAGTGTTTTCTGTTGGTGCAGCTACACCAGGTGCAAGTGCACTGGTTGAAGTGAAGTTTTTAAACATGTTTGTCAGTGAGGCTAACTGATCGGATAGGGCTGATACATCATTAATTTCATGTACCCCTGATGGTCTTTTTTGGGCACTCACCCTCTCAGTAGGCCAGCTAGAGCTATTTGTTGCAATTCTATCAATCATTTCACATGCTTCATTATAAGACAAGTTTAATAACACACCCCCAGATGATGCATCAAGCATTATTCTGGTTACCATTATAAAAAGTTTCCAATTGAATAATGACAGGAAGACCATGATGTGGACATTTTCTTAAAAGCTCTTTCCATATTTCCCATGCTTCAAACAATGATACAAATTCTTTTTGTCTAAAAGATGTAATATCATTTCTCATTCTAGCATTTTTGATGGGTGGAAAATATTTTGCTAAAAACTTTTCAGCCATTTCATTCCATGAATGAATAGAATTAGGCTCTAATGAATTCAACCAAGATTTAGCCTTATCTTTCAAAGAATATGGAAATAGCTTAAGTCTAAATGCATCTTCACCAACACCAGGAATGATAAAGTTACTACATATTTCTAAAAACTGTTTTAAATGCTCATGGGGATCCTCATGGGGAGATCCACCAAATTGACCAATTGTTTGTAGCATTTGGAACATCATGGGTTTAAATTCAAAATGCACAGCATCAATATGAGGTCTTGCTATACTTGTTTGCATATTCTGATGATCAAACATACACTACTAGAAATTCGCTAAATAGTGACTGATTTAGCGACCAAAAAAAATTGGTCACCTTAGCGACCGATTTAGAGACCGATTCAATAGGCATAAAATACTTTTTGGTTAGTGACCGATTTTTCGGTCGCTAGCTTTAGAGACCGCTTTTTCGGTCACTATTAGCGACCGATTTAGAGACCGATTCAATGTATAAAATACTTTTTGCTTAGTGACCGAGTTTTCGATCGCTAGCTTTAGAGACCGCTTTTTCGGTCGCTAGTAGAGGGGGTGGTGCAAAGTAAAACGCGGGGTGCAAAGAGCAATGTGCTGTTTTAAATTAGAATTTTAAAATAAATAAATATTGCAAACCCTACATCAGTTTCCTAACTTTTCTCTGTTCTTTCTCGCACTCCCTCTCCTCACGCCGTCCCCCTCCCTCACACTAACGCGACTGTCCAAGGCGACGTGGAACTGAGATTGTGGCGCTTTACGTTCGCCATCCAATGGTTACTTCTACTCTACTTTACTCTCATGGTAACGCCGCCGATCTGGGTCAGATGTATGAGCTCTTCATCGAGCTTAGTATTCACTTGCGTGTTAACCTCATGGGGTACTCTTTTTTTTTTCTTATCCCTCTTTGCCTTTTTTATTTATTATGCTTTTAGTCTTTAATTTGCTGTTTTGATTCTTGTTTTGTTTTGTTTTCCGTGTTTCTCTAAATTTGGCTTATTTTTTTCTTCTAATATCTTTATCTATTTTTTTCTTTCTGGGATTCTCTAAATTTGGCTCCTTTTTTTTTGGTTATTATGGTGTTTGGTTTCTGGGTTTTTGTCATCGTTGAGGTAGGATTCGTGGGTGATTTGGAATTTGGTGAAATGGGTGCTATTTGTTTGAGTTGGGACTTTAAGGTGAATTCAACATGGGGGTTCGTTTGATATGGTTTGGTTTCTATTTATTATTGTTGTTATTGCATATTAGTGAAGTGAATGATTGTTGAATGTTTAAACAAACATAGATAGAAGGACATTTCCTATTCTGAGATAATGCCTATCTCTTCTATTTTGTATTGCATTGCATTTTCTTCTTCCTTTTATTTGCTTCTAACTGGTAATTGCTTCTTCTTTGAATAGGTACAAATGGGATCTCCTTTGGAAATTAAAAACACCTTAGAAATCTAAAAGGCTATTGTGGAGAGCTGCTAGGGGAGTGCTATCTATAAGGACAAATCTAGCATAAAATGGGGTAGAATGCAGCACATTATGTACTCAATGTGAAGATTGCCTTGAAGATGAGTGAGTGAGTGACACTTATTTTATGGCTGTACACATGCGATAAATAGCTGGAAAATTGCAGGTATGTTTTTTCATGTTTCACTAGTGCAAAAAAGGGATTTAAAGTCAGGCGAAAAGGGAATTTAAAGTCAGGCGGGCGCTTGACTTTTATTAAGTCGACTTTGTATGTCTGGAGTTTTAAAGTCAAGCGATAGCCTGACTTCGTAAGTCTGATTTAAAGTCAAGCATTTATTGCGCCTGACTTCGTAAGTATGTTTTAAAGTCAAACATTTATTTTTGCCTGACTTCGTAAGTATGATTTAAAGTCAAGCATTAATTATTGCCTGACTTCGTAAGTATGATTTAAGGTCAAGCTTTTATTATTGCTTGACTTCGTAAGTATGATTTAAGGTCAAGCTTTTATTATTGCTTGACTTCGTATGTATGATTTAAGGTCAAGCATTATTGCGCCTGACCTTAAAAGTTTTTTTTTTTTAAAAATTTTGCTTTAATCTATACACCCTGGTTATACGAATTTTTCGTTAAAAAGAAGCGACTCCACTGGGGATCGAACCCAGATCTCTGGTCCCGTAGACCAGCGCCTTATCCATTGGGCCATGGAGTCATATAGGTATTAATGAGAGAGCAAGAGCTGAGATTGTGGCAGAAGTTCAAAAAAGTGAAAAACTACTGCTTATACATTTACTTCTATCAAATTGAAAAATGTACATAAAAGAATAAAAGTCCTCATTTGTGAAATTTATCTATATTTTGATACATGAACGATAAATGCTATTAAAAAGCAGCTCTGTAACTTGGATTTTTTACTTCCTAAAGGTAAATTTCAAGATGTTCATTTCAAATCTATAAATAATACTTAAACACTAAAAAGTAAGCTTGCAATTTTCAATCTTTTTGGTCTTGCAAGCCGATTTCATGAAAGCCGATGAAGTCAATCGATAAATCACACATACCCACAAAGGCAAAGAGAACGCAATACACAGCTGCTATAATTGGAATTGGTATCGAAGCAAGAAAAGCACCAAATTTTCCTGACATAAGCACAAACCAAGATGTTGTAAGTAAAAAGCATTATGCACACATGTAAATAGAAGTTGGTTTAACTTTTAATCAGTTGGTGGAATTAATAGAATCTGATGGTAATAGGTATATTCTCCAAGGTCAGCCTCATTTAATGACATGTAAGAAGCCACATTATTCATATATGGTTATAAGCATAAGAATTATTTGACAAAAGCTAGTCAAATTATGTTTAAAGGTTAGAAAGTGTACACTGATGCAGTGGATCCAGTTCCTGTGCCAAAAAAGCCAATCAGAAGGGTACCTACACCCTGAAATCATCAAACTCCAACACATAAGTCTTAGTTTAAGAAACAAATGCGCATATAGGTGTAATGTTAAATAATCACATAGTACCAGCCAAGTGGGGAAAATAAGGATTGAAATGACATGAAATCAGGATGCTTATAAACTTCATATGCTATAAAAAAACTAACCATTCTACAAACCAAAGTCTACATTTTTCAAGGCCTTCACACATGAGCAGCTCAAAACACAAACAAAGTTACATAGGCATAACCTACAGAATAGCCACATCCAAGTAATCACCAATCTGCACATTCACAAACAAAGTCAGCAAAAGAATTTGTGAAATGCAAGTCTAAATGCATGCACTAAAAAGAGAACAAATATGACACATGATTTTACCAAAGTAATAATACTTTTTTTACCAGATAATGCAGCACTGTGAATGACGCATGCCACATGCTACCTTTGCAACAGGTTGATCAACAAAGTATGACACATTTACAGGGGAAGCGTGTGAGGCGTAATCCCCATGCCCAAGTTGACCGAAAGAGCCATCCCCACAAGTGAAAACACAACCAGAATCTGGAAACAACCAAAGCACACAGAAAAATCAACTTTCAAAAAATGGATTTTATTTATAATTCTGTGGACTAATATAGACAGGTGGTGATGTAATGGTTTGATAATCCTGTAAGAAAAAGATGACAAAAAATGAAGCTTAAAATGACAAGAAAAAGTTAACCCCCTATGCAACATGGTATTCACATTAGAAAAACATACTTGTATCCTGAAGAAGTATTTGGTATAAGCGTAAATATGGATTAAGTCAGCTGCAGCATCATGCCGACATTTATTTGTAAAAGAAAGATTTCGAATCTCATCCCTCAACCTATATAGAAAGGGGGTGAAAAACAAATTCAGCATTTGCAAATTCCACCAGGTTAAAATACACACAGACCAACTAGAATCAAGAATAGATTACCATAATAGAGATTTCCGAACCTGTTTTTGAATATCTGACGAACTTGAAGGATCATGGGCATCAATTTTGGATTTGAGATCATTCAAGATGTTTTGTTCCACATACGGAGCTATGCACTGAAGAAGCTGCTCAACAAATGAGCCCTCTCCTTTCCAGAGGAAAGCAACAATCGCTTCAGGACTAAGCTTCTCAAGAGGAGGTGGAGCTTTCCATGGATCACCAAAAATACATCTCATTACATACCTTACCTATAATATCCCATCAAAGATTAAAATCCTCTCCAAACTACAAAATGAAATGGAAAAATACTGATGCAATGAGATAACATTGTACAGAATGAGTTCACTTTGTTGACTTCAAGATACACAGGAGCGAGTATTGGTGAAGTGTTTGACACACGGCATGAATGTAAATTTCTAGACCGTCTAGAAACTGATATACCAATACCAGTATCAGCCTGGTGGTCCTTGTTAACAACAAGCCCGTACCAGAAACATTATTCTTTAGCATTCTTATTTTATGAACTAGTGTTCAATGGCAGGCGTTTTATGTCCTCAACATAAGAAACAAGAATAATGAAGAAGCAATTAGACAACACGGGGGCACAATCACCTTATCTAGAGTGACAGCAAGATTCTGAAGCCTCTGGTTGTACACACCCTCAGCCTGAGTCATACAAAGATATTTAAGGCAAATAACACTTGAATGGAATATGAAATAAAAATTACAAATGTCTATGATAATCAAGCACATGAAGAGAAATAGACGAACAGACAGAGAGCACACCTGAACCTCAGCATCACTCCTTTCAACCTCAAGACATACATCTGAAAAATATTTTCTTTTTTCTTCCAGATTATGCTTTAGAATTTCCTCAGGAAGTTTAACTCTTTCAAAATTGATGAACCTCACCTACACCGCAGGACAAATGTCAGGCAAATTTAACATAAAAAACAATGGCAAAAAAAAATATTGATATAAACACAGAAGAAGCCACATACAAGGAGAGCGGCATAAGCAACAAGCCAATCTGGCAGGCCTCCAAGCAAACAACTGCCCAAACCAGCTCTTCCCAGGTCATTATAGTCCTCTTCAGACACGGAATTTAATTCACAAGCTTCTAGCATCAAATAATGGCGGTCAAGAATTCCATGTGAGTCCTTCAGAACCTACAAGGAGGACAACATATTTCAGTCAACAGATGATGTAGCCAAGCTATTTAAATGATGATAAAAAATGCATAGTTCCACTTTTTAAAGCCCCCCAGCCAGGGTTTTATGTGAAGCACACTGCAAGCATGTCCAGTTATTCCACTGAAGACTTCAGAATATCACATATTTCTCCCTTATATTTTCTAATAAGTTGAAAATTTCCATAAAGTCCAAACCTTTTCAAAAGCCCCTTCACCGGTAAGATTCAGATAGCTCCCCGAGCACACTAGGCTTCCACATAAACATACTGATGCTTCATACTCCTCCTTGCTCTACAGTGAAATGAACAAGTACTCATTAGACAAAGACATACAGCAGATAGCCAGATCCATTTATATCTAGGGGAAAGATAGAATAACTCGGCTACAGGACAAACCTCAGTAACAGAATTATAAATAAATCAACTTCACCCATCTCTGTTTTAAAAAAATGCAATTATAAATAAAACAATGGAAAATTCGTATGAAACAAATATTATAGGAGATACCCATCTCTGTTTTAAAAAAATGCAATTACTGAGGGATTTGAGCATGCTTTGAGGACAAAATCAATCTGCTTGAACAATCCAGGCTCAAATAGCTTGTCGGATTCATCGAGAACAAGATACTCAACTCTGCAGCAGCCAAAATAATTGAAAGAAACTGACAAATTATCACATAACTCTGCATCATCACAATAGAAACTGATGAGAAGCAAAGTTTTACCTTCGTTGAAAGAAATAATTGAAAGAAACTGACAAATTCTACCTTCGTTGTGCAGATCCTTGTGCGTAGCATCAAGATCCAGCAAGATCTCGCCCAGAAACACAACCAAAAAGAAGCAAAGTCAGTGGTTGAAACTAGGGTTTCAAACCGTATGCAACTGAGAAGATTTTAGAGAAGGAGAAAGCTTTATACCTTAGCTTCGTTGTGAATCGTTGCATCTGAGTTTGAGATCGTGAAACCCTAGCAGAGCTAGGTGAAGAAGACAAAGCGAAGAACGACGTTGAGAGGAGAGGATCATCGGCCATAGAAGAGCAACTCAAATCTGAGAGCAGAAATCTGAAAACGAAGAGAGGGTGAGGAAACGGCGACGGCGAGGAAACGGCGACGGCGACGGAGAAGGTGAACGAACTGAGTGAAGAGAAGAACGAACGCCTGAGGGTGAAGGAGAACGAACGCCTGAGAGTGACGGAGAACGAACGCCTGAGAGTGAAGGAGAACGAACACCTGCGTTGAGAGGAGAGGAGAAGAGGCGTGTGCGCGTTGAGAGAGTGTGAGGGAGCAAGCGTGTGACGGAGTGACCGGTGAGGGGTGAGGGAGTGACGGTGAGGGGTGAGAGAGAAGAAGAAGGATTAGAGAGAAAGTGAGGGAGTGACGGTGAGGGGTGAGAGAGAAAGAAGGATTAGGGTTCGCGTGAGAGTGAGAGTGAGAGTGAGAGTGAGAATGGAGAGGAGAGGAGAGGAGTGTTCTGAGAGTGATTTTTTTTTTCTATTTTTGGACTTTAGAGGTCGCGCGCTAATAGAAGCATGACGTCTAAAGTATTAGAACAGAAGAAAAAAAATTCACCCCTAATTACAAGTTTGCCACCGTGTCACTTATGTAGTCAGGCGCTTACACGCCTGACTTCTAAAGTCTTATTTTTTCCCTATTTCTTCACTTTAGACGTCAGGCGTGTATCTGCTTGACCTTAATACTCCTGAGTTTTGCCACTTATTTACAAGTTTGCCACCGTATCTACCTATGTAGTCAGGCATCTGGGCGCCTGACTTTAAATGTCTAATTCTAATGTCATTTTTGCACTAGTGTTTCTTATTCTTTGCGTTGATATAAACCCATGAAATTCTCATTCCATCTTCCTTTTATATTTTATTTTTTTTCATGATTTTGCTATCTAGAAAACTCAAGTAACATCATTAATTATGAATATTGTAGATAATCATCTGTCATTATGTTGGGTATAAACAAGCATCCTGTTGCTAGGATGGTGGAGCCATCTAAAACTATTCTTAATGAGCAAAATACAAACTATTGCTTCTATGGTCCCCTTTCTCACACACTCCATTCCATTTAGAAATTCAAGGCTATCAACACTAGCAGGTATTTTTATTTTTCCCTTGTACATGATTTAGTTACATTTATCTTCTTTCATGCTCCACACATGATTACATAACCCCCCACCAAGTAACAAAATTGGAATTGAATCCCCTTTTATCTATTTTCTTGCCTCTCTATCTCCTCTCCCCTTCAACTTAACCCCCCTTTATCTATTTCTTACACATATATTAAATACTACTTTGATTTTTCTCTATTTGCCAACGCATAATGCTCAGATGAGAGTTCAGGACTTCAAGAGCCTCTTGATCCCGATGTTATTGAAACTGATCCTACATTTTGCTGCATAAGGGTAATGAAATTTTGTGCTTTTTTAATTCATTTTTCCATTCTTTGTAACTAGCACAAAGCTTATACTACTTTTTACATTCATGGGAATATCAAGAAGTAATTGGCAAAGTATCTTTGAAAGCTTCATGCTTTAAGGATAAAGTTATCATGTTTTTTCTCTAGAAATCATAACTGATATTTGTAGATTTATGCAGTTTTGTACTCTCTGGATGTCACATTAGGTAGAAAGCTTGCTGAAGTGATGATTATTTCTTTGCAGTATGTCACTTTATCTGACTTGAATCCCACTAGTATTGAAGTGTATTGATGCAGATTAAGAAAGCTTTTACATCTTATTGAAGTCACTATTGAAATTGTTCTTGAGAAATTGATATAACAAGAGAAGTTTGTGAGAGTCGTTCTTCCCATTAAGTATACCCTTAGAAAACTATAAGTTGGTGCTGCAATACTATTTATATGGTATCTAAGATTTTCATTTACTTGGGGAAACATTTTTTAAACATTAATGTTCAAAATATTGTTAGATTCCTTTTATAACAAACAATGCATTTTGAGACATGAGAGTTAATCTACTCTACCCATAGTCAATAGAAAACTTCATATATTAGAGTAGTTTTTGAAATCTGAACGGTCGCTTATGTTTCTCTTATTTTATAGTTCAGCTATTATTTGTATATTGAGTGCTATATTTTTATTGTCATACAAATTATTATCTTTTAATGGTTGAATTCCAAAGACTAATCATCACTTATGTATAGCGAACAGAAACCAAGCATTTTAGTGAAGGGAGGTCTCCGACCAAGCCGGTCAAGGATACGACCATATAACATGAGATTGGTTCCAGAAAAGTAGTTAGCTATGAGATCTATGGACTCTAACTTTTATAGATTGTTTATGTGTGTAGCAATTGATGAAAAGCTTCAAGTTTCACCAAGTCAGATCAAGGTATGGTGTAGCAACTGATAAAACAATTGATGCAACACTTGAAGTTTCAACAAATGCCATATAATGTAGAGCATGATGATGAAGATGATCTAGAGTCCAATTTGATGGACAAAGTGAATCAGAGTAATCTTTTGATGTTTTGTTAAGACTCAAACTCTAATGAGTATATTATGTAGGATTTATTTGAAAATAGTTGTCTTTTCCTATGTACATTAACATCTTTAATGTAATGAATTGTTTTTTATTGTGATGAAGAATTTAACGTAAATCTATTGTTTATTATTGCTTTATAAATTATTTTTCTTACCATGGGCATGTTAGCAATTAAATTAGTGCAAAACAATTGAATAAGTTGATTAAATCAATCATAGTCGTTAAATCATTTGCTAAAAATTTGTCACGCCAAGATCAATAGTTGCTAACTTGATGTCAAATTTGGACTTGTTAAATTCATCTCTTTATTTTGTTGCTATATTAGTTGCTAAATGTAGTTGCTAAATTAGTCTAAAATCAGTCTCTAAATCGGTCACTAAATCGGTCACTAAATTTGGTACTAAATTGGTCGCTAAATCGATCACAAAATTGGTCGCTAAAACGGTCACTAAATCGGTCACTAAAATCGGTCACTAAATTGGTCGCTACAATTGGTCACAACATTGGTCGCTAAAATTTCGGTCACAAAATCGGTCGCTACAGTTAGCGACCAGTGATATAGCGACTGATTTTTTTTGGTCGCCAATTCAGTCACTAAACGTTGTAGTGACCGATTTTTCTCATATAGTGACCGAAAAATCGGTCACTAAATAACGTTTTTTTGTAGTGCATAGCATAATCCCTCATGGGTCTATTTCTATCATTAATCATACCTATTGGTCCCATGTTGATGAATTGATTTCTGTGATCATCCTCAGGTCTAGATCTCTCTTCTTCACTTTGTTGAGACATTGTGATCCTGCAGCTTTGAAGTCTTTGTTTCTGGAGTCTAAGCAATTTTTTAAACCTTTTCTCTATCTCTGGATCTAATTCAAATTCTGGTGTTTTGGCTCTGCGCATATGCTAGTGCATCCGCACCTAATGCTTCTGCACAGAAAACAAAAATAACAAAGTAATAAAACACTAATTTATAAATCTAAACAACAAAAATTAATGGCAATCCCCGGCAACGACGCCAAAAACTTGGCGTGTGAAAAAGATAATGTGCAAGTATACACAGTCACAAACAAGTAGTATAAAAGATCGAACCCACAGGGATTGGATTAACTGTTGTAGCTTAAAGTGTATAAATTAGTGTGAACTATACTACTCACAAATTGGGATGATGGTGATAAGTAAACAGAATGTAAATATGTAAGAAAATATGGAGGAAATCAGTTGAGAATGATAGTTGAGATGTCTTCACTAAATAAGTCACTTTTGAGAGTTTTGTGCTTTTATATGGTGCAGATGCATTGAGTGCAGCTGCATGAGTATGTGCCTTTCAGCTACTTTCTTCAGAGTTTCGTTACAAGCTTCCTATGTCTAGGCTTGCTAAATAAGTTCACTCTTGCCTTTAAAGTACCCACTGTATCACCCCTAAGGACTATGTTATCCTATGTCTAGGACTTAACATGGTTTTAACAAAGTTTTCTTTATTACACAAGTTAACAAAGCCTTTATTAAAACACTCACCCTTATTAGTTCTTGATTTCTAGTTATAAACCATGTCTGTGAATATAACTCTACTTATTCTAAGTGATCAACCTTAAAATAATATGGATGTAGTATAACACTAGAACCAAAATACATACAACACTTAAAAGCAAAGATAAATGGAATAGAACATGTTGAGATAATGGAAAGTACAAGAGATATCAATAGGGTAGAGATTACACTAATTGAAGTACTCTTGCATAAGATTGCCCAGCAGTGCAGATGCACTGATTTCCTGCACCTAACTAACTCGATGAAGAAGTGAAGGGAGGAGTCGTCAATTCCTTCCTTACCTTCTTGCAAACTAACTACTAACTTAAAACTATTAAAAGAAATAAAATACAAGAGAGGAGATGATTATGGATTATAATGGAATGTGTATTTTCAAGTGAGAAGCGGAAGCTGTAACACCCCAAAAATAATAGATTAATTTATTTAATTAATTAAATGAAATTGGGTGGTAGAAATAATAATATAATTATTATTTATTAAAATAATAATAAGGTGTTTTAATAATATAATTAATGTAATTATAAGGTGTTTTAAAGTAATTATAAGGTGTTTTAATTAAATCGGGCTTAAGTCGAAGGAAAGCCCGCGATCCAAGCCCACTAGCCTAGGCGCATATTTAAGTTAAAAATTTAGGGTTTGGCTCACTTTTGCAAAAAGAAAAGAAATTAGCGAATTGAGAGGGAGTGAGAAGAGAGGGACGGCGCGCCCATGAGAAGAGGAAGAGGAGAGGTGCGCAAAATCCCAAGGAGAAAAGGAGAGGAGTCGTGTTGCGGTGATCTTTGGAGCTTACGTATACGGAGATAGAGTGTTCGTCATAACCTAAGGTAAGGGTGGGTCTCATCTTCTCTATAATAGGGTCTTATGATGGGGATTATGTAAGGGCTAGGCTCTATGTATGCCTTTTTACGTATTCTTAGTGATTATTGATGAACCCTAGGCATATGAAGACTTGTTGTTGAAAAATCATGTTGTGCGTGCCAAGTGTTTGAGTAATTGTTGATGATATTGTGATTTATGATGATTGGGGATGATTATGATAATTTGATGTTCGTATTGTTGAATTGAGCCTTGATGATGGAATTTGGTGTTTAATATGTTGATGTGATCATATATGTGATTTTTGATGAATTTGTGTTGCTCGAATTCGTTGTTGTTGGTGTCATAGGCGCATAGGGTGCCATTTTTGTGTTTATGGTGTTGCTGGATTTTGTTGTCTAGGTGCAGAATTAGGCGCCCTTGAGTGGGGCGCCCTGTGCCAAGCATTGTTGTTGCTGAATTTTGGTTGTTGGAAATGTTGCTGGGCGCCAGGCGCTGGGCGCCAAGGGCGCCAGTGTGTGTTGTGTTGCGTGTTACTGGGCGCCAGGTGCCAGGCGCTGGGCGCCAAGGGCTCCATTTTTCAGAATGTTCCCAAATTTTTATAAAACTGTTTTCGCTATATCTTTTGACTCGGGTGTCCGTTTTAAGTGTTTCAAAAAGTGTTGTGAAGCCTTTTCAGTTGTCTATCTGTGTGTCCCATTTTTAAAAATAAAAACTTATTATTCCTGAAGGTTTCTGGGCGCCCCAAGTGGCTGTCCCCGGTGGTCGTTGCTGTGACATTGGAAAATCGTTTTGGTGCCTTTAAAAATCCCCCTTTGCGTATGACCACAGTTTTAACGTTTTAGTGTCAAAAGTGATGATTTTGACGATGATGCCCTAGTGGCTAGTTAAATGACCTTTTTGCCCTTAGTGGCTAATATTTTTTGTGATGATGTGTAAATGACGATGATGCCCTTAGTGGCTAGTTAAATGACCTTCTTGCCCTTAGTGGCCAATGTTGTTGATAATGATGTGTAAATGACGATGATGCCCTTAGTAGCTAGTAAATAACGTTTTTGCCCTCAGTGGCTATTGTTTGAATTGATGATGTTTATGAATAAGTGATGATGAAAATAAGTGACGTTGAGGCCCAAAAGGCTAAGTGACGATAAGGCCCAAAAGGCTAAGTGACGATAAGGCCCAAAAGGCTAAGTGACGATAAGGCCCAAAAGGCTAAGTGACGTTGTTGTGTGTAATTATGAATTGACAGGTGCTGTGCCTCTTATTTGGCAAATTGGTAAGTGACGGGTCACATAGTTGACCGTGATTGTGTGTTTGTGCGTGGTGCATGTCATAGTGTCTCATGCATCCCATATGCATAAACCCAGTGACGTTTGAGGCCCAAAAGGCTAAGTGACGATGAGGCCATAAATGCTAAGCGACGTTTGTGAAAAGGTACCTCATGCATATGCCCGCGAGTGGGTTGCATTTCATACTCCTGCATGACATTGTGACGACTCGTTGTGCCGAGTAACTTGATGATGAGATTGACTGTTTACACTTGCTGATGGAAATGACTGTTTTATCCTCGATGATTGACTTGATGTTTCGTGGTGTGGTCGATATAGTGTCATAACTCTAGCATAGTGCTTATCATACGCTTTATTATATTGTAGATGTATTCACCCCTTCTGTTTGAATGTTACCCCTATGCGGTAACGTGCAGGTGAGCACAAGTGAAGGCCTAGGAACCTTCGCTAGCTGAGTCGGGTCGTCTGCTCTGATATGTAACACTTGGGGGAAATAGAACGTTGTTTTAGTTTATTCAAGACTGTGTATAATTGTTGGACTTTCCGCTGTGAAGTTGTATTTTATTTGACAATGACGTTTTGAAAGTATTATAAGACTGTTTTCGAGAGGTGAGTAATTTGGCGTGCGATGTTTAACGAAGTAAGTGTGACATCCCTTGTGGTGTAATTAAAATTTGAAACTCTGATTTTTTTGTACGTTAATAAATTAACGGGTAGAAAAGGGGTGTTACATTAGTGGTATCAGAGCAATGGTTGGTCCGTCCGGCCAAGTCGTAGAGTCGTTGTGTCGGTTAACGACCAACTGTTGTCTTTTTGTCTTGACCATTGGTTTGTGTTGTAGTGATGTTCCTGCAGGTACAGGTAAATGGAAGCTGCTAATGGTAAGTGAACTAGTGGGGGAGATGCCCCTACTGGTATTGTGTACTGTTGTTATTGAAACTACTATTGATGTTGCCGTTTGTTTATTGCTGCTTGCTGTGTCGCTGAAAATTGATTATTGTGCTATTTTATCGTGCTAATTAGGTGTCGTTGTTGTTTTAATTTAAACCAAGTTGCTGCTACTATTTAATCATTGTTGCTGAAATTACTATGCTGTTGCTGTAGACTATTGTTACTGTTAGTGTAAATTACTTTGTTTGTTGCCGTTAATTATTGTTACTGTTGTGCTGAAGAGTAATTACTGTGGTGTTTTATCGTTGACAATTAAGTGCTGTGGTTGTTTTGATTTAAAACTTTAATTGTTGTTGCTGTTGAAATTTAAAATCCTTGTTGATGTTTTACAGTGTAACTGCTGTTACTGTTTAATTGCTATTTTTGAAAAAGACCAATGTTGCTGTTGCTGAAAATATTGTGTTGTTTCTAAGGATTAATGTTGCTGTTTCATTGTTGATGTTTTTGAAAATCGTTTTATTTGAGCAACACTAATGCCTTGTGCTCGGTGATTTTGTGATCTGAAAGGTAAAATGACTTCTGAAATTGTTTTTGAAAAGTCAAATGGGCGATTTTACGGTTGGAAACGGATATTGGTGATAAAATCTTTTTTTTTTATGAATAAACGTAGATGTTGTTGCTGTAGAGAATGAAAGAAATAAATTTATTTTTTTTTGACTTAGGATTTTAAATGAAGTGTAGGTGTTGAAACTCTTGTTGGGCTGGAAGATAATTTTCTAGTTGGTCTTGTTTGGAAAAAGAGTAACGATTTTCTGTTGTGTAAGTTTTGAAACGTTTGACTAATAATTCGATTAATAATAATGAAGGTTGCATATATGTTCATTATGAACATTGTTTGTACGTGTTTGCTTTTATTGAACTGCTGAGTTTTGGTGTTAATCGAGTATCTAAATGTCGTGTGCGATATGCTGTATGAAACTAAGTGTGTTTTATTCTTGTAAATTGAATTTGGGATTAATTAGAAACATTTTATAAAACTGAATTTGTGTGGTTTATTTGGAGAAATTTTATAAAGCTGTATTTTTGGGATTATTTAGTGAAACTAGTGAGGTACTGACTGAAAGTTATGATTGATGTGGTTGTTTTGGCTCGAATTGCGTGTAAGTGTAATTTTAGTCGAAAAACCGTAAAACCGACAATTAATGAATTGTGTGGAAATTGATGTTTGAATATATATATGATTATTAGGAAGTTTAAATTATGCCTGATGGCTGAATTTGTGGCTGCGTGGATGTTTAATATGTTGCTAGGCACACCGTGTAGGCACTTTTTGAGTAGGTTTGACTTTCGGCTAAACTGGGACTGTTTTACTGGTTGATAAATCATATAACTTACAATTTTAGAAACTAGACTGAACGCTTGTCATTTTGGTTTTGGTTTGGTCGCATTTGGAGTAGTATAGCTCCAGTTATAGACTGCACAAGTTAGGGTAAAATTCTGGGGACGGTCTGAACATAGGGCCAGAGTTTTGATTGTGGTGTTTTCAAATGAAGTCCTTTTCGAATGAATCCAATATATTTGAAAACTAGACAAAATGCTTTACTGTTTAGGCTGAAGTTTCGTGTTATTTGGGTTTGTTTTGGGCATTGTAGAAGAGTCACAACTTTGGACAGAGTCGCTGCCCCATTTTCTGGACCTACTACCTTGTTTGCGAAAATTGTGCTATTTGACTCATCATTTTGAAATTCTAAAAAATATAGCCAGAAACTAGACTCCGTAAGTTTTCCGTAGAGGGGTTGTTTGTTAAATTCCGATGTCGTTTGATAGGGTAAATAAATTGTTGAAGTTTGTGTGTGAGTGCTGGAATTTCCTGCGTTGCTTAGTTTGTACTGTCACTGTAACGGAAAAACAGTATTTGCAATATCTTTTGAACCAGGAGTCCGATGTGAGTAAACTAAAATGTTTCGGAAAGCTTATTCAGAGGCCTAACTGAATATTCTAATTTCAAGGCAAAATTGGCTGTTTCTGGTGTCGTTGATTTTTAGGCGTGTCGGTCGAATTAAATTGTTGTAGTGTTGTCGGTGGCTTAGAGCCCCAAGTTGTTATTGTGTTGTCGGTGGCTTATAACATCAAATTTATAAATAGTTTATTATTAAATAGCTAAGTTTCTCTATATAAGGAAAAATATGGCTTAATTACAAAGCTAGACATTGGAATTTTTTCCACCTCAACATTTTGAGGACAAAATTATACATTTTTATGTATCATTCTCTTAGCTTTATCTCTTATACTTTAGATCTCTTAGTTTTTTATTACTTTTCGTGCATTTTTATATATCATACTTATTTTATTCTTTTTTAAAAAATTCATATTCTCTCTTTCTCATCTCTTCCTTTCTTTAATTTGTAAGTTTTTTTATAAATTACGATGCATCAACTATTTATAATCTATCTACTAACTATTTAAGAAAAATATCCGCTTAAATTAAAAAATTAAATATCTAAATTTTTGCCACCTCACCTTTTTGAGGACTCATGACATGATTTGATTAATTTAATCCTCCTAAAATTCAAATCTTATGAAATTATTCCCAATATTTTCTATTTCTGGCCCCAATATTGTGTTTTTTTGCAGTTATAATCCCCATCCTGGATTATGTAAAAATAGATGACCAAAGTACAATTATAAAATTGGAAGACTAAAGTACAATCATAAAATATCAATGATTGTTTTGTTTTTAGTTCATGTCAGGTAAACATTATAAGTGATCTGTATCATTTTATTTCTATAAGTACATAACAATTTTTTAAATCTCTTTATTAATTATTTTACTTTTGGATCCCTACGGGAAAAAATTACATGTTTTTTATATAGTTTAATGGTCTTTGAGCAGATATCAATTTCGTGAATTTCATTATTATTTATAAGTGACTATTTTGATTCTATGTTTCAAATGTTTCGATATATTTTGAATCGTAACGAAGAAACAATACTCTATGTGAATATAGTTTCAAATATTGCACATTTTCAATATAGTTTTATTGTTTTTAAGAATCCCGACCAAAAAATATTTTATGTTGTCGGTATATTATTTTTATATTACTTAGTTGCAGTATAGTGTAATTTTTCATTTTGCTTTTATGAGTGTATCTATATTTTGTAAATAATTATTTTGCTATTAAGTCTCAACGAGAAAAAAATACGTGTTATTCGTATAAGTAACTTGGTATTTCTCCTTTGTAATACCTTCTATTTTTTAAAAATATATAACCATTTTTTGTAAATAAACATTTTGTTTTCACGTAAAATGAAAAAATATTTTATGTAAATCTTTACTTTTAGTATGCAAATTTAATTTCTAAATCATTCGTAGCAAATATCACGATACTACCCGTGCGTATGCACGAGTATACTCTTCTAGTTATATACTCACTCCCTCCCATATTATATGACTTTCTAGCTCAAAAAATTGTCCCATAATACATGACTTTTTAAAATACCAATAAATCGTAAATTAAGCTTTTCTTATTATACCCTCAAACATAAATACATATTTTCACTCAAAACTTTACCAACCTCAATTAATGAAAGGCATATTAAAAAAAAAAAATTCTTTTTTTACAAACTATACTAATAATTATATTCCTTAATTCCCGTGCCACCATCTTAAACAGGGAGTAAAAAGTTAGACAAACTTGTTTACATCAGATGAGAAAACTGTCAAAAAAGTTCACGTCAGAAAAGACATTTTCGATTTTAGAAGAGTGCAGTTTTCTGCCGACACCGTTCCTTATTGAAATATGTTGTTGCCCTATTGATCGTTGTGTGTGCCACGTTTTTAGAAACTTTCCATTTCTGCTTTTGCATTATTTTTCATCGATAAAGACAAATACAGACACATGGATGCACCATCCATGGCCATGGCCTGAGATGTTAACAACTGACAATTTGTGCCTTGACGCGTTATTGTATTGTCTGAGAGAGGGGAGAAAAAAAACATACATCTCATTCACTTTTAGAGAAGGAAGACACTGTTACTGTTTTTCTAGAAAAGAAAAAATATCGTACACATGCAAAAGCATCACTATATTAGAAGACATATTAAGTAGGCTAACAACTCAAGAAGTATTAATCATTTGGATCTGGATTCTCGCCGCGGCAAAATGGTCCTGCGCTCTGAAGCATGGGTACTTCAAAATCGGAGTCGTACTCGGACCGGGTACGTACTCGATACCGGTACTCGTTGGGTATTCGTGAGTACTTATCAGTTTATATTTATGGTCAGATATGTAAATATTTATTTGTTGTATAATAAAAAATTAGATTTTTCATTCATTTTTTGATGATATTGAAACTTTTCCTTTTACTTTGTATATCTTTTTTCTTTCTTTCTATTTTATGCTTTTATCCTATATTTCAGTGTATATTTTTCTGTTATATGTTTTACTTATTTGCGTATTTTATCTTTTAGTCATGTTTATAGCAAATTAATGTTACGTAACCATACCCTAATTTTTTGAAAATTCACGTATCCTGTACCAGCACCTGTACTCGGTGTCGGTACCGTACCCGTACCCATGCAACATAGGTCTTGCGCTAACAAGACCATTGGATCTAGAGAGAAAAATTTTCTCTCCCTAAATCTAACGGTCCCTACTAGTACTGCATTAAAAGCAAAACTAATACCAAGGAGACAAAAAACAGCCCAAAGTCGAGTTGAAAGGGTGTCTAAAAATTCTACCATTAACAAACCTAGCTTGAGAAACCTCTAGGAACTCTATCTGTATTGTACTTAATTTACCTAAATTAAAATGAGGAGGTGTCCAACGCACCTCAATAATAACGGGAGTAGAAGGAGGGGAACAAGCCAAGGAGAAAGCCTTTGATAAACAAAATTCCACTATAGAAGAAGAAGCACAACATTGCTAATAGAGCCAGCCAAATTAACACTAGAAAAGAAGCATAATCTTCCTGATAGAACCAGCCAAATTAACATTAGATATTGTTTTTTTCGACAAAACATTAGATATTGTTTGGTAGTAAAAAAATAAGAGAAGTTCGACAGTAAAACAGGATGAAAAAACTATATTATTTATTTGACTGTAGAGAAAAAATAAAATAAAAAGAAGGAAAAATGATATTTAACCCATACACAAGTTTTTAACTCAAATAATTAGGAAATGCAACTTAACTCATACCAAAGAGTGAAAAAACTACATCACTGATCTTCTTTGAGGATTTTTTATCCAATTAAAAAAGTGGATTGAGAATTTAATTTCTTTGTTCAAATAATAATAAAGTTGATTTTAAATTTTTAACAATTTGTTAGGCAAAAAGTAAGAAATAGTGGATAAAGCTGATAGTGTGAATGGCCTTTTAATAGATATATAAACTAACAAATTAAATTTAAAGTGTTTGGTAACGGATGAACCAATTCCTAAACACGTAAAATGACATTAAATATTTTTTTTATTAAAAAATTAGAGGCAAGGCTGTGAGGGGATGATAGATCAATTCAAGGCCGGAAAACATTCGATCTCTTTAAACACTTACAAAAGGAATGCATGTATTTCACCCCAAAGGGGCTATAGAGTTAAATACGCGACTTGTCGAATAAAAGTCATATTATGCTCCACTGGACCCTTGGGCTCAAAAAAGAACTTTTTTAATCAATGCTTAAAATTTCTCCCGCCAATATTAAATATAAAAAATATTTATAAATCATTATCAAAATATATGTAGGCCACCACTTGCACGATTAGTCATTATTTCTGAATATGTGAATCCATACCAACCAGTATTGCCCTACATTTTTTTTGGTAAATCCAAGTATCCACCGCACAGACAGCAGTGACTAATCTTTGGCTCATTGTAGGTGCCTCGAGGGGCAGGACAGCTGGCCCAGAGTTTTAACGCTGCTCCGTACTCAAGGCGGTGATCGAACCCCCGACTCTTGGTTAATGGAAGTTTGGTCCCAACTGCTGAACCCCACGCTCTGGGTTACTATTTTCGCTCATTTGGCATAAGTCATGCAAAATATCTAATAAGGAGATATAAAATATTGTTGATTATAATTGATACTTAAGTAGTTAACTAATTAAATTTACAGACAATATATTGATATTTAGATGCACCATAACTGAGCCACAGTTATTTTATTTTATTTTATTTTTAGACACTAACTGAGCCACTGTTATTGAAAGCTAAAACCCACTAGCTGTCAAAAAAACAAAACTCCTTAATTCCTTTCCGTCGACAAAAAAAAAGAATTTGGCTAAGGTAGTTCAAAAGACCCCTACATTAGATAACACCAATAAGTGAGAAATGCATTAAAGAATTCAGTAAAATGAGTACCATAAGACGACGCATACTCAATACAAACCATAAGACGCATACACCAAGATCACAATTTAATCAATTCAACAACCGAAGTAAAGCAAGATTGGCAATTTCTAAAAGGGAAATACATGTTTGTACGATACAAAAGTAAGAAATGTGAATGATAGCCACCACACGCGCAAGGTGAGTTGTTATGTTATGTTGTGCAGTTTCGATTCATATACATGTTATATTCAGACATTTCGTACGAACAATTTCTTAATAAACCAGTAGGATACTCGTGCATACGCACGGGTGCTGTCGTGTTGTTTTTATGAATGAACTTAGACAGTATTTTTAAATAGTCTGAACATTACTCCGTGAAAATAAAGCCAAATTTAAAGTAGATAAAAAAAGAGTTTCAAATAAAAAATTGATAAATCCTGTGTAAAAGTATCATTTAAAAATAATCTGTGCATTTATCCCGTGTTTTTTTATATATCTGTTTACCGTGATTTTTGGTAAACACCGCTAGTTACACGTGTGTGTTGCTTGCGAGATCAACTAGAAACATCTCAGAACATTTGTGAATTAAAGTTTTATTAAAGTTATTGATGTTTATGATGATAACTGTTTTAATGGAGTAAAACGATGAAGAAATGCACGTATTTAAGAAGAAATGAAGAAATGCAGAAATGCAATGAATTGTAATAAAGTGCAGAAAGTGTAAATAAAGGAAAGGAAATCGAAAAAACAGTAAATTGCAGGAATTAGTAAAGAAGAACCAGTAAACTGCAGGAATCTTTAAAGAAATAGTAAATAGATTGCTGAATGTAAGAGGTTTGGTACGCAGATCACATACATTGTTCTTCAGTAACTCGTTTTTCTCTTATGCGGAAGTATGAGTGTTTTCTGAACGTTTGTATAGAATGAAATTGCGACCTTTAACTCTACGAGAAAACTCCAATTTATAATAAAAGAAAAACAATAACCGCTCAGCGGTTTTTCTAAATAAAATAACTGCTATTTCGACTAGATAAGACTAGATAACGGCTCCATCTTTCGACCACATCGCTGCTGTCCTTTTCTACCAGCACTCTTTGACTTAACCTGTTATCTCAATATTGTTCAACTTCCTGTCGAAATTACTAATTTCAGCTTTCCAATTTTCGCTAAGTTATGTGCTACGCTGATTCTCCCTGTACACAGCTTCTCGTTGTCGAAATATCAAGCCTTCTTCCTGAATGCAACGAGTCAAACCTTGTTGACATGTAAATGCCCGCGCTTTCGACAACAACACTGCCCTGTCTTCGACTAAACTCTTTAACGTCTTTCTCGTCGAAAACTTTGTCTTTAAACTCTCAGTTTCATTAAGCCTTAGGCATAGTCGAAATTACTCTTCACAACACATTTCTCAATGTCAAATATCAACATCTCTTCTTTAAAACAAGTCAACATTATTGACTGCATTTAATTGAGCCTGTCGAAAATGCAGGCTAACAAATTGCCCCCCAAAAAGACGTTTTCGACTGAATTCTTGAACGAAGATAGAAAATGACTTTTTGAAATTTCTTTCGACTATCCCATGAAATCTTATGTTATCATTTCATATCTTTTCTCAAAATATGAAGGGACGTCTCTGGGCAAAAATACAGCTTGCTGGCGCCTTCTTCCAACGAGAGTGCGCCACGTACGCAAAGTTAACTGTTGAGATTTTCCACAATCCCACGTTTCCCACTAAAGCCACGATTACCAACATATTTTATTTATATATTTTTTTTTAATAAAAACGTCGTAAAACGGCTATAAAAAAAAGCTGTACCCTTTCATTTTTCTTTTTCAGAATCTTCATCTTCTTCTTCTTCTTCTCTGCGAATCTCCATTAAACCATCTCTTGCGAGTATTGCGTTTTCTTCTTCTTCATCATTTCACGAAACAAACAAACACTACGAAGTGCTTCTATTTCTCCACTAGCTTTCTGTTTCTAACAATGGCGTCTTCTTCCACCATAAAGCCTCCTACTGTAATCTCTGAGAAGAAAACCCTTATTTCTGAACCTGCTCTCACTTTGGAGGAAACACAAATTTACCAGTCTCAGGTACTTATCCCCTTCTCTAAACCTTCAAAGCATGCATTTTTAGGCCCCCTTCCTCTTGCTGATGATGATTCACCTAAGATTAGGGACGTTTTCCCTAGTTACCATAGACTCAGCCCCAGGATCTTCAGTGAGGGTCCACATGTGATGGATTTCATGAGTAACCCGAATAGGGTTTTTAGATCTTCGCCACCAACTGAGAAAAACACACTCTATATCGACTGGCTTAACAAGATTGAGTCGAAGAAAGGAGATATTTGGAAGAGTCAGGGAATTTTCGACCTGATTCAAATCTCAAGATATGGGCCTAAGTATCAAAGCCCGATGCTTCTTGCTGCTCTACATTTTTGGGACATCACCACTAATAGTCTTCATTTAAAGTGCGGCATGCTTGCCCCCACTTTGCTTGATGTGGCAGCTATAACGGGTTTGAAACCGTTAGGGGAAATTTTCGACCCTTCTACCCGTACTGATTGTGAATTTGACTTCAAGAAAGCCAGCTTTAAAGGGTATATTGAAGAGAAACATATTACCGGGTCGAAGGATGTTTCCGATGAAGAGCACATTGCTTTTCTTACTTTCTGGTTATCCTTCTATGTATTCTGTTCTTCGTCACTTCAAGTGGCTAAGATGTACATCCCCCTGGCCATTCAATTACATCAATGTCGAAACATCAACTTGGCCGCCCTTATTTTAGGGTCTCTGTTCGACAGCTTGAGACAAGGGGTTATTGATTTGAAAGGACTTAAACCAGAAGGAAAATATTTGGTCTCTGGACCAATTTGGTTGTTTCAATTGTGGCTCATTGCCACTTTCAATTCAAAATTAACAATGTACATCCCTGATGATTGTCTCGATGTAGTTTCTAACAGAGGGGTCGAAGGTGTACGACTTGCTTTGTTAAAACCTAAACAAATAGGAGTGTCTGTCGAATATCTCTTTTCACAGGCTTTCGACATGTTTTTGAATTGTACCGAATTTTCTCCTTCCATGGCCCCTTTTGCTGGAAGAACTTATGGACCACCTTGGTTCACTAGGGAATTCCCTGCTGATAACCCTGATGAAGAGCAAGAGACTAACCAAATTTGGAAGGCATTTTTAACTCCCCAATTGTTATCATCTCGAATCTCTCCTGGGAAATCATCAAACCAATTTGGTGTATTCCCATATCATCCTAGTTTACATGCACGACAATTTGGGTTGTATCAATTTCGACCTAGCCCTTTTTTCAGGTCTAAAAAGGAACTGTTGGTTCCTGAGAATGAGGATGAATGGATAAATCGTCTCAACAATTTTTCTGATGATTATTTTCATCTTACTCCCCTCCCTTTTGAGCCAACTTTCTCCCGTACCCACAAATTTTCTCAGTGGTGGACAGAGTATCTCACCAGGAAATTCACTGGTGTCGAAGAGGCTACTCTATTGGTCAAACTAATATCTGCTTTTCCTTCTTCACAGAAAAAGAAGAACAAGTCGAAAGGTATACATATTCAAGAAATTCGAGCATTTCAACAATACTTCGAAACTGTATATGATCCAACTAATCTTCGTCGAACTGTTTCTCAAGCTGCAAAGGTTTTTAAACAAAAAATTCTTGATAAAATTCCAACTATGATTTTTCCACCTTATGTACCCGATAAATACTTTTTTGCTTTAACACAAAACAAAATTAAATTTCCACCTTTACCAACCAGTGAACTGGCTCTGGCATTTTGGTCACCCATTCCAGAATGGTTTGTATGTGGTTCGACTAAGGCACTATTTGATTTTTCGAATAAAACAGTTGAGAAAGTAGTTTCGACTAAGCAGGACATATACACTTTTGATGGTCATCTTCATTTAGATATTCAACATATTCGAATCTTGTCCTCCATTAGAGAAGGTGATTCACAAGACTTCTTAGGGAAAAATAAATTTCTCCTTTGTGTATTTTGTATTAACACTTGTTTGTCGAATATTTGTAGCTGTTCCTATTACATCGTCTTCGACAGATGGCGCAGCAACGAAGAAGAAGAAAAAAGATGTTGAAGCTTCGTCAACAAGAAAAAAACCTCTTCAAGAAGAAAAACAAAAAGTGAGTACCTCTTTATTTACTCTTTGTATCATCTCCTTATACTCTTCGACTGATCAGTTATCCGTTTTGCAGAGTCGAAAAAGAACAAGTAGCTCCTTAACTTCCAATCCAAAGAAAACAAGAATGGTTAAACCAAGAGTTGTGAGCGATTCAGAGGTCGAAACTCTCAAAATCTTGTCTATTTATATTTACTCTATTTTTCTTGCTTATGCTTATATGATTGTTGCGTTTTTCAGTCTGATGAGGCACCACTACTCAGGACTAAGCCTGTCAAGGTTCAAGTTCCTGAAGCAGAAAGAGAGAGAAAGACAAAACATTCTCAAGATGCCTCTAAAACTGTTTCTCAACAAGTTTCTGTCGAAAGACAGCAAAAAGAAGAAAAAGCTCCAAGAAGGCTTATCAAGAAAATCAAGATTGCACACTCTTTAGTCGAAAACATCAAAGCTAAGGTGATTGATTGAAGCCTATATCTTTTCTGAAAATTTTATTTATCTGTGATAATACTCACTTTGCTTCATTTTTTAGGGAACTGAAACTGTTAACCCTGAAATCCCAACAAAGCAGGTTACGCCTACCTCCACTCACTCCCCTTCAAAAATACTTATTGCTGGAGAAGGTGTCGAAGACAAAGAGCAAACACCTGTTGTCGAAGCTACACTGCTGGTTAAAACAACTCCTCTTGCTGAAACTGCAAAGGAAGTTTCTGATCATGGCCCAGAGCATGCTGCTATGGACGTCGATGAAAGCCCTGATGCTGGCCAAAATGGAGCTGAGATCAGCATATCTTCTTCTCCAAACATGGAAGAACAAGAGTACAACGAGGAGGAGAGTGAAGACGACGGTAACAATGAAGGGAAAAGTGAATCCCTTGAGGCAGCTAATCCTCCACGCTCTGTGCCTTCGACACATGACACCACTCTGAGCCCTCAAGAACAAGAACTTTTGGATCTAAAACGTAAAGACCCTCTTGAGGCTTTCAAGCGAATGGTGAGTGGTTTATCCTCAACAGAAAGTAAGCCAAGTGTTTCGACTGCTTCTGTTGGCGCTTCCTCTGGAGGTCCTAAAGAACATCTGATTCGAGAACTTCAAGCATCCCTCTTTGAGATAGATCTGTTCAAGGCTATCGAAGCAGATCATATGCTCTATTACAAACTCAAATCTTTGCTCAACAAACTTAATAACTCTGGCTCCAGTGACTCTCTTTTATGCTTCATTGTCGAATTTGAGCCTTTATTGGAGCAGATTTCCAGAGATATACAGAAAAGGAAGAGCACTGTTGTGAACAAGGAGCGTGAGCTTGAGCTTCTGAGAGAGGAAAGTGCCGCTGTCGAAGCCTCAGAAAGCAAGATTTTGACCCTGGAAATTCAAGCAGCAACTAATTCCAAGGAAATAGCTGACTGTGATGCGAACATTTCGACATACCAGGCTCAAATCAAGGAGTTGCAGTCGAAGATTGAAGCGGAAGAAAAGAAGAAAATTTCTGTTCAACAGAGATCTTCAATTTCTTTAGAGAATGCACTTCGATCTGAGGCTTCAGAGACATGATGAAGCAGTTAAGAGGCTAACTGAGGAAGAATCCCTCTTAAATACTAGATTGAGGCATGCCAGAGCAGCCTTTGAGAGGTTTAAAGTTTCTTTTGTAATTTAATTTTCAATTTGTATTCTGACAGCATTTTACTCAATCTGTATTTCGACAATATTCTTTGGCATGAGTGCCATGTTTATATTCTCCCGTTCTCTTAATTTTGCGTTATTTGAATTTCTTGCAACACTGGCTTATATCTTTTTAAGTACTTGCCATTTATACGCAAAATTCGATTATCAGCGCTTAACTCTTCGACTTCATAAGCACCGTTTGAGAAAACTCTTAAAATTTTAAATGGCCCTTCCCAATTTGGTGACCATTTACCTAAGGCTCTATCTTTTTTGTCCATAGGTAGGATAACTTTCCACACAAAGTCCCCAATGACAAAAGTTTTTGATTTAACCTTTGTTGTAGGCTTTAGCTATTCTTTCTTTCTGCCTTGTAAGGATATCTAATGCAAATAACCTTTCTTCGTCTAAATCAACCAATTCGTCTAAAATCATGTCCCAATAATGATCTGATGGGATCTCGAATTGCCTTTGAATTCTGGTTGACTGTAGATATATTTTGACAGGTAATACTGCATCATGCCCAAAGGTGAGTTTGAATGGAGTAGTGTTAATTGATTCTCTAGGAGAATTTCGACAAGCCCATAATGCTTGATCAAGAGTTTTGTGCCAATTCTTAGGCTTTTGCCCAATATGTTTTTTAATCAAATTAATGATAATTTTATTGGCTGCTTCGACTTGACCATTTGCTTGAGCATAATATGGTGTAGAACTTAATAACTTAAATCCATTTTCAGAAGCAAAATTTACCATTTTTCGACCAGTAAAAACTGAGCCTTGATCTGTAGTAATGGTTTCTGGTATCCCAAACCTATATAAAATATGGTTTTGAATAAAGTCCATTACTGCCTCTTGGTCTACCTTAGCTAAGGGAATAGCTTCGACCCATTTAGTGAAGTAGTCAATACCCACTAATATATAACGGTGGCCTTTCGACGACGTTGGTTTAATTTCACCAATTATGTCTAAGGCCCAACCTCTAAACGGCCAAGGTTTTACTATTGAATGTAATTCACTTGCAGGTACGTGTTGTATTCCTGCGTGTTTTTGACATTCTTGGCATCCTTTAGCAAAATCTATGCAATCTTTTAGCATAGTTGGCCAGTATACTCATTGTCGAAACAAGAGCCATTTCATCTTGTGGCCTACTTGGTGAGACCCACAAGCTCCACCATGAGTATTGGATGTTGCTAAGTATGCCTCATTTTCACTAAGGCATTTGAGCAAAACCCCTTTAGGAGTTTTCTTGAACAACTCGTTTCCAATAATTACGTAGCTTAATGCCCTATACTTGGTTTTTCGATTTGTTGTTCCTGTTGGGTTTTCCAAGTATTCGACAATTGGTTTTCGCCAATCATCATTCGACATATTGTCAATGGAAAAAATTTCGCCATTTTCACTTGGAGGAAATAATAATTCTGACTTATCTGCCCCCCCAGGTTTTGGCATTGACAATTCATCTTCAGAACAATCCGTCGAAATTAATTTCTCCTTGATCACTATTAATTCACTGAGTTTTGTTGGAGAAACTCTATAACCTGAAGCAATTTGTGCCAAGTCATTTGCTTCGTGATTTTCAATTCGAGGTATATGCTCAATGTTCACATAGTCGAAGCGTTTCAACAAAGCATTGGCAGTGACGAAGTATATGATTAAATTCTCTTTAATGCATTTATACTCCTTAGTTAATTGCTTCACCACTAATTCAGAGTCACCTCTAATTTCGACAGCCTTTGCCCCCAGCTCTAGCAAAACTTCTAAACCTGTTATCAAGGCTTCATACTCGGCCTCATTATTAGAGCAAAGTTCTTTAATTTTAAATTTATATTTCGTTGGTATTTTTGTTGGCGAAATAATTAATATTCCAATTCCAGAACCATTTTTATGGCTTGACCCATCGAAATATAGTGTCCAAGGTCGAATATTCATATGATTAATTGTTACTTCGACCAATGAATGGTCAACAATAAAGTCTGCAACAATTTGCCCTTTGATAGCTTTCAAAGGTTGATACGTTAATGAATATTCAGAAAGGGCTAAAACCCATTTACCAATTCGACTGTGCAATATAGGTTTCGACAGCATATGTTTAATAATATCAAAATGAGAATAAACATACACATCAATTGGTTTTATATATTGCTTTAATTTAGTACAAGAGAAATACAAACAAAGGCACAATTTCTCCGTTGGATGATATCTAGTTTCAGCATCATTTAAAACTCTACTAAGGTAATATATGGCTCTTTCGACACCATTATCATCCTCTTGTGCCAACATGCTACCTATTGTTAGCTCTGATGCTGCTATATACAATTTCATCACCTTATCTCTGATAGGTGGTAACAAAATAGGTGGTTTAACTAGATAAGCTTTAATTTCGTCGAAGGCCTTTTGGTGTTCTGGATCCCATTTGAACACGTCTTCTTTCTTCAGTCGAAGCAATGGCGAGAAAGCTTGAGTTTTGCCACTTAGGTTTGAGATGAACCTTCTTAGGAAATTGATCTTTCCTAATAATGATTGGAGCTCTTTTTTGGTCGAAGGAGCCTTCGTTTCCATGATTGCCTTCGTCTTGTTTTGATTTATTTCAATGCCTTTTTTGTGGACAACAAATCCCAAGAAGTCACCTGCACGTACACAGAAGGCACATTTTATTGGATTCATTTTCAATCCATATTTTCTCATTCTTTGGAATGACTGTCGAAGATGGTCTATATGACCATTTTCTGTCGAAGATTTAACAACAATATCATCTATGTATACTTGCATAAAATTTTCAATAAAATCATGAAACATAGAATTCATTGCTCTTTGGTATGTTGCACCAGCATTTTTTAAACCAAAAGGCATTACTACCCATTCATAAACACCTAAAGCTCCTGGGCATCGAAATGTTGTTTTCGACACATCTTCTTCGGCAATAAAAATTTGATTGTACCCTGAGTATCCATCTAACATACTTAGGTATTCAAATCCTGCTGTCGAATCAATTAGCATTTCTGCCACACGCATAGGGTATTGATCTTTGGGTGTAGCATTATTTAGATCTCTAAAATCTATGCAGACTCTTAATGTTCCATTTTTCTTAATGACAGGAACGATATTAGCTAACCAATCAACATACCTGGCAGTTCTGATGAAGTTGCTTTTGAGTAGTCTTTCGATTTCCTCTTTTATCTTTGACAGAATCTGCGGTGCAAATCTTCTTGGTGTTTGCTTCACTGGTTTTCTATCTGGTCGAATGGGCAGCTTCAATTCAACCACTTCTCGACGCAGTCCAGGCATTTCATTATAGTCCCAGGCGAAGCAATCCTTGTATTCTTTTAAAAGCTCAATGGTTCGATCTCTCAAACCTTTGTCAATTTTGGCACTGATAAATGTTGGCCTTTTTGTGGAGCCATCTCCTAAATCAACTTCCTCTAAAGGATCTTGAGCTTGAATCCTCTTGGTCGAACCCATTGGGTCTTTTTCAAAACCTAAAGGCTCGTCATCGTAGACGCAGTCAAGCCTTTGGCCTTCGACCATATTATCTTCAAGGTTAACTTCATTGTTAACTTCAGTGGTTTGATTAACCATCATTGGTTCTTCTGTGGTTTGTTTAACCATCATTTGTTCCATTTCGGCTTCCAACGCCGCATTTTGCTTATTTTCGGCCACATAGGCCGTAATTCGATCCCATATGTTGGGTGTAGATCAAGTGAAGCATATATATTGTCCTGAGGGACATATGCTGTGTCAGAGGGAGTACATGGCGCTATGTTCGCCAATTGTTTGTCAAAAGTATGTTTGGTGATATGGTCGACTTCAGCCAAGAAATAGCTTTGGTCACCTTCCACGTTTTCGACAAGGCCATCCTCTCTCCAGATGGAAATCCTCTGATGGAGTGTTGAAGGGACTGCCCCAACTCCGTGGATCTACTCTCGACCAAGCAACAAATTAAAATTGGCCTTGGTAGGAATAACCATAAACATGGTTGATCTCTTAACACTTCCCACCACCAACTCCACCTCTATGGCTCCCAAAGAATAGCCAGATTTGCCCTCATAATTTGTGAGAACAATGTTGTGTGGCCTTAGATCGGTATCTGATTTACCGATTTTTGCCAACATGTGTTGAGGCATTAAATTCACCGCAGCTCCTCCGTCGACGAGAATCTTATTAACACCTACATTATTAACTTTGGCCTGAATAAACAAAGGCTTTAAATGGTACTTCATGCCTCCATTTGGGTGTTCAAAAACTGCACTTTGTTCCTCCATGCAGCCATTGTTGAGTACATAATAGCAAATTGGCTTATGCTTAGCCATGTCTTGGTCGAAGTCTTGCTCGACTTCGTTGACTTCCGATATCACGTCGAACTCAATAGGAAGTATTGAGACGACACATATGATGTCGAAATCAGGCTCAGTCTGAAAAGTCAGATCCCATCTCTACGTCATCCAGGTTAAGGCCTTCTTTTGGGTTGAGGCCTTCTTTGACAACTGTAAGAGGAGGAAAAATCCTCTCTGTGGCAGGCTTTCTTTGCACTTCGACAGACGAGGCTATTTGCTTCCCCTTGTTGGTGGCTGGGTTTCCACTTCTTTTAGCAGCAATAAATTTCATTTGGCGTTGATGTCTCCGCCATTGTGTTTTGGTCATGGGATTTTTCCCCTTGTAATTTTTATTATAGACATATTTGCTGGAATCATATGTCTTATTCTGGGTCATGGCACTCGAGCTTCCCTGCACCATTTTTAAAGAGTACCCTGCATCTTTTCCTCCTGAATGCACCCATCTTTCGACAGGTGATTTTGTGGGTGGCACAAATGTTTTCGCCCCCTTATGAGTTGGAGGTGTCACTTTGAAGGGGATACTTCTTTGATTAAAACTGAATTTTGGCCTGTTATCAACCCATGCATTCTTTCTCTTCTGTTGACGAGTAGAATGTTCAAGGCTCTTTGTAGCCTCCTTATCAAATACTGAACTGCACCTGGGGCACAGCATTACTTCAGTATTGTTGATTTTGCATCTATTGAGGAAATCAATCAATTCCTCTTCAGCTTTTGGGTATACCACCTGCATTCGATCTTCATGTTGGTCTTTAGTGACCATTTTGACAATTGTTTCAGACCTTTCAGCACTTTTCGACATACTGGTGTTTCCAGCAGTGTCTTGACTAGCTTCGACAACGAGAATATCAATTTCAGTATAATTTGCCTCTGCAGTTGGCAAAGGATTGCTGTCGATTTGCATTGGAGGTTTTGACTTATCATCAAACTTGAGTCTCCCTTCACTTAGTGCTTTCTGAACCAAGTCCCTGAAAAGAACACATCGAGAAGTGTTATGGCCTAAAAAATTATGATATTTGCAATATCCTCTTTTGTTTTGTTGTTCTAATGGTGGTATTTTTAGGCCTTTAGGCACTAAAATCTGGCCATCAGAAACCAACAAATCAAATATTTGGTCACACTTTGTGACGTCGAAGGTATATGTTTTTGCAATATATTTGTCATTTTTTGGTTCGACAGGATTTTTCCCATCAGAAGGCCTCAATAACTTACAAGTATATGGAGGTCCGGGCTTTAATTCGGCCATATTAACCTCTTCTTCGACCTCTTCATATGATATGTCGAAGTCTTGGTCACTATCATTAGTATTAACATAAGCAACCTTTTCCTTTTTATTAAATTGATTAGTTCTCGCCTTCTCATCTTTAAGCCTTTCGACTTGTCGAACTCTGTCAGCCAATTGAGCCATATCTCTCAGGTGTAAAGTGTCTAACTTTTTCCTAATGGAATAATCTAGGCCTCCAGCAGCCATTTCGACTAACTCATGCTCGGGTATCTGAGTAAAACATCTAGCCTTGAGAAGTCTAAATCTATTGAGATAATCGTCAATAGATTCTGGCATTTTGCGTCGAACACTTGCCAATTCTTTAAGGCTAATCTTGCATTGGCCCATGTAGAATTGTTCATGAAACGCTTTTTCTAATTGATTCCAATTAAACATGGAATGTGGGGGTAATGTGGTGAACCATGTGAATGCATTTTTTGTTAAAGAATTTGGGAAATATTTCATTCTTAAATTCTCATTTTGCGCTATATCACCAGCCTCAGTCAAATATCTTGCAATATGTTCGACAGTGGATTCGCTGGTTTCTCCAGCAAATTTTGTGAATTTAGGGATTTTCCATCCCCTAGGCAAATCTGTTTGTGTCACATATTCCGACAGGGGAGATACAAAATTAGGTCTATGCAAGCCTAAGTTAAGACCATTTTGGGCTAAAATTGTTTCGACAAGATTTGCCAAATTATTTTGATTACCAAAGTTGTTTTGCTGAACATGTCTTATCACTTCGTCAGCATCTTGGTTTCTATTAACTAATACCATTTCAGGCACAGGTTCTTCGATAGCCATTATTTGTCTTTGATCGACAGGAATTGCATAATTGGGCCTTTCGACAGGTAATTCAACAGGCCTAACATTTTGGACTTGGGGAATTCGCTGGTTGTGCACAGGTGGAGTGCCAAAGAAATCAGCAATTCGACCCATTTGTGTAGCTAACATTTGGTAACTGTCATTTGTGTTCTGAATTAATGGGTTAAACACTGTACCAATTTGTTGTGTTAGCATATTAACCATATCGTGGTTACTATCATCCATCTGTTGCCTTAATGCCAACAAAGACGAAGTAGTTATTGAAGGCTGCGGATTTCGACTATAAATATTTTCCGGGGAATTATTTATAGGTGAAAAACTTGAGGCTAAGTTTTCTGCATACGTAGATGCATTTGTTTGAAGCCCTGCCATCATGGCTGTTGGCATGCCATATGGGTAATTTCTACCATTCATGAAATTGAATGGCATATTCCCCATCATAGAGTTTGCCATAAAGGGCATAGTTGGATTTAAATTAGATGATACAGGGACCACATTCGACAAAGGGTTAATAGTAGGAGCAGTTGTTGCAGTTACCCCCATAATTGTCGAAGAAGGAATCAGAGCGGTTATTCCTGGAGCGGTTACTCCTGTAATGGTTGGAGAAGACGCAGGAGCAGTTACTTCTAGGACAGATACAGTAGCGGTTACTCCTGACATATTTGCAGCGTTTGTATTGTTAACTGACGCTTGAGAATGAGCGTTTGATGTAGAAGCATCATTCATGTTTGAGCGTGACATTTCAGTAGTACGCCTACCACTTCTTAAATGCATGCAAAGTGTAAATTACTGGTTTTGTGTTTGATAACAAACCCAGAATTATTTAGTAAAACTTTTAATAATTAGCACAAAGGTCCCACCGGGCGTGCCAATTTGTTTACCGTGATTTTTGGTAAACACCGCTAGTTACACGTGTGTGTTGCTTGCGAGATCAACTAGAAACATCTCAGAACATTTGTGAATTAAAGTTTTATTAAAGTTATTGATGTTTATGATGATAACTGTTTTAATGGAGTAAAACGATGAAGAAATGCACGTATTTAAGAAGAAATGCAGAAATGCAATGAATTGTAATAAAGTGCAGAAAGTGTAAATAAAGGAAAGGAAATCGAAAAAACAGTAAATTGCAGGAATTAGTAAAGAAGAACCAGTAAACTGCAGGAATCTTTAAAGAAATAGTAAATAGATTGCTGAATGTAAGAGGTTTGGTACGCAGATCACATACATTGTTCTTCAGTAACTCGTTTTTCTCTTATGCGGAAGTATGAGTGTTTTCTGAACGTTTGTATAGAATGAAATTGCGACCTTTAACTCTACGAGAAAACTCCTGTTTATAATAAAAGAAAAACAATAACCGCTCAGCGGTTTTTCTAAATAAAATAACTGCTATTTCGACTAGATAAGACTAGATAACTGCTCCATCTTTCGACCACATCGCTGCTGTCCTTTTCTACCAGCACTCTTTGACTTAACCTGTTATCTCAATATTGTTCAACTTCCTGTCGAAACTACTAACTTCAGCTTTCCAATTTTCGCCAAGTTATGTGCTACGCTGATTCTCCCTGTACACAGCTTCTCGTTGTCGAAATATCAAGCCTTCTTCCTGAATGCAACGAGTCAAACCTTGTTGACATGCAAATGCCCGCGCTTTCGACAACAACACTGCCATGTCTTCGACTAAACTCTTTAACGTCTTTCTCGTCGAAAACTTTGTCTTTAAACTCTCAGTTTCATTAAGCCTTAGGCATAGTCGAAATTACTCTTCACAACACCTTTCTCAATGTCAAATATCAACATCTCTTCTTTAAAACAACAAGTCAACATTATTGACTGCATTTAATTGAGCCTGTCGAAAATGCAGGCTAACAATATCATAGTTGTTATCCCGTGTTTTTTTATATATCAGTGCAGCTATCCCATTTTTTACATATATATATATATATATATATATATATATATATATATATATATCATTACAGTTATCCCCGTATTTTTTTTATATATCAGTGCAGTTATCCCGTGTTTTTTTATGTATCAGTGCAGTTATCTCATAGTTTCAATTGATTATTTGAGTTGATTAGTAGATTATAATAGATAGTAAAAGATAGATAGTAGATTATAAATAAGAAATATTTATCCTGTGTTTTTTTATATATCAATGACAATTAGTTGTCCTTTTTTAGGTATTAGTGACAAATATTTGTCACGTGCGTTTTAAATATTAATCAGTTTCAATAGTCATTATGCCTTCTTATTTTTTTAGATAGTAGGTTTATGGGTTAATTACAATTTTGGTCCCCCTATTATGACCAACACACGATTTTGGTCCCTAAAGTTTTAATTTGACGATTTTGGTCCCCCTATTTTCCCAATTTGAAAAATCATAGTCCCCCTGTTCAATTTTGACTGACTTATCCTACATGGCAGCCCACGTGGACTGCCACGTAGGCACACCCCCCACCCCCCACCCCACCCCCACCCACCCCCCACCCCCATCGCCTCCACTGTTCCTCTTCCCCACCGTGAGCCCCCCTCTCCTTTCTCTCTCACCGTCAGTATCTCTCTCTCCTTTCTCTCTCACCGTCACCACCCACAGCCACCACCCACCTCGTTTTCCTTTCCGTCCTCTACGACTGCGACTGCGATCTGCGATCTGCGAGAGCGAGAGAACGGCGAGAGCGACGAGCGAGAGAGGGAGATGCGAAGGAACAGATGGAAAACGAGGTGGAAGAGAGGGACGGTAGGGACGGTGGTGAGAGGGAATCGGTGATTGAGAGAGGAGAGGGGGGATCGGTGGGGAAGAGGAACAGTGGAGGGGTGTGGGATGCGAAGGAGAGAGATCCGAATGAGAGAGAGGTGCGAAGGAGAGAGAGAGGGTGTGGTTGTGGGGGGGGGGGGGGGGGGTTCACGGGGGTGGGGGTGGGAGGGGGAGGGGAAGGGGAACAGTGGAGGGGGGGATCGGTGGGGAAGAGGAACAGTGGAGGGGGGGTGGGGTGGGTGGGGGGGTGGGGGGTGCGCCTACGTGGCAGTTCACGTGGGCTGCCACATAGGATAAGTCAGTCAAAATTGAACAGGGGGACTATGATTTTTCAAATTGGGAAAATAAGGGGACCAAAATCGTCAAATTAAAACTTTAGGGACCAAAATCGTGAGTTGGTCATAATAGGGGGACCAAAACTGTAATTAAGCCTAGGTTTATAGTAGTCTTCAAAAATTATAATTATCAATGGTAAATATTAATCCCATGTTTTTTTATATATCACTGCATTTATTCCGTGTTTTTTATATAAAAATACAGTTATCTCGTAGTTTCAATTGATTATTTTAGTTGATTAGTAGATTATAGTAGATAGTAAAAGAGAGATAGTAGATTATCAATAAGAAATATTTGGTTTAAATATTAATTAGTAAGTCTTCTTGTTTTTTAGATAGTAGGGTTTGTAGTAGTAGTCTTCAAAAAACTTAATTATCAATGACAAATAACTTCAAGCTTGGGTGTAAGTGGTTAATGCACTTCATTTTAAGGGGCGGACTCGGCTAGTACCCTGGTTCGATCCCCGCCGATGGAACAAATTGGAGCCAGACTTTACTTACCTCCCAGCCGAATTCCGGATTATTCAGGGCCCCTTTCCCTTGGATACCGGAGCTAGACAAAATTATCAATGACAAATATTAATCTCGTGTTTTCTATATATCAGTGCAGTTATCCCGTGTTTTTTTATATATCAGTGTAGTTATCCCGTAGTTTCAATTGATTATTTTAGTTAATTAGTAGATTAGTAAAAGAGAGATAGTAGATTAATTATCAATAAGAAATATTTGTTTTAAATATTAATCAGTAGTTTAAATAGTCATTAAATCTTCTTGTTTTTTAGATAGTAAGTTTATAGTAGTCTTCAAAAAATTTAATTATCAATGACAAATATTAATCTCGTGTTTTTTATATATCAGTGTAGTTATCCCGTGTTTTTTTATATATCATTGCAGTTATCTCGTAGTTTCAATTGATTATTTTAGTTGATAAGTATATTATAGTAGACAGTAAAAGATAGATGGTAGATTATCAATAAGAGGTGATAGTAGATTATCAATAAGAGTGTAAACAGATTTTGGTGAGAAAAATTAAAATTTTAAGGTGATAACTTTTTCCAAAAAGGTAATAGTTTTTTTAGTGTCACTCATTTATATTTTTATAGGTAATTCTAGTAGAGTAGTGTTTGTACAAATTTAGAAATCTATTTATACAAACAAACCCCCTATGAAATTACCAATTTGGATCTCTTATTAACAAGACACATATCTAATTTAAGGGTAAAAATGTCATTACCCTCTCTTTCTTTCTTTTTCTTCTTACCCTCTCTTTCTTCTGTTTTTTTCTCTTTCTTCTTACACTCTTTTTCCTCCTTTTCACTTTTCTATTACACTCTCTTTCTTCCTTTTTTTTCTTTAAAGTGTTTGTACAAATTTAGAAAGAGAGTGTAATAGAAAAGTGAAAAGGAGGAAAAAGAGTGTAAGAAGAAAGAGAAAAAAACAGAAGAAAGAGAGGGTAAGAAGAAAAAGAAAGAAAGAGAGGGTAATGACATTTTTACCCTTAAATTAGATATGTGTCTTGTTAATAAGAGATCCAAATTGGTAATTTCATAGGGGGTTTGTTTGTATAAATAGATAAATAGATAAATAGATACTCCCTCCGTCCCATATTATATGACTTTCTAGCCAAAACAATTTGTCTCATAATACATGACTTTTTAGAATCCCAATGAAACATTAATATTTCTTTTCCCATCACACCCTTCATTATTTAATAATATCTCTTTCATAACTCTACTAATTTATCTTCCCAATGTCATTAATGAATGTAAATTTGGTAAACTAACTCACAATTTCTCTTTTCCATACAAAATTAACTATTTTTCTTAATATGTGTGAAATGACCCAAAACGACATATAATATGGGACGGAGGGAGTATTAGATTAGATATCGGCACTGTTTCTAAAAGTAATATTCTTTGTTGTTGTGAGGGAACTTAATAGCTAGGCAAAAATTACAATATAAATGTTTCAAAAAAAAATTACAATATTAAATATTTTTTTTATATGAAAATGGTATATATATAAAAAAACAGGAGGAGTATTACAGGTACTCCATCCTAATTACAAAAGTTCAGTTACTGCTGTTTACAGTCTTAATACAAGAGAGTGGAGACGTCTACCAATCCGAAATTAAGGCACCACCTACAATACCTTCTTTACCCAGACACCAACCCCAAGATATATATTTGACCTTCAACAACATTGGGGATTTTGACTGTCACCCCTTGAAAAATGACATTGTTTCTTTCCTTCCAAATCAACCACATTGTTGTCATCCAAAAAACTAACCGCAGCTTTATCTTTATGTTGAAATGTAAAATGTGACTCTGATATGCCTGAATATGATGTGACCCATGATAGTCTAAATCCTCAACAATTCCCAACCAATTCAAAACTTCTTTCCAAATGTCTTTAGAGAAGGCGCAATTAAAGAAAGAGTGATTTACAGATTCATCATCATGAATATCGCATAAAGGACAACGACTATTAGTAATAACCACATGCCTTCTAATGAGATTGTCCTTGGTTGGCAACCTGTTTAAAAGTAACCGCCAGCAAAACAAGGCTACTTTGGAGAGAACAACAGCTTTCCAAATAATTGATAATGCATCTACTATATCTCCACTCAACGGAGTATGATCCAACAAACTCATGATAAGAGAATAACAAGAACTTACTGTGAATAAGTTTTGCTTGTGCGCTATCCACTTCCACCTGTCATGTCTATCTTCTATCAACTGTACCTCAAAGAGAATTGTATTCAAAGAATGTACCGCTTCTTGTTCATGAAGAGAAAGTTGTCTAGACCATTTCAAATCCCATCTCCATCTCCCCAACTCCCAAGCGCCCACGTTTCCCACAACCTCATTTTTTTGAGATGAAAGTGCATACAAATCCAGGAAAACCACCTTAAATGGCTCGGTTCCTAACCATTTATTGTGCCAAAAAAGAATGGAACACCCATCATCTAAAGCGCAAGACACTGTCTGATGGAAAAAATTCCGGTTTGGTGCCAAATCCCTTCCTAACAACATCAAGTCCCTCCACCAAATGGAATCCTTCGAACCCCAAACTGTACCAAAACCACAAGAAAGCTTTGATATTAAATTGCCATATCTAAAAGATAAGACCTCCTTCCACAAAGCATTTGATTCTTGAAGACACCGCCATTTCCATTTTGCAAGCAAGGAAGTATTAAAGACTTCTAAATTTTTAACTCCTAACCCACCCTCCTTCTTGGGTTTACTAACATCTTCCCACGCAATCCGACAAATCTTTCTTTCCTCATTACGCGAACCCCACAAAAAATCTCTCTGAATTTTTGTTAATTCCTTAATAACAACTTTAGGAGCTTTGTAGAAAGAGAAAAAAATACAAAGGAAGACTTAAAAGGACTGAATTATTAAGTGCTACCCTTCCACCGATGGATAGATGTCGGCCCCTCCAAGATGACAATCTAGCCCGCATGGAGTCCACAACAGGTTTCCAAGTAGATTTTTGGCGTGGATTAGCTCCAACCAGAACCCCGAGAAACTTAAAAGGGATGGTTGTTGTGCAACATGACAAGAAAACGGAGGCAGACTCCATAAAACCATCACTGAGATTCAACCCAATCAACTTACTTTTATGAAAGTTAACCCGCAACCCCGATACTAACTCAAAGCTCCTGAAGATAGTTTTGATGCACCACAAGTTCTTCCACGACCCCTGGCCAAGCAAAGTTGTGTCATCTGCGAATTGTAAAAGAGACAAAGTCAAATAATCTGACACCTGATAACCATCAAAGCTTCCTGTCTGAACTGCCTTCTGAACTAAACCGGATAGTCCCTGCGCCACAATAAGGAACAAGAAAGGGGATAATGGATCGCCCTGTCTTAGCCCTCTGTGCACTGCGAATTCCTCAGTTGGGCTCCCATTAACCAAGACCGACATCGTACTAGTTAACACGCAAGCTTGCATCCAATCAATCCACCTCTTCTCGAAACCCAACCTTCTCATCATGTACATCAAAAAACTCCAAGAAACCAAGTCATAGGCCTTCTCGAAATCTACTTTAAAAAGCAAACACTCATCCTTTCTTATCTTAGCAAGATCAACCACCTCATTAGCAAGCAACACTCCATCTAGAATCTGTCTCCCTGAAATAAAAGCTGACTGACAAGGAGAAATAATTTTGTCAATCACCTTCTTCAACCTCGCTGCCAACACCTTTGAAAGAATCTTGTATAAGCAACCAACTAGACCAATCGGCCTATACTCCTTTAGGCTTTGAGGATTATTGGTTTTTGGAATCAAAGTCAAGAAAGAAGCCGTTATGGCCTTTGGAAGCACACATGTAATCTGAAATTCAAGTAAGAAATCCACAATATCAGTCTTAACCAACTCCCAACATTCTTTTATGAATCTGATGTTAAACCCATCAGGACCTGGACACTTGTTCCCATCACAGTTCCACACTTCTTCCTTAATCTCCTCCTCGGTGAAAGGAGCCACTAATAATGAATTATCCTCCAAAGTCAAAGTTTGGAACTCAATACCATCAGGAACCGGTCTAGAAAAAGAAGCATCCTTGAAACCTTCCTCCAAAAATCTGCGCACCTCTCCCTCTTTACATCCCCTACCTGCTCTACACATTGACCATCCACCTGTAAGAATAAAATCTGATTTCGCCTTCTCCTCGATTGGAGAGAAGAGTGGAAAAATTTAGTATTTGAATCCCCTTCTTTAATCCATCGCAACCTAGACTTCTGTTTCAACAAACTCTCTTTCATTTTGAGTTGTTGCCAAAACAAAGCAGAGGCCTCTTTCTTCTTCACCACAACACTTAAGTCACAACCCTCCTCTATACCACCATCTAAATCATTCATCTCCGCCACTTTACTATCAATATTAATATCCAGCCAACCAAAAACCTCC
The DNA here is from genome assembly GCA_039519185.1 of Astragalus membranaceus. Lineage (NCBI taxonomy): Eukaryota > Viridiplantae > Streptophyta > Magnoliopsida > Fabales > Fabaceae > Astragalus > Astragalus membranaceus. Next base: position 82,857,137 of record CM076847.1, on the reverse strand, counting down.
CTATTCCACCATTTCAATCTTTCTCTAATAATTTTCAACTTCTCCTTGATAAGAAATGCCTTCTTACCAGTAATATGAATCTTCTTCCACTCCTCTGATACAAAAGATTTGAAAGACTCATGATCAATCCAGCAATTATTGAAACGGAACGGCTTAGGACCCCAATTAAGATTTGAACAAACCAACCATATGGGACAATGGTCAGAGATGTCTCTATTACCTGCCTTCTGACCCTTCACTTGCCATAAATTAACGATACCATCTGAAATTAAAAACTTGTCCAACCTAGTAGCAGCAATACCATCAGAGCAAAAGTAAGTGTATTTTTTACCATACAAAGGAGGATCAACCAGATTCTTATCATTCACAAAAGAGTTAAACTCCACCTTATCCTTATGCCCCCAATAATCACTCCTACCCGTCCTTTCTTCCTCATTAGACACCACATTAAAGTCCCCCATCAAACACCATTCTCCCGGTGGACTATTATTTTTCAAATTAATAAGATTTTCCCACAACAATCTTCTACCAGCCGTATTGCAAGGAGCATAAACATTCACAAAGAAAAACAACTTTGACTTAAACTCTACACAAACACCAACATATCCATGCCCACATTCATATATATATATATATATATATATATATATATATATATATATATATATATAAAGAATTTTTAACCACCCAAAGATCCTTCTTCCACATCAACAAACCACCAGATAAACCATTTGAAGGCAAAGCAATCCAGTCTATAAGTTCTTTACCCCACATATTATCAACAACATAATCAACAAGAACTTCTCTTTTTGTTTCCTGAAGACAAACTAAATCAAAATTACCTGATTTGATGATAGTAGCCAACCTTCTTCTTTTCGCATTGTCTCCCAACCCTCTAATATTCATAGACATAATATTCATGAGACACCGGTTTTATTCGCCCTCCTCTGCTTTGCCTCTTCATCTCGCCTTTCACCCAACTCAATCTGCTGCACATAAAATTCGTCATCCTCCAAACCTCCCACACCTAAACAACGAGCATCTTCCCAGACCCTCTGCGCCACAGACTTGCTACGCAAAACCCAAAACTTATTGTTGCACATGCGCATATCGGAACTGGAAATAGAGCCACCACACAACACTAGGGATGTCAAAACGGGCAGCCCGGCCCAGCCCGCATTGGCTTCAGCCCGCTAAAAATAGGGCTGGCTGGGCTGGCCTGCTAACGGAACGCAGGCTCAAAATTCTAGCCCTGCCCGCGAAGTGATGTGTAGACGGGCTGGCGGGCTGGCCCGTCAATTTAAACTGAATTTAAAGAAAAAAAATGGCTGGCGGGCGGCCTGCCCCGCTACAGTGTTTAGCCCGCGGGCTGTTCCTTTAAGCGGGCCGGGAAAAATGGGTCAGTGGGCACCAATACCTTAGCCCTACCCGCCTTTTTTTGGTGGGCCAAGCCCATTTTGACATCCCTACACAACACCGAACCACTAGAGAAATGAGTAGCGGATTGCTTGGACTCATTCTTCGAAGGCATAGAAATGCTATTCACCAGTGATTTCTCTGAAATCGAAACGAGATTATGGGTAACTCTATTTGTATTGGACGCTGAACCGGTTTGGATAAGAAACCACGCTTCGATAGTTTCTTTTCCTTCACTGTGCGATTTGATGGGCCTAGAGGCAGTGTGTTGTTTACAACTTGGATCGAAGGAAGCTCAGTTGAAACCGGGCCCATAGAATTAGTGGGATCTTCATTAGAAAAAGCTGCTTCCATGATAGGTGGTTGAGACACCATTGGGCCTGATGCTCCACCATTGTAATTTGGCCCAACATCATTAAACTGCTCCTTACACCCTCCTGATCCATGCATGACACTCACATGAGAGGCAGCCGAAGATTCTCCTTCACAATAATTGTCTAATTGATTCATGAATTCACCAGCCGAATTCCACCCCACCAAATCCTCCTTTAAATGCTCCATTGAATTCTCCACAAAATCCTCCACCATAACTTCCTTACTACTTTCAATAACCACCTCTTTGGAGCCTTCATTTGAATTTGAATTTGAATTTGAGGAGCCAATTAATGATTCACTTAATTGAACATTATTTCCGTAATCCCCCACCATTTTAATGGAAAAAGAAACTCCATTTATAAGCACCTTTCGAACCATATGAATAACTTCCTTCTTGGATGTTCGCACCATTAGTCGAGCAACGTCCATGGGTCTCCATACTTGCTTAACCTTCGCCACCTCCGCGACCTTCACCACCTTCGTGCCCTTCACCCCCTCCGGAATCTTCTCTTGCGGAACTTGAGCTTTTCCCTCCCTCTGTTGATTATGATCACGTTGGAATCTTGGAAGGTTTGCGAACAATTTCTCTCCTCCCACAAAAACATTATCAAGCTTAAGAACAAATCGTTCCGGATCATGAACCCGGCAAAACCGAGCAAAACCAAACCTCTTTCCAAAGCGACTTCGCCTTGCCTGAATGACCACTTCTTGTAACTCCCCATAGCACCCAAGGATACCAAATAAGTATTTTGCATCTACCTCCTTCCCAAAATTGGATATATAAAACGTTGTCACTTGATGTTGCTCTCCTCCGACATATGCCCTAGATTGAGCAATATCCAGTTTTGCGTAACCAGATCTTCTTCCTGTATCATTTCTTTTGCGCCGTTGCACTACCTCCCATCCCTCTTCGTCTTGCACCTTAATCCATCTAGGATTTGATATAAAACCACCATACCCCCTCGATCTCCTTCCTCTTCCAATCACCCTCCACCCTGAACGTGACCTCTCGTGTCTCCCACGCCACCGTGAACTCCCTCCCCCGCCGTCTCTCCTTGTCTCTCTCCCTCTCATCTCATTTTACAGGTCGTCCAAGGTTTCAATGAATGAATTGTGTTGGTTAGTTTCTAAAGCATTTTTTTCTTTTTACAATATTAAATATCTTGTTTTTGACAATCTAAAGACAAAACATCTGAACAAAATAATGTAAATGCATGAAATATCACATGATTAATTACTCTACGCTCCAACCTGATTAGACTCAACAGGGTCACATTAATTGATCACTTTTGTATTTATTAAAAAAGGCTCACGAAAAGATCCCATGAAAAAGGGATTATAAAAACAAGAAAAGTAGATTGATGTGCTGAGTTTTTGGGTGGGAGGGGTTAAGGTTCCATCAACACAAATTGTGTGTACTTTTGAGCTGGAGCGATGGGTTGTTTACGTACGTATGACGTCTATAACCGAATTAAGAATTAGTGTTATTTATTTATGATAGTTTTTATATAAGACACTATTTTTGGTCCTACATAAGAAGCAAAATATATTTAGTCAAAAAAAACAAAATATGTTGCTTTTTAAGAAATAAAATCTTATTTTTATTACATCTACTATAGATTTATACAAATAGATTTATACAAATTCACCACATATGATTTTACCAATACCCCCATTCTATCTAAAAGACACCTCAAATTTTTGAGGGTAAAAATGTCATTACACTCTATTTCTTCTTTTTTTTTCTCTTTATTCTTACACTCTCTTTCTTACTTTTCACTTTTCTCTTACACTCTCTTTCTTCCTTTTTTCTCTTTCTTCTTACACTCTTTTTCCTCATTTTCACTTTTCATTTACACTCTCTTTCTTTTTTCTTTCTTTTTACTTTACTTTTCCCATAATTATTTTCTTTCTCTTATCACTTCACTTTAATTCTTTTAACTAAATTTCTAAATTTATAAAAACACGGCTTTAATTAAAAAAATTGAAGACTACTACTATAAACCTACTATCTAAAAAACAAGAAGACTTAATGACTATTTAAATTAGTAACTAATATTTAAAACAAATATCTCTTATTGATAATCTAATATCTAACTTTTATTATCTACTATAATCTACTAATCAAATAAAATAATCAATTGAAACTACGAGATAACTGCACTGATAAATAAAAACACGAGATAACTGCAGTGATATATAAAAAAACACGGGATTAATATTTACCATTGATATTTATAATTTTTTTTGACAATTTATAATTAATATTTACCATTGATAATTATAATTTTGGAAAACTACTATAAAACTACTATCTAAGAAAACACGTGATAACTGCAATAATCTACTATAATCTACTAATCAACTCAAATAATCTAATATAAAAATACGGGATAACTGCAATAATCTACTAATCAACTCAAATAATCAATTGAAACTATGAGATAACTGCAATGATATAGAAAAACACACGGGATAACTACACAAATATATTAAAAGACAAAGGATTAATATTTGTCATTGATAATTAAATTTTTGGAAGACTATATAAACCTACTATCTAAAAAACAATAATATTTAATGACTATTTAAACTACTGATTAATATTTAAAATAAATATTTCTTATTGATAATCTACTATCTCTCTTTTACTATTTACTATAATCTATTAATCAACTAAAATAATTAATTGAAACTACGAGATAACTGCACTGATATATAAATTTTTTGAAACCTACTACTACAAACCTACTATCTAAAAAATAAGCAGGCTTAATGACTATTTAAATTACTAATTAATATTTAAAACAATTATTTCTTATTGATAATCTACTATCAACTAAAATAATCAATTGAAACTACCAGATAACTGCACGGATATATAAAAAACACGGGGATAACTGCAGTGATATATAAAAAAACACGGGATTAATATTTGCCATTGATAATTATAGTTTTTGAAAACTGCTATCTAAAAAAACAAGAAGGCTTAATGACTATTTAAACTGATTAATATTTAAAACACATGCGACAAATATTTGTTACTAATACCTAAAAAAGGACAAATAATTGTTAGTGATATATAAAAAAACACGGGATAAATATTTGTTATTGATAATTCTACTATCTATCTTTCACTATCTACAATAATCTACTAATCAACTCAAATAATCAATTGAAACTATGAGATAACTCCACTGATACATAAAAAAACACTGGACAACTGCACTGATATATAAAAAAATACGAAGATAATTGCAATGATATATATAAAAACACGGGATAGTTGCACTGATATATAAAAAAACATGGGATAACAACATTGATATATAAAAAAACACTGCACTGATATATAAAAACACACGGGATAAATGCACATATTGTTTTTAAATGATACTTTTACATTTTTAGTTTTAATATTTATCAATTTTTTATATGAAACTCCTTTTTTATCTACTTTAAATTTTTCTTTATTTTCACGGGGTAATGTTCAGACTATTTAAATACTGCTAAATTGAGTCCTAAAAAGAACACGACAGCACCTGTCCATATGCAAGTCATCCTCTATATTTTACAATTGATTTTAGATTAATGAGATTTCAAACTAACGTTTCTATTTGAGGTAATCGTATGACGTAATGCGATCGGCCCGTGCGGATGCACGGGTATAGTACTAGTTATTATCAAAAGTAATATTAATCCTTATTTATTGTGAAATATTTATTTGAGCCACTTAATATAATGAGTTGTTATTATTATTTTTTTGAGTCACTTTTTTGTATGTAGACCGACGGAGTGGCAAATGCCACTTGAAACTCAGACAACAAGGTCCTGAGTTCGAACCCGGGACACAGTCCAACAATTTCAGCATTTGTCAGCTAAGATAAGCTTAATGAATTGAGTCACTTAATACAAAGAGTATCTTTAGGACAAATTAAATTATAAAATCACTAATTGAAGTTAACTCATTTTAATACATTTTTTTAGTCTTACTCTCTCGTTCCTTTTTACAAGTCTTTAAGGTTGTTTTATGATAACTAAAAAAATCATTAAATTTTATTGTTTCTGATAGAATTATTTTTCTTGTGATACTCTTTACTTTTCTTTATTCTATTACATATATTTCACTTTTTATAATAAATAATTAAGAGCATAATTGACAAAAATGTGGTTTAATGGGACCTTAAAATTTCAAAATGACAATAATATTAATAATAATTTTACTAAAAAAGGATAACAAGAAAAGAACTGAAGTAATAGACTCTTTTAAGTGTTCTAACAAAAAAAAAGACTCTAAATAACTATCTCACACTCCTCAAAAAAGTCAATTGATCTCATTTAATTTTATTTGACTAATCAGCATCCCTCAAATTGTCTTTCCAAAGGAACTTGTTCTATGAAAATAAAACAGTAGTATTAAAAATAAAATCTAAAATATTAATTGACGTATATTTTGGATAAAATATTATTAATTAGTTAGGATGAAATCAGATAAAATTTGATGTGTCTGCGTTGACGTAGACTAAAGAGGGCCTTTTAATGCACTTTTTAATTATTTGAACAGATTTTTGTTTTGTTTGTTTTTTTGGACAGATATATAATTTGCTATTAGAGTGTAGTATATGACTATATGTTATTGCAATTTGACAAGGAGGCATCCATGTCCCATGAGGCCATGATGTTATTGTTTGCTTTACAACGTGTCTCTAGAGAGAAGGCAACTGGTCAGCTGATTTGTTGGTTGTTTACTCCATTTAATTCACTGGTTTGTTTTGTGCTTCTTTAATTTCCATGTGATAATCAAAATAAAAGATAAGATGTTGTCATAACTTTATTTGGCTGATTCATCTTGCTTTTCTAGGTCTCCTGAAACACACACCATGATAGAGTAAATAATATTAGGTCACATTGTATATTAGAAGTATACACATTGTTAGCTAGATTTGTAACCACACCGGTTAGTATTTTACCACTCATGGTTAAGTCAAGTAACCAAAGTAGTTAGTAGATTAACTGCATATATATTCTGTAATCACTGTTGTAACCAACTCAGTTTCTCATAATCAACATTCATCTCTCTCTCTCTCTCTCTCTCTCTCTCTCTCTCTCTCTCTCTCTCTCTCTCTCTCTCTCTCTCTCTCTCAGACGGTGATTCGTACATGGTATCAATCGCCAGTAAACATGCTTCTCCGCTGCATTTCGTCTCCATCCACCATCAACTTCTTCTTCTCACTGTGAATTGCATAGAAACTGTGCTATTTCACATTTTCCCCAAATTTTACACTTCAAATCCCTAATTTCATTCCGTGTTCTTCGCGTCATCTCTCCTTCAATGGCGCACGTTCCAGAAACAGGTCTCAACATTCAGTCACCGCAGAGCGGTACTGAGACGACGACAGAGACACCGGCGCCGGAGGCGTTCCGGTTCAAGAAGGCACCTAAACTGTCGCTGAAACTTGATGAGAAGAACTTTCTTCTCTGGAATCAACAGATCGAAGGCGTGGTGAAGTCACACAAGATCTAGAGGTTTCTTGTGAATCCCGACATTCCACCGCAGTTCACCTCCGACGAAGATCGCCGGAACGGAGTCCTCTCCGATGCCTATGACCAATGGCTGGTACAGGACCAAACAATCTTCACCTGGCTCCTATCTACGTTATCTGATACGGTACTTCCGAAGGTGTTGAACTGCCAACACTCATGGCAGATTTGGGACAAGATCCATAGCCACTTCCAAGCACATTTGAAGGCAAAGGCGCGACAGTTGAAATCTGAGTTGAAATCAACCAAGAAAGGCACAAGATCCATTGCTGAATATGTTGCACGAATTCAAACGCTTGCTAGTTCGCTTGCTGCCACTGGTTCTGTCATTCCGGAATCAGACCTTTGTGACATCGTTTTGGATGGATTACCGGAAGAATTTAACAGCTTCGTGATGATGATGTATGGACGTCCTGAATCCGGTGACCTCACTGAGTTGGAGTCTCTCTTGCTGGTTCAAGAAGCTCAGCTTGAAAAATTCAAGCAAGAACTGTCCATTGCGAATGTCTCTGCGAATGTCGCTTTCAAGAACTCTGGTGTCTCCAACACTGGGAATTGGCATGGCAATAACAGCCACTGGCGTGGCCGTGGTCGCTCTAACCGTGGCACCTCGCGTGGTGGAGCTCCTGGCCGTACCTCCGGCGACTACCCTACCGGCACCCCTTGTGTCAACCTTGGCCCTTCTCCCCAACACAAAGGCTTCAATTGCCTTAGCCCCACCGGCCGCATCTACATTTCAAAAGATATCATCTTTCATGAATCCAAGTTTCCCCATCCCTCTGTCTTTCCTTCATCTCCAAACACACCTCCTCCACCCATTCAACCTGGTGTATACCACCTTCCTACTTTTGCCACTCCAATTTTGCCTAACACAACTCCACCTACTCCACCTACAACACACACTCCCCCTCCCAATCCCGTGGAACCCATTCCTCCCACACAGAACCCTCATCCACTTTGGCATCCAATCCTACCCCTCCTCCTATACCACCTCAAGTCACTAACACCCATCCAATGGTCACCCGTTCTAGAACCGGTAATCTCAAACCCAAAGTCTACCTAGCCCAAGTGGAACCGACTTCGGTCAAACAAGCTCTAGGGGTCCCCAATTGGCTTAAGGCCATGCAATCCGAGTTTGATGCCCTCACCAAAAACAACACTTGGACTCTTACAACCCTTCCCCCACACCGAAAAGCCATTGGTTGCAAGTGGGTTTTCAAGATTAAGGAAAACCCCGATGGTTCCATTAATAAATATAAAGCCCGTTTGGTGGCCAAAGGCTTCCATCAACAACCGGGTAAAGACTTTGGTGAGACTTTCTCCCCCGTAGTGAAACCAACCACCATTAGAGTCCTCCTCACATTGGCCCTCTCCCAAAAGTGGGAAATACAACAAATTGACATAAATAATGCCTTTTTGAATGGTTTTATACAGGAAGATATCTACATGACACAACCCCCCGGGTTTGTTGCTCAAGACAAGTCACTTGTGTGCAAGCTTCATCGGTCGCTTTATGGACTCAAGCAAGCACCACGTGCATGGTATGAGAGGTTGTATAAATTCCTCATCAAGGTTGGTTTCAAGTCAAGTAGGTGCGATCACTCTTTCTTCATCTATCATGGGCATGGGATACACTTGTATGCACTGGTTTATGTGGACGATATCCTCATTATGGGCTCCTCTTCTCGGTTGGTCCAAGCCGTCATTGGCAAGCTTGAATCCACCTTTGCTTTGAAGCATCTTGGTCAACCTAAGTATTTCCTTGGTCTTGAGGTGGCTACTCAACCTAATGGTTCCATCATCTTAACTCAACAAAAGTACATCCGGGATCTCTTGGCTCGTGTAAACATGGTGGAGTGCAACGGAGTTGTCACACCCATGCTTGCCACAACAAAATTGACAAAACATGGTCCGGATATTCTTGAAGACCCTCACTTGTATCGGTCTATTGTGGGAGCTCTCCAGTACATCACATTGACAAGACCGGAACTCTCCTATTGTGTTAACAAGGTATGCCAATTTCTCTCTAATCCGCTTTCCTCCCATTGGTTGGTTGTCAAGCGAATATTGAGATATCTAAGTGGCACCATCTCACACGGGCTCATTCTTCAACCGGCCTCAATGTCTTCCCCACTTTCTCTAAGAGTTTATTCTGATTCTGATTGGGCTAGTAACCCGGATGATCGTCGTTCTACCTCCGGCTCTTGCCTTTTCCTTGGTCCTAACTTGGTCTCATGGAGTTCCAAGAAACAAACGCTTGTTGCTCGGTCAAGTGCGGAGGCCGAATATCGTGGCTTAGCCAATGCCACCGCGGAGCTTTTGTGGTTACAATCTCTTCTTATGGAATTAAAGGTGCCAACCCACACTCCCACTCTCCTTTGTGACAACCTTAGTGCGGTACACATGGCTCACAATCCGGTTCTCCATGCCCGTTGAACTTGACATACATTTTGTGAGGGAAAAAGTTGTCGCCAAGAACCTTCAAATTCATCATGTGTCGGCCTATGCTCAACTTGCGGATGCTTTCACAAAGCCGCTTCCCTCCACTTCCTTCCTTGATCTTAGAAGCAAACTCAAGGTTGTTCCACTGCCCCAACCTTGCGTTTGAGGGGGAATTATAGAGTAAATAATAGGTCACATTGTATATTAGAAGTATACACATTGTTAGCTAGATTTGTAACCACACCAGTTAGTATTTTACCACTCATGGTTAAGTCAAGTAACCAAAGCAGTTAGTAGATTAACTGCATATATATTCTGTAATCACTGTTGTAACCAACTCAGTTTCTCATAATCACATTCATCTCTCATCTCTCATCTCTCATCTCTCTCTCTCCCTCTCTCTCTCTCTCTCTCTCCCTCCCTCCCTCCCTCCCTCCCTCCCTCTCTCTCAGACGGTGATTCGCACACACCACGGCCATTTCTCATCTATGGCAACAATAAGAAACGGTTAATTCTTAACAGCTATGATAAAAGCTTTTATGGCTACAGTCAACAAAATTATATGATTAGTACTTTCTACAGCTAGACTTCACACATGTACAAGGGTTCCATTTAAGGATTACTTCTTGGTGAGAGACTAAAATGGCTAAAAACAACATTACACTTGTCTCTTAATGTGTCACGTAACCACATAACATGTTACACCATTGGTATTAATTGACCTTTTGAAACTTGAATGAATATATAGACTAATGTGTCCCTTTTAGTAAGGGTAAGTTACACTCTTCTTCCCTTAGTTCTAGTTAAATAACAAATACATTTCTCTATTTTATAGAAGACGCTCACCTCTCCTAGGTTATACACATCTCCCCTCTATTATGTAAGAATATAGAGAATACACGGGTTTTTGTGTCTTTTAAACAAAATTAGGGGATACGAGAAACTTTCTCAATAAATAAGGGATGTTTGAGTGTTTATCTTAAAAATATAGGAGGCGTCTATGTCATTTAGTCATAACTTAAGAGAGATGAATGTAATTTCGCCTTTTGAAAATGTCAGTGACTAATTTATCTGTAAAAAATTGTATGAGAATAATTTGTCGCGCGAAGAAATTGTCAGAGACTAAAATAGGTCTCTTATATTCACTGCGACGTGGGGGCCAATTCTTATCAAATATATACGTACTGCAAACACCGCCCTCCAGTTTTCTTTTAACTGTTCAAAGACGCGAAGTTCGTTCATCAATGACCAGTTTGATGAAAGAAAAGTAATTTCGTTACAAAATACGTAAAGTGTGACGCTAAACATTATGTTTTGGGGTACGTTAGAGTCTAGAAAAACAATTGATGTTGAGATATGATAACTCTATTTTATATAGAGTTATTTACGCTTCTAAATCTAAATAATTGTAAAATCCTCAGTAATAATGTTTAGTAAATATGGAAATACAAAAAGAATTACAACATTAAAGGTTAAGGAAGGTTTTGCAAACAACTTGGTAGTTTTGTATGTCTTGTGGTATTTTTACTTGTATGTTCAAATGCTACAACATTAGATGCCCGAGCATCTTATGCCCCTGCATTCCTGCCAAACCAATGCCACAACATTCTATTGATGACGTCATGTTGCATTAAAAGTAAGGTAAGTGGCCCATGTGGAAGATTTCGGCGCCTACCATAGACTTCATAGCTCACAAAGTTGGACTTTCTTAGGGACACTTGTCAATTCACTATAGGACCTCTCCTCTTTAATAAAGCAAAGGTCAAATCTACTTTTTGAGGCACATGAATTTAAAAGAGATCAACTTCTTCTCCAAGGAAACCCAACCATGAAGAAACCTCACTCAAGGGAGCCACCTTTTAGGGACACTTGTCAATTCACTATAGGACCTCTTTTCTTTAATTGTTGAAAGATCAAATCTACTTTTGAGGCACATGGATTCAAGTGAAACCAACCTCTTCTCCAAGTAAACTTAACCTTCAAGAAAGCTCACCCATGAAGTCTATAAATACTCTTCATCTTCTCATTCACAAGTAAACCAGAACATACCTCAAAATATCACTTAAAATCATTTGGAGCTGGTTTCGAAAGGAGAAGGAAAGAATTGACAACTTCTTCCTTCGTCCTCAAGCAACTACAAGGAAGGCAATGCTGCAGCATTACTGAGCTGGCTAGTGCAGGGGCAAACAATTGTGTACACTCTACTCTACTTATTGTCTTTTGTATTTGATAGTTATATTAACATGATTATGATTTCAGTAATGTTAAGCATGAGCTAATTCCATTTGTAGTTGGGATGCCATAAACTTTGTAATGATCCTTTAACTAGTTTTATGTTATATATAGATGTTTGCATTTTAGTTCTTGCATGCTTAATTCTTTCACATTCATTCTTTAGAATTGATCATTTAAAAGTGAATGCAAATTATAAATACAGACATGGTTTATGATTAGAACTCAATAACTAATGTGGGTAAGTGTTTAATAAAGGAAACTTTGTTATTTCCATACTAAAACTTAGACATAGGATAGCATAGTCCATAGGGTGATACTGTGGGTACTTCATATACAAGGGTGAACTTATTTAGAACTTAGACATAAGACTCGTAACGAAACCCTGATGATAGTGACCGAAAGGCACACATCAAATGCTACAACATCCAATGCTCCAGCATCGTATATAACATAATGTCGTTAAAAGTGATTTACTTAGTGGGCAGCATTCCAACTATCTTTTTCCTTTGAATCTTTATTCTATCTTTACTTGTTTACTTACATTTCTGTTATTCACAATACTTGTTGACAACTTGTTATTGTTACTTATTTTTCTCACTAGCTTAATTACTAATTTAAATATAGAAAATAACTCAACAATCCTCGTGGAAACGATCTCTACTTACTCTTTATTACTTGTTGCGACTGTGTATACTTGCACATCACCTTTTCGCACAACAAGATACACTAAGTTCATTCCTCTTTTTTTTTTTTAACAAAAAAAGGAACTACTCCCTGATTTTATTAAAAAGAGAAAAAAGAAAGATGACAGAAAAGAGCCCAAGGGGACTAGACCAATACCCTTGGCAAAAAAAGAAAGTAAATTCCAAGCAATAATAGGAAGCCCCTAACATAGCCCCCTAAAACACTCTATCCTAGAGACAAAAAACTAACTTACAATAGTCAGATCAAAAAGAGACAAATAGAAGATGCCCTTGGACGGGTATTATAGCCTACAATACTCTGGACCAAATTTTAATTTGGTGAAATTTCTAGGATCAACTAATAATATTCAGATCAAAAAGAGACAGAGATAGAATTTGTTTTTGAATGGGTGTTATAGCCTGCAGTTTTCTGGACCAATCTCTTTTTTTGCCGAAGTTTCTTCTTTTGGGTCTTGGACACTGCCGGTTCGGACTTGCCATACTGCGCTAGTGTTCCTTAGTTAATGCTCATAGGATCAGTAACCCCAAAGCTTGCCTACTATTCTCATGTCAGATGCTACCACTATTAGATGTAACATCAGACTCTAAGGCATTTAGATCTAGCCTGGTAGTGGGAGGTTGAGTGGATGGTGAGTCAATAGAATCACTCCAACATCGACTGGCAATATTTGTATCAATGACTACAGTGGCGTTAGAGTGCACGACGTGAGCTTCAGTATTACAACCACTAATAGCATCATAGGTGGGAGAGATTTGAGCGGTATTGTCACTAATGGAAAAAATGCTTTTTATAACAGTCATTCATATCGGTTAAAAACGACCTGGTGTTAAAAGGGACGCGGTGGCAGTTTTGTAATTAAATTTACAATATTTACATCGGTTGCTTCTCGAACAGATATTGAATGCAATAGTGAATGATAATTTGTGTATTTCATATCTGGTCCTTGCTATATACCCATTATAGAAAATTCTAATTTACATTTTTCATATCGGGTCAATGATGTACCCGTTATAAACGCTAAAATTTAGGTGCTCCCAGGTTTATTTCACATCCCTCACTCTCGCGCTTTTGCTCTCTCATCTCTCACTCTCGCACGATGTTCTCTCACTCTCACTGAATCTGCGTCTCTAAAACTCTCTCATCTCTCACTCTCGCGCTACGTTCTCTCTCTGAAACTCTCTCTGAAACTGCATCTCGCTGCGTCTCTGAAACTCGCTACGTTCTCTCACTGCGTCTCTCCCTCTCAATGACCCATTCGCGTACCATCATCTCTCCCTCTCGCTGAAACTCGCTATGAACTCGCTGCAACTCGCTGGGTACGATTCCTCTTGCTGAAACTCCTACGAAATCGCTGCAACTCGCTAGGTACGACTCTGATTTTAGGGTTCCCTTTTCTGATTTTTGCAACTTTTGAGTTACACAATGAATTCTTCTTTGCTATTTTATTGGATTTGTGAATTTTAGGGTTACAAGATTGGGATTTGTGGTCTTTTTTGGGGGTTTTCTGTTATGTGTTTGGATGATTTCTTGGTTGTTCAAGGGAACTGTTATTTGAAGGATAAATTACGTGTTTTCTATTATTTGTTACAAACTATTGCCATTGATTTGGAACTGTACTGTTTCCACCACTCACACTTTTTCTTTGATAAGCCAACCACTTTTTTTCACCACACACACTTACATCGGTATGTTTTATGCATATATCAAACAGAGAATCATAATATTGTCCCTACTTATGATTTTCCATGCCAAAAAATTCCAAGGGCATGTATGAATTGGGTTTTTGAAAACTGTTTTAGGTTGGAACAATATCTGCCAATGGTGAGAGAGAAATTGGGGAGTTAATTGCAAAGGCTGTGGAAAAAGTTGGCAAAGAGGGTGTAATCACAATCGCAGTAAGTTTTTACATTCTCATCTTGCAAACATTAACACTTATCTGGGTTTTACTTGTGTTATGGATCTAGAGACATGGTAGTACACATGTAATATATTATCATGTTAATATAATATTGTACAGTAGATATCATTCTGCCCCCTCCTTGTGATTTTTCCTCATGATTCTAAATTCCGCCTCAGTCACCCATTATTACTGAGCCTTTTCTTTTCCTCCCTTTATCCTCCAGAGAGATTCATGTTTGAATATTTGTGCTATCCTGCACTTAATGATATGCCACGACCTGATTTTTGAGCTGGTTCCGGATGGCAAAACCTTGTACAATGAGTTGGAAGTTGTTGAAGGAATGAAGCTTGACCGTGGCTACATTTCTCTGTATTTCATAACAAACCAGAAGAACCAGAAATGTCTATGGTCGCTGTCTGTGCCTCTACTTAGCTGCATAGAAGTATTTTTGAATAATACTTTCCGAACCCCTTGTTAAGCACACTTATATTGTTGTATAAATTTTATAAAGGAACATCTAGTTTTTCAAAAATACTACAGCCATCTTGCTACACCATTTTTAGGGTTGGAAGCTACGTGTGGTTATCTGCGATTGATAACTATGCTTTCTAAAACACCATGTGTGTCATGTGTAACCGTGTCATCTTTTTGTGCCAACAGGAACTTGAGAATCCTCTTATTGTAATCCATGAGAAGAAAATCTCAAGTATAAATGCTATAGTTAAAGTACTGGAGTTGGCTTTGAAGGTGAGTACTAAGTAATGCTATTTGCATCATTTTGCATTCACTTGTAAAATATTGATATTGACCGACACTTCATCATCGGAGACAAAGACCTTTGTTGATTGTTGCTGAGGATGTGGAAAGTAATGCCCTTGCAACTCTTATCCTAAACAAGCTTCGTGCTGGAATCAAGGTTTGTTGCCTATCTGTACCCTTATTTTTTTGTTCCATGTTCATTAAATTTTGGATTTTTAGTTGTGCTTATTTGATTTGGTATTTGTTGCATTTTTAGGTGTGTGCCATCAAAGCCCCTGGTTTTGGTGAAAATCGAAAATCTGGTCTCCAGGATCTTGCTGTTTTTACAGGAGGTCAAGTAAGTCATCTTTTGATAAGAAGGTTACCGCTATATTCAGTCCCATTTTACAAACCCATGAATGAAACGTTTTCTCTATACATTTAGCTTATCACTGAAGAGCTGGGCATGAATCTTGAAAAAGTGGATCTAGATATTTTTGGCTCGTGCAAAATGGTAACCATTTATCTTAATTGTTATAGCATTTTAATTTGAATTCACGGTTGAGTTTTGATACTCTTTCTTGGTTAATGTTCGTGATTTCAATTTTGGTAAAGGATGCAGACTCTCCTTGAGAGATGTGTATTAGCTCAAAAGATTTTTATTAAATTGTTCCCACTTTTATCCTGATAATATGCAAGGGTAACTGATTTTGATGACCTGACAAGCTTTCTGGGGTGTTGCAGTGCTTAAGGTGTGCTTGTTTAAGTTGACATTACTTAATTGTTTGTTTTCTAGATGTCTTCCTAAGGTTCTGTCCTGATAAAGCTAACATCTGAAATTTGACTTGCACAGATTGGTGGAGCCAGTGAGGCCGAAGTTGGTGAGAAGAAGGATAGAGTGACAGATGACTTAAATGCAACCAAGGCAGCAGTAGAAGAGGGCATAGTACCTGGTAAATTATCAGCACGGGCAGATGGATGCTTAGTTAGTTCTACTTTCTAGAATTATTATATCTGATATATGTTTTGGAAAGATGGTGGTGTTGCTCTCCTTTATGCATCAAATGAGTTGAGTAAGCTTCAAACTGCCAATTTTGACCAGAAGATAGGCGTCCAGATTATCCAAAATGCTTTGAAGGTTAGTGTTTTCTTCACTTTTGCTTATTTCAGATTAGCTTTCTGCTTTTGGCTGAGCTCCATTCTTTCAAGCCTCATAATACCGTTTTGATACAACTTCAAAATTTTCGATTTTAGTTGCTCACTATTTTTACTTCCTCTTGTATTAATAAATGCAGACACATGTGCACACAATTGCATCAAATGCAGTTGATGGTGCTGTTGTTGTTGGCAAACTATTGGATAGTTATGAATATGTGGCCATTTGATAATAAGTATTTGAGTTTGTTCTGAGGATTTTGGATAGTTATGGAAAACAATTGAGGTTGTGCTGATTAGATTTGATAATATGTATGAGATTGTGATGTTTCATATTTTAATTATTATAATATTTGAGATTATACAGTATATACCTATCCCATTATGCTGATCAAAAACCACTTTTTTTTTTTAAAAAAAATCTAGTTTTAACATCGGTTCTAAAATCACCTGATGTTAAAAATCAATATTTAATATCGGTTCCTCTGGATAACCGATGCCAAAAGTACTTTTTATATCGATTCCAAAAAAAACTGATGTCAAAAATACGCTTGTACTTGATAAAAAATTGACTTTTTATAACGGGTCTACGGGTAACCGATGAAAACAATTTTTCGCATCGGTTCTGCGGCCGATGTTAAAAGTCCCTATTTTTTATATCTCCTTTTTCTGCATCGGTTTAGGAACCGATAAGAAATGTCAATTTTAACCGATATGAAATGCCTTTTTTCCACTAGTGTGTTTTGAGTTGCTGCATGTGTGCTAGAGGTAGTAGCCAACTTCTGGATGGAGTTCAAAGATGTCTCCTGGGTCTGCATAACCGCGGGCGACATTTTCTTAACATCCCCCAAAGCAGAAGAATCTTGGACATCTGGTTCTTTATTAGATTCACTTATCCCATTAGGTGAAGATTTTCCTTGTTGCCTATACAAATTTAAATGTTACTGCACCTTTATAGGTAGAGTTTGTTGGGTATTAGACGACTCAACAGGCCCCAGTAGAGGATTCGAATCCAAACCATCTTTAGGATCATTGTTGACACCTTGAAGATCTTCCTTATTCACACAAGTTTTAGCACGTCCAACCTGAGTTTTCTGCTTGTAGTTCGCATTATTAGTGACCTGTAGCTTTGGAACATATTTAGAAACCTGTTTTGCTTGAGCAACATAATTTGGGACCTTTTGTTCCTTATTCTTTTCCACACTAGAGTGCCTTCTTCTATTACAATCACTAGTGGTATGACCTATAGTCTTGCAATTCATACAGAAGGAAGGCAGGTTTTCATACTCAATACCCATGAAGAAAGCATAACCTGACCTTTCAACCAGGATTTGATTCCTAAGCTCCGACTTCAAATCTATATAAACAAGTATGCGTGCAAAATGACCAAATGATCCGTCAAAAGAGCTTTTACCTATTGTCTCATCTAGACTAATTGGTATTCCAACACTACTAGCGATTGCAAAATGAATTTTGGGACGCCAATATTCTTGAGCAAAACCTATAAGCCTAATCCAACATTACAGATTTGTATATTTTATAGCTGAAGGATTAAAATCAGGCTGTCAGACAAACAACCGAAGCAACCCTGGCTTGCAAAGCCAAGAAAGTTGCAACTGAATTCTCCATAATTCACCAACAGAGGAGAAAGAAAATTCATAATATCCCTTTCTTAAAGAGATAAAACCCCACTTACCTGTTGATTGCCAAAGAGCTTGAAGTTTAGATTTAAAAGTATCTATCTTGATAGGAGCATTTCCCTTTGAAAGTAATATTCTTCCATGAAGGTGTATTGTCTTGCATCCCTCCAAACCGGCCACATACTCTTCCTCCGGGATTGAAATTGCCAAGTTCTACCCTTTTATACACGGACGAGGAAGTTGCCTAGGAGGGATATCAGAGATCTAATATGTTGTCCCTGATAAAACTTGTGCAAAATATTTATATTTTGTCGAAGCAAATTTATCCCCCTATGAGTGAGCAATTTCTTGAAAATCTTGACCAATAAAAGAATGATTTCCTTGAATGATAGCCTCTGGTCCTGAATGAGACTAAGCAATGTATTTTGGGGTACTTTAGAGTCCAGAAAAATTTTAAATGTTCAATACTTGAAGTTGGTTTCTAAAAAAATTGTATCCCTCAAAATGTCTTTCAAAATAGTAGTATTAAAAGTAAAATCTAAATTAATTCACGTGTATTTTGGATAAAATATCATTAGTTAATTAATTAGTTAGGATGAAATCAGATAAATTTTGTTTATATAGATCATCAACAAATTAAATTTTTTTCTTATGATCTGGGCCGGATAGAAAATATACGTAGTAATATTTATCAGCTAACTAACATCTAACATTTTGTTTCCTCTTTAGTATAAACTATTGGAGATGGAGAAGGGAGAAAATGGAGGATAACGAGTTCTAGGATCCTCTTTGGTAGGGCTTATTCATTTTTCAGGAAGCAACATTGGTTTACTCCATTTAGCAGGATGCTTTGGGGGTTTTGTTTACTCCACTGGTTTGTTTTGTGCTTCTTTAACTTCCAATAGTCAAAATAAAAGATAAGATGCTGTCATAATTTTTTTTTGGCTGATTCAGCCTGCTTTAGTACTTTCTACAACTAGACTTCACACTTGCATGTACAAGGGTTCCATTTGAGGATTGCTTCTTGGTGAGAGACTAAAATGGCTAAAAACAAGATTACACTTGTCTCTTAATGTCTCATGTAACCACATAACGTGTTACACCATTCGTATTAATTGACCTTTTGAAACTTGAATGGACGAAGACACTATTGTGTCTCTTTTAGTAAGGGTAACCCTCTTCTCCCTTTAGCTCTAGATAAATAAAACATACAGGCCATCTATTTAATAGAAGACACTGACCTCTCCTAGGTTATACACATCTCTCCTCTATTATGTAAGAATATAGAGAATACATGGGATGTTTGTGTCTTTTAAACAAAATTGGGGGATATGAGAGAAACTTTCTCAACAAATAAGAGATGTGAGTGCTTATTTTAAAAATATAAGAGGTGTCTCTGTCATTTAGTCATAACTTACAGTACAAGATAAAAGATCAATTGCAACGGTAAAACTCTTTGCCAAATGTTTAAAGTTGTTGATAAAAACAACTTTTTCCAACGGAGAAAAGTCGCTGCATGTTACTGAGATAAGTCCCGTTGCGAAAAGTTTCACAGCGACATTTTATGTCGTTGTCATTACCAAGATTTTACAACAATAATTGCCTCTACTACTTGATCAATCTTTTGCTGCCGCCAATGTTGCAACGATAACTAACATATCTCAGCAATTAAAGTCGCTGCTATTATAATAATTTTATTGTTGCTAAAGTAACTTATGTCAACCAAAATAGTTGTTCTCAGATCAAATTTATCGCAACAACTAATTTTTTGCAATACAATATTTTTGAATGTTGTAATAAATTTTTTTCTCATCCGTACATGTTTCTATAATCTTATTTTTTTAAAAAAAATTAATATTAAAAATATAATTTTCATGTCACAATAACTCAAAAAACAAACAATGATATATGTATATGTAACTTTATTCAATAACGTATGTACTTTTATAAATACTTTATTAAGGGATATAAACATTTGTTTTTATTTATTTATATTTCACTTGTTAAAATAATATGAATCATATTTAATAAAGATTTAATTTATTAATTATCAATAAATATTGATCACATTTAAATTAATATTGATATTGAGCATCGATGCCAAATTGCCAAACTCTCGGAGTGCAATTTCTTTCTTCAAGTAATGTTCAAACTGGAATTTTAAACAAGTTTGTATTGGCTTGAAACCAATTGTGTGACCCTTCTCTTTTTTTTCCTCAACCACTTTCACTTTGCACCATTATCTTTTGCAATCCCATTGGCACTCCAACACCTTAATTCCTTTGTATGCACTATGTAAGGGAAGATTATAAGTTAACAAGGATCCAAAATAGTGGCTATAGCATAGCCGCATAGGCATTGTATGAAAGGGGACACTACAAAAAAAAAACAGGCAGTTAGCGACGGGCAACGGAATAGTGAGTATAGCATAGGCTAATTGTTGTTTGCCACGGAATTAGCGACTGAATTATTCTCTCTCAAATAGGTTGGTCGCTAACACATAGCGGCGGAATTGAGAAATCTGTCGCTAATTAGCATGGGCTGTTGTCGCTAATTAGCGATAGCCATTTCTACCGCAACACAATTATCACGTGTTATCATTAGCAACGGCCAAATCCGTCGTTAATAAGCTAATGGGTTAATTTTTTTTAAAACATGCTTATTTATATTTATTATTATATTATTAATAAATACTATTACTCAAAAAACAAAAATAATAAAAATAATTATTCCAAGAATAATTTATATAATCCTAATCGTCATAAATTAGTCTGAAATGTCATTATATAATTTGAAATGTCAAACTAGTACAAAATGTCCTAATAGGGACACTACAAGAAAAATTGGTTTTTTCGGCGGGCAAAATCCGCCGGAAAAGCCAAAAATCCGCCGAAAATGTGGACTTTTCGGCGGATTTTTGGCGCCGGTAGCCAGCTCGCAGGAAACGGTTTTCGACGGATTATCCGCCGGAAATTTCCAGCAGATTATCCGCCGGAAATTTCCGGCAGATAATCCGCCGGAAAATCCAAAAAAAATTCGTATGAATTTATTCGCCGGAAAGTCCACAAATCCGCCGGAAAGTCCACGACGGAATATCCGCCGGAAAGTCCACAAATCCGCCGGAAAAACCGTTTTTTTTAAAAAAAGAAATTTAATTATTTTTAAAAAATAAAAATTATTTTTTTTATTTAAAAAATTAATATTATTTTATTAAAAACTTTAATTATTGATAAAAAAATAAAAATTAGGAATGAAAATTAATCATTAATTTAAATAAATATATATCCATACAACAACAAAAATATCCAAACAATAAAAAAATATTCATACAACAAAATAAAATAATCCAAAGCTATTGGGGCGGCTGCCGGTCTGACTCATCACCCTGATAATAGGTATCATCAGATGAAAGAAAAGCACTAATCGAATCGATCGAATCGATATTATTAAGATCGATGTGGGGCCGCCGAGGGTGCTGGTTTGGCTGGTGGGGTGACTGCAGCTGGGGCTGCTGGTATGGCTGCTGGTATGGCTGGTATGGGTGAGGTGCATACTGCTGGGAATACTGGGGTGCATACTGCTGCTGAGGCCACTGCTGAAAAGCACCGCTGTAATGCTGCTACGGCTACTGCGGCAGGTAGGATGGCATATGTGATGAGGATGGCCTCGAGTGCTGAGACATCAGCTGATCCTGCAAAAACTTAAAGCGCTCCTCATTTATCCTGGCCTGCTCCGCAGCTAACCTAGCTGCTCCTCCATGCGCTCCGCAGCTACCCTAGCCTGCTCCTCCATGCACTCCTCAGCTATCCCGGCTTTCTCCCGAAGCGCCTGCACTTCCCGTTCATTTTGCTCCTGCCGCTCGGCAAACTGACGCTGGGCCTCGCTCAGTTTCTGCGTCAATTGCGTAACAGCATGCAACTCACCAGCATTGGGAACATAAGAGCGAGCAGTACTCGAGGATCCAGAATATTGTGAAGCTGATAGACTCGGAATAATGCTTGTTCGGAAAGCAGTCGGTCCAATACCACCTGATCCCACCATACGATTACTCTTTTGGGGACCAACTGCTCTCTCCCAAATATCACGAGCTACTCTAGCCTCATCCACTGGATCGATAGCAGCTGCCCCACTGCTCTGTTGTGACTGATGGTACTCAGTCAGCCCACCCTAGAAGCTCTCTGAAAAAAATAACCCAACAAATAAATAACTATAGCAAAAGTAGTCTTAATATAATATTCCTCGCCCGATATAAAGATTAATATAAATAATAAACATTAATATATAATTGTAAAAGTAGTTTTACCTGAATATTCCTTGCCCGATCTGTAGCAAAGTCACCAGTGTCCTCCCGCATATGAAGGTAGCGATGCAACTCAGGCAAAGTGATTGCCCTTTGTTCCCTCGCCTCCTATATATATACAAATTATTAATTAATACACATGAAAATGACTAGTTAATTATAAATAATTAATTAATCAAGTAATAAAGTAATAAATTTACCAAACGCTTGTGATGCGTTGCAGTATTAACACTCCCCCCTGTGTGTGTGCAGCCACCTTTTTCAGAAGCACGGTTCTTCTTGGCTTTCTCACAAAAATTCCTAAATTCTGGTGTCTGCCAGTACTCCTGTAACCCAGCCCAAGTTGAGTCTCCCATATAAGATGACTTCGCATTCTTACCGCGCGCCTCCCGCAGTAATTCAGAATACCGATGGAAACATCTCTTATGGAAAACTCTCTCAACTTCCCTTTGCTGCTCTGGTAACCATGTACATTTTTCCTATTTAAGAAATTTACAATAATGTTGTTAATTATAAGACAAATTAATTAATCAAGTCAATAAGATAATACACCAAATTAATTAATTATTTCGTAGAACAACTTTAAAAAATGATTTTAACATCCTCCCAATTGCCTCTGTATCTTTTCTAATAGCCGTCCAATTCTTCCAGCTACTGGTGAAATTCTCCTTGATTGTTTTTGTGATGGCGGTAGCTGTAGCCTTCGAAGGAAGAAACCTGCATTAAAAAAAGATGAATTTTATTACACCAAATTATATAAGTTATATAAAAGGAAACAAAAATAAATTAATAAATAATAATATATATACTTACGAATCGCCAGCAGTCTCCAATATGATACGCCCATCAGGTGTATACCTCACCACCTCACGGTCAACAGTGAATGTGCGTACCCCATCAGAATCAACATCTGTCGGGGCTAAGCCCTCAGTAGCAGCAGGAAACACTGGGTCCCTTGCAGTACTAGTACTAGCACCCTCAGACCCAGGTGGTGGCAAATATCTGCCATCAGAAACAACAACACGAGTAGGCTGAACACGACGCCCTAGGCGAGTAGAAGTCTTCCGCCTGCTAGTGCTGGCGGCATCACCCGTGACAGGTGGAGGAACATATGTCTCGTCATCGGATCCTGTGTGAGATGCCATGCTAGACATATACATTTAAACAAACAAATATGCACTAAACAAGGTTAACATAAACATACTAAACAAAAATATATAAACATAACAAACATAAATTACATCGTTGATTAAAAATAGGTTAACATATATATATTGTTGAAACATAAATAACTAATTGGAATCCCATTCATTCTCAAAATCATCATCATCAGAGGAGTGAATTCTTGATACACCAATGTGGTCTGTTGCATCTTCATCAGCATCTTCTTCGTCATCAACTTCATCGCCGGTGTTTGGCTCATCACATAAACGAGTAATGGGTTCAACTTGAATCACTTCATTTACATTAGACATCTCTTCCATTTCATATGGCATATCCTCCACCGTGTCATCATTTGTCTCAATGCGACCTCTTGGTTTTGTTTTAATTGCGACACGCCTATCAGTCCGCGTTGATGGATAAGGGACATAATAGACTTGCCTCACATTTTGTGCAATGATGAACGGATCATACAGCCGATATCTACCATTCATTTTAATGTCCACTGTATTCGACTTTGGATTCACCTTTGTTCCTCGAGCAGACGGGTCAAACCATTTACAATAAAAAAACCACTACCTTCTGACTAAAATCTAGATGGGGGTACGAAAGTTCATATATTTGTTGAACCACACCATAAAAATCATCTTCACCTCCTCCAGTGACACCCTTTATGCACACTCCACTATTGACTGTCTCTCTGCCCTGTGTCCATTCATTGGTGTGAAATTTGTATCCATTGACAAAGTATGTGTGTCATTCTTTAACACATCTTCGAGTTGGGGAGTTGGTGGGAGGGCATAAACATGTTGCCTAAACCACGTTGGAAAATGTGCATTAATATGAGCAGAAGATTGTTGCTCACTTACGTCCTCTGATGACAAGAATTCCCTAAAAAGAAATAATTAATTGTTACACATTTGTCTACTTTATATTAACTAATTAAGATCGATAGTTAATGTTGAGGAACATACTCAATAAATGGTTGCACCTCAGTACAGTTTATCAACACATGAACATGCGCTGAACTTAACTCTTCATCTGTTAGCCAGTGAATTGACTCCTTCCCAGATGGACGACCGGGTAGACAAAAGACAGACAAAGCTAAATGATGTCTAGGCCATTCAGTATCCATTTCATTTCGACTGCTTCCAGGAGCAAACTCATTCTTGAAATAATAAGAACAAAAATGTGTTGGTTCACGGTGTAAGTAAGAAGAACATATCGATCCTTCAACTCTAGCTTTGTTTTTCACCAATCTTTTTGAATCACCCATGAACCTAGAGAAAATGATATTAATTAACATAATAATCATATATTTTAAACTTGTTTCTTATATTATAAAAATTAACTGATCTTTCAAACAGATACATCCATCTGTATTGGACAGGTCCGCCAAGTTTAGCTTCATATGCGAGATGCACCGGTAGATGCTCCATAGAATCAAAGAAACCAGGCGGAAATACTCTCTCCAACTTGCATAAGATAAGTGGGATGTCTTGTTCCATTTTTGAAAGATCATCAGCTTTTAGCGTTGCAGAACACAAATTCTTAAAGTATTGACTTATTTCAATGAGCGGATTCAAAACGTGTGTTGGCAACGAACTAAAAGCGATAGGAAGTAAGAACTCCATGAATACATGACAATCATGGCTCTTCATCCCATGCAACCTCCCATTATCCACATCCGCACATCTAGATAAATTGGAAGAATAACCGTATGTCATTTTCAACTCTTTTTGTAACACCCCCTTTTAATAACCTTACTATTTAATAAAATCAGAGTTTCTTTTTTTTTTGAAAACAATATAAGAGAGTGCTACATTTACTCCATTAAATCAAACAACATTCAAATCACATAGTTCGGCTAAAAGCCACAAGATACATAGCACCATAAAATACCTGTTTAGTTCGCATCAACTAAATACAGTCACTACCACAGCGGAATAATAATAAGTTCGAAACAAGTCCAATACATCACCAATAACAGTCTAACAGTATCAAATAAAATAACACATAAACATAAGACACCCCCCCCCGGTGCTACGTATCAGAGCATGACACTCCCTACCAGACGAAGGCATATGGGTAACCTTCACTCGCTATTACCTGCACGTTGCCGACATGAGAAGCAACATAAAAGCAGTAGGGTGAGTCTCTTTACATAATTAATAGCATATGGGATAAGCACTGCATAGGAAAAGTAACTAGGCACACCGATTCACAACAATGGCAGCAACCACATCAAAATTTCAATTCCCAAACAACATTACAAAATGTATGGTTATGCATGAAATGCAACCCAAACTCCACGGGCACATGCATGTCGGATCCGTCACCAAATACAAGCCCTGAGGGCACTCACCAATTGTAGTTAGGCCAAAGCCTCTGCTCACCGATAATACACATGGTTTATGAGACGCCATGACAATGCACCACAACACACCACACAATTCACCATTTAATCAACTCACCATCATCAATGATTAATTAACACACCATTTTATTCACTATCTCACCATTTTATCAATCAGCTCACCAATCACACCAGCACCAACTCAACCACACCATTTTGGGATAATCACAAGGAAAGGGCAAAAGATAGGCAAAATTACACTTAGACACCTTGGGAAACATCTGCCCAGAACCGTCAGAAAAATAACTCATTTTTGCCTAAAATTAGAATATCCAGGTAGGCACCTGAATAAGCTTCGAAACGCATTTTGAACCGTCAAATTTGGATAATCGAGTCAAAAGTTATGATTGAAACAAAATCGGGAAAACACTCAGACATTCTGAACTGGCGCCCAGGCGCTGGGCGCCCAGGAGCAACACTGACTGGCGCAACTGGCGCAGGAACTGGCGCAGGGGAACACGGCGCCCATGCACTAGGCGCCTAAGGCCAACACGGAAAACAGCTCATTTGACTCCAAAATTAATTTTGCACGAGGCATTTACTCTGAGTATGGGAACCCAGCAAAAATTTTGACAAAATATGACACGCAACATTGGCGCCCATGCACTAGGCGCCTAAGGCCAACACAGGGAACAACTCATTTGACTCCAAAATTAATTTTACACGAGCCATTTATTCAGTGTATGAGAACCCAAAAGGAATTTTGAGAAAATATGCAACACAACAGTGGCGCCCTTGGCGCCCATGGCCAAGGCGCCTAGCACCAAAACTGGGAACACAGTGAGACAGGCGCCCAGTAGGGCGCCCTGCGCCTGAGGCAGCAACAGGAAACACAGCATGTTTTGGCGCCCATGGCCAAGGCGCCTAGGGATATTTTTCAGCCATGGCACAAACACTTGGCACCTATCATTAAGGCACCTAGGGACCATTTTCCAGCAACATCATGTGACACAATGGGACAATTTCTTCAGCAACACACAAGACACATGGCGCCCTTGACTAAGGCGCCTAGGGGCAAAATTTCCAGCAACACAAGCAACACCCTAGGGCGCCTAAGGCACCAACACTTTTTGAGTTCCTCTCAACAAAAAATCACCAAATTAAATCACCAATACCAAATACTCATATGAATAGTAGCCATCACATTTTTCACCAAAAATCATTCAGTCAAAGTCACAAACACCTAGCATGCATCATTCATATGGTACTCCACTCAACACCAATTTAACATGTCCTTGCACAAACAAATTTTCAGCATAACAACAACATTAAAACACACCAATCATTCTTGGAAATCACCCTAGAACCCAACCCTAGACAATACTCATCACATACACTATTAGAGATGAAAAGAGGACCCCCTAACCTTATAGAATTCGAATATACTAGGCAAGGCTCCAAGAAATTGCAAGACACCAACAAGATTTCCCCTCCTCCTTGAGTGCTCCACAGATTTCCTCTTCCTCCTTCTTGCAAGTCGCGCCTCTCTTCTCACTCTTTCTCTATTCGCTTCTTTTCTTTCTTTTTGGTTGGAATGAATGAATGAAGACTAACCCTAAAGACCCCTAAGAAAATCGAACCATATGACTAGCCAATGGGTCATGGGCCTACTTGCGGATCATGGGCCCTTATTTGCACCACTCCAATCACTTAAACACCTCCTGGATAAAATAAAATAAAATAAAACAAAACCCTATATTAATTAATTAGCTTAAATCAATATTGCAAGCCCTAAATAACTTAATTAAATAAATAATTAAATTATTTTGGGGCGTTACAATCCTCCCCCACTTAGAATATTTCGTCCTCGAAATTACCTGAGTCAAACAACTCCGGATATGCTTCCCGCATCTTACTTTCTAGCTCCCACGTCGCGCTTTCGCCAACGGCGCCCAACCAAACTACCTTCACCAAATTAATCTCTTTGCCTCTTAAAACCTTCACCTCACGGTCTTCAATTCTAACTGGCCTTGTCTCCACAGTGAGGTTCTCCCTCACCTCCACATCGTCCATTTGAATCACATGAGAAGGGTCAGGAACATACTTTCGCAACTGGGACACATGGAACACATCATGCAAGTTCGAAAGATTAGGTGGCAAAGCCACCCGATAAGCAACTTTCCCAACTCTCTCCACAATCTGATACGGACCAATAAAACGAGGGGTTAACTTCTTTGATTTCAAGGCACGCCCAACACCAGTCACTGGAGTAACTCTCAGAAACACATGATCACCGGCCTGAAACTCTAAATCCTTCCTTCTCTTATCATGATAGCTCTTTTGTCGACTCTGCGACGCTTTCATCTTCTCACGGATTAATTTTACCTTCTCAGTTGTTTCTCGCACAATCTCAGGCCCCAACACTGCACTCTCTCCTGATTCATACCAACATGACGGAGTCCTACATCTCCGACCATACAACGCCTCAAACGGTGCCATTCCAATACTAGAATGATGACTATTATTATAGGTGAACTCAATCAATGGAAGATGAGAATCCCACGAACCTCCTTGCTCAAGAACACATGCCCTCAACAAGTCCTCTAACGACTGAATAGTACTCTCCGTCTGACCATCTGTCTGCGGATGATAAGCGGAGCTCAACCTCAACTTAGAACCCAAAGCTTCTTGCAAACTTTTCCAAAATTCCGAAGTGAATCTTGGATCTCTATCAGATACAATACTAAGCGGAACGCCATGCAACTTCACAATTGTCTTGATGTAGATCTCTGCCAACTTTGGAACTGGATAAGTGATATTAATTGGTAAGAAGTGAGCAGACTTCGTCAGCCTGTCCACAACCACCCATATAGCATCAAATCCTCTCACGGTTCTAGGCAAACTAGTCACAAAGTCCATGGAAATGCTATCCCATTTCCATTCCGGAATCTCCAACGGTTGCATCAACCCCGCGGGCTTCTGATGCTCAATCTTAGACTTCTGACAAGTCAGAAAAGAATACACAAACTGTGCCACATCCTTCTTCATACCAGGCCACCAGAACAACTTCTTCAAATCTTGGTACATTTTCGTAGCCCCTGGATGAATACTCAACTTGCTCCTATGGCTCTCCTCAAGAATCACTCTCTTCATCTCAGCATCATCAGGAATACAGATCCTATCCCTGAATCTCAATACACCTTGGGAATCTAACTTGAAATCCCCATTCACAGCTTGATCATTCACAACTAACAAGTCCACCAACTTTACATCTGACTTTTGGGCTTCTCGAATACTAACCAAAAATTCATTGCCAATCTTCAACATTCCCAATCTGACACTCTGCAGTGTCACTTCACAAACCAGACTCATATCCCGGAACTGCTCAATCAGCTCTAATTCTTTCACCATCATAGCCGACATATGCAAGGTCTTCCGACTTAAAGCATCAGCCACGACATTAGCCTTGCCTGGATGATAGTTCAAGCCGAAATCATAGTCCTTCAGCAATTCTAACCAACGTCTCTGTCTCATATTCAGCTCCTTCTGATCAAACAAGTATTTCAAGCTCTTATGGTCACTAAACACTTCAAATCTAGTACCATACAGATAGTGCCTCCAAATCTTCAGCATAAATACAATCGCAGCCAGCTCCAAATCATGAGTAGGGTAGTTCTTCTCATGGGTCCTCAACTGTCTAGACGCATAAGCTACTACCTTACCTTCTTGCATCAACACACCTCCCAAACCCATCTTGGAAGCATCACAATACACCACAAACGGTTGATCCGGAACAGGCAAAGTCAAAACGGGTGATGTTGTCAACCTCTTCTTCAACTCATTGAAGCTCTCCTCACAGCGAGCATCCCACACAAATGCTTTTCCCTTACACGTCAATTGAGTCAACGGAAGGGTTAACTTCGAGAAACCTTCAATAAACCTCCTGTAATAACCAGCTAATCCCAAGAAGCTTCTAATCCCTGTAACTGACTTCGGGCTCTCCCATTGCAACACAGCATCAACATTGGCTGGGTCCACGACTATACCATTACCGGAGATAATATGACCAAGGAAATCTACCTCATTCAGCCAGAACTCACACTTAGACAACTTCGCATACAACTTCTTTTCTTTCAACACTTCTAGCACTAACCTCAAATGTTCTGCGTGCTCCTCTTCCGTCTTAGAATACACCAAAATGTCGTCAATAAACACAACTACAAACCGATCCAAGTAACTATGGAAGGTACGATTCATGTACTCCATAAATACTCCCGGTGCGTTGGTAACACCAAACGGCATCACAGAATACTCATAGTGCCCATATCTCGTTCTGAAAGCTGTCTTCTGAATGTCTTCATCCTTTACCTTGATCTGGTGATAACCCGACCTCAAATCGTTTTTGCTAAACACTTTAGCACCTACCAACTGGTCCATCAAATCATCAATTCTCGGGAGTGGATACCTGTTCTTTATTGTCACCTTGTTCAGTTGCCTATAATCGACACAAAGTCTCATACTCCCATCCTTCTTTTTCACCAACAATACCGGAGCACCCCATGGTGACACACTTGGCCGTACAAATTTCTTCTCAAGTAGATCTTCTAGTTGCTTTTTCAACTCAGATAACTCTGAGGCTGACATCCGGTACGGTGCCATAGACACAGGCCT
This sequence comes from Astragalus membranaceus, assembly GCA_039519185.1. NCBI lineage: Eukaryota > Viridiplantae > Streptophyta > Magnoliopsida > Fabales > Fabaceae > Astragalus > Astragalus membranaceus. The sequence continues at coordinate 82,826,502 of CM076847.1, read as the reverse complement.
AGTACTAGGTATAAGATCAATAGCAAACTCAACCTCCCTCTCTGGCGGAACACTTGGAATTTCATCCGGGAACACTTCAGGAAACTCACACACTACTTGTAACCCTTCAATGATCGCCTGATTCTCAGCAGACAATGACGCCATCAAAGCAAACAGATGAACTCCCTCTTTCATTACCTTATGCAATTGACCAGCAGGCAACAAAACAGATTCTTCTTCTTCGGGAGGAAGGAAACTCACAGATTTACGAAAACAATTAATATGCACATGGTTAACTACTAACCAGTCCATACCAAGGATGACATCCAACCCTCCCAACGGCAAACAAATAAGGTCAATAAGGAAATCTCTGCCGAAGATTGACAGAGGGCACTTAGCACACACAAGAGAGGTAGTTACTGAACCCTTAGCTGGAGTGTCAATAACGATCTCCCTCATCATAGAAGACAAGACAAGGCTCAATTTCTTAACACATAAAGCAGCAATAAATGAATGCGTAGCACCGGAATCAACAATAGCAATCAAAGGAATACCATTAATAAAACATGTACCTCTAATTTCATTAGTATCCTCTGATCCTACGAGAGCAAACACTTTTCCACTGAACTTCTCTTTCTTCGGCTTAGTACACTTGGTACTAATATGACCTACTTCCCCACAGTTGTAGCACACCACGTCCTTCTTCTCACAATTAGAAGCTATATGACCTTCCTTACCGCACTTGAAACATTTATTATCCGAGCAGTCAAAACTCTTATGGCCGGGCTTGCCATACCTGTAGAACACAACCTTCGCAGGGGCATCTCCCCCACTTGGTTTCTTACTATCAGCATATCTCTGCTTACCCTTACCGGCAGGAACCTCATATGGCTTACCCCGGTTCTGAAATTTACCCCTCTGATCTCTCATGACCTTGGAGTGAGCATTACTATCCTCTTCGAATATCCTGCAACTGTCGATTAAATCAGCGAATACCCGAATCTTCTGGTACCCTATAGCTTTCTTTATATCAGCCCTCAGTCCATTCTCAAACTTAATACATTTTGAGAATTCAGAATCAGCATCAGCATAATGGGGGTAAAACTTAGCCAATTCAGTGAACTTGGCAGCATACTCTGTCACTGACATGTTTCCTTGCTTTAGCTCAAGGAATTCTATTTCTTTCTTTCCCCTCACATCCTCCGGAAAATACTTCCGTAAGAACTCTCTATGGAAAACAGCCCAAGTTATCTCTTCATTAGCAGTTTCTAACCTCTGCCTAACCTCCATCCACCAATCATCAGCCTCTTCTGCCAGCGTATGGGTGCCATACCTGACCTTCTGCGCATCATTACAATCCATGACACGAAATATTCTTTCAATCTCTTTCAGCCATGCTAGAGCACCATCTGGATTATACTTGCCCTTAAAAACGGGTGGATTCTCCCTATGGAACGTGGCTAAACTGCGAGTCCCAGCATTTTCAGCACCATTTTGCTGGTTCCCAACAGCCTGAGCCATAGCCTGCAGAGCAGCAGCAAGAGCAGCATCGTTTCTCCCAGCCATTTCAAATTATCACTGCAGCACAAACGGAATTTTAGAACTAATCTAACAATTCTTATTTGTCATAAGACACTATGACAGGACAACTTGGCCGGACAGACCAACTTGGCTTTGATACCACTAATGTAACACCCCCTTCTAATAACCTTACCATTTAATAAAATCAGAGTTTCTTTTTTTTTTTGAAAACAATATAAGAGAGTGCTACATTTACTCCATTAAATCAAACAACATTCAAATCGCATAGTTCGGCTAAAAGCCACAAGATACATAGCACCATAAAATACCTGTTTAGTTCGCATCAACTAAATACAGTCACTACCACAGCGGAATAATAATAAGTTCGAAACAAGTCCAATACATCACCAATAACAGTCTAACAGTATCAAATAAAATAACACATAAACATAAGACACCCCCCCCCCCCCCGGTGCTACGTATCAAAGCATGACACTCCCTACCAGACGAAGGCATAAGGGTAACCTTCACTCGCTATTACCTGCACGTTGCCGACATGAGAAGCAACATAAAAGCAGTAGGGTGAGTCTCTTTACATAATTAATAGCATATGGGATAAGCACTGCATAGGAAAAGTAACTAGGCACACCGATTCACAACAATGGCAGCAACCACATCAAAATTTCAATTCCCAAACAACATTACAAAATGTATGGTTATGCATGAAATGCAACCCAAACTCCACGGGCACATGCATGTCGGATCCGTCACCAAATACAAGCCCTGAGGGCACTCACCAATTGTAGTTAGGCCAAAGCCTCTGCTCACCGATAATACACATGGTTTATGAGACGCCATGACAATGCACCACAACACACCACACAATTCACCAATTCACCATTTAATCAACTCACCATCATCAATGATTAATTAACTCACCATTTTATTCACTATCTCACCATTTTATCAATCAGCTCACCAATCACACCAGCACCAACTCAACCACACCATTTTGGGATAATCACAAGGAAAGGGCAAAAGATAGGCAAAATTACACTTAGACACCTTGGGACACATCTGCCCAGAACCGTCAGAAAAATAACTCATTTTTGCCTAAAATTAGAATATCCAGGTAGGCACCTGAATAAGCTTCGAAACGCATTTTGAACCGTCAAATTTGGATAATCGAGTCAAAAGTTATGATTGAAACAAAATCGGGAAAACACTTAGACATTCTGAACTGGCGCCCAGGCGCTGGGCGCCCAGGAGCAACACTGGACTGGCGCAACTGGCGCAGGGGAACACGGCGCCCATGCACTAGGCGCTTAAGGCCAACACGGAAAACAACTCATTTGACTCCAAAATTAATTTTGCACGAGGCATTTACTCTGAGTATGGGAACCCAGCAAAAATTTTGACAAAATATGACACGCAACATTGGCGCCCATGCACTAGGCGCCTAAGGCCAACACAGGGAACAACTCATTTGACTCCAAAATTAATTTTACACGAGCCATTTATTCAGTGTATGAGAACCCAAAAGGAATTTTGAGAAAATATGCAACACAACAGTGGCGCCCTTGGCGCCCATGGCCAAGGCGCCTAGCACCAAAACTGGGAACACAGTGAGACAGGCGCCCAGTAGGGCGCCCTGCGCCTGAGGCAGCAACAGGAAACACAGCATGTTTTGGCGCCCATGGCCAAGGCGCCTAGGGATATTTTTCAGCCATGGCACAAACACTTGGCACCTATCATTAAGGCACCTAGGGACCATTTTCCAGCAACATCATGTGACACAATGGGACAATTTCTTCAGCAACACACAAGACACATGGCGCCCTTGACTAAGGCGCCTAGGGGCAAAATTTCCAGCAACACAAGCAACACCCTAGGGTGCCTAAGGCACCAACACTTTTTGAGTTCCTCTCAACAAAAAATCACCAAATTAAATCACCAATACCAAATACTCATATGAATAGTAGCCATCACATTTTTCACCAAAAATCATTCAGTCAAAGTCACAAACACCTAGCATGCATCATTCATATGGTACTCCACTCATTTTTATAATTTTTATGAAAATAGGTGTTTAAAAGAAAAGGAAAAAATTGATTATTTATTAGGAAAAATTAATTTGACTTGACGGGGAGGCCCCGCTCCTACGTATCTCCGTGTGTGGAGAATCAAAGGCTACGTAGTTCTTCTTGAAAATATTTGTTTGTTTTGTTGATTTTAACATTTTGAAGGCGTTTGAGATCACCAAGTTGTACAACTCAGGCGTCTTAACCGGGTTGCGGGTTTGATAAGACGTGCATCTCGATCAAAGCCAATTTTATTGATGTTTTAATTCATTTTTAGAAATAGATAACAATAATAATAATATAAACAATAATAGATAACAATAACAATAATAATAATTAAAAGGAAAGATAAAAAAAACTATACACCTAAAAAAAATATAAATAAATAAATAAATATATATAGAAATAAACAAACAATAAATAAGTAATCAATAAATATCTACATAAATAAATAAATAAATAAATAAATAAATAAATAAATAAATAAATAAATAAATAAATAAATAAATAAATAAACAAATAGATATAAATAAATAAATAAATAAATAAATACAAAACTAACCTCAAGCTGATGAACGCGAGGAACACCGAACCGGACCGAGCAGTCTGACCAGGTCAACTGCGAACCGGACTGCTTTGAGAACCGAAAAAAAACCGGTTCAAAAAAAATTACAAACTAATCAAAGACAGACTTTTAGTGTCTGGACCGCAAAGGCTAGCCCAAAAGATCACTTAATGTGCCAATGACTCCCCCCTTTCAAACCTTCACCTCTCAACCTCTTTTATAGTCAATTGCTATAGGGTTGTTGTTTCTTGCAAGCAATGTGGGACTAAAACAAGATAGAGAAAGCAATTCCCACTTAGAGAACACAATTCTCGTTTCTCTCAAACCTGTCACCTTAAAAGCGCGATTTCGGATTCGTTAACCGTTGGATCGTCTTTGTTTTTCTGACAGCAGGTTCGTGAGACATATATCTTCAGTTTCACCGTTCGGATCGTCGAAACGAAGTTTGAGGAGAGAGAACTTGCCTTCGCAAGAGCTGCAGTTTTTGGTCCGTTTTTTCTCAAACCTCTCACCGTAAAGGTGCGATTCCGGATTCGTTAACCGTTGGATCATCTTTGTTTTTTGACAGCAGGTTCGTGGGACATGTGTCTCCACTTTCACCGTTCGGATCGTCAAAACGAGGTCCGAGGAGAGAGAAATTGCTTTCGCATAGTAGCTAAAAACTAAGACCCGAAAATACCCAAAAGCGACTACTTTTTGTAATAATAATTTTTTTATTGCACCTCCCCTTTTTTATTTTCTTTTGTAATTTGTATTATTTCTTATCTATTTATTTTTTTATTTTCGTTTTTTAATTAAAGATATTGTAACAAGAAAAAATAAATTAAATCTACTTTGTAAATTTTTTGAATTAGCATATATTTTTTTTAATTTTTGTTTAACCACTAAAAAAAGTAATAATAACGCAAAACTAGTAAATTAGCGCAAAATGACCTATTCGAAGGATTAGGAAACAAATATACGCGAGAAACATATTTTTGTGATTTTTTTGAAAAAGTAAAAATGTACCGACTAAAATTGGGTGTTCACAGTTGCCCCTCTGTGCTTACTTTCTTACGAGATAATACATAAAACTGTGTTTTCTTGTTTTATCAAAGTAAGGAATAAGTACAGATATGAACCCCAATTTTAATCGGTGAAATATGCACAATTGTCTTTTGACTGTTAAAGTTAAATGGGTAACCATGCTAGAGCTGAACGGATAGCACGAAATTAGCACAAAACAAATGCCAGGGCGAGACCGATAGCATGCAAATTTAAAGACAATGCCAGGGCGAGATCGATAGCATGAAAATTAAAGACAATGCCAGGGCGAGACCGATAGCAAGAAAATTAAAGACAATGCCAGGGCGAGACCGATAGTAGGAAAATTAAAGACACTGCCAGGGCGAGACCGATAGCATGAAAATTAAAGACAATGCCAGGGCGAGACCGATAGCATGAAAATTAAAGACAATGCCAGGGCGAGACCGATAGCATGAAGATGAAAGGCAGTGCCAGGGCGAGACCGATAGCACCAAATTTAAAACAATGCCAGGGCGAGATCGATAGCATGACAATTAAAAACAAATGCCAGGGCGAGACCGATAGCACGAAAATTAAAAACAATGCCAGGGCGAGACCGGTAGCATGAAAATTAAAGACAAATGTCAGGGCGAGACCGATAGCATGAAATTTAAAAGGACAAATGCCAGGGCTGAACCGTTAGCAAGAAATTTTAAAAGACAAATGCCAGGGCTGAACCGTTAGCATGAAATTTAAAAGACGAATGCCAGGGCTGAACCGTTAGCATGGAATTTAAAAGGACAAATGCCAGGGCTGAACCGTTAGCATGAAAAATTAAAAGACAGTGCCAGGGCTGAACCGTTAGCATGAAAAGTAAAGCAGTGCCAGGGCTAAACCGTTAGCACGAAATTTAAAAGACAATGCCAGGGCTGAACCGTTAGCAAGAAATTTAAAAAGACAAATGCCAGGGCTGAACCATTAGCATGAAAGGTAAAGCAGTGCCAGGGCTTAACCGTTAGCACAAAATCTAAAAGACAATTCCAGGGCTGAACTGTTAGCATGAAAGGTAAAGCTGTGCCAGGGCTAAACCGTTAGCACGAAATTTAAAAGACAATGCCAGGGCTGAACCGTTAGCAAGAAATTTAAAAAGACAAATGCCAGGGCTGAACCGTTAGCATGAAAGGTAAAGCAGTGCCATGGCTGAACCGTTAGCACGAAATCTAAAAGACAATGCCAGGGCTGAACCGTTAGCATGAAAGGTAAAGTTGTGCCAGGGCCAAACCGTTAGCACGAAATTTAAAACACAATGCCAGGGCTGAACCGTTAGCATGAAAAGTAAAGCAGTGCCAGGGCTGAACCGTTAGCACGAAATTTAAAAGACAATGCCAGGGCTGAACCGTTAGCATGAAAAGTTAAAAGACAGGGCCAGGGCTGAACCGTTAGCACGAAATTTAAAACACAATGCCAGGGCTGAACCGTTAGCATGAAAAGTAAAGCAGTGCCAGGGCTGAACCGTTAGCACGAAATTTAAAAGACAATGCCAGGGCTGAACCGTTAGCATGAAAAGTAAAGCAGTGCCAGGGCTGAACCGTTAGCACAAAATTTAAAAGACAGTGCCAGGGCTGAACCGTCGGCATGAGAAGTAAAGCAGTGTCAATGCACGTCTTGCTTTGGAGGACTCTTTTTTTTTACTTTATTTACAAAGTACTGAACACAAATGTATGATTCTAATCATGAAGTGGAATGCATGGATGGACATGAAATGTATGCAAACTATGACATGAAATGCATGAATTATGCATGATCTTGAGTTGAAATTAAGATGCACTTGTCTTGAAAGCTGGATTCACTGAGAATTTTTTCTTTTTGTGCAGGCTTTATTTGAAACCAAACAAGCTTGTCCTCATATGGAAGTTTATCCTCAACACAGCTAACTTGCTTAGGCCCTTTTTCTCTTTTTATGTCCACTTCTCTCCTTTCAAGCAAATCACCCTCAAATTTGACCTTCTCTCTCTTCTTTTTTTGATTGTCATTAGCTCTCTAAATCACATTACTGATTCCAAGTTGACTATTTTTGAAGCATTACTTAATGAGCATGCATGGATTCACAGGTATTTAAGAGCTGGAACTTTTTGGGTTTGGATTTTTGGTTTGAAAGTGGAGGGTATTTTGGAGGGAAAACATAGGGAAGACAAAGGCGACACAAGATGGTAGGGAAAAAAGGTATTATGGCAACCTCGAGTTTATTGGGGATTCCATTTACTTGAGGTGCCTGACTTGCTGGGAATTGGCTGGGTATTGGAAACAAGTTTTACCATAGGGGAGACTTCCAGAGGTAGCAAGCAAAATCTAACTCACGGTTATGCAAAAACTTTTGCCCCGGTGTTAGTAGAAGGTATTGCCCCAAGAGAAGGCTACACGGGTGTACCAAACAAAGTTTGACTCATGAAAGGACCTGCAAAGATTTTGCTTCAAGCAGCTCAGGTGTGGAAAAGAAAGTTTTGACTCATGACGGGTCTTACACAGGTTTTGCCCCAGTACTGGTGAAAGTTGTTGCTCACAAGAGTGCACTGGTGTGGCAAACTTGACGGATGTAGGGTATGGTAAGGATTTTGCCTCATTCTGGTGAAAGACATTGCCCTGAGAGAATACGACTTGATGTAACAAGAAACATTTAACTCTTAAAGGTCTTACGAAACTTGCCCCAGTGTGGGGTTTTCTCGAGACTCTCAAGCTTATCCTTCACAAAGTTTCCCAAATGTACACTATTGTGTGGCCCAAGTAGAAGAAATTTCCCAGTGAACTACATAAGCTTCTCATTGTAAGTCTCATTCCCCTTTTGTGCCCTAATTTTTGCCTAGACTGCCTTTGCAGGTTTTCAGTCTAGCGGGCTTTATTTTTCTTTTATTCTCCCTAATTTTTGCCTAGACCGCCCTTTCGGGTTTTCAATCTAGCGGGATGATTTTTTTTTTCACTTCCTTTTTTATTAGAGCAAAGAATAATTTTAAAGAAGCAAATGATTTATCTCAAAATTAACATTAAGAAAATGAAAACGATCATTCATCAATCAGAGTGGGATTTTGGAGGCTTGTAATGTGACTATGGGTTATGGGTTATGAAAGAAAGACGATTAGAATGCTCAAGGAAACATCTTACGGGCATGAGTTATGGGCTATGGAAGAAAGATGGTTAGAAGGTTCAAAGAACGGGCATGAGTAACAGGTTATCGAGATGGATTGATTGGGAGGCTTAAAGGAATGCTTTACAGGCATGGATTATGGGTTATGGAAAGGAAATGAGTAGAAGGTTCACAGAAATGTTTTGAGAGTATGGGTTACATACTATGAGAGACAAATGAATAGAGGGCTCAAAGAAAGGTTTTAGGTTATGGGTTATGGGAATGGATCAAGGATCTTTAGTGCATTCAGCTTTCTATTGTGTTCCCCAGACCTCATATCATTAACTTTTTTTTTTATTTTTATTACTTTTTTTTCACCCCCTCTGCTTTTTGATCACTCTTTCTTTTGTGCCCTAATTTTTGCCAAGACTGACAATACTTGCTTTCAGTCTTGCGGGCTTTATTCATTTTTCTCTTTTTCTTTTCTTTTGAACTTTTTCCACCATCTCTTTGATTTCATAACTTTGGAAAACTGAATGCACTAAATTCTATTGTAGTGTCGATCCTTGTCCAGGGTTTAGTGAAGGGACGTTACAGGCTCAAAGGGGATGGTAAGGGATATATTTTGTTTGGGATAGAGAAAGACGACCACTCTTCATTTGAAATCATGATTCCACGTTTGCAAAATTTTAATTTTGAAATAACATCTACTCTTTTACACATTCTTTGCTCTTCATTTCTTTTGATTTCTTTTTTGTTTTTTTTTTTGCTTTTTTTTGGGAAATGGACATTTGATAGCCGATATTCGCTCACCGGTTCATCCCTGAATGACGCAACTAAAAGGGCTTTAAGAATTATCACTTGAGGCAAGAACTCAAAAGGGGTCGGTGTTTAAAGGGGACACGGGGAGAAAGGATGGAGATGGGTTTTTAAATACATGCAAATCCATTAATGTAAAGCTTCAACTAAGTTAACTTGGTTTCAAGCTTACATGACTAAACAAGCGCTAATAACAATCATCTTTTCCCACTCTTTTATTTATTTATCCGAGAACTGATTCCCAACCTTATGTCTTTTTTTTTCATCTTTCCCAAAATGCCCCAATATAGTGCTCCCTGATATCTTTCCTCTCACCTTACTTCTCTAATCCTCGAATGACAAATCTTCTCAACAACTTTCAAGGGAATGATCTAATTCTATGAGTCTAAGCTTGATTGGTATCCATATTCACGCAAGCACAAAAATTCAACATGAATGAAGACTTAATGACTTCAAAACTCTTTTTTTTATTGATTTTATTTAAAGAGAGAAAAAAATTATGCTATATGAGAATGAGTCAAAGAGAACAAGATATTATGAAATTCATGGTATGTATGCAAGCATTCACCCTAAAATGCAACATGTGTTGTTTTGTAATGGCTTTTTTTGTAATCATTTTCATGCAAGAAATGAAATGCAATTTTTTTTGCCCCATTTGAAGGGAAATGCTATGAGGATTGACAAATGATAATGTGCTTTGTTTTATTCACTCACGAAAGTATGCATAACAAGCAAAGATTTTTATGCAAAGAGAAAAAAAATGAAATATGGATAAATTTTATGATGAATGATTTTTGACCAATGAGAATGATGATTGACAATGAAAATATGCACTACCCGCAGAAAAAAAACAAATTTTCCTAAGGACTTATGCAAAGAAAAAAGCAAATTCTATTTTTTTACATGAAATGCACTTGTACTTAAAAATGTAACATGTTTTTTTTCTTATGCTTTTTTTATGCATGGAATGTAATGCAATTTTTATGTTGTTTATGCATGAAATGCAATATGATTTTTAATTTTTTGAAAAAAAATGAGTGATTTTCTGAACCCAAAAGTTTGTTTATGGGGAAAAGATTTTTTTTTGTTTTTTTTTGTATGAAAAATAAGGTAAGAGGTGGAGTAGCTCCCTTGGTGACCTAAATTGGTTAGCCCATGCTATTGGGCCCTACAGATTTAAGGCCTTCTATTGTGAGTACTCACGAGGTGGGTGTTCTAACCTATTGAGATTTAAGGTCTCTAGAGTCAAGTACTCTTCTAGAAGGTTAAACACACCAGGATGTACATCCAAAATGTGGATACCCGCATAGAAGAGTCGTACTCTAGATGAGGAATTCATGGAAGTCACACAGGATGTACATCCCAAATGAGTCCCACTTATCCTCTCTAACTTATGTGTTTTTTGCGGCTCAGGTGCGAGCTCAACTCTCAATGTGTGCTTACGGTGTATGTGTAGTGTGTGAAGGGAGCATACAAACCTCAAATCCTAAAAATAAAAACCCAAATTAAACCTGCATGTTAACCAAAAAATACAACCAAACAATAATATCAAGTGTTCTCTAGCCTAGAGTTTATGTCAAACGGAATATCAAATAAATATCAAATGAAATATAAAGAAAAAATAATAAAGTAGGAGGGGTAAACAAAGTGTACCTTATAATCATTGCACAACCAAACATACCAGGCTTGACTCTCACTATCCCCAGTGGAGTCGCCATCTGTCGTGACCGGGGTCCCGACGCAGACGGCTCAAAAATTGATTATTTCAGGGAGTCGCCACCCAATTTATTTAATAGGGAAAACTGAGAAAAACCTACATTTAATTTATGGTCTGCGTAACCTAGGTTGGATTCGGGAGTCGGTTATGCAAAGGGAAGGGCGAAAACCTAATTTCACTACACCCCTAGTACATCTGTCCTAAGACAGTTACCCTAAATCTGATTGTGCAAGTATTAATAAATTACTTAATTATTTGTCTTACCCCAAAAATAAAATAGAATAATATTTAGTAAAAAAATAACTAATTATTTACAAAGGAATAAAAATAAGAATTTAACTTAGAAAAATTTGATTTTTGACTTGACGGGGAAGCCCCGCTCCTACGTATCCTCAGGTGCAATGAGGAACTCAAAAGTCACGTAGTTCTTTCCGAAAAATTTTGTTGGTTGGTTGATTTTATTTTTTTGAAGGGGTTTAAGATCAAAGCCGTACAGCTAAAGTCTCTTAAACCGGGATTGACAAGATGTACATCTCAGTCAAACCCATTTTTATAATTTTTATGAAAATAGGTGTTTAAAAGAAAAGGAAAAAATTGATTATTTATTAGGAAAAATTAATTTGACTTGACGGGGAGGCCCCGCTCCTACGTATCTCCGTGTGTGGAGAATCAAAGGCTACGTAGTTCTTCTTGAAAATATTTATTTGTTTTGTTGATTTTAACATTTTGAAGGCGTTTGAGATCACCAAGTTGTACAACTCAGGCGTCTTAACCGGGTTGCGGGTTTGATAAGACGTGCATCTCGATCAAAGCCAATTTTATTGATGTTTTAATTCATTTTTAGAAATAGATAACAATAATAATAATATAAACAATAATAGATAACAATAACAATAATAATAATAATAATTAAAAGGAAAGATAAAAAAAACTATACACCTAAAAAAAATATAAATAAATAAATAAATATATATAGAAATAAACAAACAATAAATAAGAAATAAATAAATATCTACATAAATAAATAAATAAATAAATAAATAAATAAATAAACAAATAGATATAAATAAATAAATAAATAAATAAATACAAAACTAACCTCAAGCTGATGAACGCGAGGAACACCGAACCGGACCGAGCAGTCTGACCAGGTCAACTGCGAACCGGACTGCTTTGAGAACCGAAAAAAAAACCGGTTCAAAAAAAATTACAAACTAATCAAAGACAGACTTTTAGTGTCTGGACCGCAAAGGCTAGCCCAAAAGATCACTTAATGTGCCAATGACTCCCCCCTTTCAAACCTTCACCTCTCAACCTCTTTTATAGTCAATTGCTATAGGGTTGTTGTTTCTTGCAAGCAATGTGGGACTAAAACAAGATAGAGAAAGCAATTCCCACTTAGAGAACACAATTCTCGTTTTTCTCAAACCTGTCACCGTAAAAGCGCGATTCCGGATTCGTTAACCGTTGGATCGTCTTTGTTTTTCTGATAGCAGGTTCGTGAGACATATATCTTCACTTTCACTGTTCGGATCGTCGAAACGAGGTCTCAGGAGAGAGAAATTGCCTTCGCAAGAGCTGCAGTTTTTGGTCCGTTTTTTCTCAAACCTCTCACCGTAAAGGTGCGATTCCGGATTCGTTAACCGTTGGATCATCTTTGTTTTTTGACAGCAGGTTCGTGGGACATGTGTCTCCACTTTCACCGTTCGGATCGTCAAAACGAGGTCCGAGGAGAGAGAAATTGCTTTCGCATAGTAGCTAAAAACTAAGACCCGAAAATACCCAAAAGCGACTACTTTTTGTAATAATAATTTTTTTATCGCACCTCCCCTTTTTTATTTTCTTTTGTAATTTGTATTATTTCTTATCTATTTATTTTTTTATTTTCGTTTTTTAATTAAAGATATTGTAACAAGAAAAAATAAATTAAATCTACTTTGTAAATTTTTTGAATTAGCATATATTTTTTTTAATTTTTGTTTAACCACTAAAAAAAGTAATAATAACGCAAAACTAGTAAATTAGCGCAAAATGACCTATTCGAGGGATTAGGAAACAAATATACGCGAGAAACATATTTTTGTGATTTTTTTGAAAAAGTAAAAATGTACCGGCTAAAATTGGGTGTTCACAACAGGAAACACAGCATGTTTTGGCGCCCATGGCCAAGGCGCCTAGGGATATTTTTCAGCCATGGCACAAACACTTGGCACCTATCATTAAGGCACCTAGGGACCATTTTCCAGCAACATCATGTGACACAATGGGACAATTTCTTCAGCAACACACAAGACACATGGCGCCCTTGACTAAGGCGCCTAGGGGCAAAATTTCCAGCAACACAAGCAACACCCTAGGGCGCCTAAGGCACCAACACTTTTTGAGTTCCTCTCAACAAAAAATCACCAAATTAAATCACCAATACCAAATACTCATATGAATAGTAGCCATCACATTTTTCACCAAAAATCATTCAGTCAAAGTCACAAACACCTAGCATGCATCATTCATATGGTACTCCACTCAACACCAATTTACATTTCCTTGCACAAACAAATTTTCAGCATAACAACAACATTAAAACACACCAATCATTCTTGGAAATCACCCTAGAACCCAACCCTAGACAATACTCATCACATACACTATTAGAGATGAAAAGAGGACCCCCTAACCTTATAGAATTCGAATATACTAGGCAAGGATCCAAGAAATTGCAAGACACCAACAAGCTTTCCCCTCCTCCTTGAGTGCTCCACGGATTTCCTCTTCCTCTTTCTTGCAAGTCGCGCCTCTCTTCTCACTCTTTCTCTATTCGCTTCTTTTCTTTCTTTTTGGTTGGAATGAATGAATGAAGACTAACCCTAAAGACCCCTAAGAAAATCGAATCATATGACTAGCCAATGGGTCATGGGCCTACTTGCGGATCATGGGCCCTTATTTGCACCACTCCAATCACTTAAACACCTCCTGGATAAAATAAAATAAAACAAAACCCTATATTAATTAATTAGCTTAAATCAATATTGCAAGCCCTAAATAACTTAATTAAATAAATAATTAAATTATTTTGGGGCGTTACACTTTTATCCACTGATAAACTGCTTTCGCTTGTTCGGTAGATAAAGTATAATTGGCTTTGGGTTTCAAAGTCCTAGTACCTTGCTCAACCAACAACAAATCCTTTCGTCTACAGTAATGATCTATATCCTTCCTAGCTTTCTCATTGTCTTTCGTTTTGCCTTTCACGTTCATGACAGTGTTAAATATGTTGTCAAAAAAATTCTTCTCAATATGCATGACATCGAGATTGTGTCTCAATAGATTATCTTTCCAATAGGGAAGTTCCCAAAAAATAATTTTTTTGTCCAATTGTGCCATTGTCCATAGCCATCTGGACGAGAAACAATACCCGCTACGACTTCCACAGGAGGGATATCCCTAACACTATTCCAAATTTCCTCTGGTTTTAACCTACGAGGAGGTCCAGCTGTTTCAACATTTCCCTTGATGAACGCATATTTCTGCTTTCTAAATGGGTGATCCATAGGTAAGAACCTACGGTGCGAGTCAAACGATGAAGTTTTTCCTCTGTATTTAAGACTAAAAGCCTTTGTGTCAACCATGCAAATCGGACACGCCATCTTACCATTTGTCCCCCATCCAGACAACATTCCATAGGCAGGGAAGTCATTAATGGTCCACATCAAAGCCGCCTTCATCACAAAATTTTGTTTGCGTGCTGCATCATAAGTTAAAACACCAAATCCACAACCTTTTTAGGTCATCAATCAAAGGTTGCAAATATATGTCAATACCAGCTGTTGGATTACTTGGCCCTGGAATAATAGAATTTAAAAACATGTATGGTTTAGACATACACATTTCTAGAGGAAGGTTGTATGGGGTAACAATAACTGACCAACATGAATACGGTGTTTCCGAGGCTTGAATATATGGTGTGAAACCATCAGAGCATAAACCAAGCCGAACATTGCGTGGATCACTGGCAAAATCTGGATGAACACGATCAAAATGCTTCCAAGCTTCACCATCATATGGGTGATGTAATTCACCAGAATTATTTCTATTTTGATGGTGCCACGTCATTTTACCCGCGGTCTCCATTGAAGTAAACATCCTCTGTAGCATTGGTATAAGCGGCAGATTGAACATTGCTTTTCGTGGAACCGGTTTGCCTCTGCTCATCCCTTTCCTACTGACACGATAGCGTGGCTCTCCACACAACTTGCATTCCGACAACTCTCCATCATTTATGCCAAACTCATTGTTATAATAGAGCACGCAACCAGACACACAACAATCAATTCTTTTAGATTTTAAGCCAAGCTTCGATACCAGTCTTTTAGCTTCATAATAACTTTGCGGCAAAAGCCCTCTATTGGGGGTTGCATCCAACATAATTTTGGTCATATATTCCATGCACAACTCAGCAACATTAAATTGAGACTTAAGACCCAACAACCGAACACACATTGATAATTTTGAGTCTTTAGATCCTTCAAATAATGGTTTATTTGTCTCACTCAAATACATGTAAAACCTTTGAGCTTCCTCATTTGGAACTTCTTCAGCATCATATTCTGGTTCTTCAAAATCCAAATTTACTCCAACAGCGTCAGATATCATTCCCTGATAAACATCTAACGGTTGTATAATTTGGCCTTCAAATGTCGTAGTCGCTGGATAACTACTTGATGTGGAGCTACTACTTCAACCGGAACATTAACCGCAGGAACTGCAGCAGCTACCACTGGTCCTACTTTCCCGTGACGAGTCCATATACAATAATTTGGCTTAAACCCATTATTGTACAAATCAAGTCTAACTTCTTCTTCATTTTTTATAAATCGAAAGGAATATTTCAAGCACGGACATCTAATACCGCCTTGTCGCGCAAATTCTTCATGGGCCTTACACAAAAAATAAACTCTTCTACTCCTTCTACAAAACGTCGCTTTAAACCAAATCTTCTAGGAAACAATCGATCATACATCCAACTACGATCCATAATTTCAAGATCGATCTATGTACTACACTACAACGTAAATGAAATAAACTATCAAATAAACTATCAATTACTTTATATTTTGATATATATATATATATATATATATATTGATATATTAATAACTTTATTTTGGTATATCAATAAACTATCAATTACCAGCAACACAATGAATTTTTATATAATGTTATATATTAATAATTTAAACATTATAAATAATAATTGCAAATTTAATTTTAAATTTCAATTTTTATAAGACAATATCTGTTAATAAAATTTATAAGTGAACTTAATAAATAAGTTTTTTCAATATAAATTATTTTGTATTATTATTGCAAACAAAATTTCTAACAAAAGTTTACTATAAATAGTGAAGTAATTAATATTTTATTGATTTTAATATTGTACCAAAAATGTGATTTGAAAATACCGACTTCTAAGACACTACAATGAGACACAGGAACATGTATTCAAATCATCGACAATAAGCGTTATTAAAAGTCACCAAGTACTAAAAAAATCCAAATTTTACGGTGACCAAAAGTTGGTAAAAATTTTTTAGACACTAAAAACAAAAAATACATACATACATACATATATATATATATATATATATATATATATATATATATATATATATATATATATTGATATATTAATTACTTTACATTGATAACTAACCGTAGTGAAGAGAAGGCTCTGACTTGAAGCGTATCCCCAGCTCGAACAAAGAGGAAAAATGAGGAACGCAAACTCAAACAATACCTAAACAAACAACACCACAATTAGTAACAAACTCATATTATAAAATAATTCAAAAACTAAAACTATTAACTCATGTTACAAACATACCTTAGAGGCTTAGATCGAAGAAATTTCCAAAGAGAGGAAGAGAGGAATTTCAAGAAGAGAGTTAGTAGAGAGAATGAGAGTATTGGTAGAGGTGTGAAGAAGAAGTGGAGAATGGAGAAGGGATTATATAGAAGAACCGAAGTCCAACGGTCAAAAGGAGAATCCGCCGGAAATGTCATTTGCCAACGGATTTAGGGAATTTCTGGCGGATTTTCAAAAATTAAATTCCCCGCTCTTTTCAAAAAATCCGCCGGAAATGACGTTTCCGGCGGATTTTAGTCGGTTCGTCATTTCCGGCGGATTTTTTCGTAGACCCAAATCTGTCGGAAATGCCTAAAATCCACCGAAAATACCTAAAAATCCGCCGAAAAACACCTTACCGGCGGATTTTTTTTAAAAAAAAATTTCGTAGACTCAAATCCGCCGGAAATTCCTAAAATTCCGCCGGAAATGTTCCGGAGGAAAAAAATCCGCCGGAAAAACCAACAAATCCGCCGGTAATGTTTCGGCGGATAAAATCCACCGGTAAGTCCTAAAATCCGCCGGAAATTTTTCGGCGGATGTCAATCCGCCGGAAATTCCTGGCCGGAAAAAACAGTTTTTCTTGTAGTGCTAGTAGTGTGCATGGTTTGGGGTTTGGAGTGGCCCATTAAGGCACTTAAGCTTTTTTGGGCTGACTCAATGGCTTGGTTGGGCTCTGGTTGAACGGGTTTGGGTGGGTTATTCAATAGTTGGGTCAAGGGTTCAATCACAGGGTCGGGCTCCTCTGGGTCAGCAATGAGAAGATGAAATATACGTTTGCATTTGTTTCCAGTGGTAAACTTCTCGTCACACTTATAGCGTAGTCCTTGCTCACGACGAGCTTGGAGTTCTGTTGGTGAGATTCGTTTGATGGGTTTGTGTTGGCTGAGAGGTTTGGTTGTGTTGTTGTTGAAGCTGGGTTGAAATGGGGGTTATACGGAAGAAGCAAAGGGATTAGGTTTTTGTTGTTTGGATGTGAGGTGTGGGACGACTTGTCATTGAACTTTTCTTCCTACAGTTTAGCTAAGCTAATAGCTTGAGCCATACACACAAGTTGAAAATCCTAGAGTTCTCAACAAATTTTTGGCTTAAGACCTGAAATGAAGCAACTTAGGTAAAACTAAGGGGACGGCCGATGATACAGTTTGGTAGTCTTTGACAGAGGTGGCTTGCCCTAGTGTTGGTTTTGGAGGATGAGGTTGAATGTTGTGGCTAGTTATCAGAGGTGTTGGTTGAGGTCATGACAATGAAAGCCCTAGTGTTGTGGGTTCTATCTAGGAAACAAAATAGTAAAGAAAGAAAGAGAGATCACTGCAAGAAAAATGTGGATTAACGGCGACCATTTTCTAGCGGACGGGTTCACCGGTAATTTCCGGCGGCCATAGCCACCAATAAGGGCATCGATAGTGTTTCGGCGGCCAAAAAATGCCAGTAATGCATAAAAACCATCTCAGACGGTTTTGAATCGTTGGTAAAAAATTGTGGCGGTTTGATCCGCAGGTTATTACAAAAACATTGTTGCGATTTCAAACCGTCGGTAATGACCTAAAAAACTTTTTTGCAGCAGTTTTAAACTGTCGGTGGAAATTTGTATTTTGAAAGAAGAGAATGGATATCAGAACAAATATCAGAACAATGGGAATAAGGATTCTAGCAACATTCACCATATAGAGCTATGATTCTAGTGAGGCACCTCCAAATCTCCCATCTATTTTGGTGTCATTAATGAAATGCAATACCCAATGTTTAATGTTATGCCATTAGTGATTCTAGACATTTCAACTCTCTTGGGTGGGAAAATACTACCTTAAAATTACTTTTTTATCCTTATTTTAGGAGGGAAATGAGCAATGTGTTATTACTTATTTATATATAGGGGACGCTAGTGAGAACATGAAAACATTAAATAATTTTTAGGTTAAAATGAACGGTATAGATAGATAAAGATGTCTCATTTATCCTTCATTAAATGAACCTTCTCTCTCATTTTTTAGCATTAATTACATCCATTTATGTCATTTTATATTTATAAGTTAGTTCAACTGCTAATTTTACCAAATATTTCATATTCAATCCGCTATCCACTAGCTTATTTGCTATCTGTTTTTTTTGCCAAACAGTGCCTTAAAGTGTTTGGTAAAATTAACAGTTGAACTAGCTTATAAATATAAAATGACGTAAATGGACATCGTAATTAATGCTTAAAAATAAGAGAATATTCATTTAATGGAGGATAAAAGAGGAATTTTATCAAAGTTAGAAAGGTAAAAATAAGACGAAAAATAAAACACTATAAACTATAAATTCAAACACCACTTCAATTAGTGTTTAAAAAAATGTCATAATCTATTCTTACCTTATCATATTGTACTTAAACACAACTTTAGTAGAATCTATATAAATTTCAATAAATATAAGAGAGTATATTTAGCATTTCACTACAAATCTCCATATACTAAATTAAAGGCTAAATATCACTTTTACTCATTTATCTTTGCTCTAGGTTTCACTTTGGTCCTTTATCTTTTTTTGGGTCCGTTTTAGTCCTTTATCTTTCATTTTCGCTTCATTTTGGTCCCTGCCATTAGTTTTTTCTAACGGACGCCACGATGGCAGTTAACTGTTGACGTGGCGTCTTAAGTGTCATGTACCACGTGTCATTCATTAAATGAGGTGGCAAAAAATGCTTTATTTAATTGTAAATCATTTTACACATTGGCATTTAAGTTTTTTAAATTATAAATTAACAAAAACAAAAATTCCAAAAACTAAAATTAAATCAAAATACTGGATTCATCAATCTTCTTTCAACAACAATTCCAGAAAACTAAAATTAATCTTCTTTCAACAACAATTCCAGGAAAACGACGATGAACGAAATCGATGAACCCAAAAACAACAATATGAACCCAAAAATCAAACCACCACCACCAGCAGCAGCAACAACAACAACAACAACAACAACAACAACAACAACAACAACAACAACAACAACAACAACAACAACAACAACAACAACAACAACAACAACAACAACAACAACAACAACAACAACAACAACAACAACAACAACAACAACAACAACAACAACAACAACAACAACAACAACAACAACAACAACAACAACAACAACAACAACAACAACAACAACAACAACAACAACAACAACAACAACAACAACAACAACAACAACAACAACAACAACAACAACAACAACAACAACAACAACAACAACAACAACAACAACAACAACAACAACAACAACAACAACAACAACAACAACAACAACAACAACAACAACAACAACAACAACAACAACAACAACAACAACAACAACAACAACAACAACAACAACAACAACAACAACAACAACAACAACAACAACAACAACAACAACAACAACAACAACAACAACAACAACAACAACAACAACAACAACAACAACAACAACAACAACAACAACAACAACAACAACAACAACAACAACAACAACAACAACAACAACAACAACAACAACAACAACAACAACAACAACAACAACAACAACAACAACAACAACAACAACAACAACAACAACAACAACAACAACAACAACAACAACAACAACAACAACAACAACAACAACATGAAGCCAAAAATCAAACCACCAGCAAATCGATGAACGATGAACGAAACCCAGCAAAAGAATGAACGAAACCCAGCAAAACAACAACAACATGAACAGATCTGGAAAGACGATGAACGAAACCCAGAAACAAGAACGAACCAGATATGGAAGATGAATATGTGGTTTTCTCAGATTCGGGTTCGGGTTCGAATTCAAGCACAAAAACGACGACCCAAACGAAATCTGGTTCGATTCAAAACAAAATCTGGTTCGATTCAAAACAGATCTTGTTCTTCTTCTTCGTTGTTTTTCTTCATTAATCAAATCTGGGTTTTTTGTTGTTCTTCTTCATTTCTTCGTTTAATATTTCTTCGTTTCTTTTTGTTGTTGCTCTTCGTTTCTTCGTAAAATCTGGGTTTACCTATTGTTGTTCTTCTTCGTTTCTTCGTTCAAAATCTGGAAATGTTTAAATTGTTTTAATGTTTTAATTGTACCTCTGATTTTAATGTTTTAATTGTTTTATGGCTAAAGTGCTCCCAGGGTCCCTTATCTTTATTTAAAGTAACGAATTAGTCCTTTATGTTTTTTTTGTCCCAAATACGTCATTTATCTTTCAAATTTGACACATAAATCATTTTCCGTCAACCTCCATCCAACTTTGTTAACAGTGCTTATGTGGCGTGCTGACTCATTATTTGATTAGGTGGCATGTCATTTTTATTTTTGCTTAGGTGGCATATAATTTAATTTAATAAAAATAAAAGCTAAACAAAAATAAAAATGACATGCCACCTAATCAAATATTGAGTCAGCACGCCACATAAGCACTGTTAACAAAGTTGGATGGAGGTTGGCGGAAAAGGATTTATGTGTCAAAAATTTGAAAGATAAATGACTTATTTGGGACAAAAAAAACATAAAGGACTAATTCGTTACTTTAAATAAAGATAAGGGACCCCGGGAGCACTTTAGCCTTGTTTTATCAATTAAATGTTTGATGCTGATGTGTTATTATCAATTGGAATTAAATAATGTTAATTTTGCCACGTCATTTAATGAAGTTGGACACCACGTCAGCAGTTAACTGCCAGCGTGGCAACCGTTAGAAAAAACTAACGGCAATGACCAAAATAAAACGAAAATAAAAGATAGAGGACCAAAACGGACCAAAAAAAGATAAATGACCAAAGTAAAACCTAGAGCAAAGATAAATAAGCAAAAATGATATTTAGCCTAAATTAAATCAAGGCTTGAGCATATTTTCGGCGTGCAGTTTGACCATTGAACTCGATTATCGAATGAGACGAAGCTCCCAACCACATTTGCCTTATCCCGAAACCATCCCTAGAGTAGGGACATCAAAAAGCATTTAAATGCAGTCAATCTAATCTATGAGTGGGTTTTTTTAAAATAAATAAATAAATTATACGTACATGTGTGGGGCTGTAGCCTGTACTAAATGTATTTGGTTTTATTTTATCACATTTCTCGTTAAGAATTCAATTCAACTATCAGGACATTCACGACATTTTTTCAATAATCAGGACTTCGTATATGGACTCAAAAGTAGAATACGTACTGAGGGAATTTTCTAAGGAGTGAGAATTTTGTAGCTAAATATTTAATAATAGTGGATTAAAAGGATGGAGGGAGGAAAGAGATGTAGCTAGCTTTATCGTTTAGGACAATAAATTAAAAGGTATTTGGTAAAGAAAACGTTGTTTGTGGTTGTTCTATGTGTTTGTCTAAACGTTTCCCTGCAGCATTCACTTTGCAAATTCCAACTTTTTCACATGTGATTCAATTCAACCTCTGAAACTACGTATGCGTATTTTTAATGTTTAGTCAAAATCAAAATCAATTGAAAGTAGGAAAGCAAGAATTCCACGCCTCGCGGACTCCAACTCTCTTCCAGTAGAATACACAATACCAATAGATGTGTCTAAAAAATACATACTACACCAAGTTTACAAAATGAAATTTGAAATTATGATGATTGTTGATGAAATCAAGTAATGAAGACTTGGCGCCCATGTCCAAGGCGCCTAGTGAGCTGATCAAGACTCGGGATATGGCGCCCATGTCTAAGGCACCTAGTGAACTAACTAAGACACCGGATATGGCGCCCATGTCTAAGGCGCCTAGTACAAGTATTGCTAGCAACATTTTTGATGGACCCCAGGCGCCCATGTACTATGGCACAGCAACATGAACCTTGGCGTCTGATGCAGCACCTACAAAAGAGAATAATTCACTTTGGATTCCTTGGTGAGTCACCACATTCTGGAAGGTTTCTAAAATATCTTCTCTCCTAGATTTCAGAGAGAGAAATCCGTTATTAGATAGATTTAATAGCTGACAGAATCTTTAATTTTATTAGCTGTAATAAGGTGTACCATCCTCTATGGTGCACTCTCTTTCATTCCTATATATATGGTTGTACTGTGTACGAATCCATTCATCAATGAAACAGTAATGTGTATTGATCATTCTCTCATTTATTTACATTATGCCTTCATTATATTCAGTCTTATTTTCTGCTAAGTTTAAGAATTGTCATTATTTTAGTCCTTTTAAAATTGATGTGTGTATATATAAAATAATATGTTGTGATCATAATCATTTTCTGTTACTGTTATATTTTTGGCAAATTTCAACAAGGATACATAATTGCACCAGTTTTGTAGCTTTGCTGCTTTGTTGGGGATTCACTATTACTAATCATGACCCCTCTCAATAATATAACATATAGTGGCCAAAGAAAAGCTTCCAGGTGCCAACTGCACCATTATTACTACTACATCTTAAAATTGAGACTATCGGCAATTGGTGAGTGGAATCAATATTACCCCTAAAATGAGGAAAATTAAAGAATTTAGGTTTAAATCTTTGTGGAGACATCGTGCCTTACTTATTTACCGTGTGTTTGGATTCACGGTAAAAAGTATTTTACCATAAATTCAAATAGATACTTAGACATTAGTCGAACGAATTGAAGACTAGTTTCATAGCGGACTCAAAGAGCCTAAGTCGTAGAAATATTCTGGTGAACTCACTCGACCTAATTAACAAATTACGATGAGTTACAAACCCGAAATTTTTTGAGACTACTCTCTCTTCCTCATCAAAGGCCAACTAGTAATCTTTTTTTGGTCATTGAGGGGTCAATTTTCTTTGGCACCTCATATTTTTACTATTGTATTGTTAGAGGTTACTTCCAGTGACTTTCTTCTGCCCATTTTCTTCTTTACAGAGAAAGGTAAAAAACTAAAAAGTAAACAAAGAAAGAAAGAAAGGGTAAGGGATAAAATCTAGTATTATTATATTCAGCATCACTTCTATACAGTACCATTGTCTATCTGTTATCTGTTGTTGAACACTGAAAGAATAACGTCCTAACTAAGCAGTCATTGAGAACGTACCTTGGGAAAAAGGGTCAGTTTCAGCACATAAAGACTAACTTTTTTACTGTGAATTAAAATGAAAAGTTTATGGTCAATTCAACTGCACACAAAGTAGCTTTGTAACTGTGAGTGATGCTTTTGTTTTTGTGTGTTGAACTTCAAAACCAGATCTACAAAATTGATTATATCAAACACTTCATTAATCAAGGGATTTGGACTTATATATTTCAAAAAATAATAAGACAAGCTAGGTGCCTAGCCTAGCTACTTTCCTATTGAGATTCTCTTTACCACTTATCAAAACTTTACCTCTTTTGAAAAATTATTCCTAAGAGCTAATTACAATAAGGCTTAAAGGTACTTTTAGTCCCTGCAAATGTCACAATAATCCAGTTTAGTCCCTGCAATTCCAAAACTTTTAAAATAGACCCTGCAATTACTAAACGTTACTACTTTTAGTCCCTGCTGTTAGTTAAGGGTTAACACTGTTATCTTTTGATGATGTGGCACACCCCCCACCCCCCACCCCCCCCACCCCCCCCACCCCCACCCTTCTTCTTCCTCGTGAACCCCCCCACCCCACCGACCCCACCCCACCCCCATCCCACCCCACCCCAGCCCCTCCCCCCTCCCCTTCGCCTCTCCTCCCCTTCGCCCCTCCCCCTCCCCTTCGCCTCTCCTCCCCTTCGCCCCTCCCCCTCCTCCCCTTCGCCCCCCTCCCCTTCGCCCCCCTCCCCTTCGCACCTCCCCCTCCCCTTCGCCCCTCCCCCTCCCCTTCGCCCCTCCTCCCCTTCGCCCCTCCTCCCCTTCGCCCCCCTCCCCTTCGCCCCCCCTCCCCTTCGCACCTCCCCCTCCCCTTCGCCCCTCCCCCTCCCCTTCGCCCCTCCTCCCCTTCGCCCCTCCTCCCCTTCGCCCCCCTCCCCTTCGCCCCCCCTCCCCTTCGCACCTCCCCCTCCCCTTCGCCCCTCCTCCCCACCCCAACCCCACTGTTCCCCCTCTTCCCCCCCACCCCACCGTGACCCCTCCCCCACCCCCAGAGTTCGCAGAGAGAGAGAGAGAGAGAGAGAGAGACGCAGAGAGAGAACGGAGAGCGAACGGCGAGCGGAGAACGACGAGCGAGAGCGAGCGGAGAACGGCGAGCGAGAGCGATCGGTGAGGAGGGGGGAGGTGCGAAGGGGAGGGGGGCGAAGGGGAGGGGGGGCGAAGGGGAGGGGGAGGGGCGAAGGGGAGGAGAGGCGAAGGGGAGGGGGAGGGGCTGGGGTGGGGTGGGATGGGGGTGGGGTGGGGTCGGTGGGGTGGGGGGGTTCACGAGGAAGAAGAAGGGTGGGGGTGGGGGGGGGGGGTGGGGTGGGGGGTGGGGGGGTGGGGGGTGTGCCACATCATCAAAAGATAACAGTGTTAACCCTTAACTAACAGCAGGGACTAAAAGTAGTAACGTTTAGTAATTGCAGGGTCTATTTTAAAAGTTTTGGAATTGCAGGGACTAAACTGGATTATTGTGACATTTGCAGGGATTAAAAGTACCTTTAAGCCTTACAATAATAATAGTACTACTAAAGAGAGAGGAAACAAGCACCGTTTGTCCGGATGCAAAAGCTACCTTGGGACACAGGGATCAATCTGGTGCTCTCGGGTTTGATTTTCACAGTAGACAAAGTCAGTATTGGCCAGTACGAAATTTGCTTCTAAACATGTGCAGAAATTAGTTTTTCGTTGAAAGCGTTAGGACACTTTGTAAGTAACTGGTCGGAACCAAAAAAAAACTCAAAAATACAAGAGAGGGAGAGAGAGAAAGAGAGAGAGTCAATTTTGAACAGATTAATGCTGGAAAGACCAAGCTTTTAATTCAAGCATGAAACTCCATTGACAAATGCAAAAGCATTTCAAAGGAAAAAGTTTCTTCTTTTACAGATTTTTTTTCTACACTTCCTCATAATCACACACTGGTGCTTGAAAGTGATTCTTCATTTCCACAAACTTCAATTTTTTTCGCAAATTGAGAACAAATCCTGGCATCATCATCTAGAATATTCTTTGAACTACAATGTTGCTTCTGAGACATTTTGCAATGTGCAATAGCTCCTTCAACTGAACCTTCCAACTCATAATTAGCACTAATACTTCTCTTAAACAATTGTAAATCATAATACCCAGATGAACTAAATGAAAAAGATGAAGAATTAGAAGATGACCCAGATGAAGATGTTGATAAAGATGAAGACTTTATACCACCACAATGTCTTTGAACCACCCCAGAAAAAGATTTCCTATGATTGATAAAATCATCTTCAACACAAGACAGATTCTGTTTCATGTTGTTGTTCTTGTCACAAACATCATTAAAAATCTCAAATGGGTTGTTTCTTTTTGCAGTAGTGGCAGAGGACTTGTTTGAACAACCAGATTTGCTGAATAGAGATTTTAGATAAATCCTTGAAGCCTTGAGTTTTTGACTAAGTGAGAATTGCTTCATTTGTTTAAGCTTCTTTGGCAAAGATTTATTGGGAATATCGCTCATTTTTGAAGAAGAAGACCAAACAAATGAGTACTCATCAGGGTTAACTTCACTACTAACCCTGCATGATTCTGAAATAGGGAAGTTACAAGATTCAAGAGGAGTGTAAACAAATTTAGAAGGAATTCTAAGGCTATGATTATCTTCTTCTAAATTAGGGTTTTCTACTAAGAGTTTTTGAACCATTTGAAGACGAGGAGGAAGGTGAAGAGGAAGAAGTTTTCCTTTGTAGAAAAGATCATCAGCTGGTGAAGGTGTTGAATCTTTCTCATTTGAGATACAATTCATTTGGAATTCAAATTCTCTGCTTTTTGGTGGTGAAGAACTAATGGTGTAAGTGAAGAAATTTGAGGAAGTATTTAGTTCCATGTCAATGTAGTCTTCATCTACATGAACTAAAGTAGTTTGTTTTGAAGCCATGAGAATGAGACTATGTTGTTATTGTTGTTGTTGTTGTTGCTGTTGTGTGATGATGGTTTCTCTATTTGTGTTTTTTTCTTTAGAATATAGAGATATGGGAAATTGAGCTTTCTTAAGGAAAGAGAGCAGAGAGGGTATTCTTTAAAGATTGGAGTGGTGATGTTTACCAAATTTTGTAATAATGCAGAAGAGTTTTTTTATGTTATTTATAATATAAAAATCTGTCTTCACGTTACTTGTATTTTATAGTACCAGTTGAATTACCTCAAAGTTAATGTTTATGAAAGTATCTTTTTTTTTAACTATGTAGTATGTTGCTTACAAGCATGAAATTCAGATATTATTGTATTGTATTGATAAATCTCCACCTCCCAACCAAACAGTCATTTCCTTAATAATTTACTTTTCCTTTGTGTTTTTTGTCTATATCCTAGTGTTGAAAAATTATGGCTCCCCAAATTGTGGTCCTATGCTATGTATGAGTGTATTGAAGAGTAGTGTTTCCCATTGTGTATATACCTTCAAGGGACTACGAATAACCTATAGAGATAGATACAGTTACCAGTATGGGATATATGTCAAAATGATAATAAAGAGAGCAATGATGATTCTTGAAAGTATCTTTGATTACTCTCACTATTCTTTTTCTTTTCCCCTTTTCCCAATTTTTTTCATTTGTTTACAAATTCAATCCTAGCTGTAACTCTTACCTTTCCCATGAAAAATTTAAAGGGTCAACATCCTATGCAACAATGTTCTATGTAGTCTTCATATTAGACTCAAGTAATTAGTTAGAGCAACTTTTAAGTTAATTAATGCAGCTCTCTAGTTTTTTTTAAAGGAATACAGCTCTTTAGTTAGTCATCCGTTTTCATTTACAAGTAAAAACATTTTTTTTTTCATAATACTATACATTACTACTACGTAACAAAATATAAGCAAAATATTTCTCAGTAAAAAAACAAAATATAAACAAAACTAACTAATTTCACACTTATTAAGTTATGTAGTTATTTGCACATGTTTTTGGTAAAAAAAACATGAAAACGGAGGAAGTTGTTCAATAGTAACACATTGTAAAGGGAATGGATCCCCTTTAGTGATTTTATTCTACAATGAAATCTAAGCCACAATTAATTGCTTATTTCTTTGTCAATTTTCTCTCATTTCTCACTCTTGTTTTCATTAAAGAATCAAAAGACACTTTTATTAAACAATAAAGTAGTTGTACTCTTTTGAATTTCTTGTTAGTTTATTTTATGCCATATAGTTTCATAGTTTTTTTATAGATAAATGTTAGTGTATTGTGTTAATATTCAAGAATTGAATGTTGGATCCCTTCTCCATCTCCTTCAAATGTTTAAGCTTAACCACTTGAGTTTCATAAAAGTTTATTAGGCTTTGTTTGCAAAAAAATAGCTGATAGTGGATAAACTAGCGGATTGAATTTAAAGTGTTTGGTAAAATTAGCGGTTGAATTAGCTTATATAAATATAAAATGACATAAATAGACATTTGTAATTAATATTTAAATATGAGAGAGAATATTTTTTTAATGGAGGACAGATGAAGAATTTAATTAAAATAATAAAGATAAAAATGAGAGAAAAAAATTAAATGCTATAAGCTATAAGCTCAAATGCTAATTCAAGTAGCGTTTCAAAAGAATAAAGTTACACTACAACATTTTGAGCCTACGATAACATCTAAATTAACCAAGTTATTCTTTGATGTAATGTGCCTTTCATGTAAGCACCTAAAGAATTTAGGTGCAGCTTCTACTTAGCATTTAGTTGCTACTTTTTATTGACCTATTCAAATAGGAAGCTAGCTAGTTTCAAATTTCTGCTCTTTGAAGTCACTACCACCATTTATGTCTTTTAATTTTTGTTGCTTTTTCTGATTATTTTTTGTTCTCTGATGGTCAAAATTGTTGCTATGTCTTATATTCTTCATATTGGTGAAAAACCAAGTGTTGCCGTGTAAATATCTCACGTATGGATCATGGTAATGTGGCTATGCACATGAAGTTAGAGCATAATGATGCCATTTTTCAATGGAATGTGATGTGTAGGTCATTAGAAAGCACAATGCAAATATTTAGTTACTTCCACTAATACAAAGTTGGGTGTTTACAGAATGACAACATAACTAATTGGACCTATCTATCCCTTAAGAGCTAGAAAAACTTTCAAAGCTTCAAAGCCTTGATCTCTTTGATAACTTCTCCAATTGGGAGATTCCCCATTCTTTGGGTTAATTGAGAAACCTCCAATACTTTTAAGCATCTATGAGCTATGATTGAAGCTTAAGTATATTAACAGTAACTTGATTTGTTTAATATCTGTTGTTACTTGGTCTGATAATTTAAAATCTACTTTAGGGCTTTCTAAAGTTTTGTTGGTAATTCTAGTTTATTGTGAGTTGTAATTCAGTGTTTCTATCAAAACCAAAAACGGGACTAGTGTAGTTGGTTTGTATACCACACTCTCAAATATATATATATATATATATATATATATATATATATATATATATATATATATATATATATATATATATATATATATATTATTTTTTTATTAGCAACGGCAACGGTTTTGAAGTGTTGTATATAATAAAGATAGGCAACGATTTTATAATAGGCATCACTAAAAAACCGTTGTCGTTGACTGCAATGGTGTTATATTATTGTCACAGAACAGACAAAAACCCAGTCTTTGTAATCTCAGTTGCTTATTTTTATAGTGTGGCCTTTGCAAATAAAAACCGTTGTTTTAGGAATAGGCGCCAACGCTCGCAAATATCACGTTTTAAAAAGCGTTTCCAAAAGAAAAGAAAATGGCTTTTTGACCTTTGACAACGATTTTCACGTGTAACTAGGGGTGTCAAAGTGATCCATTTGTCTACTGGAAATCCGGTCCGTCCATAGCAAAATCCATCCAATCCATCCGTTACAAACAAAAAAATAATAATGGATTGGATTGGATCCATCCACTTGATTTGTGGATGATTGTGATCCATCCATTAATTTTTTTAAATCCAATGGATTATCAATAAGTATAAGATCAAAATCCAATGGATAATTATTTTTTTTGACTAAAATCAATTGGATAATTATAAAAAATACATTTTTACAAAAAACTATTTCTAAAAACAATTTTCAGTTTTTTTTAAAAGGACTTTCCAATTTTAAAATTTTTTTCCGATTTTTTTTTTTAAAATTCAGAAAAAAAATATGTATTATATATTTTTTGACAATATAATATATATATATATATATATATATATATAAATATATATAATATATATATATATATTAATATATATTAATATATATATATATATTAATATATAATATATATATATATAATATTATAATTAGCACCACCATGACTGGCGGCCGGCCGCCGGAGAGCCGCCGTGACCACCGCCGGAGAGCCGCCGCCGGTCGCCGCTTCCACCACCACCTCATATATAAATATATATTTATATTATATGTAATATATATTTATATATTTATATTATATATAATATATATTTATATTTTAACAATATTATATATAAATATATATTTTTAAATATAATTTTTTTTTTGTCAAAAAAAAGTAATTTTTTTTTGCTGCAACATTAAAAAAAAATTTCATAAAAAGATTTTTTTATTAAAAGATTTTTTTTTTAAGGTATTAGTGGATGGATCGGATATCCATCCATAAAAAAGTTGTTAATGGATGAATTGGATGGACTTTTTTTGTCCATGGATGAATTGGATTGGATTTGTTTGATACAATCCTAATGGATATAAATTTTTTAATGGATTTCTCAAATCCATCCATTATAATCCATATCCATATCCATCCAATCCATCCATTTTGACACCCCTACGTGTAACGAATATCCAAAATATTGAAGTGTTATAAGCTAGTCGTGCCAAACACTCACAAAAGTGATTCATCGTTCACCTAAACAAAATAGATAAAATTACTCCAAAAATCATTTATCATAGTTTAAAGTTTCACAATGATCCTTTATATTTCTTTTTCATATATCCTAAAGTTATTCCTTTGAGTTCTAAACCGTTAACAATTACTGTCAAACTGGACACCATTTTTCATCCACTTGTGTTACATGTATGTTTAGTAGTAGTCTATGTGTGTTGATTGACATGACCTCATAGTATGAGTTATTGTCTAAGTCATTTTCTTATTTAAGCTTTTATTAAAAAAAAACACATTGAGGAAACCAAAAAACCGTAACTGAAACATATCTTGGGCGATAGATTAGTAGTGTTGCTACAAGTGGCTTGAAAAAGGGATTTGCAAATTGCAAACAAAACTTGACATATCAAACGCGGAATGGACACTGAAGTAAACGCGGACACTGAAGTAAAACATTTTACTAAGATATTTCTTTTTTTGTTTTAATATATGAGCCCATTTGTTATGGCTTATTTTTTAAAAAAAATCACTTTTTTAAAAAAAATAATCACTTATATATGACGACATGATGTCCGTTTGTTACAGATTTTTAAAAAAATGAAAAGCTGAAAATAATCTAAAAACTGCTTCATAGGAGAAAAATCAGTTTTTTAAGAAAACAGACCCTATATAGTTAGTTTTGAAATGGTTTTCTAATTCTAAGTGAAGCTGATTACTAGCCAATTAACCAGCTGGGGCACGTAGAACTTAAGCTGCATGTGATATGCAAATTCAGTATAATGTGTTGTCCTTATTAAGTGAATTGTCCAAAACCATGTGTTAGATGAATATGCTTCCTTTCATTCTTCTATATATTGTCCTGTCCCATTGTAATCTGATAAGTCAAGAGTACAGGTTCAGAATCTACAACACAAAGAAGATGTTGACACACTAACCTTGTTTTTATTGTGAGTTTCAATGAAACATTGATAAACCTTCCAATTCATTCCATGACAAACAAAGTATGAAACATAATGATTTATAGACTAGGTTGATCCCAGTGCAGAAGCAGGTACATGATACATCTCCTTAGAAAGTCTCAATGAAATGAATCTAAATCCCCTGATCTATTCTACATATGATAGTGAGAGGCTCTAAATCATAATTCTTAAGTAAAAGATAGTAAATAAAGATAATCGAACAATTTCAAGTAGCTAAAAGTGAATATTAACATGAAAGGTAAGTGAAACATGGTTCATTATTTTACCCAAAATTTTCTCTATCACAATAGGCATCATTCATTTTTTAGAGAGACATATATTTTGCAATTTGCATATTAAAAGTGGTGAATCTAAGCATAAGAAATCCAAAAAGAGTAATAGATTTGTGAATGGAAGTTTGCTTTTCCCTTTTTCCTTTTATGCCTAATCTAAAACTAACCAATTCACCTTTTTTGAAGGCCCCATTTCTTTCTCTTTCGAAATGTTTATGGGCAATCATTCATGGACATAGTCATAGTCATTGATGTGTTGAATTGACCAACTCAAATGTAACTAGACATTTTTAGCCTTTCATAGTTGCCTCTCTCTTTGTGTTATTACTGATTTTGGTATTCAAACTTTGAAGTTTGACCTCATAAACAAGCTAGTATGCAAAAATGAAGGTATATATTGGGAAGTGATGATGAATATAATGTTGTAGCCTATAGATATATATATATATAGTCTACTAGTATATGTTAGGTCTAACTTAATGGGAGCATTGGTTTCGAGATTGAGTAAAAATAGTCATAGATTCCCCCATATCCAAGTTGAGTTAAGCCAAAACTATCATGAATAAAGTGATAAGAGTTCTTTACTACTTTTCTTTTTTAATGCTGGGACAATCATCTTGTATGATGGGTTCTACATTCATACATGACCCACAAAAACAATCAAATATCATGACACAATATGAATATGAGTTTATTACCACTACAAAAAAAACACTAATTAGCGACGGACATTAGCGAGGGACTTGTTGTCCCTCGCAAAAACAGTCATTAGCGAGGGAATTAGCGAGGGCATAGAGCTGTCAATTTTTTTTGTCATTAGCGAGGGAATTAGCGAGGGAACTGTCCCTCGCTAATGACTGCCCTCGCTAATTCCCTCGCTAAATTTTGCTTTTTCAGATGAT
This sequence comes from Astragalus membranaceus, assembly GCA_039519185.1. Lineage (NCBI taxonomy): Eukaryota > Viridiplantae > Streptophyta > Magnoliopsida > Fabales > Fabaceae > Astragalus > Astragalus membranaceus. Next base: position 82,793,757 of record CM076847.1, on the reverse strand, counting down.
GGGACTCAGCGCAGGGGTTGGTAAAGGTGCAGAAATTAGCGAGGGACAGTTCCCTCGCTAATTCCCTCGCTAACGTTAACTTTTCAGATGATGAGACAGTTCCCTCGCTAATTCCCTCGCAAATTTTTTTCTTTTTTCCTTTATATCCGTTTACACCCTCACTCTTCTTTCTCACTCACTCACTCACTCACTCTTCACCATTCCTCTTCCCTTCCTCTTCCCCCTTCCACTTCCTCTCACACCCTTCTTCTCTCTTCACTCTTCCAACACCACCACCACCACCATCATCACCACCTCCTCTCACACTCTTCTTCTCTCTTCACTCTTCCAACACCACCACCACCACATACCTCCTACCACTCTCACTCACTCTCTCTTACTCTTCACCACCACCAACCCACCACCCCACCACCACCACTCTCACTCTTCTCTCTTTCTTTCTCTCCCTCTCTCTCTCTCTCTCTCTCTTCTCTCTTTCTCTCTCTCTCTCTCTCTCTCTCTCTTCTCTCTCTCTCTCTCTCTCTCTCTCTCTCTCTCTCTCTCTCTCTCTCTCTCTCTCTCTCTCTTTCTCCCTTACTCTTCTCCTTCTCTCTACTCTAAACCACCCATCACCACCACCACGCCACCACCACCACCACACCACCACCACGCCACCACCACCACCACCACCACACATCACCACAAAATTAATAATATAATATAATATAATATTTATTAATTAATATATATAAAAAAACAAGCCATTCAGCACTGGACACGTGTCATTTTTTTGAAAACTGCAGTCATTAGCGAGGGAATTAGCGAGGGAATTAGCGAGGGCAAAAGTCGTCGCTAATTCCTGCGCATTTACCAACCCCTGCAACTGAGTCCCATCACCTGAAAAGCTGCAGTCATTAGCGAGGGAACTAGCGACGGCATAGTCCCTCGCTAATTAGCGAGGGATCCAACTTCCCTCGCTAATCCCATTTGCGAGGAGGGAATTAGCGAGGGAACCAGTCCCTCGCTAAGTCCCTCGCAAATGACTATTAGTGAGGGAATCAGGTCATTTTGCGAGGGAACTGTCCCTCGCTAATGACTAGTTTTTTTGTAGTGTACTCATGTCGTAAGGACAATATTTTCTACCCATATAATCAGTTTTTAGATCCATAGTATAGTTTCATTTGGGAGAAAAAGAAATTAAAGTAAAAAAGTTAGGTGGGGCGCAAAGGAAAATGTTTTGCTCATCTCTTTCGATAAGATGTAGTGAAAAAATTAGGAAAGTGAACGAGCGGATTGAAATTTTTTTAAAAGTTTAGACGAAATATCAAATAAACACTACACACTATCATACGATCACATTTGAGTTTGAACCATGTTGAAATTGCCATAGTTTATGAAAGTTGCATTTGCATGAAAAAATAAAAATGTTAATTGTCTGAGATGAATAGGATGAAATGGACTTAAAAATGGACATAAGTTTTACCCCTTTTTTTGCATGATTTTATATTTTATTATTTTTAATAAATTAAATATTTACATAAAGTAATTTTAATCATTTTGATATTTTTTTCTTTCTTCTAGTTCTGCCTAGCCAAATAAAAGAAAGAAAAGCCTTTACATTTATTTTCTTTCACGTTTATCTCCTAACAAACTACTAAAAAAATTCTTTTACTAACCCACTAACCCAGAGCGTGGGGTTTAGCGGTTGGGGCTGAATCTCCCTTAACCAAGGGTCGGGAGTTCGATCATCGCCTTGTGTACGGAGCAGCGTTAAAACTCTAGGCCAGCTGTCCTGCTCCTCGAGGCACCTACAAGGAGCAGGGATTAGTCACTACTGTCTGTGCGATGGATACCCTTTCACGTTTATCTCCTAACAAACTACTAAAAAAATTCTTTTACTAACCCACTAACCCAGAGCGTGGGGTTTAGCGGTTGGGGCTGAATCTCCGTTAACCAAGGGTCGGGAGTTCGATCATCGCCTTGTGTACGGAGCAGCGTTAAAACTCTAGGCCAGCTGTCCTGCCCCTCGAGGCACCTACAAGGAGCAGGGATTAGTCACTACTGTCTGTGCGATGGATACCCGGGTTTACCAAAAAAAAATCCTTTTACTTTCCATTCTCATACTTTTCTAACTTTTATTTCTTTTATCTTTCTTACACCAAAAAAACTATTTAGTACTTGAAAAAAAAATGTCAGTGCCACATCACGTGTAGCTCACATGATCATTTTTTTTTCTAGTACCACTTTTTAAAGCTTATTGGCTGTCCCATTGGAAATTCATCGCTGCACTTGCATTAAAAGGCTGCAAAATTTAATATTGAATGTAGATAACAGAAATGAAAGTGCCCTAAAGTTGAGTTGAGAGTGTCATTACATAGATAAAGGTTCCTCCTACTATCTTGAAGGTGAGCCCAAAGGGTGGGTTGTCAACCAACCTTATCTTTTTTCTTTTACCTTTTTCTTTCAAAAGGTAATTACTTTTCATAGGAGTACATGGCTCTCATATATGCATGCAAGTTCTGCATTTTGGGGTAATTGAACAATAGTACCACTTCCACCGACCTTTGCTGTAAAGGCAATGATGTAAAAAGGAAACAAATTGTTGTACTACTGTACATATGATCCCTACAATAGTGCTTCATTGATGAAGGAGTGTGCTTCTTAATATGTTATCAAAAAGAGAATTATAAATGTGATACAATTTTTCTATAATTTAGGGTGAGTGGACGTCTAGTCTAAGTGTCTAAGGAATGGAAAACTTTTGGACTCTTTTGAGCTGATATGACTCAAGGAGATTAGTGGAGACTTGAATCCACGATATGTCAGATACAAGGCATATCCTAAATTGGCACATGGTTTTGTGGATCCCATGGGGCGAGTCGAATGAGTGTATCTTCTCAGGTTATTGCTGTGTCTTGAAGAATGTTCTTGGCAAGGGACGACTCTGGTTCATGTCTCTATTATGAGTGGTTTGTAGATCACTTAGACGGCAGATCAAATCTGCATTTCGTCACTGGATTATTTTGCGAATTCTTTAGATAGATAGATATGGGTAGAGTCTCGCTCAGTAAAGAGAGTTGTAGATTCGAAAAGACAGTGAAGAGCAGGGATTTGTCACATCTTTTATGATACTTCATTCATAGCAAGGTTCTTTTTGTTTTCCATTCCTGCGACTTGTTCTCCTTGCTCCTGCACGAGGTACAGTATTCCTTCTGTTCGGCTCATCCTTATGCTTTCGGTTTTCGAGTTCAAATTTAGCAATCACAATAGCTTTTTCCTCCCCCCCCCCCCCCCCCCCACCTTGGGTACGAGTGATAGACATTCAATTCACGCGCATCCCTAGCTTGATTGGTATTCATAGAAGTTTAGCCGCCTAAGAGTATGTTTTTCTCTTCACTTGTTCAATTCGGTTGCGCCCTTGTTTATGACTAGTGTGGGCCTCGGCTCCCCAAGCATTTTCAAAACTACATACACATATTTAACATGTATTTGGAAACTAGATTTTCATGGTTATACTCAAGTCTAACTAGAAGCTACAACTAGGGATGTAAACGGGGCGGGGCGGGAACGGGTACCAGCTACTCGCCCCACGAGATATTAATGAGACTTGTGCCCGTGCCCGCGCGGGTACCCGCGTAGCGGGTATTAAATGGATATTATCTCATCGCGGGTACCCACGGATACTTGTTGGAGTTATAAAAATAATTTTTTATAAAATAAAATTTGAAATATTATACAAAATTAATCTTTTGAATACTGTTTGTTTCGTTCATTTATATAAGAAAATTATGTATTTAGTTAGGCATTATCTTATCAATTATTTACTAACTTATAATCTTTAATAAATGGAGATAAAAAATACTAGAATTACAACAATAGGAAACTTTGAAAATAACAACTCACTAATTATCCAAAATATTAGGATAAAAGATACAACCACAGGGTGTGGATTTTTTTTTGCACCCCTATGTGAGAGTGTGTAGAAAGTTTTAGGGTTTCTATTTAAAACTAGGTATATATATAAGGATAATTAGGTATATATGTTACGGGTACCTCATTACCTGCCCCCGCCCCGTTTATTGATGGGTATTTTTATTGCCCGTTTAATTTTCCCGTGGGTACCCATTAAGGGAACCGCTCCGTGCCCGTCGTAGGTTTTACGCACGGGTGCGAGTTTATTTTGCACCCCTAGCTACAACTAGTTGCTCCTATCCAGTTGTGCGTTCACGCCGCTTCACCCTTGCATCCTTTTTATTTTACTTCTCAATTTGAAATTCCTGAGGGGGGGCATATGGTTAAAGCATTGGATTGCTATTCCAAATGCATTAAAAATTACCTTTCAGACAAAGAGAAATAAGCACGATCTTTAGTTTTAACATGGGCCAGTTAATGTTATGATTATTAGCTATCAATAGTTTATAAAAAATGTTTTCATACAAATATTGAAATAGCATAGAAACTTTTCAAAACTTCTGCTATTAAAAAAACAAATCAGGTCCTGTTTTATTAGGCCAAGCCCTTGGGTTGATACCAGATTATGAATGTATGTTGCTTTATTCATATGTTAATTTATTATTTTTCACAAGTAGCCAGCCAATTATAAATCAATGCTTTTTACCAAACTTGGTCACATGACCAATGATTGGATCCTTAACAAGTGGTTGTAGTACTAGTAATAAGGTGTTTCCTCACCTCCTAACCATTTAAATTTAGGAGATTTTAATTGTGGGACCCATCAGATTGAGTAAATACGAGGAACAGGTACAAAACAACTTGTTACTTGATCCAATTATGTCAGCATTTGCTCCTTAGTCATTGTACTTGAGAGTCAATTATGCCAGCATTTTCTAGCTACTGATAAAAAGGAAATCTGTCACTGACAGATTTTTACACAAACAAAGCTTATCACTATGAATGAACATCTACATTAATTTCATCAATGATTGAATATGATAGTGATACAAATACATCTTTCAGTGGACCAATGCTGTTTCATGCATGTACATCATTCGTTAATTGAACTCCCAGACAACCTAGTTCATGATATCATGTCCAGTATCTAAGTTACAAAATAAGCCTACATGCAAATACCACGGCTCTTCCCAAAAAACACAGCACATTCCTGCTTTCTTTTTACAACATCAAAGTAATTCTTTAGTCTTTTTCCATGTGGGTCAACTCAACTCCTTATGTGTTGGTCTTTATCAACAGCATCAAACTCCCATTCACTTATCTCTTCTGCCGAGTCGTCTTCGCTCGATTTATCGAGTTCTGCTATGGATATCGTTTTCGCAGTAATTGAGGGAGACTTTTTCACTCTCTCTTGCTTGTGTTTATTATTAGTGGTGGTAGGGAATGGAGGAATTTTTGAATGTATTTGACTTGGGGGTGTTTCTGACCTTTCAATTGGAATCTCAACTTGCAATTTTGGTCTCTCAATGGAGTCAAATTCATCTTTTATTTTCTGAATTGAATCTAATAGTTCTGTCACCTTGTCCTTATCTTTTCTGTATCAAAATTTTAAATGTAAATAGAAGCAACACTTTATCATATGAGAAAAAAAACAGACAAGGAAAGAAACAACATACCTGAAAATGCCTTCCTTTTGAATGTGAAACTGCTTGTTCATGGTCTCCACTATATTCATAGTGGTTAAAAACTGAAACGGACAAGAAAAAAAGTAGAGTTTAATTGCTGCGCACTGTCGGCATAAACTTTTTTACACCCACAACCAATAACAATTCATGGTATGAGTGACATATAAGGTGGTTACTAGTTGACTCGCTTCTTTTTAATGACATGTCAACTTGTAATTGGTCGATGGTGTAAAATATTTATACACTGACAGTGTATATAAATTAAATCCAAAGAAGTATCTGTTTCATATTAAGCCTCACAAGATTATTTTACATACATGAAAACTGTGATAGATGTTTAATTTCACAAAAAACATTAAAGAGAAAAGTACCTTGGATTCGATATCTAAATATTCTTCTTCGAGCTTTTTCCTTGGATTCAATACTATTGAACCTTCATTATCCACTGTTGCTGGTATTTCTAACCCTTGACTTGGACTTAAATTCTCCACAAGTGTTCTTATTTGAGTAACAAATGAGCCTAATTTTTCCTAACATAAAGTAGGCCAGTGATGAGAAGATAAGAAAAATGTAATAGACGCGATAATAAAGCTATAAAGGGAAATATAAAATTAAAATGATTTCTTACCTTGTAAGAAGACAGAAGATGGACAACCAAATTCACAAAATGATCTCCATATCTCTCCAATTCAGCACTTCAGATGTAACAGAAAAACAAGATAACATGAAAATTAACAAAAAAAATATGCACTTTAAGGAACATATGAGGATCTATCATCTATCTTGCCATATATTGCACACTGGTATTAAACTACAGGACATACTTGACCTGCTCCTCGTTTTTCTTAGTATGTATGGTTTGAAATACCCATGTGCGGTCTAGAAAATTGATCCATGTATCTACAACTTTGGCTTCTGTTGTATAAGAAGCAATGGCTCGCACCATTTCGTCTTCCTAATATCAGAAAACTTTATAACAGATTATGACAAATAATACAATGGCATCATGTAATCATTTTTCGTTTAGTTCTCCAAACAATTTTAATTTTGATATGGTGTATGATATAAATTTGTCTACCTTTGTTTTTAAATGCACGATAATTTCATTGCTTGCATCATCAAATTGCTCTCTTTCTTCTTTTGCATTGTGGAGGCGTGTACGAGCAGATGTTAACAACGTATTCACCTACAACAATGTAAACAACCATTCAGTTATTTCTGTTATACAACTGACTATAAGATTTACAGATATTTGTATGTTATTTCTGTTATGCCGTTAGGTAGTTAGTTCTGTTAAGTTCCATCGATCCCTTGCTATATAAGATTTGTATCTTTTTCAATTTCATAATGAGATGAGTATTATTCAGTTCAAATCTGATTTCAGTCACAATAGCAGATGCAACAAAAAAAAGATATAGTTTCTGAACTTCTTAGCATTGCAATTCAAGCATTCAAGAAGAGGTAAAATGACAAAATGTAAAACCTTTTTCAGTTTGTCTTCGAGCTCATTTTTCTGCTTCTCAAGTTCTACAATCTCCACTGCCAATTCCTGCAAAATGCACTCCAGCAATTGTATTAATAATTTAAAAAACAAGTATGGTTCAGAAGTAAGCGGATTCCTTCAAAATACACATCAATTTATTACTAATAAAAACTACCAAACAGGAATGGAATCTAAGATTTTATTGTCGGCGGTGTTCAATCATACAAGGTAAGCCACTCCACTAGACTTTAAAGGACTCATTAAGCATGTGACTTGACCTATTGCTTGAGGAAAGTTCCTTCAGCGAAAGTTTTCATATAGTCTTCACTAAATCTACAATTAGATAAAATAATTTGCTTCTCTTCAGTAGAATATACCTTCTCAACTTGGCTAACTTCATTGGACTTGGTTAACCGAAAATGAAGTGCTTCCTCTTTCTGAGTTCTGCTTGAGAACAAAAACAACAAATAAATTTAGGGGGAAAAATTATTGAAAAATTCAGTCAAGATCAACATTTTCATCTTCCTGGACTAACTTTCAACTAGCCAAAAAGCAAATGAGATGCATCAAGTATCAACATGTTAATGTTTTGCAAAAATTATATTCATGTGCACAACACAAAAAAGAAAGAAACTTATTTTTTTTATTATATGTAAGAAACTCATGAGCATAATAAGTATCTGGCACCTGTGTTCCGAAATGCGACTCTCAGCTTTTGCAGCAGAATTTGCAAGAGATTCTGATAAAACTTTCAACTTATCAACCTGGAAGTGATTCAATCACACATCACCACCACCCACACAAAGTCTAACACCAAAAGCAGGAATTTGAGCAACAATGCACTATGAATAAAAAGATTATGCCTACTTGCAAAACCAGTTGAGTATTAATTAATAATACAATATAGAATACAGAAAAAGTAAATACATTCAGATCTTAGGACTCTAAAAAGTTTATGGTAAAGAATAAAAATGAAATTTACGTATAATGGGCATTCTACAATTCAAGCTAGACCATCCTAAAGCAAGAGGGATATCATGTGCCAAATGAACACCAACAAGTAATTAACTTAAGAAGATAAAACGCTTCAGTGGTAAAAGAGATGGACAAAATAAAAACTGCAGAAAATCACTGATTATGACCTTTGCAGCATGAAGTTGTGGAGAATCACCATAGCTAAAGTATTTCTTTTTCAGTAATAGTTCCTCCAACTTTGAACACATCTGAATATTTTTCATAGCTTCATCAAATGCCTGAAAATAAACCAAAATGCTCAATTTTAACAATGCTCTTGGTATATTCAAGGAATAAAGGAATTACATTACAACAGTAACATGAGAAAAAGCACAAAAGTTAATATTTTAACATGACGGTAATGAAGTTAAGATGGAAATCTAAACTCACACCAACATAATTGTGCATACAAAAGTAGAAACCTCTATCTAATATGTGAACCAAAACCATACTTAAGATATAGCAACGACATTTGGTTACAATATGCAATTTTGTATATGGAGAAACATGAATATAATAAGAAAGCTGTAAGTTTTTTGATAGATCAACCTAGAAACACAACAAAATAAAATATTAGAGACAACAATAAGCGTCGATATGCATATCAATGGGAATGTGTAGCTGTGCCTATGTACAATAGGAAATATGAAGTCCAAACTCACCTCTATTGCTACAGAAGTTGTCTCCTTAGACGATTTTTTTTCATCCGAATTGATTGCCTTCATCTTCTCAAGTTTTTCCTTTAGATTGCAGACTTCGTCTTCTATTCTGAGAGAGAGGAGTGTATCACATGCTCATGAGTCTTAACAATGGTTCGATGAATTATAGGTCGAGACGATTTAACGAAAACGATGGTAGTGGGTGAAATCACTTAACATTATAATACAGTATACATCATGCAATGGCCAGAAAAAAAAATTGGAAATCAATATTTTAATAGACTTCTATAAGTGCTTGGTTTCAACATCAAACCATAATATATTCAAGGATCACTCATAGTTACTCCTTTATGGCTTAGTAAGAACATCGGGAAAAGGCAAATGGACACTAATTAATATTAAATAAATAACTTAGGAGCCTTATATATGGTATTTATATCCACTTAAATACTGTATCTCTAATCCATTGAAACCAAATGCATTGCTATAAACTCTATCATTGGTGTAATAAAAGAAGTGATGCTCCAATTTATAAAACATGAACAGAACATGCAGCTATGAAAAACTTGTTCCATGACCATGTATGCATCTGTGAGCAACGGTTGTTAACGTAGTGCACATCATACTCAAGCATACATTGGTTGTTAACGTAGTGCACATCATACTCAAGCATACATCAGTAAATCTCGGATATCTGAACTTTCAACAAAAGTAAATCTCAAGGTCAAACAAGCATCAATAAAGATACGTTTTGTCACAACCTCGTGAGATCAGCATTTACTTTTAGCCCTGAAATTGCAACTTGGACATATTGAAGTAATTCTTCTCGTTTTGCCTGTTGAAACAAATAAGGATGAAAGGTAAAGAACCAAAGAAACGCATATAACTCCGGTAACACACAGCAGTAAAGAGTATTTATACATGATCTTCACATATCATAACACTATCTGTATGGGTTTATATTAACCACAAACAAATAATTCTACAAGAAAATAATAAAATCATTACCAGTACTTCATCTTCATATCCGGAAAATGCTTTTGCCAAATCCTGTACACTGGACAACAAGGCGGTTTGTTCTTCTTTTCCCCCTTTAATACTAAGCCTGTATAACCAGTCCATACCAGAAGCAGATTTTTAAGCAAGTTATTCCCGAACATGCCAACCAATAGCTATTTTCAACCATGTTTGGCTGCAGAGATATCATTTTACGAAAAAGTTAAAAGTAGAAAGAAAAATTTACCCATATATCTCTGAAAGTAGAGCAACTTCTTCCTCATTCGGTGCTTCAAGAATCTGAGTCACACAAAAGAGTTAACCTGCGGTTAAGTTCCATAAATCAGCAAATATAAAGCTCAGCCACTGTCATTGCAACACTATTATATATAGACAATTTGTCAAAAACTGTGTCCCAAGTCACAACACATGGAGTTTGTATTAAAAGGAAAAATAAACCTTTATGTAGTATCCTTGTTATTTCTATCTCTATACATTCCTATTTTGATTTTCAAACATACCATTACCAGTGAACTATCATCATTACTCACACTAGTACCAGAAAAATAACTCCTTTTTTCCTCAACAAAAAAGAACTAACAGCTCAAAGGAATGGGAATCTTTTTTTTTGATCTAGAAGTCTTTGACCCCGCTCCGGTTTCCAGGGGAAAGAGGTCCTGAGTAAACTGGAGTTCAGCCAGGAGAGGTAAGTAAAGCTTGGCTCCAATTTGTTGCATCGCCGGGGATCGAACCCAGGTTCTAGCCGAGTCTGCCCCTTTAGATGGAGTGCGTTTACCATTCGTACCTAAGCTTGGAGTTAAGGAATGGGAAATTTAGCGTAAGAAGGGTTACATATTCAAGTCTAGGAATCAATTTCTTGTAAATGTAAAGCAAGAGTGCTTATAATTGACCCAGATCGTCATGGCAATAGTTTTATAGCACCATGTCTCCCTATAAAAAAATGGCCACTTACATATACACAATATATTGGGTATTTCTCCTTCTATAGCAGTCACAAAGAATTGTATAATTTCCTTTTCAAATCCATGTGGGATGTGTTACATGTGTACAAGCTAGCACTTATTTTATTGCAAACCTATATAAACAACATTCAAACCTAATCCATTGTAAAATACAAATCCTCTTGAGAAACTACATATAGGCAATTGGGCATAACACTCATCTAATAAACTAATAATAGACAGGATTGCTTCAACTCACCATTGACAAAGTTATGCCCTCAAGAGCTTGACTGTGAAGAAAGACATCACGAAAATTTCTTGGTTCGCCTATCACACCAGGGTCTACATAGTAAATCTGTCCATGGTTATATACTATAAGAATGAATTACTAACAAATAAATGATAACAAAGTCACAAAATTAACAATGTACTTGTAGAAAAGAGAGATTACTGCAATGAAGTGAGATAGCTTAACATATAACTAGGGGCCACTATTGTAAGAGGAAAAATAGAATAAGAATAATGAGTTTAACAAACCAAAGTAGGTGAATCCTTAAAATCATCAGAAAGGAACTGGTTATCTGGATCATTTGCATTGGTGTCAGTGGTACAATTAGCAGCAAATCTCTCAACTTCTTTAAGCGCAACAAGCCACCTTCTTAGCAACTGAATTCTCTCTATCCCTCTACATGAAACAGAAACTTCTTCTAACCGTTTTACAGTGTGCCTAAAACTTTGCATATTGCGAGCTACCTATTCATTGTTCAAATATAAAACCATTTCAGACACAACATTCAAGGACCCTTGAAGGTTTGATCTAGAGATTTCTTATACTACAAGTTACCACAGCCAAGCTAAAAACTTTCATCCAAATTTGGAATTAAAACCGAAAAAATTAGGGGAAATGGAATTTTTTAGAAGGGTATGGTGGAGAGTTGTTACAATGCGTTCCTGGATGATTTTGGCGCCACCGGCGACGGCGTTGCTTGCATGGAGGACGACGGAATCGGCATAGTTGCGAACGGTACGGCTGAGATTACTCTGGCCGCCTGCCTCCACCGCTTTATTCACCGCTGATCTTACCCACGACATTCTCCTTATTCAATCTACCTTTGTGTTTTTCTTTATTTTATGTATATACAAACACTTTTGCCCTGTTTCTCTTTATATTTGTGTATGTTATAATATTTGTAGTGTAGATGCAGTTATGTTATGTACATGCATGTGTATGTGTGGTTAAGGAAAAGGGGAGGAGAGTGTGTCTGTCTTTCTGTCTGTGATTTTATATAAGGTGAGAAGAAGGGATGAAAAAGGGTGAAAAGAATGGAAGGGGATGAAGGTGGTGATGGTTGATTTGATTTGATTTGAAAATACAATGCAATTGGGATGAGAGGATTGGAGAGAGAGGTGATGGAGAAAAATGGCAGGCTCAGGGAAGAAGAAGTCAAGGAAAGGAAATGGGGGAGGTGCTGAGCTGAACGTTCATTGCTTTGGCTGTTGCTGGCATCAACTTCGATTCGATTCCTCTGCCTTCCGTTTCGCTTTATGTCTATGTCTATCAAGTACCTTACCTTTTTTATCAGAAACAACGCAAGGTTTCATTTTTCTCTCTAAATTACAAAAATGGGTGCTTCCAACGTGAACTTCACTGTAGAATATCGTGTAAAAGACTATGAGTGGTTAAGATTGAATCAATCAGTATCAAATCTCAGTCGTTGATGAATTTTTATACTACATCATATGAACATATTTAGTGGTTCACTGGTGAGGAATTTGATTTGCTCTCTCACCCTAGAAGCACCCTACAAAAATTACAAGAAATAAATTTTCAAATATATTAAATGACGACTTTTTAATTATATCCTTATATATAGTGAAATTCTTGTTAATAATACATCTGTTTAACGACGTCGATTACGTCATCCTTATATAGTAATTAGTGTGTTAGTGGGTGAACTCTATACACCTATTCTTGTCGGTGAAATGTAAGTGTATAGAGTTTTAACCCCGCTCTCCTCTCTCCTCTAACCACTAACGCATTAATTACTGACCATCACCATTTTGCCTATTAAAAACACCTATTTTTCATGTATGAGATGGGATACTTTTGGGGAAAAAAATATTTACGATTAGAAATATCAGTTCTAATACCATTCTTATTTTTGCGAATTAAGACTTTGATGTCTATAAAATGTGGCCATAGAGAGTACATTATTATTACTTATCCTAAAATATTTTTTTGTTCCTTTATCTTTTACTCATAATTATAATTGGGGTCAATTCTCATAATTAGATTTTTTTTGTCTAGTTCATTGGGAGGTAAGTAAAGTCTCGCTCCAATTTGTTCTATCGTCGGGGATCGAATCTGGGTACTAGCCGAGTTCGCCCCTTAAGATAGAGTGCATTAACCACTTGCACCCTATGAAGCCCCGATACTTCAAAAATGGAGCCGTACCCGTGTCGGATACGTATCCGATACCGATACGCACCCGATACTTCTCGATACGTACCCAAAGAGTATCTAATAATTTTTTAATTCTTTTTAAAAAATATTTAACTCGATACTTTTCAGATACATCTTTGATACTTCTTACCAACTAAGGATACTTCTCAGATACTTTTTCGATACCTCTTACCAACTAAGCACATGATTGTCACTCATATATGATACACTTTAATACCTCAATAACTAAAAGACAAAATTATATGTTTTTTCGTAATACAATAATAGAAGAAATAATACATTGTGATATGAGTGAGATAAATATACGTAACTATCTCTACTTGATAAGATCACAAGTATTTATTTCTACAATGTGATGAATATATATTGACTAATGATATGCTTATGTTTTATTGACCAATTACATACTAATATGAATATCTTAGTCTATAAAAAGTCACCTATTTCTGCCACCGACTATTCGTATTATACGATTTCGGGTGGTCTCAGTTACTTGTCCACCATTACTTTTTATGACTAGTCACTCATACATAGGTGTGTCGGTTGTCCTCTTCCTTTCATCCATATATTTTCTGTGTGATTTTTTTATCTATTTGGGCAGTTTTTTTTTCATATCTATACAATGCAATATTTCAGTTTTTCATCTTTGTTTTTTTCTATTTGTGTTTCTATTCTATTTTATTTTTTCTGTTATGTTTTTATATATTTAAATTTTATTTTAATTTTTTATTAAAGTATCCCAGCAATGTCGTATCTTGATTTTTAAAATTTTCCCGTATCCCCGTATCCGTATCGTGTGGTATCCCATATCGTATCCGGTATCCAGGCTTCATAGCTTGCACCCAAACTTGTAAATTATAATCACTAATCACGTCAAATCACCATCCAATATGAGACTCTAAACCACTCCTTCTTCACCCCAAGACTAGAAATTTGGAGTGGGCCCATTGCAAGTGACTAAATAAATCTAAAATATATAAAATCTAATCTAATCTATTTTCAAATAAAATCTCCAAGTTTGGGTGCAAGCTATGAAGCCTGGATACCGGATACGATATGGGATACGACACGATACGGATATGGGGATACGGGAAAATTTTGAAAATCAAGATACGACATTGCTGGGATACTTTAATAAAAAATTAAAATAAAATTTAAATATATAAAAACATAACAGAAAAAATAAAATAGAATAGAAACACAAATAGAAAAAAACAAAGATGAAAAACTGAAATATTGCATTGTATAGATATGAAAAAAAAACTGCCCAAATAGATAAAAAAATCACACAGAAAATATATGGATGAAAGGAAGAGGACAACCGACACACCTATGTATGAGTGACTAGTCATAAAAAGTAATGGTGGACAAGTAACTGAGACCACCCGAAATCGTATAATACGAATAGTCGGTGGCAGAAATAGGTGACTTTTTATAGACTAAGATATTCATATTAGTATGTAATTGGTCAATAAAACATAAGCATATCATTAGTCAATATATATTCATCACATTGTAGAAATAAATACTTGTGATCTTATCAAGTAGAGATAGTTACGTATATTTATCTCACTCATATCACAATGTATTATTTCTTCTATTATTGTATTACGAAAAAACATATAATTTTGTCTTTTAGTTATTGAGGTATTAAAGTGTATCATATATGAGTGACAATCATGTGCTTAGTTGGTAAGAGGTATCGAAAAAGTATCTGAGAAGTATCCTTAGTTGGTAAGAAGTATCAAAGATGTATCTGAAAAGTATCGAGTTAAATATTTTTTAAAAAGAATTAAAAAATTATTAGATACTCTTTGGGTACGTATCGAGAAGTATCGGGTGCGTATCGGTATCGGATACGTATCCGACACGGGTACGGCTCCATTTTTGAAGTATCGGGGCTTCATAGGAGAGGAGCTCTCACCCCACAAGAAAACACATAAGGTTTAGTTGGTCTAATCTCAAATTCTATTTTTTTTGGCGTTTGCTTTTCCCACACCCCCTCCTACTCGAAACACACCCCATAAGGGTGTGAAATGACCAAAAGGCCAGGCCAAACCTCTTTTTTTTCATGAATTTTCACCTGTTCGAACACGGGCCTTCGAACAGGTTCGCACGAGGCCATTCGCGTGTGTTAAATATGGGGACACACCCTCTTGGGTGTTTTTCACCTGTTCGAATGGGGTCATGCGAACAGGTTCGAATGTGGTCATGCGAACATGTTCGCATGAGGCTATTCGAACCAGTGTTGCAGAGCGACAGATATTGGACGTCTCAGATTCCACCGACAGTTTTGATCAACGGCTTACAATCAGTCAAATGTGTGTCAGATAAAGGAGTGGATGTCAATCCCTTTGGAAAATGTGTCTGAACGGATAGAATTTAAACGGCTCAGATTTGTGATCTAAAAATGAAATCAACGGCTGACATTTCACCATGCCTATTATAAAAGGGGGTTCACATCCTCAGACCTTCTTCACCAAACCCTAATCTGCTTCTTCACCAAAACCTACTCTCCCTCTTGACAGCTACAACCAAGCTGAAATGGAATGGCAATTGTGCTCAACCCAGTACTCATCCACCAAATTCCTAACTGCCCTTCATCACCATGGGACTGTCACCACCGACGAACATGGTGTTGTGTTTCGTTGTCCTAACCATGTATTCTGCAGGATGAGTAAGGACATCACCTTCGCCCAACTGAAGGAAAAGGCTGAGAGGAAGATTCGTCCAGAGGGAGCGTGGCGTAAAGACGTGGCGCGTATACGTTACCGAAAGTACAACCGGCTTGATTACGGGACTGGCTATTTTACAGTTATGGAGATCCGCAACGATGACGACGTTGAGACCATGATGGAATATCATGCTACACTTCCGATGGGGCGACAAGTCTTAGAGTTGTACGTGGACACAATACGCACTCCAGAAGAGATCATTTATCTTCTGGAACAGGGACGACCGAAACACTAGTTTCTTAGTTAGTTGTTTGCTTATGTTGGTTTTATGTCTTTCGTATTTCATGTCTTTCGTATTTCATGTATGGTTATGGTTTGTAATAAAAAGGCAATAAATTTGCGCCAAATTAAGTAGATGACATCACAAAAATACTTAATAATATCAAAAGTAGTTAAATTATACAAAAGTTCTGCCCAGTTAAATTATACAAATATCCCCCCCTACTGGGTGTTGCGCCCCCTCCTCTGATACACATTGACGATCCTCCTCCTAAGCCTACGGAAGGGGTTGAGCAACCTCTTGATGCGCTGAAAGACGCTCCTGGTTGGCTCTGGGACATTATCATTGATGGTCCCATCCATCTCATCCACCATATCCAGGAGCTCTGGCAGCATCTGTCAAACAAATAACATAACATTATTTAAATAAGTAGATTTAAATAAGTAGAAGAAACTTATTACTGTAATTAACATAAAAAACACGTACCACACTGACATCCGGCTCATCCACAAGCTCTACATAATTTTCAGGGAAGGCAAAGGGATGTGAGACCCTAGAAAACCATGGAAAGTAGCCCGGCACCGTGTTTGAGGAGTACGGCACACAGGGAGGCCCCCGCGCCACCAAGTGGTCCTGGAACTGTGTCCACCTCTCATCACACTCCGTGAGAGTACAGACGGCCCGATTTGCAGGTCTGGGCTCCTCCGGGATGTGCTGTACCTGGCCAAACTGTCTGACCACTCTATCCGGCAAATGGCTCACCATACAGCCAGCACTCCGGATGAACCCTCTGAACCTGCCCAGCTCCTCAAAGGGTCTCTCCTGCCTATGGCCTGTGTAGGGGTCCCAGGTGACCTCCTCATGGTGTAGCCGGTCAAGGCACAGTCTGATGGTGTGTGACTTGATGGCCCCGGGGCCATCCCTACACAGCCATTTCTTCACCCGTGGCATACTCTCAACATATTCTGGGTGCACCACCCAAGATGTAAAATTGGCACTCTGGAAGTGCTCAAAAATCCAACCCTGTAATGAACATATCATTGGTTGATTATAAATCTGAAAGTAAACCTAAAGCAAACTTATAAAAAAAAAGTAAGTTTTATACCTGTAGTAGAGCCATATGACCAGCCATCTTCTTCGTCTTCTTTCTTGAAGCATCCTTCAGCTGATCATACATATGGGCAAGGGCCATTGCCCCCCAGCAGTAGTCTCCAACATTGTTCAAATCAAGAAGCATACCTAGGTAGCCAAGCTTAACCTTGCTTCCTGACTTGTCTGCGAACAATGTGCAGCCCAAAAGATAGAGCAAATAGGCCCTAGCAGCATGATGCCACCTCTGCTCAGCTATGGCTGGGTGGTAGACATGATCCCTCAGCCATACAAGACCAACTGACAACCCTCGCGCAGAAGTCTGTTCAGCGGCATCTTGGGGGGTGGCCCCCAAATAGTCAATCAGCATCTGCTCTCCCTGCCACGAAGTCCAGTCAGGCATGTCATAGAACTGGCCCGTGATGGGGATGTGTAGCAGCTGGGATACATCATCAAGGGTGATAGACATCTCACCCACAGGAAGGTGGAATGATGATGTATCCGGCTGCCAACGCTCTATGAATGCGTTCAGCAGCCCCTTGTGAGTGAGGGGAAAACCAAGTCCTATGAGAGGGAACAACCCCGATAGGATAAGAGTCTCCCTGATCCTAGCATGGACCACAAGGTTAACCGGTCCATGTGGAATCGTAGTTATGTCCGGCCGAACCTGCATTGACAAATGACACCGGCACAATAAGCCAATATGTTCAACAAAATAAGAAACAAAATTGACAACACGTTATTATATAACAATAACTTACCCGGCCAGTATAGAACTCAGTCAAAATATGAGACCCGTATGTGGGCAAGACAGAACCATCAACAGGTCCACCAGGGAATGGGAATGTAGCCCTAGGAGCAGCAGCAGGCTCCTGAGGCTCAACATCCTCCTCATGTTGAGCACCTCCCTCCTCATGTGCATGACCAGAAGGGCCGGCCAGCTCATATGCCGGAAATTGAGCATCACGCTCAACATCCCGGACAATATCATCAACCTCCGGTGGGGGAGGAGGGACGTCCCTACGCCTACCCCTCCGGGAAGGTTCAGCTCCATCTTGCCTCCGTTTGCGTTCGGAAGCCGTCGGGGGTGGCCTACGCTCCGGCTGTTGCGAACTACCGCCACGATGCCTCACCATATCTGAAACAACAACCATTAAACCAATTAAGCAACATAATCAGCAAAATAACAGAAACAATACTGTCACACCTGTTCGAACAGCATCATTCGCACCTGTTCGAACAGAAGCATTCGCACGTGTTCGAACAACCCCATTCGAACGGGTGTTCGCATGGCCTCATTCGAACGGTGTTCGCATGACCTCATTCGAACACCTTCGTTCCCAGAAACGTTCGGGGATGGCCAACCGAACGCGTCGCATATGCAGAAAAAATAAAAACGATGAAATGGAAAGACAGGAAAGTGAGGGAGGGAGTACCTGGTGCGTAGAATGCGAGATTGAAGCTTCAAAAATGGTGGAGTTGAGATTGAGAGGGAGAGTGAGGGTGAGAAATCGAATTTGGGGTGGGGGAGGCGTTAGGGTTCGGTTGAGAGAGTGAAGGGGGTGTGAGAGTGTTTGGGAGGGAGAGTGAGAGATGAAATGTTTTTAATTGAAGGGTATTTTAGGGATTTAGGGGGTTTGGGGGTGTGTGGTGAGTAGGAGGGGGTGTGGGAAAAGTAAAATCTTTTTTTTTTGACAACTCAAATTCTATTTTTCTAGTCCTTAGAATCAATACTTTGAGCACGTTAAGTGTCACCCAACACCCAATTGCACATCCACGGGTGTCCAATTCAATAGAGATTACAACGAACTTTTTTAACATTAGTTGTCAAAAAATAATTGTTGAACTTCATAACCCTTACTATCTTCCTCCCAAAGGCTATTTCACATAAATTAAAGAGCATTTAATAGATAGTATAAAATATTGGTATTCTTTAACTAAGATGCATGCCCTTATTTATTGTGATAAGTTGTTTTACACATTGCTATATTCTTTATTATAGTAGATACTAGACAATCCCTTAGTTTCGCAATATAGAAGATTATTTACACATATCAAGAAAACTATTAAATACTATTGTTTTGTTGGAATTGTTTGTCGTGTTCCCATAATACACTTAATCATCTATTATTTCATTATTAATTTTTCTTTCTACAATTAATAGTTAAGTGTATTATTGACAAAATAATTGTTTATGATGCATTGAACTTTGAAAACGGCACTAAAAATAAAACAAAGTCATTCTGAAAAGCCAACATATATTATGGAATGGAGGAACTATTAAATAAGAGAATATTTGAGAGAAATAAATTATACTTAGAATTTGTAAAACATCAAAAGAAATTGAGAAGAAAAACAATTGTCTATATTTGTGTGTGTTGGGGTGGGGAGAGATAAGTATTGATATTTAAAGCCCGCATTAAATCATAAAAAAATGTATCTTAACATTTTACTTTTCAAAGATAGTACTCGCACTATTTCACAATATATGTCGGTTTTGTACGAAAAAATTGTTTCATTTTAATTGTCATTTTACAATCAAATGCCCCCACTAATTAAATTTCCTAATGATCCTTAAAAATTGAGTGGCCAACTTAATTCCCCTCCCAAAAAAAAGGCAGGAGAATCACAGACTATTATGCATTAAACAAACCAGACCACAATGTTTTGTTTTCACTTTATTTATTTTTTCAAAATATAATAAATAGAAAATAATACAAATTTTCAATAAAAGGAAAATGAAAATAAGTTAAAATTTGTGTATTATTGATGAAAACAAAAAATATTTTCTTAAACCAAACACACCTAAAATAAACAATAACTAGCGACTTCACCCGTGCGTTGCACAGGGTAAAAACTCTAGTTAATATAGAATTGTTGTTGGGTAAAATCTGTTTCTTAAATTTCAACATGAAAAAACATTGTTTAAATTGAAAGTAAGTATGAATTAAAAAATTGTGTAATAAAAAAAGGTAATTATGAACTTAAAACCTAAAATAGAGTGTGTATAGATATATAATCCAAACAAATTGTTACATACACATAATCCATAGTAACAGTATTGGTTTATAAAATATATAGTCTAATATATGTGAATAAAAATTAAATTATAACTATAAATCAAATAAGAAGATTATAAAAATATAAAGAGAAGAAGTATAAAAAGATATTGATTTTTTAGAGTGGTGGAATCACTAAAAGTTCACCAAACCGGTTATTGAAGAATGAACTTTGAGTATATGAAAAGTTAAAAAATTTCTGAATGTTAAAATACCCCAAAACACATTGCTTAGCATCACACGTTACATATTTGTCACAAAATTATTATTTGTTTCAACAAATTAGTTATTGAGAAATGAACTTTGAGTATTTGATAGGTTAAAAAAAATTCGAACACTAAAGTACCCCAAAACACGCTGCTTAGCATCACACTTTACGTATTTTGTCACGAAATTATATTTTTTTCCACCAAACCGGCTATTGAGGCACAAACTTTGCGTATTTGAATAGTTTAATTTTTTTGCGAACACTAAAGCTTCCGAAAACACACTACTTAGCATCATACTTTACATAATTTGTCATGAAATTATTTTTTTTTCCACCAAACGGATTACTGAGGAACAAACTTAACGTATTTGAACAGTTCAAAAAAAATTTACCGGTAAAGTACCCAAAAGCACACTGCTTAGTATTACACTTTACGTATTTTATTTAAAAAATTTTATTTTCTTTCAACAAACAGGTTATTGAGTAACAAACTTTGCGTATTTGAACAGTTCAAAATTAATTTAACTCTAAAGTAACCAAAAACATACTGCTTGAAACATGAAAGAGAAAAAAAGGAAAGTACCCCAAAGCACACTGTTTAATGTCGCACTTTACGTATTTTACCATGAAATTAATTTAGATTGACAAACGATTTTCATGTATTTGTACATCTATTTTTTTTTTTGAAATCTAGACTACCCAAAAACACACTGTTTAGCATCACACTTTACATATTTTGTTACAAATTCAATTATTTTTAACAAAATTGGTTATCGAGGAACAAACTTTGCGTATTTGAACAGTTAACTTTTTTTCTGGACTCTAAAGTACCCCAAAACACACTGGCTAGCATCACACTTTACGTAACTTATCACGAAATTAATTTTCATATTCATTAAATTATAGTTCTATTTTTTTAAAATAAAAATATGAAAAAAAGGGAGGGGGAGGGGTTAGGGGAGGGGAAGCAGAGTGGGAGACTACTTAAAATTTATATTCTTAAGATAATATAAAAAAAAATAAACAATAACACCCGCTTAGACTAAGACTTGATAGCATACAGCATGGCATAAATACAAACTCTAGTACTTAGAATTAGGGAAAAAGACAGTTGCTTTGATAAGCATTTATGCCATTATTTCCTGGTAACCCAATGAAAAGTATACAAGGTGTAGTAGTACAGTCAACAAGTAAGCCAAATGTTATACAATTATGTTGATGAGTAGATTATAATGAATGACAAGATTTAATGTAGATCAAAAAAGAAAGAGAACAAGGGCATGTCCATGTCCATGTCCACGTCCATCACAATGAATTATAATATCCTTGGAGAACTTACATGCCCCCTCAATGACTTCCCTTGTAGAAGGTAATCTCCATTCAATTTATTGCACATTGGAGGATTGTCTGGCCTTTTGGTTAACAGGTTGGATGGTCCTTGTCAAAGGGAAATAAATATCTTAAGCCTTAACCATTGAATGAATCAATCAACATCTGGATATGGCATTCTCCAATAATTCCATGAGTTGAAGTCCTCCTGCAATGTTTAGAAATTAAAATAGTCAAATTTGTTGGGTGTAAAGTTCAAACTTGCCATTAAATGGGAATTTTGGAGATGATTTGTCACCTGCTCTACCATAGAAGTAGGCGGAAACATGTCTTCGACGAGGGTATGTAGCGATGTATATGACTTCGCACCAATAATACGTTGACTAATAGCCACCTCACCCTGTTAGTTTTCACAGCATTTAGTTGGGAAAAGTATAATTAATGAAAATACTAATTAATGGAAATATTAATTCAGAAAGTATACCTTAGGGTTAATAATGAATATTTTTCCCTTTGGGATTCCAATCTTCCTGTAACTAAGTTCATCTGTGTCTCTATTTCCGAATCCCGCATAGAACGGATTATAGTCAGAAGGGAAAAGTCTTTTGATATCCTACAAAACAATATTAGTAAAATGGTGGTAAGAAGATGCTATATAAATTCTATATAATAATAACATGGTTTTGTTTTGTGGCATTTACCTCTAGACATGCAATCTTGAACTCATGAGGTGCTCTTCTTATCACTTTCATCCAAAAGGTGACCAAACACACAAAATAACAAGTCAGAGTCCTATTAAAAATCACGGCATAATGCATAGTTCTAATCAAAAGGGTATTAGCAGAAAGTGGAGTAATTATCATCACATAGCTAAGTAAGCTAACAAATGATCACATGAACGGCATTGTAGTATCCTTTGCAAACTTAATTAATCTCATTTTAAATGAGTCTCACCTTCTCGAAACAGTGAAGGAAATAATCCATCAGGTGAAATAACAACAGGTCCATTAGGTAAGGTTTTTCCATCCTGCAAATATACAGAAATTTTATTTAGCTAAAGAAGCGTAATTATGGTGATCACTGCATTGCCAATATGTAAGGCTGTTTAAGATATGCTCCTTCACAAGACTTGAACTAAGGTCAAATAAAGATGGTGCATCTTAATTCAATGATCATAAGCAGACAATAATTCTAATATTGGAAACAAGTAGTCATTTATCACAAAAAAAAAAAAAACTGTTTCAATACCTGTTTCACGTTCAGTAGGAAGTTCCTAGTTAGATATGCCTGGACAATTGCACGGGCACTTAGAAATAGTAGCTGGTATCCATTTTCCTGACAAAAAATCCAGATTTAATATTATATTATATATATTAATCATCTTGAGATAAATAACTGCAACTATAGGTATCATGATGACATCATGCATGCTAGGCTATTTTACATTTGAAAGACTAAAACTTTTGCTGATAACCATCAAATTAATATAGCATCTTCTTACCACCATTTTACATTCTAGTGGAAATAAGCGTAAGTAGAAATTTATTCCTAAACTAAATTATAAAAATAATACAGGAAATAGGAGAAGTAAAAGTAAAAGAAAGAATTTAATGTTGTGTGGTAAATCAAACTAATGACATTCTAGCATTTCAGTTGAATATCTTCAAAGGAGTCATAATGTTATAGGGATACCATGAATTCTTAAAAATTCAGATACGGTACGGTTCATACACATTAATGTGAATTCATAGAAAAGATACTTGTTATCATAACATAAAAGATTAGTTACATACTTTCCCTGGTCAACAAACCAATATTAAAAAAATCAGGGCATTGTATTGTATGTGGTAAATCATATCCAGTCGATGTAAGTTGTATCGATGTCATATCCCAAACATGCTGCATTTGGAAAAAAACAGAATACACTTCAGATTCTTTATCTAGAGGCACTGTATGCCTATTGGTATCAAATACATTACGACACTGATACTTTGCCGATTATGGAATATCTGGCCTTCAACTGTGCTGGTTGATTGAGCGAAAATGACTAGACAAGGCTTCTAGCTTACTTTCTAAGCAATCTCAAGCCCAAGCTCAGATGAACAGAGCTTAATTCCTTGCAAACCCATTTAAATTCGTATGCATACATGTTTACATAAGATCCTTAAAACAAACACACCCCAAGAGAGTGTGCTTTAGATTACTGCAGATGCAACAAGCACTAATAGTCTACAGTTTAATTCATCCTTGAAATAAAATAGCCTAAAAGTAAATTGAAAATTATTTGGTAACCAAATTTTCTTTTCTTTATTTCTAAAGAAGGTCCCTTATTAGCTATACAAACAAAACACTAACTGAGAATCATGCATTCATCAGTTAAGACATAGAACATAGTCACAGAATTGTAGTGAACACACAGCAACAACAACAAAACAGAAATTTGTTTACGCAAGTACAAGAAGCTTCTTAAAGAAATATCATATACAGATCTGTTTCGATTACATAATCATATTGGCCTTAACAATCCTATTCCAACTGAACTAAATAATAAAAAATACATACCTTAATGGCGGAGAAAAGCCTTGCCACTCCAGATTGCGTCCAGTCTTTGCCAACTAAAGGCATGAACTGACCCAAAACATCAGACCTAAAAGAAAGGGAAAATAAGAATTTGATTACCACACTCAAATGACAATGCAACACGACCTTCTATTCTCCCTTTGTAGTTTTCTTTTTAGTATGCAACTTTCATTCAGAGACATTTGCCTTGGCATAAAAACAAATGCAATCATGTTCAACATCTTTTTTCTTGTGCATCTACAAATAACACAGACAAATTGGTATTGCATACGCTTCTAGAAGAACACCCGGAGATGTGCAACAAGGAGAGACAATAGTGAGGTAGCATCTATTTAAAGTTTAAAAGAATATTTAAGACTCAATTGTTTGTGCTTTTTGTGAAACAGCAAAAATGCATTTTTATTTAGAAGACTTGTTTTAAAAAATTATGATAATTATATAGTTTTTTGTGGAAAAAAATTGTAGTACTTTTCTCAAGAAGTGAAAATAATACCTTCTGAAGAGAAAAAAACTTAAAAGGTGTACCGTGTATCATATAATCACATTCATTTTAAGGTTTATACCAATGAACCCTTTGTAGCCTAAGAAGCATTATTAGTGGCCTTACTTTGTAATAGTTCCATCAACGTCTGAAATAACGATTCTTGCATTCCACTTCCATAAGTATATATGAGCATCAACCTGTTTTTTAATTGAAATTTCTTTCATAAATAAACAAAACCAAATCACTGTATATAACTTCAAATGAGAACTTAAACAGTGAATGAATGTAAAAACCTGTTGTGTCCCGAGAACCCTTGTAGAGAAACTGAAGGTTACCGTATTTTGACCATCTTGAAGATTCAAAGATGCTATCTGTTCATTAGTGGGAATATTTGTCCTTACAAATTGCTTATGAGGAGATCCTTGGGTACTAGATGTTGGAGTTGGCTCTACAAGAGTCGCAGACTCAGAATCTAGAAATACCTCCTCAGTTGGTGCGTTGCTATAAGTGTGCTCAATTGTCTTTACCCTTCGAAAAGGAATAGGCCAAAGTCTCCATCTGCGTCCAGACGATGATCCCGGATCATCCCTGGACATCAATGCATTATTCTGTTCCACGGGAATTGTACCTTTGGGCTCAACAGGTAAATCTGAACCAAACGCAGCCATTCCGAGAACGAGAGGAGCAGCATTTTCCCACGTCAAGTATCTCCCTTTAAACTTGACAACAAGATTTTGATTCTTGATTATTGATGGTGCAGAAGCTGCAAAATTATCTGCTGATATCCGATGTGCTTCAAACACTCCAGCAGCAGCTACTGAACCCATACCTGCCTTAAGTTCATGACCACAAAGCGAGATCTCATATCCTGCAAATTATAAGACGAATGAAAGTAAATAAATACTCCACTGATATCAAATAATCCAATAAATAAATAATGAATCCAAGAGAAACGAATGTGCAGCACAGGTCTTACCCAAACCTGAATGGATTTGGTCGTCTTTACTCGAAGTTTCTGTTTGAGGTTCCACTATCTCACTTGCATTGCTAGTATCTTCAGGTTTGCCAGGTTGATGATTATCATTTAGCCTTCCATTTGATACCGACTCGCCAACTTCTTCATTATTCAATTCAGTATCAAGAACAACGGAAGGAGAGCCAGAAGCAGTTTCAATTTCTTCTGATGCATTTTTCCGAACCTCTTGTAGTCCCAAATCTGACTTTGGCGAACTATGGCCACCAGAAGAAGTAGAACTACTCGGGGGAGATAACTCGTCAATGTT
Organism: Astragalus membranaceus; assembly: GCA_039519185.1. Taxonomy (NCBI): domain Eukaryota; kingdom Viridiplantae; phylum Streptophyta; class Magnoliopsida; order Fabales; family Fabaceae; genus Astragalus; species Astragalus membranaceus. The sequence goes on along the minus strand of CM076847.1, from coordinate 82,767,616 downwards.
TTTAGATTCTACATTGCTCCCTTGTTCATTTTCATCAACTACTGGACCACTTGCATTAGATTCTACAACCTCTTGTAGCCCCAATTCTGATTTTGGAGATTTATGGCCAACAGAAGAAGTAGGACTACTTGTTGTTGGAGATAACACGTCGATGCTTTTAGATTGTACGATGCTCTCTTGTTCATTTTCATCAGTTGCTGGATAACTTGTATTAGATTCCTCTGCTGAAATTTTAACCTCCAATGATGAACCGGCATCTTGTAAGTCGGCATTTCCAGCCTGGTGAGTCAATTCCTGCAGCTCCAAACAGCTTTTGAAAACAGCCTCCCGCTTGATACCAACTGCAACCCCTTCTGAATCCGTTTTCATATGAAGATCCTCTTGAATTTTAATCTCAACGGTTTCCTGTGCTTGACAAATATTTACCTCCTCTGCATGAGAAACTTCAAGTGGGGCCACGGAAGTATTATCATCACGATCAGTGTCACGTTGTCTAGGTTGGACATCAGTTGTTGAAGCATCCAGCTGGCTAAAATAATCAGCAGCCCAAGCATTTTCACCAGAACTAAACTCTCCATTGCCTTCACATAAGTCAGTCTCTTCACCCGGGCCCAAATGAAACTGGGGATTTCTTAACTCCACGTTTTCTTCATTCTGCTCTGATTCTGAGATAGGAGCCGTCAATATATGACCATCAACACTCACCAAGACCATCTCCGGGTGGGAACCTTGTGAGTCCACAAAATTCTCTCCCTCAAAACTCTCATATGAATTAGACCCAAATTCTGACAAGTCATCAAAAGTAGACCGATCATCTTGGAATTCATAATATCTACTATCGGATTCCGTCCTTTGAATTCGAGCTATGACCGATGAACCACCTTCGTCTTTCAACTGAAGCACCCTGGAATCCGAGACACTATGATCAAGTCTATGAGCATTACTCAAAAAAGTATTATTTTTGTTACTAGAATCTAGAACAACCCCATTAGGCTCAACCCCATTATCCTCATCAACCTCCTTCACAAAATAAGCCTCCCCAGAATTATCAAGATACATATGGAAGTTAGCCTCAACACCATTAACACTTATTCTAACAACCTTTTCAGCACCTTTTAGAACACCTTGAAATTTACCAAACCTAACATACCAAGGAGTGCTTCTAAATGTCCCATCTTGCTGCTGAACAACAATCACATCAACAGCCCCACCAAAAGGGTGAAAAGGGGTGGCAACTGAGTACACACCCTGGGTTATCAAACTTCCAACTTTTCCTACCATATTCATTTTTTCTGACACTCAAAAAAATAAATTAAGTAATAAAAACCTCAAAGTTTAAGCCTTGCTTTCAACCAAAACAACCCCAACAACAAAAATGAATTATTCCTCCAACCTTTGTCTCTTTCCAATGATTACTGTACCTAACCAACAAGAGCACTGCATGCAAGCATGAACATGATTCAATTAAATTAAAAAACATAATGACCGATTTAAGTTAATTAATATATAAAAAATAAAACTTTTTGTGCACCCAAGTGAAAAAAAATTAATAATTGACGATCCAAAGTTGAAAATAGAAAATCGGTATAGAAAAAGAATATACCTACAGATTCAGAAAACCATTCTGGGGGGCTCAAAAAAATGATGGCGAATCCGAATTTTGTTCCTTTGTAATGAGGTTCTTAAATTCTCGTACTAACCTTTTGATGCTTTGAATCCTCCTTGGTCGTTTTTCGTGGAGGCTTCGAAGTTTGGAGTTATGGAGGATTTGGATACCAGAAAAAAACCCCCACAACCCTCTCACTTTCACGCATTAAATAGTTATAGTTATTCCTACGCCTTTGATCTTCGATTACTCCGTTTTTGCAACAACTATTTTTTTTTTTTTGAGATTTTTGCAACAACTATTTTACGGATAACATATCCCTACATAGGGTATTTTGGTCATTTTGTTTGATTTCGTAGGTCTGAAATTGACGAATGGGGGCAACAAAAACCACCGTACACTAAATAAAAAAAATATTTACCAAAATAACATCCTCTTTAAATTATTTACCAAACTAACACACATCCAAAAATTAGGCAAAAGTCGCTCTAAGAGAAACGACTTCTAGACTGCATTTTTGCAAATTTTTTTAATTTTACGGTGCAGAAGTCGCCCCTGTGAGAGAGACTTATTAACCGTGTTTTTTAATTTTTTTTTACTTTATATTAATTCAGCGCCACTGTGGGAGATCCCCCTCATGTCTGTCTCTCTCTATGAGTGGAAGAAATGAAAATCGATGATGAAATTTTAACGGAATGACCAAAATGTCATTGGCTTGCTAATCTATTTAACAACTATTTCTGTTTCTGTTGTTCCTGTATCCGTTTTGTTAGCATGGTTTATTCTCTTTTTCCCTTTTCGAATATTACTTGCAAATAGGAGCAATTTTATGGGTTGTTTGGAAATTTGTCAATTTATGATTATTATACTATGCACGCATGGAACATGTGATACGTTGCGGGTGTACCTCCCTTTCTATATGAAAGATATTAGCCTTGTAAGATTGATGGTGTATTTGTCTCGGTCTAGTTCTTTTTGCATATGATTGTATTGTGCTCTTTGCAACCATTTATAAAGGGTGGGTAGAGTCCGCACATATGATACTGAAACTAGATTTATCTCAATAAAATTCTTTTTCTTATAAAAAAAACATTCATGCAAGGGAAAAAAAATTAGTACTTCCTCCCTCTCAAATTATTAATATAGTAGTATTATTTTAGCAAAATTAATTTATTTCAAATTTATTATTATTTTATATTTTTAATGAAGTATTTAATATTTATTTTTTACTCATACACTTATTTATTATAGGAACTTTTTACATCTAATAAATGGTTCACAGTATTTTAAGCCTCTTTAATAATACGGCTACAAATACGCATAAATACCCAACGTCATCAAAAATATAAACGGTAAATGGTATATTCTATTTGAAAAGTTTCTCTCCAAGAAACTCAGCTTTGATTCTTAAATCCATTTTCATCCATGTCGTCCTCTACGCCGGGACCAAATGCGGAGAAGGTGGACCTTTTCCAATGTAGTAAGAAGAAATCCAAATGTCATTCCGACGGCAACGCTATGGTAACTGGCTTCACTGATGATGAGACGGATGGTGGCGATACACCTCTTGTTCCCACCTTCAAAGAAGCGTTGATCAACGCCTTTAGTAATGAACTGAAAAACTTGTTTTGGGGTGATTGCATGGAAGAAGACATGCCATAAAACAAATGGTACCGGGAAGATTTTGTGAATCCCAAGGACCCCACGAAACCCTTCACTCTGGGGCCTATCATCGCGGTGACGGATGAGGAATTAACCGCATGATCCAAGCCATGGAGGAACACGTTCATCGTCAAGGTGTTAGGTAAACGGGTAAGTTTCAAGATGTCTGGGAATAAACTCCAAAGAAGTTGGTTAAAGGAAGGTACGATGAAGATAACAGATATGGCGGACGATTTCTTTCTTGTCCGGTTTCATCTGGAAGATTACAGACATGCCTTGTTCGAAGGCCCCTGGAAAGTTGCACATCATTATCAAATCATTCAAAGATGGCGTCCTTTCATTTCCCTAATGGCAGATATGACACGGAAAATTGTGGTATGAGTCTGTATCCTTAAACTTCCTATAGAGTTGTGCAACGACTAATTCCTACGATGTGTTGGGTCCACTCTTGGCACTATATTAAAGGTGAATAAACTGACTTCTCTCCAAGATCCAAGATCGCGGGAAATTTGCAAGATTCTGTGTGGAACTTGATTTGGATAAATAGCTCTCATCTCACATAGTTGTTCGAGGTACGAAATTGTATCTAGAATACGAAGGGCTCCATTCAATTTGCTGTAATTACGGAAAATACGGCCATAGAGATGCTCAATGTAGAGACTTCGCTGAAACATCGATGCAAGAACCTCTTCAAAAAAGCACTGATTTGGCGGTTAAGGAAATCCCACCTTCTACGGATCCTTACCCAAATCGTGACAGTTCCGCCACCGCGCCTCAAACTCTGGCCAGCAGTACAATAAATTACGATAACTTTGAATCTCTTGATATGGGTCCTTGGAATTTGGTTCAGGGAAAAGCCCAACGTAAATTTGGAAATCGAATGACGCACCGTCTTCAAAACAAAGATGCAGCAACGGGACCAAGCCAAGCCATGGTGGTTTGGGGCGAAATGACTATAGCCACAGTGCCTGACAGAGACAAGTCTGTCGCGAACAGGATCGACCCAGAAATCGAGGAGGGTAAGCAAACACGGGTTGCTATGGTGGAAAAAGGTGATGACTGTGGCCCTCATATGGTGACTAGAATTCACAATCCTTTAGCAGGGAAGAACCCCCAAACTGGGCTACGACCCAAACATAGTGAGCCTAATCCCACTGTAAAGCAGTCAATCCAAAAACCGGTCCCTGGCCCTACTCTCAAACGCCCAACCCAAACCTACTTTAAGGTGGACACGAAAAAAGGCCTTGTGAAGGAACCAGAAGTCGGGTGCTCTAAGGATGGGCCAGAAAAACTTGTAGTGGACCGGCGGGTGACTCAAGAAGAACAACAGATTTTGGATATCATGAAGAGGAAGGAAAAGGAACAAGACTCGATTTTGTTCCATCACGTGATCATCAACAGGCTGCCACCATCCTTAAGTGGCTTCCATACAAGCTCGTCTGAGCTGGAGAAAGGTAATGGGACCTCAGTGTCCCAACAAACTACTACATTGTCTTTATGAATTTGCTTTGTTGGAATTGTAGGAGCACGACGATGAAGGGGTTTGTTGGTCTTATTAAAAACCTCTGGGCTGAATTTAATTTTTCTATGTTAATATTTTTTGAAACTCGTGCTAATGGTGGTAGGACGAAGAGAATCACCCAAAAGTTGGGATTTGATGGCCAATTCATCCAGGAGGTCAATGGGCAATCTAGCGGCATTCGGTGTCTTTGGGATACCAATCTTTGGACAATAAATGTTATTTCTAACTCATTTCAATTTGTGCATTTGAAGGTGAATTTAGTTATAGGCAAGTGTGGTTCCTCACTGCGATTTATGGGAGCACCCACTTCACCCCGAGACAAAGCCTTTTGGAGGGTATAAGTTGTCTTAAAGATCTCTCTTAGGGACCTTGGGCCCTTATGGGTGATCTCAATACTATTATTAATGAGACTAAACGCTCTGGTCCTCCCCCCCCCCCTCTTATTAATCCCCTTAGGAGGGAACTTGGTTTCACTAATGCTATTGCAAATAGTAATTTAATTGATGTGGGATTTAAAGGAAGTGCTTTCACTTGGTATATGGATGGAGTTCACAAACGTTTGGATAGAGTCCTGGTCAACCTAGATTGGAGATTCCATTTTTCAGAGGCTGAGATAAACCATCTTCCCTTCTTCAAATCGGACCGTCGCTCTATTCTGGTCCAACTCAACACTCCATCTCGTATTAATCGTAGGAGGAGGTCGTTTCGATTCGAGGCCATTTGGCTTCGCCATGATTCCCTCAGTACCCTTATCAAAGAATTTTGGAGAGGGGACTATGAGAATTGGGGTCAGCAGGTGACCGAAATCGAAGGAGTATTAAAGGATTGGAATAAAAAGGTTTTTGGTAATATCTTTGCTAAAAACGTACTTTACTTCGCAAGTTAAAAGACTTCGACAAGCAACTTGTTAAGGGGTGGGATCACAGCCTCATCAAAGCCCAAGGCCAATGGATACGGGACCAAAGATTTATTATTATTATTATTATTATTATTATTATTATTATTATTATTATTATTATTATTATTATTATTATTATTGGAAGATGGAAAGCCTATGTGTCAGGGTGTCTTTGAATCAGGCGCTTGGGCCAGTGTTGGGGAAGGCGAATTTGATTTCTTTTTGGTTGCACAAGTGGACCAGGAATGTGACTTTTAAGGACTTATTCCATAGTCTTTTTAATGTGGCAAAGCTAAAACATGGCTGCATTATGGATTATGGATATTGGATTGTTAACACTTGGTGTTAGAAGCTTGAATGGAGTCGCGCTCTGACTGATGCGGAGAGGGCTGATCTGGATTTGCTTTTGGACATGTTTCATCCTTTTCATCGTGACAATTTGGAGCAAGATCATTGGCAGTATAGGCTAGAAAAGTTCCATTTTTTTGTCGAATCTTGTTATGTGCTTTTGTTGAGTTTGATGCAGTAGGACATGTTGGATAGCGATACCCAGAGTGCACTAGATGATATGTGGCAACTTACAATTCCCACTAAGGTGGAGGTTTTTGGCCGGAGATTATTGTTGGTGAAGCTTCCAACTCGCGATGCACTTACTTCTAAGGGAATTATCAAGGGTCCTCATGGATCGTGCTGTCCCCTATGTTTTGAGCAGGATGAGTCTATTTCTGATTTATTTTTATGTGCAGGTGTTCTCTGTCGGTTTGGTTTGATATTAAAAATTGGTTGGGCGTTCCGGTCATCGATAATTTGGTCGGTGTTGCTCATTTCCGAGCTCATGGTATGCGACGTGGTGTATTTTTTTGGTTTCATCGGGACCATATTCTTTTTAGAGGTCAAGTCTTCAATCCACGGGTGGTTTGTTACCCATATTAAGTCGATAAAATGGAGTTGGTTTATCAGCATAGAAGGTCGCAATTCTGATTACAAGATCTCTAATTGGTGGGGAAATCCATTTGTATGTTTGAACTAGTTGTATTTGGCTTTTCGCCTCACTCTTTCTGAGGTACTATTTTTCCTCTCTGGGTCTTTTTCCCATGGAGTTTTGGCCCAATGAGGTTTTTGATGAGGCTCATTGTATCTGTAAAGGTTGGAGTGTAAAGGTTGGAGTACTCATCATTGTACTCCCTTTTATATAATTTTTACTTATAAAAACAAGATACCTTAAGTAACCAAGTGGATTTTGTGGGTTGAGTTGGATCAAAGTGTACTTTGACCCACCCCTAGTGATGGATGCAGATTCTCTCTAGTTACTGGACAGTTCCAATCAATGGCGGAGCTAGCTTACTTTTTATGCGAGGCCAAATATAAAGAGTAATTATTTTGTAGAGAATGAAATTTATACAAGAAAACCAAAAGTGCTTACAACTTAGATACAAATAATAATTAAGAATTTTTTTTTGTCAAACACTAGTTTTATACACCATAAAATGTGAAAATAGAAGTGGAAAAACAAATAAAAATAAAGCTTAAAACAGGGGGGTATTATTATATGCAAAAGAAACAACCAATGATTGTATAAAATTTCGATCAAAGTGAACAATATGGTTCAAAAAAAAGTGAACAATATAGTTCAAAAACAAGTGAACAAATGTGATAGAAAAGATATGGAAGACTAACTAAATAGTAGAAAATATAACACATCCTTAAATTATGAGGTATTAATAACCTATCATTATACTTAATTCAATTAATCATTTTATTTTTGGGTAGCAAAGACTACCCCATCAATGTGAAAGGAATCACCCCTAGTTCTAAATAGGAGAGAGATAAATTCATGTACTAAAATAATATTATTTTAATCCATATGTCTATATGTCTCCTACTAAAATTGTTCAGTAATTGGAGAGAATAGATGCAAGGATCGTGGTAGATGCATTCACTGCCTCTATTATTCCTAATTGAGTTTGTTTGTTTGGGCATGTAAAAATTCTTTTCGGTCTTTGCTAATAAAGCGTCTCATACTTTTGCAGGGTTAGCTTTATTCACAGCTAGTCCTCAAGTTTTTTTATAATATTCTCTCATATATTTGGTCTACTATTACGAATGAAATGCGGTAGTTTTTGATTGTTAAAAATAAATGATAAACGATTCCAAAAATTAGTTTCTAATTTTTTTCTAATGAAAAGATAAACATTGAAAAAAATACTCGTTGGAGAAGGAATATAGCCATTGAGCCTACGAGAAGAGAAATAGAGGAAAATTCGAAGGAAGGGAAAGTTGGGTGGGGAAGGGGTATATTGGGGAAAATTTAAATAAAGGAAAGGTATGAACATAAAACTAGGAGCACAGATCCTCTGCTGCGCGCAGAATGATGTTGCACTAGTAAGGAACGTCAGATCTAGAGAGAGGATCTGTCAAATTAGGAGCACAGGTCCTCTGTTGTGCACAGAATGGTGCTGAGCACTTCTCTCTAGATCTGATGCTCCTCGCTGCGCAGCAGAGGATCCAGATACTAAAATTAGGGGTGTATAGCTAGCATCTCACAAGATTATAAAACAAAAAGCTAGCATCTAACAATGTATAGTGTGTCATAGGAAACATTGGGCCACCAGACTATAATACAAAACTGGGCCTCAATGCGTCCGTGATGGGTTTTTTTTATACCCCCATCCCATACCCATCTACCCCCACACATTTGGATATTTCGAAAATACCCTCCACATTTATTACACAAAATTGAATTTGGACCAGATTTTCTAGTGGGACCCACTTTATCGGCCAACGGATTTACCTGCAGTGGAGGTAAATCCGTTAATCATTAATTCTGCATTATATTCGATGCCAAACGGAAGTAAGCGCTAAAAGATACTTCCTCCATTGACCTTTTTTAAAATCGGAAGTATCTCAAAAAAGCTACTTTCGTTTGTCATTTAATATCGTCAACGACAGATTTACCTCTAAATACTTATTTTCGTTTTCAAAAAATTCAAAAACGGATTTACTTTTTTAAAACTTAATTCCGTTATTAGTTATTTAACAAAATGGATTTATCTTTATATGCATAAATCCGTTTGCTAAAAAAACAAAACGGATTTATGTATATATCAGATCAATCTGTTTCGTATTTTATTTATATTATTATGTCTTAATTTTTGTCTGAAAACTGAAACATATATGGATACGGAGTCACAGTTGGTTCCGATCGAGATAGATACATCAGGGTCATTCATGACCGAGACGGTATATTTAATTAATTATTTTTTTAAAACATGTATGTAGATATTTAATTAATTAAGTAACTAATAATTGTCTATTCTGTAGGTTGGGTCAGAGACGTTGGGAGAGGCATTGGAGTTGTGGTTATCATTCTAAGATCTGACAAATCTGTAGGTAAAAGCGGGACGAGAGATAAAATTATTTTTTGCTGCGAGAAGCATGGAAAGTTCACTAATAATTCTAGAGTCATCGGGTCAAAGAAGCGCAATTGTCCATTTAAGTTAAGAGCTACATTTACTGTTCGTGATGGGGGTTGGTGTTTGAAGGTTAGGTGTGGACTCCACACACACGAGCTGCTTACTACCTCGACCGGGTCCTCAATGTTTGGTCGTTTAACGAATGAGGAGAAGGCTATGGTTGATGAGCACACTGCATTGAGGGTTGCTCCAAAAGATTGTCTGAATGCTTTGAAGAATACATCCCACTTCTATTAAATTATTCAGGTTGTTTCCGAAGGTTCTTATTCTCGACACCACTTACAAGACCAACAAATACAGAATACCTTTGTTGGAGATTGTAGGAGTCACTTCAACCGAGATAACCTTCTCAGTTGCATTTGCATATCTATCACATGAGCGTGAGTCTCATTTTACATGGGCTTTACAGATGTTGAAAGATTTGTTCGATATACACGGTTGATCACCTGAGGTGTTCTTGACTGACAGGGAACTTGGTATTATGAGTGGCATTCATGATGTATTTCCGTCCTCTATAAATTTGTTGTGTTTGGCACGTAACTAAGAATGTGAAAGCAAAAATTAAAGAGTATGTGCACGTGGATAGGCAAGAGTCAGTGATCTCTCTTTGGCACAATCTTATTAATTCACTTGAAGAGGTTGAGTACTCACAGCGGTTGAAGATGTTGGAGGACTCGTGTGTCGATTTGCCGCCTCTTCTTAAGTACTTGAATGACACATGGTTGACTCCTCATAAGCACATATTTATTTTGGCATGGACTAACCGGGTGGCACACTTGGGGAATACAACCACCAACAGGTATGCTTAATTTTTTTGACTTTCAAATTGTTTTATATGGATGTTTATTGTTGTTTTTATTTAAGGGTTGAGTCGGCTCACTGGGCTTTGAAGAGGGCATTGGGGAATTCCGGAGGAGACCTATGTAGGTGTTGGGAATCTGTGAAAGGTATGCTTAGGATTCATTTTGATAAGGTTGTTGTCTCTTTCCAAAAAAGTATCAACCGTACTGAAGTGGCTCACAATACTCCTTTCTACAAAAAGCTACGAGGTCTGGTATCTTTAAAAGCTCTGAATCATATTGCTAAAGAGTATGTGAAAACCACCTCAGATGTGGGGTATGACAAAGCTTGTTGTGGGTGCATGATTAGAACGACACATCGGTTGCCTTGTGTTATACCCAAATTTTGCCCGGTGGATTAATTCGGTATTCTGACGAGCATTTTTCTCATTTTTGAAAAGACCAAAAAAAAAATGCCTCGTTGTACGCGTGTGTTATTTCTAATCGCGAACGCGTTTTATTCTCGTTGCGCGTGCATGTTCGGTTTTTGTCGTGTACGCATGTCTATTTTGGTGCTCGTTATTTATTGTTATTTTTATTTACTAATAATTATAATTCTTTCTCTCTTTTAACAAAAAATGGAAAAACAAATAAAATCAAAATAAAGGGATCTAATTGGATAGTCAAAGCTGTCCAGTTTTTTTATATACATATATAATATGATCAAAAGCTAAAATTTGTTACAAAAAAGTAAATAGTACAAAAAAATTTAAAATAAATTCAAAGAAAAAAAGGGACAGGAGCTACTGCCCTTATGTTTGCCCTAGCCGAAAGATATTTTGAGAATGGAGTCCTTATCCTTTTGCTTTTCCCATACTAGGCAAAAACACCACAGCACCAACGCCTCCACTCCCTTGCTGCCCTATTTTTTTCCTCAGTGGCTGTTATGCTTTTGTCCTCTACTGAGTTTTGATCTGCCGCATTAGCACCCCACCTACACCACAGTTTTCACTATAAATACGAGGGAATAGTAACAGTGAAAAACACACAAAAATTGAGAGAAAAAACAAACACAAAAACTGAGAGAAAACTTGTACGAAAATTCAGAGCAAAAATTTAGGGTTTCATACTGAGACCCTAACCACATCAACATTTTCTGAAACAAAGGAGTAGCAACAACGAGCAGTAGTAAAAGGGAGAGTTTTCAGAAGCTGGAAAAGAGGTTGGTGTACACGTTTTCGTTTTTGTTCATTTAGGTTTTATCAAGTCTAGTTTGTAAATAGGTTATTTTGCAAAGAACTGTCATTGTAACTTGTACTAATAAACTGAAATTAGTAATAGGTCCTAACAGTATATCAAATATATTCAAACATATTCAGAATCAGTTTTTATTTTTTTACTTTTTAAAAAAAACGAAGATATGATTAATTACAAATTTTAAAATAGGCCTAGTAGTAGAAAAATTAGGGACAGATTAGAGTTTTAAATTAGTATTGTACAGTATAGAGTTTTTTTTAGTGAAACAGATTAGGCTTAAGAGAGAAAGAGGAATAGGATAAAAAATCAAATCAAATCCAGAAATTGGAATAGAAGAGGAGATTCAGAATCCAAAAACATAGCTTGTTGAAGGTTTTTTTAGGGTGGAAGATGGAGAGAACCCACAAAATCAGAATTAGGAGAAGAAAAAAGGAGAATCGGAACTGTACCGTACCGTTAGCACCGACCACCGTAGACGGTGGTCGTCCTCCACGAACGCCGTCGCGTCGTTCTCCCCGTCGTCAGTGTCTATCTTCTCCGTCAACAATGTAACGCCCCAAAATTTAATTAATTATTTAATTGAATTGTTTGAGAATTTAATTGGTAGAAAAATAATAAAATAATAATAATACTAGTATATGTGGACCTATTGTTGGGGTTGGGATTATTAAAATGAGAAGTATTAGCGAGGCCCATGATGCAATTAGCATAAGCTATAGAAAAGCCCATAAAATTAAATAAGTATAAATAAGAGGTATTTAGGGTTTGGCTCATTTAGAAAGAACAAAAAATAGAATTAGAGAGAAGAGAAGAGGGAGAGAGCGACGGCCAAGAGGAGAGAAGAAGGAGGGCGCGACACCAAGAGGAGAGAGGAGGCTAGGGTTTCGTGATCTTCAAAGGCTAGGGTTCGTGGTCTTCTAAGGCTAAGGTAAGGGTGGGGTTCTAGCTCTATAATGGGTCCTATGAATGGCTTTATGTAGGGGTTAGGATTTGATAAGTTGTCACCATGTATGATCATATGTCTATGTTGCCTTGTTGAACAATTGTTGTGTGATTGGTGTTCTATGTTATTAGCCCTAGAATTATATTTGTACTTGCCATGTTCATAAGGGAAACGATCTGGGTATAAGTTCGGTTCTACAGTAACTGGGAGCAATCTAGCGGTCCAAAAATTATGTGGTTTACCTTTTCAGAAACTAGACTTAATGCTTGTTAATTTGAAACTAGTTTGGTTGCATTTGGAGTTGTGTAGATCGAGTTATAGGTGTCACAAGTTAGGTTAAAATTCTGGAAACGATCTGGATATAGGTTCGGTTATACAGTAACTGGGAACAATCTAGCGGTCCAAAAATTATGTGGTTTACCTTTTCAGAAACTAGACTTAATGCTTGTTAATTTTACACTAGTTTGGTTGAATTTGGAGTTGTATAGCTCGAGTTATAGGTGTCACAAGTTAGGTTAAAATTCTGGAAGCAATCTGGATATAGGTTCGGTATTTCGTGTATAACGTTTTTGTTTGAACTTCTTTTTGAATGATTCTTGATTCATTGAAAACTACACTCAATTTGTTTCGGGTTAGGCTCAAGTCCCATCTCATTTGATTGATTTTTGATAATTTTAGAGGTGTCACAAGCTAGGTCATGGTGGCTGTCCTGTTTCCTGAACCTTGTTGCTTATTTACTGAAACTGTACGAATTGGACCATTATTTTGCAAAATAACAATTATAGTCAGGAACTAGACATTCTTAGCTTTCCATAGAGGGGTTCTTTGCTAAGTTTCGATACCGTTTGATAGGTTAATTAATTCACCGAAGTAGAGGTATGTTTGATGGAAAATTGACATGTGCCTGACAGTGTGTTGCTTGCTGAAACTGGCGCCCTAGGCACCCTGTGACTTGTGTTTGTTGCTTGAGGATGATGGCGCCCTATCCCTAGGCGCCATGCTCTATTTTGTTGTTGTTGGTGTTGGCGCCCTGTCCCTAGGCGCCACACCCTATTTCTGTGCTGTTGGTGTTGGCGCCCTGTCCCCAGGCGCCACACCCTATTTTCTGTGTGGCTGATGATGGCACCCTGTCCCTAGGCGCCATGCTCTATTTCATTGTTGCTGGTGTTGGCGCCCTGTCCCTAGGCGCCACACCCTGTTTTTGCGTTGCTGGTGTTGGCGCCCTGTCCCTAGGCGCCACACCCTAGTGTTGTTGCTGCTGTTGCTGTGCTGTGTTGCTGCCGCTGCTGTTGTTACTGTGTTGCTGTTGCTGTGCTGTGTTGTTGTTGCTGTGTGGCTGTGCTGTGTTGAAAGCTGCTAAAATATTGCGATGTTGCCAAAATGTTGAAAGTTGCTAAAATATTGCGATGTTGCCAAAATGTTGAAAATTGCTAAGTTGTAAATTGTTGACGACGAAGGTTGTGCGAAGACGAATTTGCCTCTATTCATTGGCAGGTGATGTGTTGTAGGCCTACGGCCAATGTTGCTTCCGATGTTGTTGCGTTGCTATGTAACCGTTGTAATTTGTTTGTGCATTTACATAGCGTCGCATGCATAACATATTTTTACGATGGAGCTATGCTCAAACCACGACGACGATGTTGTGATGTTGATGCCCCAATTTACGGGTTTGAATTATGGTACCACATGCATTATAGGGCGGTGGCCCTGAGTCGAGTCACATTCTGCATTCATGTTGCATATTTATGCGATTGAAATGATTTTGACTGTCGTGACGTGATGATATTGACCGTTGTGATATGATGATATTGACCGTTGTGATATGATGGCATTGACCGTTGTGATATGATGATACTGACTGTTGTGAAATGATGATCTGATGTCCTGACCTGATATATATTGTCTTTCATATGATTCATTATATGGTTCGATATCTCACCCCTTCTGTTTGAATGTTACCCCTATGTTGGTAACGTGCAGGTAACCTCGAATGAATGTCGTTGTACCTTCATTTGATCAAGTCGGTGTTGTCGCTCTGATACGTAGCACTCGGGGGGAATGAACGTTTATTTATGTTATTTAAGTTGTTTACTGTTGGATTTTGAGTTATGAATCTTGCATAGTTGTCACGATTGTTTAGTTGAACCATTTGAATTTCCGCTGCGTAGTTAAAAAAAGTTTGACTTGTTTTGAGATGTCATTTTATCGGTTCATCCGAAAGCGCTATGTATCTGTTTTCAAAAAGCGAATTATGTAACACCCTAAATATTTAATTAATTTATTTAATTAAGTATTTAGGATTTTAAATTAATTAATTGGCTATAATTTAATTATTAGAAATTATATTAAAATGTGTAGGTGGTATTAAGAGATGAAGGCGTCAATTAGCTAGACTTGGGCTTAAGTGAAAAGCCCAAGCCCATGATCCTAGTGTTATGCGAATACAAAAGGTCTAGTGAGGTTAGGGTTTTGTGAATTTTTTTGCGAATTGAGAGGAAAAGAAAGAGGAGAGGCGTCGTAGAGAGAAAGGAAGAGAAAAGAAGGTCGCGAGCTCAAGGAGGAGAAAGGGGCGTGGTTCTGTTGCCGTGGTTCCGTTCGTGACTGTCTCTAGGGCTTCTATTCTTCAAATTCGAGGTAAGGGGATGTCCTATCAATTTATATAATAGGTCCTATGATAGGTTTTAAGTAGAGATGGCCTAGATCTAATCCCTGAGTATGATTTATGTGTGATTTCATGTTGTTGTTTCGATTGGCATATTGTTTGACGAATTGTTGCTCAAAGATCCGTTGTTGGTGTTATGGGCGCCTAGGGCCCCATGTGTGTGCTTGTGATGTTGCTGAATTTTGATGTTTGATGGATGATTTTGATGATTTTATATGTGCTCATGAATTGTTGTAAATTGGTGTTGTGATTGGTCATGTGAAAATTTGAAGAAAAAAACATAGATATGCTGAAATTGTGCCGAATTCGTGTTGCTGGAAGTGTGCAGGCGCTGGGCGCCCATGGGCGCTGTGCGCCGTGTGGCAGTGTTGCATGTGTTGTGCTGGGCGCCAGGCGCCAGGCGCTAGGCGCCAGTGTGTGTTGCGCTGGGCGCTGGGCGCCAGTGCGTGCAGGGTTGTGTGTGCGTTGCGTTGTGCTGGGCGCTGGGCGCCAAGGGCGCCAGTGTTGCGTGTCTGTTGTGTTGCTGGGCGCTGGGCGCCAGGTGCCAGGCGCTGGGCGCCAAGGGCGCTGGGCGCCAAGGGCGCCATTTTTCAGGATGTTCCCAAATTTTTATGAAAACTGTTTTCGCTATATCTTTTGACTCAGACATCCGTTTTAAACGTTTCAAAAAGTGTTGGGAAGCTTTTTCAGTTGCCTATCTGTGTGTCCTATTTTTTTAAAAATAAAAACTTATTATTTCTGAAGGTTGCTGGGGCGCCCCAAGTGACTGTTCTCGGTGGTCGTTGCTGTGACATTGAAAAATCGTTTTGGTGTCTTTAAAAATCCCCTTTTGCGTATAACCAGTGGTTTTAACGTTTTAGTGTCAAACGTGATGATTTCGACGATGATGCCCTTAGTGGCTAGTTAAATGACCTTTTTGCCCTTAGTGGCCAATGTTGTTAATAATAATGTGTAAATGACGATGATGCCCTTAGTGGCTAGTTAAATGACCTTTTCGCCCTTAGTGGCCAATGTTGTTGATAATGACGTGTAAATGACGATGATGCCCTTGGTGGCTAGTAAATGACGTTTTTGCCCTCAGTGGCTATTGTTTGAGTTGATGATGTTTATGAATAAGTGACGATGAAAATAAGTGACGATAAGGGCAAAAAGGCTAAGTGACGTTGTTGTGTGTAATTGTGAATTGACAGGTGCTGTGCCTCTTAATTGGCAAATTGGTAAGTGACGGGTCACATAGTTGACCGTGATTGTGTGTTTTGTGCGTGGTGCATGTCATAGTGTCTCATGCCTCCCATATGCATAAACCCAGTGACGTTTTGAGGCCCAAAAGGCTAAGTGACGATGAGGCCATAAAGGCTAAGCGACGTTTGTGAAAAGGTACCTCATGCATATGCCCGCGAGTGGGTTGCATTTCATATGCCTACATGACATAGTGATGAGTTATTGTAGTGATGTAATTGATGACTGTGATGTGATTACTCTAGAGCTGTGACTTGACTTATTGCTTATCATGTGATTTATTATATGGATTGAATTGGACTCACCCTTCTGTTTGAATGTTACCCCTATGCGGTAACGTGCAGGTGATCACGAGTGAAGGACTAGGTACCTTCACTACTTCGAGTTGTCACGCTCTGATACGTAGCACTCAGGGGGGGCGAACTTGATGTTTATGAATGATTTCGGTTGTTATGTCCTTGTTGACGATTCTGTTTTATTTTGTTATTCCGCTGCGTAGTTGGTTTTATTGACGTTAAGTTTTATTTGCGATGATAACTGTGGTTTTGAGGCTCTCCTCTTAGTGACGTGCTACGTGATGCATGATTATTGTGATTGAGCTGTTTTATTGAGAAGCGTTGTTTTATTGAACTATGTGTAACATTCCTCATGCGAAATAAAATTTGAAAACTCTGATATTTTTTTCAATTAAATCAACGGGTAGAAAATGGGTGTTACATTAGTGGTATCAGAGCAGTTCGGTCTGTCCGGCCAATGTCGTCCTGTCATAGTGTCTTATGACAATAGATTAGTACTAAATTCTTGGTTTATGCTGCAGTGATAATTTGAAATGGCTGGGAGAAACGACGCTGCTCTTGCTGCTGCATTGCAAGTTATGGCTCAGGCTGTGCAGAATCAGCATAATGCTGGAGAGAACGCTGGTTTTCGGAGTCTGACTACTTTCCAGAGAGAGAATCCGCCCACCTTTAAGGGCAAATATGATCCAGATGGTGCTATGGCTTGGTTGAAAGAGATCGAGAGGATTTTCAGGGTGGTGGACTGCACTGTTGAGCAGAAGGTCCGTTTTGGTACCCCACATGTTAGCCGAGGAGGCCGACGACTGGTGGTTGGCTACTAGGCAGAGGTTGGAGGCTGTGCAGGAAGAGATTACTTGGGAGGTATTTAGCAGAGAATTTCTGAGAAAATATTTTCCTGAAGATGTCCGAGGAAAGAAAGAGATAGAGTTCCTGGAACTGAAGCAGGGTGGTATGTATGTGACTGCATATGCGGCGAAGTTTGTGGAATTGGCAAAATTCTATCCACACTACAGTGAGGCTACAGCTGAGTTCTCAAAATGCATCAAGTTCGAGAATGGGTTGAGGCCTGATATCAAAAAGGCCATTGGTTACCAGAAGATCCGTGTGTTCGCTGATCTTGTTGATAGTTGTAGGATCTTCGAGGAGGACAGTACTGCACATTACAAAGCTACGTCTGAGAAAAAGGGTAAGTTTCCGAGTCGAAGCAAGCCGTATGAGGTTCCTACGGGTAAGAGTTATCAGAGGGCTGCTGGAAGTAAGAATTCTAGTGGGGGAGATGCTCCTGCTAGCATTGTCTGTTATAAGTGTGGCAAGCCTGGCCACAAGAGTACTACATGCAGGTCTGATGAGAGAGTTTGCTATCATTGTGGTAAAAAGGGTCATATGGCGGCCGAGTGTAAGGTCAAGGATGTGGTGTGCCTCAACTGTGGTGAGTCTGGGCATATCAGTACAAAATGTACAAAACCGAAGAAGGAAAGGTCTAGTGGGAAAGTGTTCGCATTAGCAGGAGAGGAGCCTGATGAGAAGGATGGTCTGATTAGAGGTACGTGTTTTATTAACGGTACTTCTCTAAAATCTCTTATTGATACTGGTGCTACCCATTGCTTTATATCTGTTGATTGTTGTAAAAGATTGGGTCTTGTTTTATCTGCTATGTGTGGGGATATGGTTGTCGATACTCCTGCGAAGGGGTCGGTGATTACTTCCCAGGTGTGTTCTCAGTGTCCCATGTCGATCTTCGGCAGGGACTTTGTTGTGAATTTTGTTTGCTTGCCGTTGAGAGGTCTGGATGTAATCTTGGGCATGGACTGGTTAGAGAATAACCACGTTCATATCAACTGTCGTAGCAAGTCGGTTAGTTTCGGGGAAGAAGACTCTGTTTTGGTATCTGCTGAACAGTTGAAGAAGTTGAGGAAAGAAGGAGTTCAGCTATTTTCGTTGATGGCATCGTTGTCTGCTGAGAGTCAGGCTGTTATTGAAGAACTGCAAGTGGTACGCGAGTTTCCTGAGGTTTTTCCTGACGAAATTCCGGGTGTGCCGCCGGAGAGGGAAGTTGAGTTCTCGATTGATCTTGTACCTGGTACGAGGCCTGTGTCTATGGCACCGTACAGGATGTCGGCGTCTGAATTGTCTGAGTTGAAGACGCAACTTGAAGAATTGCTTGAGAAAAAGTTTGTGAGACCGAGTGTATCACCGTGGGGAGCTCCGGTATTGTTAGTGAAGAAGAAAGATGGGAGCATGAGGTTATGTGTGGACTACCGCCAGTTGAATAAGGTGACTAACAAGAACAAGTATCCGCTTCCGAGGATTGACGATTTGATGGATCAGTTAGTGGGTGCCCGTGTTTTCAGCAAAATTGATTTGAGGTCCGGATATCATCAGATTAAAGTGAAGGATGAAGATGTTCAGAAGACAGCGTTCAGGACAAGGTATGGGCATTATGAATATTCAGTGATGCCGTTCGGTGTGACCAATGCTCCTGGTGTATTTATGGAATATATGAATCGTATTTTCCATAATTACCTAGATCGGTTTGTGGTGATCTTCATAGATGACATTCTAGTTTATTCTAAGTCGGAGGAAGAGCATGCTAAGCACCTGAAGTCAGTATTGGAAGTTCTGAAAGAGAAAAAGTTGTATGCTAAGTTATCAAAGTGTGAGTTCTGGCTGAAAGAGGTGAGTTTCCTTGGGCACGTGATTTCTGGTAATGGTATTGCGGTTGATCCGGCAAAAGTGGAAGCAGTGTTGGAGTGGGAGGCTCCGAAGTCCGCAACAGAGATTAGAAGCTTTTTGGGTTTGGCTGGGTACTACAGGAGGTTCATCGAGGGTTTTTCCAAGTTGGCCCTTCCGTTGACTCAGTTGACTTGTAAGGGTAAAGTTTTCGTTTGGGATGCTCGGTGTGAGGAGAGTTTTATGAAACTGAAAAAGAGATTGACAACGTCGCCTGTCTTGACGTTGCCTAATCCGGAGGAACCATTTGTTGTATATTGTGACGCTTCGAAGATGGGTCTTAGTGGTGTGCTGATGCAAGATGGGAAAGTCGTTGCGTATGCGTCGAGGCAGTTGCGGGTTCATGAGAAAAATTACCCTACGCATGATTTAGAATTGGCTGCTGTGGTATTTGTGCTTAAGATTTGGAGGCACTACCTTTATGGTTCGAGGTTTGAAGTGTTCAGTGATCATAAGAGTCTAAAGTATCTGTTCGATCAGAAAGAGTTGAATATGAGACAGCGTCGGTGGTTGGAGCTCTTGAAGGATTATGACTTTGGTTTGAATTATCATCCCGGCAAAGCTAATGTCGTGGCTGATGCTTTAAGCAGAAAGTCTTTGCATATGTCGGCAATGATGGTGAAAGAATTAGAGTTGATTGAGGAATTCAGAGATTTGAGTTTGGTTTGTAAAATGACACCTCGCAGTGTCAAGCTAGGAATGTTAAAGATCGATAATGACTTCCTGGGCAGCATCAGAGTGGCTCAGAAGTCAGATGTCAAGTTAGTAGATTTAATTAATGGGGTTGGTCAATCTGAAGATGAAGATTTCAAGTTAGATTCCCGTGGTGTGTTGAGGTTCCGGGGTAGGATCTGTGTTCCGGATGATGCGGAGATGAGAAAGGCAATTTTAGAGGAGGGTCACCGTAGCAAGTTGAGTATCCATCCTGGAGCGACGAAAATGTATCAAGATCTGAAAAAGATGTTTTGGTGGTATGGTATGAAGAGGGATGTGGCACAGTTTGTGTATGCCTGTTTGACCTGTCAGAAATCGAAGGTTGAGCATCAGAGGCCTGCGGGGTTGATGCAACCGTTGGAAGTTCCAGAGTGGAAGTGGGATAGCATTGCGATGGACTTTGTGACTGGATTGCCGAATACAGTTAGGGGTCATGACGCTATTTGGGTGATCGTTGATAGATTAACGAAGTCTGCTCACTTTGTTCCTATCAATATCACTTATCCGGTGTCAAGGTTGGCAGAGGTCTATGTCAAAGAAATTGTGAAGTTGCACGGTGTTCCGAAGAGTATTGTGTCAGATAGGGATCCGAGGTTCACTTCTGAGTTTTGGACGGGTTTGCAGAAGGAATTGGGTTCAAAGTTGAAAATGAGTTCGGCGTATCATCCTCAGACAGATGGTCAGTCGGAGAGGACAATTCAGTCGTTAGAAGATTTGTTGAGGGCTTGTGTATTGGAACAACGGGGTTCATGGGATTCCTACCTTGCGTTGATTGAGTTTACCTATAACAACAGTTACCATTCCAGTATCGGGATGGCACCGTTTGAAGCATTGTACGGTCGAAAGTGTAGAACGCCATTGTGTTGGTATAAGTCGGGAGAGAGTGTAGTGTTGGGACCGGAGATTGTCCGGGAGACTACAGAGAAAATCAAGATGATCCGTGAAAAGATGAAGGCTTCGCAGAGTCGTCAGAAGAGTTATCATGACAAGCGAAGCAAAGATTTAGAGTTTCAGGAGGGTGAGCATATGTTCTTGAGGGTTTCTCCTATTACCGGTGTTGGTCGAGCGTTGAAATCGAAGAAGCTCACTCCTCGCTTTGTTGGTCCTTATCAGATTTCTGAGAGAATCGGAAATGTGGCTTATAGAGTGGCTTTACCGCCGAATCTTTCAAATTTGCACGACGTGTTTCATGTGTCGCAACTTCGGAAGTATGTTTCGGATCCATCTCATGTGATCCATATGGATGATGTAGAGGTGCGGGATAATCTCACTGTGGAGACGATGCCCGTACGGATTGAGGATCGTGAAGTGAAAGTGCTTAGAGGCAAAGAGATTGCATTAGTGAAAGTGGTTTGGCTAGGAGCTGCCGGTGAGAGTATGACTTGGGAGCTAGAGAGCAAGATGCGAGAGTCCTACCCAGAGTTGTTTGATCAGGTAAATTTCGAGGACGAAATATTCTAAGTGGGGGAGAGTTGTAACACCCTAAATATTTAATTAATTTATTTAATTAAGTATTTAGGAATTTAAATTAATTAATTGGATATAATTTAATTATTAGAAATTATATTAAAATGTGTAGGTGGTATTAGGAGATGAAGGCGCCAATTAGCTAGACTTGGGCTTAAGTGAAAAGCCCAAGCCCATGATCCAAGTGTTATGCGAATACACAAGGTCTAGTGAGGTTAGGGTTTTGTGAATTTTTTTGCGAATTGAGAGGAAAAGAAAGAGGAGAGGCGCCGTAGAGAGAAAGGAAGAGAAGAGAAGGCCGCGAGCTCAAGGAGGAGAAAGGGGCGTGGTTCTGTTGCCGTGGTTTCGTTCGTGACTGTCTCTAGGGCTTCTATTCTTCAAATTCGAGGTAAGGGGATGTCCTATCAATTTATATAATAGGTCCTATGATAGGTTTTAAGTAGAGATGGCCTAGATCTAATCCCTGAGTATGATTTATGTGTGATTTCATGTTGTTGTTTCGATTGGCATGTTGTTTGACGAATTGTTGCTCAAAGATCGGTTGTTGGTGTTATGGGCGCCTACGGCCCCATGTGTGTGCTTGTGATGTTGCTGAATTTTGATGTTTGATGGATGATTTTGATGATTTTATATGTGCTCATGAATTGTTGTAAATTGGTGTTGTGATTGGTCATGTGAAAATTTGAAGAAAAAAACATAGATATGCTGAAATTGTGCTGAATTCGTGTTGCTGGAAGTGTGCAGGCGCTGGGCGCATATGGGCGCTGTGCGCCGTGTGGCAGTGTTGCGTGTGTTGTGCTGGGCGCCAGGCGCCAGGCGCTGGGCGCCAGTGTGTGTGCGTGTGTGTTGCGCTGGGCGCCAGTGCGTGCAGGGTTGTGTGTGCGTTGCGTTGTGCTGGGCGCTGGGCGCCAAGGGCGCCAGTGTTGCGTGTCTGTTATGTTGCTGGGCGCCAGGTGCCAGGCGCTGGGCGCCAAGGGCGCCATTTTTTAGGATGTTCCCAAATTTTTATGAAAACTGTTTTCGCTATATCTTTTGACTCGGACATCCGTTTTAAACGTTTCAAAAAGTGTTGGGAAGCTTTTTCAGTTGCCTATCTATGTGTCCCATTTTTTTAAAAATAAAAACTTATTATTTCTGAAGGTTGCTGGGGCGCCCCAAGTGGCTGTTCCCGGTGGTCGTTGCTGTGACATTGAAAAATCGTTTTGGTGTCTTTAAAAATTCCCTTTTGCGTATAACCAGTGGTTTTAACGTTTTAGTGTCAAACGTGATGATTTCGACGAAGATGCCCTTAGTGGCTAGTTAAATGACCTTTTTGCCCTTAGTGGCCAATGTTGTTAATAATAATGTGTAAATGACGATGATGCCCTTAGTGGCTAGTTAAATGACCTTTTCGCCCTTAGTGGCCAATGTTGTTGATAATGACGTGTAAATGACGATGATGCCCTTGGTGGCTAGTAAATGACGTTTTTGCCCTCAGTGGCTATTGTTTGAGTTGATGATGTTTATGAATAAGTGACGATGAAAATAAGTGACGATAAGGGCCAAAAGGCTAAGTGACGTTGTTGTGTGTAATTGTGAATTGACAGGTGTTGTGCCTCTTAATTGGCAAATTGGTAAGTGACGGGTCACATAGTTGACCGTGATTGTGTGTTTTGTGCGTGGTGCATGTCATAGTGTCTCATGCCTCCCATATGCATAAACCCAGTGACGTTTTGAGGCCCAAAAGGCTAAGTGACGATCAGGCCATAAAGGCTAAGCGACGTTTGTGAAAAGGTACCTCATGCATATGCCCGCGAGTGGGTTGCATTTCATATGCCTACATGACATAGTGATGAGTTATTGTAGTGATGTAATTGATGATTGTGATGTGATTACTCTAGAGCTGTGACTTGACTTATTGCTTCTCATGTGATTTATTATATGGATTGAATTGGACTCACCCTTCTGTTTGAATGTTACCCCTATGCGGTAACGTGCAGGTGATCACGAGTGAAGGACTATGTACCTTCACTACTTCGAGTCGAGTCGTCACGCTCTGATACGTAGCACTCGGGGGGGCGAACTTGATGTTTATGAATGATTTCGGTTGTTATGTCCTTGTTGACGATTCTGTTTTATTTTGTTATTCCGCTGCGTAGTTGGTTTTATTGACGTTAAGTTTTATTTGCGATGATAACTGTGGTTTTGAGGCTCTCCTCTTAGTGACGTGCTACGTGATGCATGATTATTGTGATTGAGCTGTTTTATTGAGAAGCGTTGTTTTATTGAACTATGTGTAACATTCCTCATGCGAAATAAAATTTGAAAACTCTGATATTTTTTCCAATTAAATCAACGGGTAGAAAAGGGGTGTTACAAATTAAACCGTCTATTGTTTTCACGAAGCAAATGTGGCACTCCATTGTTTGTTGAAAGAGATTTTTATGAACTCTAATTTTGCATTATTTTACCGGGTAGAAATGGGGTGTTACAAACAACATCCCTGGCGCCGTGACCATCCTCTACGTGTCGTCCCTCTCTCTCGATCATCTTCTTTTCTCTTTCCCTCTTTCGTTCTCTCTCTCCATGAATCCTTTCCCTAATTTCTCTCCCTTTCCTTTTCCACTCTAAACCCTTTCTCTCTCTCTCTCTCTCTCTGATGCGTATGAAACGACATTGGTGAGTTAACAATTAGGGTTCCCCTTTCAATTGTTGCCTTATATACCACTTTACTATAATGCTTTTTATTTTAATTTTAATTTTTGCAATCAGATTAAGTTTTACACCCCAACGTTTACTTCATACCCTCCCCTAAGCATAAGCCCAGCTTCATAAGTAACTAGCCCAGAATTCATATAACATGGATTGGGCTTCTACTAACGGTACCCCCTTGTTTTCTTTACTACAACCCACCTCATTATTTCATTTTTTTAGGGGACTAAGTCGGTCGTACGGCCGGGTTAGTCATCGTTTTAGGATGAATAAGCCGTACGACTCAAGAGTCCTAAAATACCTATCAAAAATGAATAATGACCAAAAATACAAATATACAAATCATTTTTCTCTTTTTTTTCAAAAAAATCAAATCTTCAAAATAGGGGATTAAGTCGACTGTACTGTCGGGTTAATCTGCATTTTGAGATGAATGAGTTGTACGGCCCAAGAGTCTTACAATCCCTATAATCAATTCACAAAATAGTAATTAAAAATATAAACAAACCAACTTTTTCTACCAAGAACTATGTAGCTTTGAATTCTCCATTGCACCAGGAGATACGAGCAGGGTCACACCCCTGTCAAGCGCAAAAATAAACAATTTTCATTCTGTTTTTCTTAATTCATTTTCTTACAAAACCACAAAGTAATAATAGGGGATTAAGTCGACTGTACGGTCGGATTAAACTGTATTTTAAGATGAATGAGCTGTACGACCCACAAGTTTTAAAATCCCTATAACCAATCCAAAAACATTAATTAAAAAAAAAAACAAACAAACAAATATTTTCTAGCAAGAACTACGTAGCTTTGATTTCTCCATCGCACCTGGAGATATGTAGGAGCGGGGGCACACTCCCGTCAAGCACAAAAAATAAATATTTTATTAAGTCTTTTTTTTAATTCACAATAAAAGGGTAAAATAAACATTTTTAAAATTAACATTCTTTCATACAACCAATATAGCAGGTAACCTTCCTTAGGAAGGATGTCGTGGGGTGCTAACACCTTCCTAGTTCCCCATGCATAACCGGCTTCCGAACCCTAATCTGGTCTCAAGGACCCTTATCCAATTCAAAGGGATTTACTAATGTTTGCCCTTATAATTAAACATTGGTGGCGGCTTCATTTTTGAACCTTTGAAGAATCATTTCCCGGATTTTTCGGTCGCTACAGCTGGCGACTTCACTGGGGACATTTTAGAGAGTCAAACCTAGTCTAATTAGTTGTAAAATTTGTTTGTTAGTTTAATGTTTTATTTTGCCCTCTCTTTCATCTTTTATTCTTGTTGCATGTTATATATTTTCATATGATATGTGAACCTTACGATAGAAGACAATATTTCTTTGCATATGTGTTGTTTGTTTTGCAGCTTGAGGGGTATGTTTCTAAACATTGCTCCTACACACTTCACTATTACAGATCATCACACATGTGTGCATAGTCCTACACCCGGACTTGAGTATAACCTAAGTTAGAACGACATCGCGTAGTGATGGCCTACTGGATGTATGTCCTGTTGGATGGTCACGAAAGTCTCACCTAGAGTTTGGTCCCTTTTGAGAATGCTATCACTCCTAATAGTTTACCTAAATATTGTTGGGATCAGTGTTCTTAACTGGGGTCGTTGGCTCTAGGAACCTTATTTAGGACTCTATAGAGCTACCCTTGAAAGGTCCACTCAATAGAAAAAGCCTAAGATCTATTCCCAAAGGAACCCTTCTAGGACACAAATGAGCCTAATACCCCTGCATTCAAACAAGCACTAATACATTTTTCATGTTTTCTTGGAAAAAAATCCAAAAAATCATATTTTATTTTTGCAAGCATATCTCATGCATTCTTATTTTCCTTTTTCTTTGCATATCATAATAAAAAATCATCTCATTTTGCATGACCGCCGGGGAATTATAAAACCTTTTTTACAAGAGAGGTGGATGAAAGTATGCATTTGAAAGTCAGACCACCAGAATCATACTTTACCCTTGGAATAAAAAGTTTACAATTCCCTGACGCGACACATTCACATTTCATTCATCCATTCATATACTCGTGCATCTGGTTTTTCCCTCTTCCAAAAAAATTCAAAATCATGTCAAACATCATGCATTCTTTCTTTCCATGCATTCTTTTCTTTCAATGCATTAAAAAATCACTCTGAGTATCATGCATTTTATTTCCTTGCTTAAAAGAGCAATGTTTATCCATATAACCAATCATCTCATTTAGCATGCACCACCACTTAGTGTAGGCATACATCAATTGTAACATCATATGAATTCATACATCATTTCACACATATTGCCATCCTAGCCCAAATGCATCATTACTCCACGCGTGCATCATTTCCAAATAAATAAAGAAATAGTCATCATTATTGCATCATTCTTCATCCAAAATATATATTTTAGCTAGCATTTTGTATATTTCATTGTCTCTAAAAAAACCAAAAACAGTTAGAATAGTAATCTTTTCAAATGATCATTCCTTCATGTATTTCATGCATTTGCATTTTCATCATACATGTCCATCATCATATGTTATTCAACCATTACATTTTATTTCATATTTTTTTTAAAAAACATGAGCATACTTTTTAAAAAAATTTAAAAAAAATAAAAAAAATTGTTTGATGAGAGATGGTGCGTTCTTGCAAAAAACTCATTCTAATTGATTATCCTTCCTTGGAAAAATTTCAAACAAGGGGGAACTTAGTTGCAAACTCAAGGTGTTTCAAAGCACTCGATTTTCAAAAAAAAAATGTTATCTACTGTTTGCAGCTCGTTCACAATTTTTGTCAACAAAGCGATGCATCTCATCCATCCCATGAGAATGATCAAAATGGTCCTCAAAAATTTCTTCTCTCATGTTTTAACTAATGTTAACTCTCTATGAAGCATTCGTATAGTGAACTTGTGTGACATGTGTCTTTACTCTTGTTTGAGTCACTTATTATCCCCATCCTCGCATCTATCCTTGTTCCCCGTCCAAGTCTAATCTCACCCCGACCACCATAAAGTGCATATTCCCCACATCAGTACATAGTTGACTTTTTGGTTCGTTCACATCAATGAAATAACACTTTAGGTCCTCCATACTAGGGAAAATCTGTGATCACTAAAATACCTTGTCAATATTGTATTGCCTTGGTGCAAGTCCTTTACAAAAAACAAACAAAAAAAATTCAAAAAAAAAGGGCTTGTTAGGTTGAAAACTCATAAGAGCAGCCTAAGCAAAAATTAAGGCATATAAAAAGAAATAAAGAAAAGAGCATATATGTAAAAATAGATAAATTTTTGTCCTTGAGTTAAATTTTGAGAAAATAAGCATTCATAATTTGAAATAAAGTTTGGCCACATTCCTATATCTAAAAAAGAAATACCCTTTGCTACCCACTTAGAGCCAAGAAAACAAAAATCAAAAAAATCATTCAATCACACTCGACAATGATCAATTCCACCTAAAAATGGTGTATCACTTTTATCAACTCACTCAACTCAAAAGAAAGAGAAAGAAAAACCACAAAAGGGAAGTAAAATTAAAAAAAAAGGATTGAAAAAAAAAATCTTGAAAAAAAAAAAACAAAAGTGGTAGAAATTGTGAACTGATACTTCATACCATTAAACACATAAGAGATCATTGTCTGAAATGAACCCTCAAACACCTCTTTGAGCCTAATTTTTCTTTCTTTCATAAACCTAAAAACATTCACCCATTTACAACATATTTTCTTTCATAAACCTCTAACCATTCGCCACATTACAACCTTTTTCTTTCATAAACCCCTAACCACTGGACACATTACAACCCCAAAAAGTCCATTTCGATCAATGACTGATTACTTTTGTTTTCTCAAAGTTTTAATTTTAGGACAAATAAGTTTATTTATTTAGAATATGTTTGCTCAAAAAGATATATGTCAAAAAAAGAAAAAAATACAAAAAAATACAGAAAATCAAAAGGCTTGCACTCTAAGATTTTATTCAAGTTGTATTAATGTAAAGACAAGGTTTAGTGGTCACCAAGTGAAGTTTCAAAAACTCAAGACTGTCACAGTCTTTGGGATTCATCTTAAAGAGAGCCAAAAGTTTATACTAGGACCACCACCTAGGTCCCAAAGCGGGGCATTCCCTTCACCGCTCATTCCATTTGAGTTTGGGGAATTTGTCATTTGTCCATCTCATTCATATACCACACTCAATCTATATAGCCATTACCCTAGCTCCGTCACCTTTCACAATCTCACTAAAATCAACCGTTTGGAATCACATTACCAAGCGGGGTAATCCCTCACCCTTCACTCTACCTAAAATTGGGGAAATTCGCCCTACATTCATATCCACAAAACCGTACCGGGGCAATTTCTCAACCCATTATCCTAACCAACCCTTTCACAAGGCTACTTCAGTCGGGGCAACCTTGTCCTTGTCATAGTTGGGGCAACACCAAACTCCATGGGTTCAGACAAAATCTCTTGCTTCCCACCTTTCATTCCATAGTCAAGGCATTCCCAAATTGGGGTAGTCCCACATTTCTTGGGTTCAGGAAAACCTACCTTTCATGACTTTGGCAAAAACCTGTCATTCATCCCTTCATGTGCCACATCTGTCCATACCCTAGATCTAGAACCAAATTAACTAACTCATTCTTCTATACTTGCACTATTATACATGTTTGCTAAACGATGCTTCAAAGACAGAGAATACAAGTTGGTCACATGATACTGAAAAACTCAGTTAACTTTGTAGACCTAAAATTCGGTCATCATGGGGCATCATAATGGAAGAGCAAAATAAGCGAGTTTGTAAATACAGTCAAGTACTTTTGCACATCAGTGTATGTAACAACCTTGAGATTGCCAAAGTTTGAGTTCAAATCAAAGCTAATTTTTCCAACAGTGATGATTCCAAAGTACTCACCTCTCTACTCGCACCGAAAGTTTCGTTTCTCATCTCAAAAAAAAAATGCAAGAACACATCTGCATGCATCACTAAATCACTGCACCATACATTATATTCCAACATCAAGCCATGCATCTACCACAACTTTTGCATCTAAGCATTACATTTGCACATTCATTCGTTCATATACTTACATCATATATATTAAAAAAGCAAAAGAAAAAAAAGAAAGCAGACAGAGGCAAAATAATCCACATTGCATTCATTAACCCCACCAAAAGTATTGATCATTGCACGCGCAAATATTACATGCATTTCATCGCAACACTTGCATCTAAACATTACAATTGCATCTTATCTGCATACGCATACAGAGTGTATCAACTTTATTATTCCATAAACTTCAGCATCCATTATCCACCACATCTCATTCACTACCCCAAAAAACATCAATCATTGCATGTACATACATTACATGCATGTCATATACATAACATCTATTGCTTATCAATCGACTTCAAGTGTCGATCCCTATATACTTTCATTTCTCAAGTCAACACGAACGAGCGTTGAATCCTATATCATACACCAGATCATAGTGTTAGCACAGAGTCTAGCATAGATTCTTCAGACCAAATCGGTTCTTCATTTCAATTCGAATCAATGCGTCAAACGCCGACTCCGAGCTGCACCTTCAGATCAATACGTCGCCACTGAACCTGATGGATCCTTCAAACCCCCAGTGGTCCTTCAGATTAGTTGTGTCTGCCCAAGACATAGTGGACATCTTTCGTGGTCAACATATCAGTTCTAGATCTGATATTGACCCTCACGACCGCACCGACGTAGGTCATCCTCAGACTGTTTTACTAGTACCATAGCTAGTTGCAGTCCATCAAACCATCTTTGGTCCATCAGGCCCAGGCAGCCCTTCAGACCAACCGGTCCTTCAGTCTAATTAAAATCAATGCGCCCAAGCATCGACTGCGAGTGACACCTTCAGATCATTATGCCAACACTTCTAGGCAGCGATCCTTCAGACTAATTAGTCCTTCAGACCAATCGGTCCTTCAGTTCCCAAGTGATCCTTCTTTATTGCTTTTTCGTTAACACACCAAATGTTAACCGCTATCCGTAAATTCTCAAAACTCCTAACTTTCCCACTAATCGGACAAAATTAACATCTATTGTATTTTTATTTCTATTCCTATGATGAAATCTTGAAAACCTTTCATTTTTTCTACGGAATATAAATAAAGAGGGGCAGCTGTTATACCCAAATTTTGTCCGGTGGATTAATTGGGTATTCTTACGAGCATTATTCTCATTTTTGAAAAGACCAAAAAAATGTCTTGTTCTACGCGTGTGTTATTTCTAATCATGTACGCGTTTTATTCTCGTTGCGCGCGCATATTCGCTTCTTATCGTGTACGCGTGTCTATTTTGGTGCTCGTTATTTATTGTTATTTTTATTTACTAATAATTATAATTTTTTCTCTCTCTTAACAAAAAATGGAAAAACAAATAAAATCAAAATAAATGGATCGAATTGGATAGTCAAAGCTGTCCAATTTTTTTATATACATATATAATATGATCAAAAGCTAAAATTTGTTACAAAAAAGTAAATAGTACAAAAAAATTTAAAATAAATTTAAAGAAAAAAAGGGACAGGGGCTGCTGCCCTTATGTTTGGCCTAGCTGAAAGATATTTTGAGAATGAAGTCAATATGCTTTCTTCTTATCCTTTTGCTTTTCCCCTATTAGGCAAAAACACCACAACACCAACGCCTCCACTCCCTTGCTGCCCTATTTTTTTTTCCTCAGTGGCTGTTATGCTTTTGTCCTTTATTGAGTTTTGATCTGCTGCATCAGCACCCCACCTACACCACAATTTTCACTATAAATACAAGGGAATAGTAACAGTGAAAAACACACAAAGCAGTAGGGTTTCATACTGAGAGAAAACTTGTACGAAAATTCAGAGCAAAAATTTAGGGTTTCGTACTGAGACCCTAACCACATCAAAATTTTCTAAAACAAAGCAGTAGCAGCAGTGCAGTAGTAAAAGGGAGGCTTTTCAGAAGCTGGAAAAGAGGTTGGTCTACACGTTTTCGTTTTTGTTCATTTAGGTTTAATCAAGTCTAGTTTGTAAATAGGTTATTTTGCAAAGAACATCGTTGTAACTTGTACTAATAACTGAAATTAGTAATAGGTCCTAACAGTATATCAAAGATATTCAAATATATTCAAAATCAGTTTTTATTTTTTTTAAATAAAACGAAGTTATGATTAATTAAAAATTTAAAATAGGCCTAGTAGTAGAAAAATAATGGACAAAATAGAGTTTTAAATCATTATTGTAAAGTATAGAGTTTTTTTTAGTGAAACAGATTAGGCTTAAGAGAGAAAGAGGAATAGGATAAAAAATAAAATCAAATCCAGAAATAGGAATAGAAGAGGATTTTCAAAATCCAAAAACATACTTGTTGAAGGTTTTTTTAGGGTGGAAGATGGAGAGAACCCACAAAATCAGAATTAGGAGAAGAAAAAAGGAGAATCGGAACCGTACCGTACCGTTAGCATCGACCACCGTAGACAGTGGTCCTCCTCCACGAACGTCGTCGCGTCGTTCTCCCTGTCGCCGGTGTCTGTCTTCTCCGTCAACAACATCCATGGCGCCGTGACCATCCTCTTCTCCCTCTTCCGTTCTCTCTCTCCATGAATCATTTCCCTAATTTCTCTCCCTTTCCTTTTCCACTCTAAAGCCTTTCTCTCTCTCTGATACGTATGAAACGGCATTGGTGAGTTAACAATTAGGGTTCCCCTTTCAATTGTTGCCTTATATACCACTTTACTATAATGTTTTTATTTTAATTTTAATTTTTTCAATCAGATTAAGTTTTACACCCCAACGTTTACTTCATACCCTTCCCTAAGCATAAGCCCAGCTTCATAAGTAACTAGCCCAGAATTCATATAACATGGATTGGGCTTCTACTAACTGTACCCCCTGTTTTCTTTACTACAACCCACCTCGTTATTTCATTTTTTTAGGGGACTAAGTCGGTCGTACGGCCGGGTTAGTCATCATTTTAGGATGAATAAGTCATAGATGACTAACCCGTACGGCTCAAGAGTCCTAAAATACCTATCATTTTTCTCTTTCTTTTCAAAAAAATCAAATCTTCAAATAGAGGATTAAGTCGACTGTACTGTCGGGTTAATCTGCATTTTGAGATGAATGAGCTGTACGGCTCAAGAGTCTTACAATCCCTATAATCAATTCATAAAACAGTAATTAAAAATATAAACAAACCAGTTTTTTCTACCAAGAACTACGTAGCTTTTGAATTCTCCATTGCACAAGGAGATACGTAGGAGCACGGTCACACCCCTGTCAAGCGCAAAAATAAACAATTTTCATTCTGTTTTTCTTAATTCATTTTCTTACAAAACCACAAAGTAATAATAGGGGATTAAGTCGACTATACGGTCGAATTAAACTGTATTTTAAGATGAATGAGCTCTACGACTCACAAGTTTTAAAATCCCTATAACCAATCTAAAAACATTAATTAGAAAAAAAAACAAACAAATATTTTCTAGCAAGAACTACGTAGTTTTGATTTCTCCATCGCACCTGGAGATACGTAGGAGCGGGGCACACTCCCGTCAAGCACAAAAAATAAATATTTTATTAAGTCTTTTTTTAATTCACAATAAACGGGTAAAATAAACATATTTAAAATTAACATTATTTCATACAACCAATTAGCAGGTAACCTTCCTTAGGAAAGATGTCGTGGGGTGCTAACACCTTCCCAGTTCCCCATGCATAAACGACTCCCGAACCCTAATCTGGTCTCAAGGACCCTTATCCAATTCAAAGGGATTTACTAATGTTTGCCCTTATAATTAAACATTGGTGGCGGCTTCATTTTTGAACCTTTGAAGAATCCTTTTCCAGATTTTTCGGTCGCTACTGCTGGCGACTTCACTGGGGACATTTTAGAGAGTCAAACCTAGTCTAATTAGTTGTAAAATTTGTTTGTTAGTTTAATGTTTTATTTTGCCCTCTCTTTCATCTTTTATTCTTGTTGCATGTTATATATTTTCATATGATATGTGAACCTTACGATAGAAGACAATATTTATTTACATATGTGTTGTTTGTTTTGCAGCTTGGGGGGTATGTTTCTAAACATTGCTCCTACACACACTTCACTGTTACACATCATCACATACGTGTGCATAGTCCTACACCCGGACTTGAGTATAACCTAAGTTAGAACGAGACCGCGTAGTGATGGCCTACTGGATCTACGTTCTGTTGGTTGGTCACGAAAGTCTCACATAGAGTTTGGTCCCTTTTGAGAATGCCATCACTCCTAATAGTTTACCTCTTGTTGGGATCAACGTTCTTAACTGGGGGTCGTTGGCTATATGAACCTTATTTAGGACTCTATAGAGCTACCCTTGAAAGGTTCACTCAATAGAAAAAGCCTAAGATCTATTCCCAAAGGAACCCTTCTAGGACACAAAGGAGCTTAATACCCCTGCATTCAAACAAGCACTAATACATTTTTCCCGTTTTCATGAAAAAAATACAAAAAATCATATTTTATTTTTGCAACCATATCTCATGCATTCTTATTTTCCTTTTTCTTTGCATATCATAATAAAAAAAACATCTCATTTTGCATGACCGCCGGGGAATTATAAAACCTTTTTTTATAAGAGAGGTGGATGAAAGTATGCATTTGAAAGTCAGACCACCAGAATCATACTTTACCCTTGGAATAAAAAGTTTACAATTCCCCGATGCTACACATTCACATTTTATGCATCCATTCATATACTCGTGGAATAAAAAGCTTACAATCCCTATAATCAACTCATAAAACAATAACTAAAAATATAAACAAACCAACTTTTTCTACCAAGAACTACGTAGCCTTAGAATTCTCCATCGCACCAGGAGATACGTAGGAGCAGGGTCACACCCCTGTCAAGCGCAAAAATAAACAATTTTTATTCTGTTTTTCTTAATTCATTTTCTTACAAAACCACAAAGTAATAATAGGGGATTAAGTCGACTGTACGGTCGGATTAAACTGTATTTTAAGATGAATGAGCTGTACGACCCACAAGTTTTAAAATCCCTATAACCAATCCAAAAACATTAATTAAAAAACCAAACATACAAATATTTTCTAGCAAGAACTACGTAGCTTTGATTTCTCCATCGCACCTGGAGATACGTAGGAGAGGGGGCACACTCCCGTCAAGCACAAAAAATAAATATTTTTATGAAGTCCTTTTTTCAATTCACAATAAAAGGGTAAAATAAACATTTTAAAATTAACATTCTTTCATACAACCAATTAGCAGGTAACCTTCATTAGGAATGATGTCGTGGGGTGCTAACACCTTCCCCGTGCATAACCGACTCCCGAACCCTAATCTGGTCTCAATGACCCTTATCCAATTCAAAGGGATTTACTAATGTTTGCCCTTATAATTAAACATTGGTGGCGGCTTCATTTTTGAACATTTGAAGAATCCTTTCCCGGATTTTTTGGTCGCTACACCTTGTGCTACTACAAGAAAATGGCGCATTACCGGCGGATTTTTTCCGCCGGTACGGGTCCCGCGGAAATTTGGTATTTCCGGCGGATTTTTTCCGCCGGTAAATTTCCGGCGGAAAAAATGTGCATTACCGGTGGATTTTTCCGCCGGTAATTTCTGACGGAAAAATCCGCCGGTAATACGCATTACCGGCGGATTTTTTAAATTATTTTAATTTTTTTTTAACAATCCGCCGGAAAGGTGCATTACCGGCGGATTTTCCCGTCGGACATTACCGGCGGAAAAATCCGCCGGTAATGCACATTTCCGGAGGATTTTTCAAAAATTATTTATTTATTTTTTTCCGCTCTCCTCATTTCCTATAAATAAAACTTTCTCCTACACTCTTCTCATTCTCTCATTTCACTCTTTATTTCCTTCTCATACTCTCCAATCTCCATAAATTTCTCTACATATCTCTCTTCTATATTTCCTCTTTCTTCTTGCATGCACTCAACATCTTTCAAGAAGAACAGAACGAAAGGATGGAAGAATTAAAAAAAGAAATCATCCTTTCCAGAGAGACCCACAGTCACGAGATTACTGCCTTAAACAATCGATTAACAGAATTTGAGGCTCGAAACAGTTCCTTTTCGCATTGGATGCAAGATCTTTAGATAAAATTATGAATCAGCATTTTATTTTTATGTTTTGTGCCCTGTTGGCATAACCCTTCTCTTATAAGCCTATGACTATTAGCCCTTTTTGTTGGTTACCAAATTGGTTTAATGCAATGATTATTCTTTTCTAATTAAATGACTGTGCTGTTTAGATTCGCATTTTTTGTTGCCCTCTTTGATCATGACAAAAAGGGGGAGAAGAATAGAGTTTTTCAATATTTAGAATAAAGTTTTAATATTCAGCATGCATTTGCACTTACTTGCATACAGTCAATAAAACAGGGGGAGCATCATGATAGGGGGAGTATCGTATACATTATCTGTTTGAACTAACCTCCCACCTTGAGATGAGTTAATGTTTTGTCATCATCAAAAAGGGGGAGAATGTGGATACCTTGTGTTGCAGGTAACCTGATATTGCAGGATGTGTTTTGATGATGAAAAAGACAAAGGTAAGATTGACGGTCAAAGTCAATAAAAGTGACTAAAACGTCAAAGTCACAATCCAAGACAAGCAAGCCAAGAACTGAAGATTCAAGTTTAAGGGTAGTCCTTAAATATAAGGGTAGTCCTTAGGGTTTGGGTGTGTCTTAGGAAAAAGTGTAAGCTCTTTCAAAAGGTCAGCTCGTATCTCAAAGTCTCACACACTCACAAAGTTTTTTAAGGTGCATGCATATTTACGTAAACATTCTTATCACCTTTTAAATAACAAAATCGATTTTCCTCATGCATAAACAAATAGCAAAATCGATTTTCAGGCAAATTAGAAAAGATAGAAATCGATTGTCAGGCCATGTTTTATAATACACAAATCGATTTCTGAGCCAAATACTTTTTAAGGGAAGAATCGATTCCCAACCTTTTGCACATAACTGAGAATCGATTCCCACTTGTCTCAGGCAAGCTGAAAATCGATTCCTACATATTTTCACTAAGTATAGAATCGATTCCTAGCTTTCCATGGCATTCAAGAATCGATTTTCCATATTTTACAAACAAAGATAAAATCGATTCCTTACCTAAATAAATCGATTCTTGGATCAAATACTTTTTAACAAAGAATCGATTCCTACATTATTTTCAACGTAAAAATGAATTTCTCATAGCCTATAAATAGGCAGTGCTTCACGATTCATTTTACACACAACACACATCAACCCATTTGTACGAATCAGAAAAACCTTTTGAGAAAAACTCTTCACGCTTATACTTTTGCTCGTCACGTACCGTTGGTCTGTCTGAGCTGATCTGTTGCTAAGAGTTAGTTGGGGTTGTATTCTTCAAGTTGTAATATCTGCCTACACTAGAGGTATTTCTGCATTTACAATTGTTTATTATTTAATTGTTGTGTTTTGTTCTAGGGAGTGGGGTATCTCTCTAGGGTAGCTGCATGTACTAGGAAGTGGGGTATCTTTCTAGGGCAGTTGATTGTAACAGGGGTGGGGTATCTCTTGTTATTGTTATAATAGATCTGAGGGCTCTCTATAGGTGGGGTATCCTAGGAGGAGAGTGCCTAAGTCTGTAAAGGTTTTTCAAGGCACCTGTAAGCCTTGTTGTTGTTTTAGTGGAAAAATCTCACAAGGGTGTGAGGACTGGACGTAGGTCACTAGGAGGTGACCGAACCAGGATAAATCTCTGCGTGCTTTACTGCTTTCCTGCTTTACTGTTTTACCGCTTTACTGCTTTATACTCTAATTCCTTCGCTTCCACTTAACCTGCGCGAAAATTGATCTAAGTCATTGAAAAGGGGAAAAACATTTTCAAAAGATCTGAAAAGTTTTTAAATCTCAATTCACCCCCCCTCTTGAGACTGAAGCCACTTGGTAACAAGTGGTATCAAAGCTAGACTCTTGTATAAAGGGCCTAGCAGCTTCAAGAGAAATGGCTTCAGGTTGGTCTACGCAAGAGGGTGCTTCTCTTACCCGTCCTCCGGGATTCAACGGGAAAGATTATGCATATTGGAAAGAAAGAATGAGAATCTTTATTGAAGGGGTAGACTTAGATGTTTGGGATGCTGTGGAAAAAGGACCCTATGTCCCCACACACTTAGTAGATGGTATTCTTACTATTAAGAGTAGAAATGAATGGTCTGATGATGAGAAAAGAAAAGTGCAACATAATTTACGTGCCAAAAATATTATTACTTCTGCTTTAAGTCCTGATGAATTTTTTCGAGTTTCAAACTGTAAATCTGCCCAAGAAATGTGGGATAATCTCCAAGTTACTCATGAGGGTACAAATGAAGTGAAAAGGGCAAGAACAAATACTCTTATCAGAGAGTACGAATTATTTAGAATGAATACAGGTGAAACAATACCAGAAATGCAGAAAAGGTTCACTCACATTGTGAATCAGTTAAGCTTGTTGGGTAAATCATTTCCTGGAGAGGATCTAATCAACAAAGTTCTGAGATGTCTGAATAGAGAATGGCAGCCCAAGGTTACTGCTATAGCTGAATCAAGAAATTTAGCTACTATGACTCTGGCTACTCTGTTCGGTAAACTTCAAGAGCATGAACTAGAACTCACTCGTCTAGCTGAGTACGAAAATACAGATAAGAAAAAGAAAAGCTTGGCTCTAAAAGCATCTTGTTCTAGTCAATTTGATGACAGTGACAACTCAGATGATGAAATTGATGAAAATGAAGAGAATATGGCTCTTATGGTTCGAAAGTTCAAAAGGTTCATGAAAAACAACAACTATCCAAAGAAGAACTTCAAATCAAAAAAGTTCTCCAGCAAAGAAAGTACATCCGGTCCTCCTACTTGCTATGAATGCGGGAAACCCGGGCACATGAAAATGGAATGTCCTAATCTACAGAAAAAGGACTCCAAATCTGAAAAGAAGGCATTCAAAAATAACAAAGGAAGAAAAGCCTACATTGCATGGGAAGACAACTGCATGGACTCATCAGATGAATCAGAGGATGAAGAAGCTCAAGTTGCATTAATGGCTGATCATGAAAGCGAGAATGAAAACGAGGTAATTTCTAACCCTGACTCTTTACAAAATGCATATGATGATTTATATGAAGCTTTCACTGAATTGCATGATGATTCTATGAAATTAGCTAAGGCATTAGATAAAGCAAAGAAAGTTATCAATCATCTTCAAAATGAAGTAATTACATTAACTAAAGAAAGGTTAGAACTTAGAAAGGAAAACTATAGCCTAGGCTACCTTAAAGCAAATTATGTCTGTGACAAATGTACTGAGTTTGAAAAGAAAGTCCATGAACTAGAATGGACAGTAGGAAAACTATCCAGCTTACAACAGGCACATCCTACACATCCTAGAAACAACTACACTAAAAGGCATATGCATCATAGATCAAGACCATGCATCAGTTGTAGTTATTGTGGTAAAAATGGACATACAGTTTCTGTTTGCAGGACAAGAGGAAGACAAAATGTGAAGAAAGTATGGGTTCCCAAAGGGACCATACTAAGCACTAACCCACAAGGACCCAAAGAAATTTGGGTACCTAGAACCTTTGTTTAAATCATTGCAGGTATGCTTCAAGGTATGGGGGACAAATTGGTACCTTGAAAGCAGAATCACAAAAGCTCATGACTGGGAAGAAATAGATCTTAAAACACTCCACCCCAGGTCAAGCAGTCATGTGACTTACATCAAAAATAAAACTGAGGAAAGAATCCTCAGGAAAGGTTAGTCCGTTTTTTATATAATTATTAATTCAATCTCTTAACCTAAAATTGATCTATACAAGTACGAAATTTCATTTCCATGTCTTACTCATAAATTAAAAGGAACCATCATCCTAGAACCCATGACACTAATATGTGCATACATGATTAAAAGTTAGTTGAGTCTTTTAACGGCCGGTCAAAATTATTTTAAACCATTGCAAAAGAAACAATTTACACTATTTTTTATAAAGTTTCATAGAGCTTTCTTTTTGGGCATTTTTTATGATATGAATCGATTTCCTAGTCACTTCCAAAAAGCCAATTTTTTAGCTCAAAATCGATTATATAGAATCTTTCACTAAAAATCTTTCAATCGATTATGATCTTTGCAAAATCTTCAACAAATCAATCCCTTCCTAAAACTTAGGAAAACTAGCGCTTTTTTCTTAACCTCTCCAACAAGAAAAGCGCATAATCCTCCTATGTTATCTTATCATATCCAAACAAACTACTTAGGGCGCATAAAATCATCCAAGATCACGTCTTCTCTTAGAGCAAACTCATAGCAAAATTCGCATCTCTCCAAAAACTCCCAATGCCTCCAAGAACCAAGAACCTCTGTGTCAAAAGGAAAAGGGTACATGATGGTGAAAGCTCCTTCCACTCCAGATATTTCACCAATTCTGAACAAGCTGACCTCTACTGCAAAAACTTCTCTCTTAGAGGATTAGGAACCACTTATGCTCTAGACTTACCCTGGTTTCAAAGTCAAAAGGGATTTGAATTTATTGACTGGCTAGAGTTCCATAAACTACTAGACTTTGCAACTGAAACAGGCTCAGTCGCTCCTGACATGGTTAGAGCCTTCTACACCACTCTTAGCTACAACGATACAACTGAAACACTATCAGCTGAACTAAAAGGAACCAAAATCCACCTCACCCTAGCTCAGTTCAGTAATCTCACCAGCTTACCTTGTGATGGTGAGAAATTGATCCATATGAACCCTCCGGAATCTTGGCCCGAATTCGACCTAGGAGATACTTGCATATCTATCTGTCATGCTCTGGCCGAAGTTGGTAAAAAGCCTATTCTAGCAAAATCACTCACAACCCAAAATCGGCTTCTCCACTACACCATAGCCCGAACAATCCTTCCGAAAACCTCAAACATTGCTCAGGTAACCTATGATGAAGTTATTTTACTTTGGGGAATCAAACACCGGAAGAACATAAACTGGGCACATCTGATCATAAGCCACATGATTCGTCACACAAAGACAAGCGACAAACCTCTTCCATACTGTGTCCTCATTACAAAACTCCTCCAGCACTTCAACATTCCATTCTTAGGGGAGAAAATCATAAAAGGGAAAGCAGCCTATCACATGATAAACACCTCCACCTTAAACCAGATGCAATTCATCCAATCTGGAGATACATGGCATCACTCCTCCATAGGCATAGCATCATCCCAAGAATATGATCCAAACAGGCCATCTGGTCCAAACACAAACTCCACCATACATGAG
Source organism: Astragalus membranaceus (assembly GCA_039519185.1). Lineage (NCBI taxonomy): Eukaryota > Viridiplantae > Streptophyta > Magnoliopsida > Fabales > Fabaceae > Astragalus > Astragalus membranaceus. The sequence continues at coordinate 82,727,341 of CM076847.1, read as the reverse complement.
GATGGTCAAACAGAACCAAACCAAACTGCTGCTGCTGCAGCCCCATCCCTCACTCACTTCTTGCATGCACTCAACATCTTTCAAGAAGAACAGAACGAAAGGATGGAAGAATTAAAAAAAGAAATCATCCTTTCCAGAGAGACCCACAGTCACGAGATTACTGCCTTAAACAATCGATTAACAGAATTTGAGGCTCGAAACAGTTCCTTTTCGCATTGGATGCAAGATCTTTAGATAAAATTATGAATCAGCATTTTATTTTTATGTTTTGTGCCCTGTTGGCATAACCCTTCTCTTATAAGCCTATGACTATTAGCCCTTTTTGTTGGTTACCAAATTGGTTTAATGCAATGATTATTCTTTTCTAATTAAATGACTGTGCTGTTTAGATTCGCATTTTTTGTTGCCCTCTTTGATCATGACAAAAAGGGGGAGAAGAATAGAGTTTTTCAATATTTAGAATAAAGTTTTAATATTCAGCATGCATTTGCACTTACTTGCATACAGTCAATAAAACAGGGGGAGCATCATGATAGGGGGAGTATCGTATACATTATCTGTTTGAACTAACCTCCCACCTTGAGATGAGTTAATGTTTTGTCATCATCAAAAAGGGGGAGAATGTGGATACCTTGTGTTGCAGGTAACCTGATATTGCAGGATGTGTTTTGATGATGAAAAAGACAAAGGTAAGATTGACGGTCAAAGTCAATAAAAGTGACTAAAACGTCAAAGTCACAATCCAAGACAAGCAAGCCAAGAACTGAAGATTCAAGTTTAAGGGTAGTCCTTAAATATAAGGGTAGTCCTTAGGGTTTGGGTGTGTCTTAGGAAAAAGTGTAAGCTCTTTCAAAAGGTCAGCTCGTATCTCAAAGTCTCACACACTCACAAAGTTTTTTAAGGTGCATGCATATTTACGTAAACATTCTTATCACCTTTTAAATAACAAAATCGATTTTCCTCATGCATAAACAAATAGCAAAATCGATTTTCAGGCAAATTAGAAAAGATAGAAATCGATTGTCAGGCCATGTTTTATAATACACAAATCGATTTCTGAGCCAAATACTTTTTAAGGGAAGAATCGATTCCCAACCTTTTGCACATAACTGAGAATCGATTCCCACTTGTCTCAGGCAAGCTGAAAATCGATTCCTACATATTTTCACTAAGTATAGAATCGATTCCTAGCTTTCCATGGCATTCAAGAATCGATTTCCCATATTTTACAAACAAAGATAAAATCGATTCCTTCCCTAAATAAATCGATTCTTGGATCAAATACTTTTTAACAAAGAATCGATTCCTACATTATTTTCAACGTAAAAATGAATTTCTCATAGCCTATAAATAGGCAGTGCTTCACGATTCATTTTACACACAACACACATCAACCCATTTGTACGAATCAGAAAAACCTTTTGAGAAAAACTCTTCACCCTTATACTTTTGCTCGTCACGTACCGTTGGTCTGTCTGAGCTGATCTGTTGCTAAGAGTTAGTTGGGGTTGTATTCTTCAAGTTGTAATATCTGCCTACACTAGAGGTATTTCTGCATTTACAATTGTTTATTATTTAATTGTTGTGTTTTGTTCTAGGGAGTGGGGTATCTCTCTAGGGTAGCTGCATGTACTAGGAAGTGGGGTATCTTTCTAGGGCAGTTGATTGTAACAGGGGTGGGGTATCTCTTGTTATTGTTATAATAGATCTGAGGGCTCTCTATAGGTGGGGTATCCTAGGAGGAGAGTGCCTAAGTCTGTAAAGGTTTTCCAAGGCACCTGTAAGCCTTGTTGTTGTTTTAGTGGAAAAATCTCACAAGGGTGTGAGGACTGGACGTAGGTCACTAGGAGGTGACCGAACCAGGATAAATCTCTGCGTGCTTTACTGCTTTCCTGCTTTACTGTTTTACCGCTTTACTGCTTTATACTCTAATTCCTTCGCTTCCACTTAACCTGCGCGAAAATTGATCTAAGTCATTGAAAAGGGGAAAAACATTTTCAAAAGATCTGAAAAGTTTTTAAATCTCAATTCACCCCCCCTCTTGAGACTGAAGCCACTTGGTAACATGTGGATGAAAAGGTAAAAAAATACTCAAGAGTCTGGGACTTCTAATAAATTATCACAGTCACAGGAGACATCTCCTAAATCATCACAGCGGGATTCAAAGAAATTATCACAGCAGGGGATTTCTAAATTGCTATTACCGTGGGTTCCTCTCCATTTCCATCCTTACGTTGCAGATATTATTGATGTGGAACCGGATGGTAATTATGGCTATCGAGCAGTTGCTATTGGTCTTGGTCATGGTGAGGAAAGTTGGACGTTAATTCGACAAGAACTAATCCAAGAAATAAACTCGCGTTATGAGCTATATTCTAAATTATTTGGGGTTCAAAGGCTTGCAGTTATCAAGGAGTCACTATTTGTTAGAGGTTTTGGGAGGCAGGAGAATGACAAGTGGCTGAGCATGCCTGATGGGGTACATTATATCTACCAAATATAATGTCACCCTAGTTGAATTATCTTTGGGAAACACATTTACGTATTTGTCTTTGAGAGGTTCTTATTCATCAACTAAGAGTCGCAGCATCATCTCTATTCTTCACGTGAACCACTGTCACTAGGTGCATGTTGCACTATGGCCTGAGTGTCCATTGCCTCCAATTGGTCTTCAATGTCAGCGTTTTACATCTACTGAGTCTACTTCATGGTTGGATCCTTATACCGGGCGTTTCCAGCTATGGGTTTCTTTGGCTCCGGTCATGCAACCATCCTCTCATTCGCCCATCGTTGTAGACTTAACAGCTGATTCAGATTGACGTTTGATATACTTATTTGGGTACTAATTTTTTGTAATTAATATTCCATATTTATTATTTTTAGAGCTTATATTTTAAGTTGCTGATTTTTTTTTAAAAATGGATTTATCTAAATAATAGATAAATCCGTATGTATAAAATTACAAAACGGAAGTATCTATTTGAAGATAAATCTGTTATGTAAAATTAACAATAACAGATTTATCTACCATTTATGTACTTCCGGATTGTAATTTTAATACTAACAGATTTATGTTTAGTCAGTTACTTTCGTTATTTAAATTTCGTAACCACTATAAGAAAAACTGCTATTTCCTGCCATTTTTTCCGACGAACTCTTATTCATCGCAATTTCCGACGGATTTCCGACGAAAAAGTCTTCGCAAATGGTCAGGAAAAAAGGCGCTTAAATTCCCGCTTACATTTCAGACGAAAACGTGTTTCGTCGCAAATTTCCGACGGACACTTCCGTCGGAACCCACTAAATATCCGTCGGAAACCATAAGACACGAATTAAAAAAATTAAAACCCCTGATGCTCTCTCACTCTCCTCAAACCAGCGCCTCTCACCCTCTTTCTCAGCGCCTCTCACCCTCAAAGCCTTCATCTTCTCCCTCTCTCAGCGCCTCTCCTCCTCTCCTTTCTTAGCGCCTCTCCCCCTCTTTCTCAGAGCCTTCGAACCGTAGCATCTTCATCACCCTCGAAATCACCTCTCATCCTCTCACCATCGAAATCGCCTCTCACCATTGAAATCGCTGGTTCTCGCTGGTTCTCTCTTGCGCTAGTTCTCGTGGTTCTCTCCTTCGCAGGTTCTCAACTCCACTGATTCTCTATTGCTCTCTTTCTCTCTGAACAAAAGTGAACGAAAGAAGGAGAAGGACGTTTGCCTCACTGATTCAGGTACTCTCTCTCTCTCCGTTTTGACTTTCTTTTGCTTGAAACCCTAAGTTTCGCGGCTCTCTCGCTCTCTCTTCCCTGTGTGTTTATTGCAGGGTTAGGGTTTTCGATCTGTATTCATCGTTGAAAGCTTGCTAATGAGTTACTTCGCGCTAGATTGTTGAACGACATGTTGAGGTTCTTCTTTTTCATCTTCTATTTGTTTTCTCATTACATACTTACATTGATTTGAGAGTCTGAACGATTTCCCCTTGTTTGATTTCCCTGTGTGTTTATTGCCATATGTGTCTTTTCCCTTTCCCCTACATGTTAAAGATAGTTTTTAGTACACAACAAAGGATTTAATTTTTGGTGTGGCTTCTGGTGTAGGTGGGTGATGTAATGGTGATGCATTTACTTGGGGTTCACCAAAGAGAATTTTAGCCATTGTGTCTGGTGTAGGTAGGTCACGTACAGTTGGTTGATCAGCTGTTAAGTGAGGCATAACAGTATCTGTATTTTGTTGTGCAGTGTTTGTTGTGTCTAGGTTAGCAGAGTTTGTTGTTTCTAGGTTTATAGGTTCAACAGTGTATTGTTACTGGGTCAGCAGTGTTTGTTGTGCTTTGCTTCCTTCCTGTTGGCCTTCCTTGTTGAATTAAAGCAAACAGAATTAGCCTTACACTTGTGTCTTTGTTGTTGTTGAATTAATAAACAAACACAATTAGCCTTATACTTACCCGTTTTTTAGGTGCATTAGTTGCAATAGCAATAGGTGCCTTAGATTTGTTCTTGCTCCATTTAGGCCTCCCCTAATACAATAATAAAATCAGATTTAGTTCCACAACTTGACAGATTATTAGTTAAAACCAGATATTGAATATAAATCCACTCAACTTACCACTTTCTTAGTTGCCAATGTTGTTTGGCTACCTTGTGCACCTTCTTGTTGGGGAACTTCTTATGTGCCTTGTTGTGTGTCTTGTTGTGTGCCTTCATGTAAATGTAGATTTACCATTATAGTGTGTTTAGTGTTATGTTATTTTTCGCTACTCATATAAGAGTTACATGCAAAATGTTAGGGGCTGAAGCATCAGAAGCTGTCCAACATTTGTTACCTCCATATGTCAATGGTAATTTATCAGCCCTATGCGTATGGCCTGACCAAATTAGACACTGGTACAAGTATAGGTGGACAAATCCACTTCATTTCATTGACACACCAAATGATAAATGTGGTTTTGAGTATTCAAGTAAGCATTATTTTTGTATGCAATTATATTTTGACATGTGATCTTATTATTTTCCAAATTTACTAATGCAAGAATTTGTTGCTATAGGGGATTGTCATGATTCAAAAGGTGTGAAGGATATGTGTGTTGCTGGAGCTATCAAAAATTTCACTTCTCAATTATCTCATTACAAAGAGGGGACATCTGATCGTAGGTGTAAGGGATCCAAGTCTATGAACTTTTTCTCTTCTAGAAATTTTGAACTTTTTTTACTGCTTAAATTATAGTAACTAAATTTTTTGACAGAACAACAAAACTTGTTAGTCATTAATAGTTTGGTCCATCCCTTTGTTTTCTGATATTGCAGATAACATGATCATAAGAAGATTTTTTTGGCCTCCACTTCCACTTTTTGCTAGATAAGGAGTCATGCACAAAAGTGTTTTGATGAAGGTTCAATTTAGGTTAAGTGAAAATATAGATCATCAATTTAGGTTAAGTGAAACAATAATGTCAATTTGTTCTATTGGTTTCTTTTGCTTCAGATAGATTATAATACGAAAATGTGTTCATTTTAATGGTAGGAATACAAAAGAGAACAAGAGGATTCTTGTAGGGATTATTAATTTTTTATTTGTTTTTCAATAACTTGCATGTTCTTAGCTTACTTTGCTATATGCAGGTTGCACGGTTTTAACTGCTTAATTTTTTTCCTTCCAGAAGGGAAAAAAACTGTGCAGCTTTGGCTGGGAAGTTAAAGGTGTTTGGTTGTGTTTCTATGAATGAAAGCCCGAGCTTAAGATAACTGTAGATGGATTCTCTTTGGAAACTTCTGTATTTGCTAGAGCCTGCACTCGTCACAGCTTCTCACAGCATTCACTGCCATTGCTTCTGCATCGTCCCTTTTCTTCTGCTTGTCTCCTTATGCTACCTATTTGAAATCACAGTTTGGTTTAGCTGATCCTTTTGTTTCACGCTGTTGCTCAAAATCTTTTACACGAATCCAAGGAATACTATTGTTTGCATGCTCTTTTATAGTGGTTGCTTGGCTTGTTTCTGGTCATTGGATACTGAACAATTTGTTGGGCATATCTATATCCATTGCATTTGTAAGCCATGTGCATCTTCCAAACATCAAGATTTGCGCAATGCTCCTCTTTTGTCTATTCGTATATGACATTTTCTGGGTTTTCTACTCTGAAAGATTTTTTGGGGCAAACGTCATGGTATCAGTGGCAACGCAGCAAGCATCAAATCCTATGCACACAGTTGCTAATAGTTTAAGTCTTCCTGGGTTGCAATTGATAACAAAGAAATTGGAGTTGCCTGTAAAGATTGTTTTTCCAAGAAATTTGTTGGGCGGTGTTGTTCTGGGAGCAAGTGTAGCAGACTTCATGATGCTTGGTTTAGGAGACATGGTATCTCATTCTTACCTGCTGAGATATATTACTATATGAGTCTATCAATGTGTTAACTTTTTCAAAATTTTAGATTCTCTTTTTACTGGTTACTGTCACATGAAGTAGTTGGTTGAATTGGATTTACTTTTTGTAGAATAATTGTAACTGTAGAAGGCTTCATGTTTACCTGATTTAAATTGGTTTTGCCAATATTAAAAGATGTGCACTTCTCTCCCTTGTTTTTTGCTGGACCATGTTTTGTTCAGTATTATGTGGATTGTCAGTTATTATGATTTTATGAATCCCTTCGTAGGGTAATGTTTTGCCATATATTATGCAAGAGCAGTAAGAAAAGAACACGAGAAAATAAGAGAGTCATCGTTCACTATACTGAAGCTTTTACTGTAACCTCCTCCTTCCTTTCTCACTTTTTTCAATTTCTCATGCTTCTACTCTATATTTAAATGTCTTGTGCTGCAAGTTTTTTTGATTTGAATGAAATTTATGTTGTGAGTATGCAATAATTAATTTGGGCATTTCGGTTATAGGGATAAAAAGGTTCAAGAATAATGTCACTTATAGGGATAAAAAGGTTCAATAATGTCACTTATAGGGATAAAAAGGTTCAAGAATTTGGGCATCACAGTTTCTATATCATAGGCCCATCAATGTTTATGTAATAGGGAACAACAATTAGAAAAGATTGAGTTAGAGAGGCGAAGGAAACTGTGATTCTGTATATTCTATTTTTTTATCATATTGAATTTTGAAACGTTTTCTTCAGTTCTCCAGAAATGGGGTGTTTTTGTTTTCCTCTCTTTTGCTTCTGAGATTGTAAAGATGTCTTTTTATTATCTTAGTCCAAATGGGTCTTTATTGCTTTTGCTTCGTGTTGTTTTCATTTGAAAGAATTCAGTGTTTTGGTATGTGAAATTTACAGTTTTTCTTTGTTTTTTGTTTTGTTTTAGAATGCTGCCCGTTTGGATAGTGAGATTATCTATGATAGAGACTTTGATTATGATTACTTTGGGTTCAAAGCTCTTGAGAGGTTATACTTATTGAAAGTCCAAGGGAAGGTTGTAGAAAGGCCCCAAACACATGTTGATGAGGGTTGCCGTTGGAATTCATATGGAGGACATTGATTCTGCTATCAAAATCTATCACTTGATGTCTCAACAATGGTTCACTCATGCGTCTCCAACCCTTTTCAATGCAGGAACACCTAAGCCTCAAGTATGTATATGCTATTGCACTCACTCTTTCAATTTGTGTTTTGTTTTTTGTCTTTGTTGTGGTGAATTAGCAAATTTGGTGCTTATTTGGTTGGATCTGTGTATTTGTGACTTGGTAGTTGAGTAGTTGCTTCTTGGTGTGCATGAAAGATGATAGTATTGAGGGGATTTATGATACATTGAAGGAGTGTGCTGTCATTAGCAAATCTGCAGGGGGAATTGGTGTTTCTGTTCACAACATTCGTGCCTCGGGCAGTTACATCCGTGGAGCAAATGGGGCATCCAATGGTATTATTCCAATGCTTCGTGTGTTCAATGATACAGCTCGCTATGTTGATCAGGGTGGAGGCAAGAGGAAAGGTGAAGGCATTTAAGTTTAATTGACGATTCCTGCATTTGATGAATGCTTGTAAATTGCCTCTACTTACAAATGTTATGTGTTTGTTGTAGGTGCATTTGCTGTGTACCTGGAGCCATGGCATGTTGATATATTTGAATTCTTGGAACTGAAACTAAATCATGGGAAGGTATGATTTTGTGTGCTTAAAAAGGCAATAGTAACAATTTTGTTTGATTTTCATTATTTACTTATGACACTAGTTCTTACTTCATACTAGTTGAAGTTGAAGGATTATTTTGTTTTGCACTAAGGAGAACAGTGAGATTTTGGCATTAAATACTTGGCTCTAGCATTGTCATGGAATACAAATTAGTATATTTAAAAATTGAAACAAGAATGATGTTGTAGCAATATCTGGATTTAGTCCTTACTCTTAAACCCTCCCTTTCAGTAAATACTGACCAGGTTTTGGGTGAGTATAGTGTTGAGATTATTTCTGAGACAATTTTGTATCCTTGCATCTCAAGTGTATCCTTTTGTGTGTGTTCGAGAAAGTGCGTATATACCTTCTGATTTGTGATGATTAGTATCCATTTTGAGGTTGACACAGTTGATACATATATGGTAAATAAAGAAGCTCCATTTAGGTATTGGCTCAATAGATGCTTTGTGCGCCCTTACTGGCATAACTCTTTTTGGACACTTAATAAGCTCATCCTGAACTGACCTTGAATGATAGAAATGCTTCAATGCTTTCTCTACTATTTTTCTAAACCATCTGTAGCTTGTCAAATATTACGTTCCCCTGTTCATTTTTGCATGTGGGTGAAGATTGTTAATTGTGTATTTTACTATGTGGTTCAGGTCGACAGGGGTGTTACATTGAGTGGGGCTCTACTTAGGCATGATAAATGGCTGGAGAAGAAGGGAATAAAGAACGCCAAATGTGTTGTGGTTACATGGTCTAACTGGAATTGTCGTGTGATTCCTAATAGAAAATGTGTACAAATTGGTATAACAATTTGTTTTGTCTATGCAAATTTGGCACGGATGCCTTGATTCTTATCATTTGATTCCTAATAGAAAATGTGTCACAGACATTTGAGATAGTTTTGGTTGTGTAAAGTTACAATCAGTTACAAAAATAATTGATTTTGGTTACACTGTGTTAGATGTTTAGCTTGTGGCTTCAAGCCTGCAACAAATATGTTGAAATAAGATCGGTTTTGTATAATTCAATTTTTTTTTATTTTTTTTTTAAATTTCCGACGGATTTGCGACGAAAATGTGTTAGAGTTTGCGACAAAAAAATCCGTCGGAAAGTCCGTCGAAAACGATTTGCGACGAGCGATTTTGCGACGAAAATTTGTCCGTCGGAAACGTTAATTTGCGACGAAAATCAATGCGTTTCCGACGGATTTTGCCGTCGGAAATTGTCGATTTTCTTGTAGTGAACTTACAGAAGTAGCTGATTAAAATGTAGATCCATTTTTGTTTTTGTCTACAAACGAATTTACCTGTTGAACAGGTAATTCCGTTAAAATCAAATTTTTAGAGGTATTTTCGGATTATCATAATTTGTGGGTTATATATGTAAAATTATATACCTAAATAATACACATTGTGGGTTATATACCAAAATAGGGCAAAAAAAATTTTTTAGTACAAGTTTTGCAAATTTTTAAAAAAAAATCAGTTCAGAAGTCGCCCCCCAGTGTGACTTCTGAACTGTGTTTTTTTATTTTTTTTCTTTTATTATATATTAAAATACAAATACCTAAATAAACTATAAATAAATTTATAAAAATTATTATACCTATTTATAATTTAATTAAGTTAATATTTACGAAAAAAAATTAAGAGATTAAAAATTGGAACATAATATAATATAGAAAAAACACTGAAATTAACAACAAAATTTGCAGAAATACAAGAAGAGGAAAACATGATTGAAACTAATTCCACCAAACATTTTACGCCGGAGGGAAAACCCGACGGATGATCTCATCGGCGGACATTTTGGTTTTGACGCACAATTCAATAGGACTCCGAGTATGAGATTGAAACATCTCATGGTGCTGAAACATATGTCGAACGTCGCCGTCGCTCTTGATAGTGACTGGGCTTCACCAAATATGATTACGTTCGCCAATTCGGGGGAAGCGATAAATGATACGAGTGATTGTTTGCTCCTCACCCTCCAACTGCGCCTTTTCCGTTAGTTTTTCATTCAGTTCGGCGAAGGTGATGTTGTTCTTAAGGCTGGAATAAGTGGTGTTTGGACCACTAAAATACACACCATCTTCTTCCCTGTACGGAACATGGGCCTGACAGTGAAGTGTACAGTAGTGGTTGATGACTCTTTCCGGTATGATTTTTTTTGTGGTGGAGGTGGTCGCAGAAGATGCATGATTTCTTCCGGAGTGCGTATTGTGTCCACGTACAGCTCCAAGATACGACGTCCCATTGGAATGTTAGCATGAGCTTCCATCATTGCGCGAACGTCGGCGTCGCTTCGGATCTCCATGACAGAATACCCGTATGTCCCGTCATCTCCACAATTGTACTTTCTGTAACGAATACGATCCACGTCTTTACGCCACCCTCCCTTTGGCCGTATCTTCCTCTCAGCCTTCTCCTTGAGTTGGGCGAATGTGATATCCTTATTCATCCTACAGAAGATATGATTAGGACAACAAAAGACAACACCATGTTCATCGGTGGTTACAGTTCCACTGTGATGAAGGGCGGTTAAGAATTTGTCATTTGAGTACTGGGTTGGGCACAACTGCCATTCCATTTCAGCGGGTTGGGCGACAGTGTTTGGGAAGAACCAGAGAAGAGAAGATGAATCAGAAATATAGGTTAAGGGTAAACTGTTGGTGTGAATTTGAGTGTAATGTGAGAATGTATTTATAATAGGGGTGATCGTATGTAAGCCGTTGATTTTGGAATATCTTAACTGTTGATTTTAGGGTTTAGTGTCGGCAAAATCTAGGCCGTTAAATAGTGTCGGCAAAATCTAGGCCGTTAAATAGTGTTGGCAAAATCTAGGCCGTTAAATAGTGTTGGCAAAATCTAGGCCGTTAAATAGTGTCGGCAAAATCTAGGCCGTTAAATGGACACTGTAACAGTGCACTCTGCACAATGCACACTTTAACAGTGCACTATGCACAATGCATACTGTAATAGTGCACTCTGCACAATGCACACCTTACAATGTGCAATCTGCACAAAGCACTATTAAAGACAAACAGTTTTTTTAGTGTTCTTTACAATTATAATACATGTTCAAATTAAATTTGTATGTCATATTTCATAACTCAAAACGGTAGTTTTATACCTCTTCTACACGGTAGATATTTTTTTTTAAATAAAAAAATAAAAATATATGATTAAAACTGGTCAAAACATAGTAAAAAACTAATTTTTTGCACTACAAAACAAACAGTTTTTTTAGTGTTCTTTACGATTATAATACATGTTCAAATTAAATCTGTATGTCATATTTCATAACTCAACACGATAGTTTTATACCTCTTCTACACGGTAGATATTTTTTTTTAATTAAAAAAATAAAAATATATGATTAAAACTGGTCAAAACATAGTAAAAAATTAATTTTTTGCACTACAAAACAAACCGTTTTTTTTATTAATTAAGTTTGGCACCATCCGCAGTACCTAATTTACATAAGATTAAAACCTTAAAATTAATAACTTAGTTAATTTAAAATTACAATAATTGATAAAAGACTAATCCGAAATATTACAACACATTAATTGCGGTTAGGGCAGTTGTTTCTGTTGTGACCCTCATTTCTACAAATTCCGCATCTTTTGGTGCGTGTACCCCTTTCTCTTTGATCCATTTCTGTACGAATACGGGTAGACTGTGGACGACCCTTTTTATCTCTACGTTTAGTTGGATCATGTTGTAGTTCTAAAGTATTGAAATCAGGCCATGACGTCTCAGTTGGCAAGGGTGGGAACTCAACAATGTAAGTATTGAAAACATTCTCCATTGTGTACAGTGGATCCACGAATTGCATGTGGTCGTAATTGCATTTTGAGCATGCTGCGATGACATGTGAACAAGGGTAGTGAAGTGCCTGGAATTCCCCACACTCACACGTTTTTGCTCTGAAGTTCACCACGAATGTCCGGGCAGGTCTACCACTTTGTGGTCGTGCAAGTTCTTCAACTCGGAGCAATTGTTGGGCACGATCGTGAACTGCAACATTATGCGTTTTTGAGACTTTTATGTTCCTAGCAATATTTTCCAACAATTTTTCAGAGTACATAGTTCCGGATCTCAACATTGCCTGTGCCTGTGTTCCCCTTTTGACGAAAACCTCGTTCATCCTGAAGTATGTTGCATCTATCAATGAACGAATAGGGAGATTCCGCACCCCCTTAAGGACATTGTTGATGCACTCTGCAAGGTTTGTTGTCATGTGCCCCCAACGGGAACCTCCATCACACGACTGCAACAATTGTTCTGCGGTTATGTCTTCAACCCAAGCCACCCCCTCAGGACCTACTTCCTGACCAATTTTTTGTTTGTAGTGATTGGCTGATTTTTCCGTCATTGAATATGCTGAAGAAAATAAGAAGATGTTGGTAAGTATGGAATGGAAATTTCAAACTAATTAAATAAAAAAATGTTAAAAATACTCACCCATATTGATGACATGTTTCCTGGCAGGAGTGTTTTTGAAGTGTCTCATGAAGTTTTGTGCTATGTGGCGAACACAGAAGACGTGTTTCCAATTGGTGTTTAGTCGCGTAACAGCACTTTTGATAGACTCGTGTCTATCTGATATCAAACAAATACCCTCCCGTGGTGTCAAATAGTGTCTTAAACGAGATAGGAAGAAAAACCAAGCCTCCACTGTTTCACCCTCGACCACTGCATATGCAATTGGGAAGGTGTTGTTTCTTCCATCTTGTGCGATTGCCAAAAGAAGACACCCTATGTACCTACCGTATAACCATGTTCCATCAATAGAGACAACTGGTTTGCAAAATTGAAAGCCTTTAATGCAGGGGCCAAAACTCCAAAAATGCGATGGAATACACCTTTGTCGGCAACTAGTTGTCCATCCTCATAGAATGGTTTGTACTGCCAGTCGTGAAATGTGTCTGGAATATAGTAAGAGAAAGCATGTAGCCACCTGGTTACTTCATTGTAAGAGTCCTCCCAATTACCGAAGATAAGCTCGATTGCTTTTTGTTTAGCAATCCAAGCCTTTCTGTAGGAACTCTGGTACTGAACCGCTCCTTGATGTGTGCAATCAACACAGCCACTGATATTGTCGGGTCCTTCCTTACAAGTGGAAGTATATGAGTACGCATGAATGAGGAGGTCAGCTGGCGGTGATCTTGGGAAATAGTCGATGTTGTACAGGTGTGTGGGTGAGTCAATTGTGTAATCCCCCAATATCCAGTTTTTGCTCCTAGTCTCACTACACACCTCCACAAATAGGTTTCATGAATACAACAAACAGTCCAACATGTTGGTTTAGACTCACAGACTTTGTATGCAACTGAATGGTTTAGGTGATATGTTTGGATGAATTGTTGGGCTATTTCTTTTGTGGGAAATTTCATTTTGAGTTTGAGTTCGTTTGGGTCTTCATTGGATAAAAGTTGGTTCCTGTCCATGGAATGGCCAAACTCTACATCATAAGGTTCTGGGTTAGCAGCTGTGAGGTTTTGAAAGTGTGGGACAGGCTCGCGGAATGCAACACCTATGTTGGGGTTAGCTGATAAGTCATGTTTTAGTATGTTTTTAGTACTTATTTTAAGTAGTTTATTTGATGTTTTGATTCTAGTTTAGAGCTATTTTACTACAAATTGTTGGTTTCTATTCACAGGTTATTATTGGAGCAATTGAGGAATTTTAGTGCTTAAAGAGCAAAGGATAAAAAGCAAAAGGATGGGGAGAAGAATAAGAAATAGAAGGTGCAAAAATCAGATTTTGGAGGGAAGTTGAAAAAATGAAAGGAAGCTGAAAAAACCCTGAGCGCGATCCGCGCGCCTGGGAGGCGCGATCCGTGCGCCCTGGCACGATCCGTGCGCCTGGGAGGCGCGATCCGTGCGCCTGGTTCGCAAAATGGAAGGAAGCTGAAAAAACCCTGAGCGCGATCCGTGCGCCTGGGAGGCGTGATCCGTGCACCCTGGCGCGACCCATGCGCCTGGGAGGCGCGATCCGTGCGTCCCTTCTGATGGCCAAAAATGTTACAACTCTTCCCATTCTGTCTTTATGGATTGTAATTGATATTTAGTGCTTTGTCTCTGATCTTGGCCTATAAAAAGGACCCCAATGTAGCTTCACATTCATCCCGGATCATTGTAATTTTCACTCCAAGTTTATGTTAAAGTTCTTGCAAGTTTCTATTAAGGTTATTGTTATTCTGCCCTTTTTACAATTCAGTCTTTTACACGCTTTATTTTATTTCTCGCTATTTACATTATGTCATTCTCTTCTACTCCCTTGTCTACAATGAGCAATTGTGAGTAGACTTCTCTTAGTCTTGGGATTATGGGAAACAATCCAATGATGGTCCCTAAATAATCCCAAAGCTAGGCCCTATCTTATGATTGCTTTGACTTTTAATCTAATTCCATTGTACAAATTTGTATAACCCAAATGTCAAGTGAAGTACTGAAAAGTGAAGCTTGACATTAGAACAAATGGAATTAGACAAAGTAACCAAAGCATGAGAATAGCCGAGGTGACTTTGGGACAATAAGGTTGTGCTTAATGGGTTTTCGGCGATGATCAACCATGAGAATAGGCTTGATCATCGTTTCGAGACACGTTCTTGTTGTCCGAAAGGAAACTTGAATTAAACCGCAAGAATACCTTGTCCTTAAAACAAACTAAATTATAAGATAGAGAATAGCTAAAGGGTTTTTTCTATTACCATCATTGTGATCTAACCATGATCCCAAGACGCCTTTTTTATCCTAAAGTTAAAACCAAACATTTTCTACTTAATCATTCCTTTTCAGCTAATCACCACTGAAACTAGATTGGTAATTACATATAACTCCCTGTGGATCGATATTATTATTACGCGATATAGCCGTATACTTGCGGCTGTATCAAGTTTTTGGCGCCGTTGTTGGGGAGTTAGTGATATTGATCAAAATTTTGGTACCGATTAGACTGAAATTTTTTTCCTTTTATTTTATTTTCTTATTCTCTTTTTCTTTGAATGCGAAGAGTCCGAAGTCTTGGACAAATCGTTGAACCAATTCTGAAATTGAAAGGTTCTTACATAGAAGAAGAAGAGAATTGCGCAATAACCAAGAAATGGCTGCTAACGCAAATCGTGCTCTCAAAGAGTATGCTACGCCTTCTACGGCAGAGCCACATGCTGTTATTGTGCATCCAAATGTTGATGCAAACAATTTTGAGATTAAACCATCACTTCTTTCTATGGTCCAGCAGAACCAATTTTCCGGTTCTGCTACTGATGACCCAAATCTTCATCTGTCTATTTTTCTCGAATACTGTGGCACTCTAAAACTAAATGGAGTGACTCCGGAAGCCATAAGGCTGAAACTTTTTCCTTTCTCGTTAAGGGATAAAGCCAGGGCCTGGTTTCACTCATTACCTAATGAGTCTGTCACAGCTTGGGATCAACTAAGGCAAGCATTCCTTGCCAGATTCTTTCCCCCAAGCAAAACTGCTCAATTGAGGAATCAAATTACAAGATTCACTCAGAATGATGGGGAGTCTCTTTATGATGCATGGGAGCGTTTCAAGGAAATGCTAAGGCTTTGCCCCCATCATGGACTAGAGAGATGGTTGATCATCCATACATTTTATAATGGTCTGTTGTACACCACAAAAATGACTGTTGATGCAGCTGCAGGTGGTGCCCTTATGAACAAGAATATTGAGGAAGCTTACGCCTTGATTGAAGACATGGCGCAGAATCACTACCAGTGGACAAGCGAGAGGGCCGTCACGGCTCCATCTGCACAAAAGAAAGAACCAGGTAAGTACGAAGTTTCTGCCCTTGATCATATAGCTTCTAGAGTAGATGCGTTGTTTGCTAAGTTTGATAAAATGAGCGTGAATGCTATCTCTCCTACTACATCTTCTTCTTCTTGTGAAACCCTAGGGGCATCTACTGCTGGTTCTGAGCAAGCTAATTTCGCTCAAAAGGGGGATCCATTTTCAAACACTTATAACCCCGGATGGAGGAATCATCCAAATTTTTCATATAAAAATCCTCCATCAACTCAACCAGCAGTTGGAACACCCCCCCGGTTTTCAAAATCAAAAGCCACCTCAAAAATCCAACTTGGAAACCTTATTGGAAACTTTTGTGTTAACTCAAACTAAGCAAAATGAAGAGTTCAAAAACCAAAACTCATTTTTGAATGATACTCTTATCAAGTTAACAACAAAAGTGGACTCTATCTCTACTCATAACAAAATGTTGGAAAACCAAATTTCTCAAGTGGCTCAACAAGTCGCTTCATCCTCTAGATCCTCCGGAACCTTTCCTGGACAGCCAGAGCCAAATCCCAAAGCCCAAATTAATGCTGTCATTTTAAGGAGTGGTAGACAATTAGAAGAGCCTAAGGGAACTAATGAGGATAGTATGAGTGAGAATGAGAAAGAAAAAGAGATTCAAAATGAGAGTGAGGTAACTGAGGTTGAAAAAGAGAAAGAACCACCTTATGTTCCACCACCACCTTACAAGCCCAAGATACCATTCCCTCAAAGGTTAGCCAAGTCTAAGCTAGAAGTACAGTTCAAAAAGTTTGTTGATTTACTGAAAAAACTTCACATTAACATTCCATTCACAGATGCCCTGTCTCAGATGCCATCATATGCAAAGTTTTTAAAAGAAATTTTATCCAAGAAAAGAAAAATTGATGACAATGAGACAGTAGCCCTGACTGAGGAATGTAGTGCTATAATTCTAAACAAACTTCCACCAAAGCTTAAGGACCCAGGCAGCTTTTCTATACCATGTGTGATAGGGAGAGAGCCCATAAACAAAGCCATGTGTGATCTAGGAGCCAGTGTGAGTTTAATGCCATTATCCCTTTTCAAAAGACTGGGCCTAGGAGAGTTAAAACCCACCAAAATGACCTTACAATTGGCTGACCGCTCCATTAAACATCCAGTTGGAATTCTTGAGGATATTCCTATTAAAATAGGAGAAATTTTTATACCAGCTGATTTTGTTGTGATGGAGATAGAGGAGGATTCCCAAGTTCCAATTCTGTTGGGGAGACCCTTCCTTGCCACTGCAGGAGCGCTAATTGATGTCAAGCATGGTAAGTTGGCCTTCAATGTTGGTGATGAAAAGGTAGAATTTAATTTATTTAAATCTATGAACCAACCTTCCTTTGAGGTCTCTTGTTGCAGGATTGATTTGTTAGAGGCAAGTGATGTTGAGGGTATGGCACCCAAGTATGAGAAAGAGATTCTTAAATCAAAATCTGACAATTTGAACAAATCACCACAAAAGATCAAGAGTAAAGTGAAAAAACGGGCTCGTCGAAAAGGTGTCTTCACAAAACCCACATGGGTAGATGATGTTAAAGGAAGAATGTCACATATAGGGGGAAAAATGAAGAAGTCAAAACCTCTCAAAGTCTGGAAAGTTAAAGGGACAGACATCCCTAAGTTGGATCCAGGATAATCACCATAACCGTCAAGCTAGTGACGTTAAAGAAGCGCTACGTGGGAGGCAACCCACTGGTTTACCTTTGTCTTGGAATAAGAAGAAAGCTACAAAGTACCAATCAATGTGAGCTTTCTTACCCCCTCTCATCTATTTTACTCTGTTTTACATTGAGGACAATGTCTAGTCCAAGCATGGGGGGGTATCTTGCCATGGTTTACTGTTTTCTTGTTTTTAATTTCTAGTTTATTTCAATAAATAAAGTTCATCTCCCCTTGCTGAAAGTCCTTGTGAGTTTTTGAAGCATGTTATATCTGATCAGGGCCTCTTTTGGATTAAATTTTTGAAATTCATAATATTCATCTGCTCTTTGGGTTTCACGCACACACTTGAGATTTGTTTCTGGCTATTGGTATCTTTAGGGGGTTTAGAAAAGAAACTAGAAACTTAGTTCCCTTGGTGACATTCACCGGATGCGTGGTTACTGGAGAAAAACGTCTGAGTTGGGGTATCAAGCAAAAAGAAAGAAAAGAAAAATCAGGCAAAAGGGCTGACCACTATAGTTCCAAAAAAAAAAATTGTCATTTAAAAAGTGGTTGGCCCAAATCAAAGAAAAATCAAAGAAAAGGAAAAAGAAATATTGCTTGAATGCCCAACGTATAAGGACCCTCCTTTGAGACCCGATCTAGTGAATGGAGGACCCAAGCTTAAGAATGCTGGGGAACTAGTTCTATGCTGACATTGACATCCCTCCTATTGTGCTAGTACCTAAAACTTATCTCACAAATCACAAAAGCCCAGAGTTGTATATCTCAAGTCAAAAAGTTGCAAAAGTTTACCCCAGTCGGCTTGGAGTTTTGTAAGGATTCAGAGTTTTTTCCAAAAGTTGGCCCAATGAGTTCTATGGTTTTGCTTGAGGACAAGCAAAGATTCAAGCATGGGGGAGTTTGACAAGTCATGTTTTAGTATGTTTTTAGTACTTATTTTAAGTAGTTTATTTGATGTTTTGATTCTAGTTTAGAGCTATTTTACTACAAATTGTTGGTTTCTATTCTCAGGTTATTATTGGAGCAATTGAGGAATTTTAGTGCTTAAAGAGCAAAGGATAAAAAGGCAAAAGGATGGGGAGAAGAATAAGAAATAGAAGGTGCAAAAATCAGATTTTGGAGGGAAGTTGAAAAAATGAAAGGAAGCTGAAAAAACCCTGAGCGCGATCCGCGCGCCTGGGAGGCGCGATCCGTGCGCCCTGGCACGATCCGTGCGCCTGGGAGGCGCGATCCGTGCGCCCTGGCGCGACCCGTGCGCCTGGGAGGCGCGATCCGTGCGTCCCTTCTGATGGCCAAAAATGTTACAACTCTTCCCATTCTGTCTTTATGGATTGTAATTGATATTTAGTGCTTTGTCTCTGATCTTGGCCTATAAAAAGGACCCCAATGTAGCTTCACATTCATCCTGGATCATTGTAATTTTCACTCCAAGTTTATGTTAAAGTTCTTGCAAGTTTCTATTAAGGTTATTGTTATTCTGCCCTTTTTACAATTCAGTCTTTTACACGCTTTATTTTATTTCTCGCTATTTACATTATGTCATTCTCTTCTACTCCCTTGTCTACAATGAGCAATTGTGAGTAGACTTCTCTTAGTCTTGGGATTATGGGAAACAATCCAATGATGGTCCCTAAATAATCCCAAAGCTAGGCCCTATCTTATGATTGCTTTGACTTTTAATCTAATTCCATTGTACAAATTTGTATAACCCAAATGTCAAGTGAAGTACTGAAAGGTGAAGCTTGACATTAGAACAAATGGAATTAGACAAAGTAACCAAAGCATGAGAATAGCCGAGGTGACTTTGGGACAATAAGGTTGTGCTTAATGGGTTTTGGCGATGATCAACCATGAGAATAGGCTTGATCATCGTTTCGAGACACGTTCTTGTTGTCCGAAAGGAAACTTGAATTAAACCGCAAGAATACCTTGTCCTTAAAACAAACTAAATTATAAGATAGAGAATAGCTAAAGGGTTTTTTCTATTACCATCATTGTGATCTAACCATGATCCCAAGACGCCTTTTTTATCCTAAAGTTAAAACCAAACATTTTCTACTTAATCATTCCTTTTCAGCTAATCACCACTGAAACTAGATTGGTAATTACATATAACTCCCTGTGGATCGATATTATTATTACGCGATATAGCCGTATACTTGCGGTGTATCATTAGCTTCAATTGGTTCCTCAGCGATGTCACGCTGGAGAATTTCATCTTCATCTTCGCTAAAGTCCCCAACGTCTTCCTTATGGACACCAACAAACATACTAAACGGTGGCGTATTAGCTTGAGTATGTATAGGGTGGCTTGTGTTAAGGTCAATGGGTGTGTTTGAGGATGATAGTGCAGAGTGATGATGAGGTGTTGAAGGACTGTAATGCATGTCAGTTTGGGATGATGAAGGATTGAATTGAGGGTAAATAGGTGGAATGAAGTCAGTGTATGGTATTTCTGTTTCTTGAGAAAAACGTACGTTCAGTTGTGATGAAGATGGAATAGAGTGGGCGTGACTTACCTGGGTGTAGTTAGAAGGAGCCTCAACCAAATCTGTGTATATTTCTGGTGTACATATACCAAGGTGTCTATCTTCTTTGAAATGCTCTATCATAAGTTCAACATCATCGTCGGAATTTATTTCGAATCCCCCATAAAAGGTATGGCCAGTACTGAGAGTTGTGGGGTACCGATATGTAAGACTAGCAACCATTTTTGAATGGTCAGGAGAGATTTTTTTCAATGGCTTGTTTAACTTGAGCTAGTTTGGATTTAGAGTTGAGTTTGACAAGGGTGTTGTTATGACACCTAAAAAAGATACCTTCAGTATTTGTTTTTTCAACATAACCATTGTAAAAGACCGTGATGAAAACATTCGTTGGAGCCATTGGCGAAGTTGGGAGTAGGAGGGTGTGTTTGAGTGTCAGTTGGTAGTAGGAGAAACTATGGCACTTGGGTGTTTGAATGGTCTAGATTTCAACCATGGTTTTGAAGGCCAGGATTGCACCGACACATTTAAAAGCCAGGATTGCACCGACACTTTCAATTATTCTGTTTTCTGTAATCATGACTTTTTGGTCAAGGTCTCATCATGGCAGACAAAGACCATCTCTGCTTTTGTTCCCCACCAGATCAATCATGACAAGCAGACAAAAGAATCTGCTTTCATCATTTCGCATCATGACAGATGTCAAGACATCAGCAAACAAGTCGTCAATCTAAACAGTCCAAGTCAGAAAACCCTTGGATTCCAAATAGTTCAAGTCATTAGTGCACAGTGCAGGTCACCTAAGTGCACAGTTCAAGTCATCAATCATAGGATTCCGAATAGTAGTCCGTTACTATTTATACCGGTTAGTAACTGGTTAATATTCTTTCAATTTCTATATAAGCGTGCTTAGGCTATTGTTAGACACGCTTCATCACTCTTCAAACACACTTCAATTACTTCTCTCTCTAAGTCTAGTAAGAAGTCAGAGCTTGTTAGCCTACTTCTTCCTCTTCTTCAATCTTCAATCTGTAACTCATAGACAGTTCTCTGTCTTTTATGGAAGGCTTTGCCTCCTAATCTATCTGTCTTTTATTTATTTATTTGTTGCATTCCGTATGCTACCTACTTCTCCTCTGTCTCTTTAATATTTTTTATGGAAGGCTTTGCCTCCTAATCTAACTGTCTTTTATGGAAGGCTTTGCCTCCTAATATAACTGTTCAAAAACTAATTATGTTGGTTACTTATCTGAGTTATGCTTTGCAGTTACTTATAATTTGTTCATAATCATATAAGTGCCAGTTACGGATATTATTTCTGAAGTTGATATTATTCTAAAAAATGTTATACTATAGTGTACTCTTTGACTATAGCTAAACAGCCAAATGCGTACAGCAATACAGCTGTCAGGCAAGGGCAGTTGATCTGCTGTATTTACTCAGTTACACCTCTTGGAGGGCCCACTAATGTGGGTATGACCATGGGTTCTGAGTAATCCTATAGTCAACAAGTCTACTATTTTATGTTATATATCCAGAGGTTTATGGTTCATGACTAATGTCTTCCCTAAAAATCTCTTCCAGGCCAATTTCTTCATTCAGATTTACTTAAAAATGTCTTCCTTACTAAACGAACAACCTCACATTTCCATGCTTCTCAAGGATGACCCAATGGAAGTTCATCACGCATTCAAGCTTCCCGAACCAGATGCCTCTATATTACCATTGATAGAAAGAGCTGGGTTTTGTGACATTGCTTCAATTGGCGCATTCAAAATAAATCCAGCTTTGGTGGCAGCAATGGTCGAACGCTGGAGACCAGAAACACACACTTTTCATCTTCCAGTAGGGGAGTGTACAATAACTCTCCAAGACGTGGCGTTGCAGTTGGGGCTTCCTGTTGATGGAAATGCCGTTACTGGAAGTTGTCAACAAAATTGGGATCGAGTATGCAAACAACTTTTGGGTAAGTCTATCCCAGCAGATGGCATTGTAAGCAACCAAATTAAGTTCACTTGGCTACAACGTGAATTTAATAATGTTCCAGAGGGCGCTTCCGACAAAGTGCGAAGACAATATTGTAGGGCGTACCTATTGCAGTTGATCGAGGGATACATACTCCCAGACAAATCATCAAACAGAGTCAACATAAATTACCTACCCCTATTGAAAAATTTCGATGAAATTTCAAGTTACAACTGGGGGTCAGCATGTCTAACAAACTTATACAAAATGCTGTGTAAGACAGCTACATGCTCCTCACGCACAATGGGTGGATGTACTCTATTGTTACCGTCTTGGGTCTGGTACCGCATGTCGTTCCTAGCACCAGGCTGCAACAGTCCTTATCAATGGCCACTAGCAAAGAGGTAAACATTTGACACAACTTATGGATACGAACAATTATATTTCTTCTTTATGTTAACAATTTATTTGTTTTACTAGATGGGTTCGCACGCCACTTAGCCACACTAAGTGTCCATCAAGCCTTGTTTTGTACAGATCAACAATAGACCGCATGACACATGAAGAGTTTGAGTGGTTGCCATATCGGGAGTTCAATTTGCCAGAAATAGCATTTCGGCACTACGGCATATGGACTACAAACACGGCTATGGTCTGTTTCCATATGGTAGAATGGCACCATGCGGATAGAGTGACCTTGCAATTTGGCCTCGTCCAAGACATACCATCAACACCAAAAGATATGAGCCACATGCACAACATCACCATGCAGGGACGGCCTGATGTCAATTGGGCTGTATATCACAAACAGACAATTGATTTATGGAATGATAGACAAAATACATGTGCATGTTGTGGGTCGACCGTGCTTTGCTAAACCGACGCAGTCAGATAAATACATGCACTGGTTTCTAAAAAAATCAAGGCCATACATTTCAGCAGGCCAACATCTAAGGGATCCACGTGGTCTTGCAAATGTTGGTGATGTGGATGAAGAAGATGAACAAGACGTGCCAGCTCCCCCAACTACTCAAACCGAACGTCGAGAACGTAACTGTAATCGACATCGACGTGCACCACCAACTCAACAGAGGACCCAAGAAGATGTGCCTCACCGCCACTCTATCTCCCACACACCAACATTCCAAGAAGATGTGCCTCACCGCCACTCTATCTCCCACACACCAACATTCCAAGAACATACTCCTTTTCAAGATACATATCGACATTCTACGACCGAAAGGGACCCCGATATGTTCTATGAGTGCTTTGGGGTCCAACCCGACTCTGCGCAATCTATGGCGTTGCTATGTCAAATTGAAGAGCAGGCCGGCGGTGGTAGTTCAGTTCCCCAATTTTTTCCAGAGCCACCGCCCCCTGCCCCTACTGAGGAAGAACAACAACCACCACATCGGCATCAACGTCCACGGCGTGTCCCCAAACCTCGACAGTGTGGAACTGGGTCTCATCTTCTTTGTTAATTTTTTTTGTACTGTCTTTTTAAATTATCAGTGTGGAACTGTCTTTAGTTTAATTTATCAATTATTGTAATTTTAAATTAACTAAGTTATTAATTTTAAGGTTTTAATCTTATGTGACATTTATTACATTTGAATCAATAATTTACTCTTTTGTCTTTAATAGTGGTTTGTGCAGATTGCACATTGTAAAGTGTGCATTGTGCAGAGTGCATAGTGCAGAGTGCACTATTATAGTGTGCATTGTGCATTGTGCACTGTTAAAGTGTGCATTGTGCAGAGTGCAGAGGTCTTAATTTCTTTAATTGTCTATATTTTGCCAACACTATTTAACGGTCTAGATTTTGCCGACACTATTTAACGGCCTAAATTTTTCGTAAATATTAACGTAATTAAATTATAAATAGGTATAATAATTTTTATAAATTTATTTATAGTTTATTTAGGTATTTATATATTAATATATAATAAAATAAAAAATTAAAAAAACACAGTTCAGAAGTCACCCTGGTGGGGGCGACTTCTAAACTGCATTTTAAAAAGAAATTGCAAAACACAGTTTAGAAGTCACCCTGGTGGGGGGCGACTTCTGAACTGAATTTTAAAAAAAATTGCAAAACATAGTTCCGAAGTCGCCCCTGCTGAGGGCGACTTCTGAACTAGAAAAAAATCTGCCCTACTTTGGTATATAATCCTGAATGTATATTATTTTGGTAAATAATTTTTGTTTTGCACCAACATGGTTTTTTTTGCCAAAAAAAGACCCGGCCGTGATCCACGCACGTGCACCGTACCAATGAATTGATATCTCCCCCATGTTGTTGTTACTACCACACGACACGACGTCGTTTGGAAAGACGAATTCCTTCACATCTCAATCTCAATCACCATCACTCTATTGCCTTCTTCAACAATACGCCAAACACATCACAGAGAGAAGACTCGCTTAATTGAATCGCTTCCTCAGCTAAGGGTCCCGTTCTTCATTCCAACAATCAGCCGATTCATCAACCACCTTCCAAAATGAGCAAAACGGCCTTAACCGCCATCGTTTCCTTCCTCACACTTTTATCCCTAATTTCCCCATCAACGGCTGAGATCAAATCCCTAACGATAACCTCCGATACCCGACCAATGATCCTATTGGAGAAATTCGGCTTCACCCACACTGGTCACGTCTGGATCGCCGTATCGGAAGTCTCTGTAGCCGCTGCGGCGGCTCAACCGGACCCGTCGCGTCTTGGATTCTTCCTCCTAAGCGAAGAATCGCTTCTTCAAGTCCTCATGGAGATCCAACAAAACCCTAACTTCTGCGTCCTCGATTCCCGTTATATCACGCGTCTCTTCACGTTTCGCGACCTATCTCCTCCTCCAACGGCGTCGTTTAACCGCTCTTACCCTGTCACCTCTCCCAATGAGTTTAGTCTCTTCTTCTCTAATTGCGCACCTGAAACCTCCGTTTCCATGGCTATCCGCACCGAGCTTTTCAACCTCGATGCCGATGGTTCCCGCGATTACCTCTCCGCCGGCCAGACACAGCTCCCTTCCTTATTCTTCCTCTTCTCCCTCGCATACTTCGCCTTCTTCGGCATCTGGTTCTATGTTTGTTTCAAAAACAAACGATCCGCTCACCGGATCCACCTTCTCATGGCAACTCTCCTCCTCATGAAAGCTCTTAATCTCATCTGTGCCGCCGAGGATAAACATTACGTCAAGGTCACCGGAACACCTCACGGTTGGGACGTCCTCTTCTACATCTTCCAGTTCATTCGCGTGGTGCTTCTATTCACCGTCATTGTTTTGATCGGCACTGGTTGGTCCTTCCTCAAGCCATTCCTTCAAGAGCGGGAGAAGAAGGTTCTCATGGTTGTTATTCCTCTTCAGGTTATTGCTAATCTAGCTTCTGTTATTATCGGTGAAACTGGACCTTTTATCAAGGATTGGGTTACATGGAATCAGGTTTTCTTGCTAGTTGATATCATTTGTTGCTGTGCTATTATTTTCCCTATCGTATGGTCTATTAGATCGCTTAGGGAAACCTCTAAAACCGATGGCAAGGCTGCGAGGAATCTCGCGAAGCTAACCCTTTTCAGGCAGTTCTATATTGTTGTCATTGGATACTTGTATTTCACACGCATTGTTGTTTTTGCTCTTAAAACCATCACTGCTTATAAGTATCGGTGGGTTAGTAATCTTGCTGAGGAGGCTGCTAGTCTTGCCTTTTATATTGTCATGTTTTACATGTTTATGCCTGTGGAGAAGAATGAATATTTTGTACTAGATGAAGAGGAAGAAGAGGCTGCAGAGATGGCTCTTAGGGAAGAAGAATTTGAGCTTTGAAAAAAGAGTGAAGAGGTTTGTTGAACCACAGATATCAGGTTCTATAATCACCTAACTGCAACTACATTTGTGGTTCAATTGTTCAAGTCTGCTGCCCAATGCATTGCTGCTACTCCTATTTGTTAACATTCCATTTTACGGTTAGAGTCGTGTCCATATTGGAATACTTCCCCCATGTTTAGTCTTTTTTGTATTTGTTTGCAATGCTGATATTGTATTGTGAGGAATAGAAAAAAAATTGATCTTGTTTTGTACCAAAATGCTGCTTTCACCCAATATGAACGCAAAGTTGCTACTGAGTTATTTTGTTACTGATCATTCTTTTTTTATTTCGAATCTAACTGCCTCTGTAAAATTATCAGTGGCTGAACTTTTTTTACTATGCCACCTTTCAAGCTCATTTCATTTTTGTTTTCCTTTGACGGTTTTACTCAAGTGTGCAAGTAACAAGAGGCCTCCCTGTCACACTTCACATTGTTGATTGATTCTTAACTTTCATTTAGAAGGCCTTGAATGATTTTCTTATGTGCCATACGGCTTCATTTGTTGATGACATGGGACAATTTTATTTAGAGCAAGTGAAGTGTGTATAATTGAACAGGGTACCTTTTAATTGCTTACCAAGAGCTTTACTCATGCTCCACTTATTTACAGCAACTTGATGCATAGCGAAATTTGACTGATGAGCTTGGGGATAGGGGGTTGTTTTAAATTAATATACCACCTAACTATTTACTCATTAAATGTGTGTTGTGTTTTTATTTGTTCCTGGCTTGTACTTGGTCATTTTGTTTATAGTTCTACTAGGAATGCTGATGATTTTATTTAGATTTAGCACTTGAAATTTAAATTGAGCAGAGTCAATAAAATGGATGGTATATGATGTATTCAGCTTGAAACCCTCAATTTAGAACAAGTTACTTTAAGTTCATATCTTATCAACTTGACCTCGTGTGGAAGGAACTAGGCTAGAATTTGTTGAAGAGAGCCAGGTTTGTTTTTCTGCCCTTATAATTTAACTTCAACAGTACAAAATGCATGGCCATGGAGAGATTCAGTTCTGCACGAGTGGATCTAATCTTAGATAAGTGAATGTTCAGGAAAAAAACGGAATTCTAGAAGTTAGATGGTACAACTCAAGTGTGATTTTAAGGGTATGTTTGGGAGGGGGTTTTGCGAAGGGAATGGAGGGCTTGAAAAAGATTAGTCTATATTTTAATATGTATTTAAGATTTTAAAAAACTAAAAGAACAAGTTGATAGATATCAATATAATATTTTTAATCACACTTGATTTATGTTTAGAGATATTTTATAGCTTCCTCAATTTTAAATTTAAAAATATGCATTCCCCTCCCAAAACCCCCTTTCAAACATACCCTAAAAGAATGTGATAGGGACTTCGTATTATGGGGTGCCTAAGTCCACATTAAGTATGTCTGGGAGTACTTAAGTGGTTTGGTTCTTCCTCTTAATAGTTAGCTTCCAAGAGAGGATTCTCTACTTGAATGCTTATTAGAATACAATACACTTTTTTTTATATTTATATGTATAGAGGAGGTTTTAACGACCACTACACATGTATGCTACGGAAGGTACACATGCAATACACTTCAAACCTGATCGCAGTGTCCATGCTTGTGTTACCTTCCACTTAACTTGAGCTCATGCATGTGAATGCTTTTTGTTACGGATTGACCCAATCCACAAATAGCGAGATCCATAAGAAAAAACAGATCCATTAACCAACGACTAAGATTTAGGCCCTAGATCGGACGGCTCTGATTCAATGTAATGCTCAAGGTACACACTCTTTCCTACTCTTTACCTCTAATTAGTTCCCTAGCTGACTTGAGCGTCGGAGTGTCCCCGTAGGTACCACCTGCCCCAGATCGGAAGCGAAACTTGGTTAATTAAGACCAACCCCTACCAACTATCTCGAATCGGACCTTGTGTCTAAGATCGGATACAGGTCCAGAGATACGGTACATAACATTGGCGACTACAGTGGGAGGATCTTGTACTCTAGTTCCTCTCCCATCTCCTTGATTGACACTGACTCCGACCTTACGTCGTAGGACTATCTCGAATGTCGCTGAAGGACCGGTTCTGCAGCGGGTAACACCGGAAGGAGTGGCAGTCACCTTACCCCTTAGCCCGACGCATGCTCAAAGCTCGACTACGGCTATGGTTCCTGGGAGCTCAGCCCGGAACCGACTTCCACCTCCCCCTTTGACCGTCTAGGTACCGGTCGATGCTGTTCAACAGCTCGTCTTGTTCCTAAATCGGCAAGTCGAGGCCGACCGGCAGGAAAGCCAACACTACACCTAGTTAGAAGCTCAGATCGCTGAGATCCGGGCTCGTAACATCCCGGATCGGGGTTCCTCTCTGTGCAACTCTTCAAGTGAATGACTCATGGCCGCGGCCGCCGCCGATCTCCGGCTTGGAGGAGATACCATCACCGCACCCCACCTCGTTGTAGAGGAGCGCGAGGATCGGAGACTCCCCCAAGTCGGACCCCGGATGATTCCTCCTATCCTGAGGGTTCCCCTCGGCCCAGCTCGTCTTTGGCTTCCTCTTCTTCAAGGCGACATTAAATTGACACCTCGAGTCCCTCTGATGGTCACGTTTTTAACATTGCCAAGGCTGGTGGCAGACACCCTCGCTGGTATAAGCCCGGTCTCGAAGATCTTTGACAAGACCCTTATCTCGGGCGCTCCAAGGCTGGTGGCAGACACCCTCGCTGGTATAAGCTCGACCTCGAAGATCTTTGACAAGACCCGTATCTTTGGCGATCCGAGGCTGGTGGCAGACACCCTCGCTGGTATAAGCCCGGCCTCGAAGATCTTTGACAAGACCCGTATCTCGGGCGCTCCGAGGCTGGTGGCAGACACCCTCGCTAGTATAAGCCCGACCTCGAAGATCTTAGACAAGACCCGTATCTCAGGCACCCCGAGGCTGGTGGCAGACACCCTCGCTGGTATAAGCCCGGCCTGGAAGATCTTTGACAAGACTCGTATCTCGGGGGACTCTGAGGCTGGTGGCAGACACCCTCGCTGGTATAAGCCCGACCTCGAAGATCTTTAACAAGACCCGTATCTCGGGTGATTCGAGGCTGGTGGCAGACACCCTTGCTGGTATAAGCCCGGCCTCGAAGATCTTTGACAAGACCCATATCTCGGGCGCTCCGAGGCTGGTGGCAGACACCCTCGCTGGTATAAGCCCGACCTCGAAGATCTTTGACAAGACCCGTATCTCGGGCGATTCGAGGCTGGTGGCAGACACCCTCGCTGGTATAAGCCCGACCTCGAAGTTCTTTGACAAGACCCGTATCTCGGGCGCTCCGAGGCTGGTGGCAGACACCCTCGTTGGTATAAGCCCGACCTCGAAGAATACTGTCCTAAAGACTATTGGATCAGAAGGAAAAGTCAATTGAATCAATTAGCAATTATGGCATTCACTTGAGTGATCATATCTCAAGAGGAAATCACTCCTACCTCTTAGAGAATTGCTGTCAGCCATTAAGGAAAAGTCAACGGAATTCATTCCAATTAACGTTAGAATATTCTTAGCCTTAACATTAGCAATTTGTATTTATTTGCTCTCTCTCATTGTAACTATAAATAGGATTGTTTGTATCAGAATAAGACAGTGAAATATACAAACCTTTTTTATGGTATCAAACGCCCTCAGCTACACAGCTTCGATCCACAAAATATCAAAATAAAAAAAATCTGCTTCATCATGACTTCCGCACATACTATCAGAATCAACGACACTACCACTGCAGTTGTTCTCAACTCCCAATCATCCATCAAACTGAACAACACCAACTTCCCAGCTTGGAAGGTGCAACTTAATGCTCTCTTGGTAGGCTATGATCTACTTAATTTTGTTGATGGCACCAAGACATGTCCTGCTGAAAATCATGCAGATTATGTCTATTGGAAACGCCAAGATCAACTCATATTACATGCCATTATATCCTCAGTCGAACCAAGTGTCGTCACCATGCTTGGAAATGTTAAGAATTCCAAGCAAGCTTGGGACATCCTCAACAAGATGTTCGCCAGCAAAACTCGCTCTCGCATCATGCATCTCAAGGAAAGGCTGTCCAGATTCATGAAGGGCACGAAATCAATGTCTGAGTACCTTCAAGGACTTAAAGCTTTGTCCGATGAACTTGCCGTAATCAACTCGCCATTGGATGATGTCGATCTAGTAATCCACACTCTCAATGGCCTCGGAACTGAGTACAAGGAGGTATCTGCTGCACTGCGTACCCGTGAGCATCCAATTGCTTTCGACGACCTCCATGATCTCCTTATGGACTATGAAGGATTCCTCAACAGAAATGAAGAATCAACCATCATTTCTTCTGCCCATGTTGCATACAAAGGAAAGCAACAGTTTCCCAAGCGTGGCTTTCAACCCAATCACTCTCATGCCAACTCCAACCACTATGGCAGATCTACATCCCCAGGCTCTTCCAAAAGTGTCACTTGTCAATACTGTGACAAGCCAGGCCACACAGCAAAGGTTTGCTACAAACTTCATGGTTACCCTCCCAAATACAAGGCTTGCCATTGGCACACCATGTTCGAAATAGCTCTGCTGGCCGCAACACAAATTGGATCGTCGATACCGGTGCCACTCATCATCTCACTAATGAACTCGACGATCTGCACTTAACAACTCCTTACTCAGGAAAGGATCAGATCACTCTTGCTGAGTACTCCACCATCCCTATCAATACTACTGGTAAGATGCTTATCTCTACAAAAACTTACAATTTGCACCTCCCTAAGGTTCTTCATGTCCCACAAATATCACAAAAACTCATATCTGTTTCATCCCTATGCAATACTAACCCAATCTCTGTTGAATTTTTCTCTAATTATTTCTTGGTGAAGGATCTGAAAACAAGGGCGCCTCTTCTCAAAGGAATGCATAACAGTGGACTCTACCACATGCCGTCACCCATCATCACTCCTAAGGCCTTTCATACCACCTCACTATCAACAACACCATGGCATCATATTCTAGGACATCCATGTGAAAGAACAATGAGACATCTAGCATTCATCCATAAAATAAAGTTAATCAACTTCACACCATGCAGCTCCTGCCATAGTTCCAAGAGCCATAAACTACCATTCAATTCTTCCAGTCTCACTAGTAAAAGGCCACTTGAAATTATTTATTCAGATGTATGTGGTCCTGCTCCAATTAGGTCCTTAGATGGTTATTTATATTACCTCATATTTGTTGATCATTTTACAAAATACACTTGGTTGTACCCATTGAAAAATAAATCAGATGTCTCAGTTATCTTTCCACAATTCAAAAAGATTGTTGAAAAGTTTTTCAACTTACCAATACTTGTGTTATTTTCGGATAATGGTGGCGAATACATAAAGCTTAAATCGTTTCTGTCATCACATGGCATATCTCACTACACCACTCCCCCACACACACCTGAAGTTAACGCCACGACAGAACGAAGGCATAGACATATAGTAGAAACCGTAAGAGCATTACTACATCATGCACAGTTACCCTCTACATTATGGTCATTTGCATTCCAAACTGCAGCATACCTCATCAACAGGTTACCCACACCAAACCTTAACATGGATACCCCCCTACAAAGCCCTACACCAAGCAGACCACAATCCATTACATCTTCACTCATTTGGTTGTCTTTGCTTTCCATGGCTAAGACCTTACAACACCAACAAACTACAACCAAGATCCAAACCATGCATCTTCATTGGATACTCACCCTCCCAATATGCCTATCATTGTGTTGACCCCATCACCAATAAAATATACACCTCTAGACATGTCATATTCCATGACAACCACTTCCCATATTCTTCCCTCACAAAACCTACAACACCCAACCCTACCACTACACCAAACTCACAAACACCACCTCACTTCATCTTACCCATCCAACCTCCTAACAGTATCGAGCCTCCACCTTGCCAAAGTCCACCAAATGCAATAGAAATTGATCAAGAGGCCCCCTTGAGTTCAGAATCTTCATCAGGTAATGATTCCTCCTCTTCTACCCATTCTCTTGAACCTAATCATATTCCTGATCAAGTTGTAGCAACAACTAGCAATCATCATATGATTACCAGGTCCAAAAACAATATATTCAAGCCCAAGAAAGCCCTCCATGTGACAAGTCATCCCCTACCAGAGAACCTTGAGCCTTCTAATGTTAGACAAGCCATGCAGCATCCACATTGGCGACAAGCCATCTCTGAAGAATTTGATGCATTACTCAACAATGGCACTTGGACTTTAGTACCGCCACCGCGCGAGAACAACATTGTTGATTGTAAATGGTTGTTTCGTATAAGAAGGAATCCAGATGGATCAATTAGTCGGTACAAGGCCAGACTTGTGGCCAAGGGTTTTACTCAATGTCCAAGGGTAGATTTTAAAGAAACCTTTGCTCCAGTAGTGCGGCCTCAAACCATTAAACTCATTCTCACAATTGCACTGGGAAACCAATGGCCTATGCATCAACTTGATGTTAACAATGCATTCCTTCAAGAGTCTCTCAACGAAGATGTGTATATGGCACAACCACCAATGGCCTACTCACAGGCAGTGATGCTAAATTTCTCAATACTTTCATTAAGTCACTATCCAATCGGTTCTCCTTGAAAAACATGGGTGCCCCACACTATTTTTTGGGTGTAGAACTTATCCCTACAGCCAATGGTTTGTTCTCATCTCAACATAAATTCATTCGGGAGATATTAGAAAGGTTTGAAATGGATGGTGCAAAACCCTCTCCTACACCTCTACCCCACACTGCAATTTTGTCTCTCCATGATGGCACCCCCAGTGTGGATTCCACACATTACAGAAAAATTATTGGAGCATTACAATATTTAACTCTAACCAGGCCAGACCTGTCATTTGCAATTAACAAATTTTCTCAGTTTATGCACAAGCCCACTACACTCCATCTTCAACATCTTAAAAGAATGCTCAGGTATTTGAAAGCTACAATGAACTTTGGCATCCTATTAAGGAAACCAACTTCCTACCATTTACTTGCCTATACCGATGCAGATTGGGGTGGAAATACAGATGATAGAACCTCCACATCAGCTTATCTAATTTTCTTTGGAGGTAATCCCATTTCGTGGCTATCTAAAAAGCAAAAGACAGTGGCTCGCTCTTCCACAGAAGCTGAATATAGAGCAGTTGCGGCTGGTGCTTCTGAGATAATGTGGCTTCTCAAACTCCTTAAAGAATTAAGGATACAAACTCACCAGCCTCCGAGAATCCTTTGCGACAATGTTGGTGCGACATATGTGTGTTCCAATCCTGTTTTCCATACAAGGATGAAACATATCTCTATGGATTACCACTTCGTCCGAGAACAATGCCAAGCTGGAAATCTTCAAGTATCACATGTTTCCACCAAGGACCAACTGGCAGACATTCTTACAAAGCCTCTCCCAACAACAAAGTTCAAAGAACTCACATCCAAGATGCAAGTTGTTGATGGCAACTTGATCTTGAGGGGGCGTATTGGATCAGAAGGAAAAGTCAACTGAATCAATTAGCAATTATGGCATTCACTTGGGTGATCATATGTCAAGAGGAAATCACTCGTACCTCTTAGAGAATTGCTGTCAGCCATTACGGAAAAGTCAACGGAATTCATTCCAATTAACGTTAGAATATTCTTAGCCTTAACATTAGCAATTTGTATTTATTTTCTCTCTCTCATTGTAACTATAAATAGGATTGTTTGTATCAGAATAAGACAGTGAAATATACAAACCTTTTTTAAAGACGACATTAAACTGACACATCGAGTCACTCGGTGGTCATATCATTGCCTGACACTCCGAGGCTTCCGAGGCTGGGGGCAGACACTTTCGTAGCTATAATCCCGGTCTTGTAGAAGGTTGCAATCTAAAGACTGAATCCCGGATGTTCAGAGGAACCTTGAGTCACTCAACGATCATCTCTGTCTCGGGAGCACTAACCCGGTTTCGTGGAGCTCGGATAAGGCTTACAAGTCAAGATCGCCTCACAGGCGACCCGACTTGTGGGGCAACTGTTACGGATGGGCCCAATCCACAAATAGGGAGGCCCATAAGAAAAAGCAGATCCATTAACCAACGGCTAAGATCTAGGCTTTCATGAACAAATTGAGTTGTGGTTGTGCGATTTTCTTGGGGACCAATTTGTGTCCAATTTGTCCCTTCCCTTATTTTTCGATTATCTAGGCTTTCATTGCAAGGTACGAAATAGAAGTGTGTGTGGGATAAGAAGAACTGAAAACATAGTATATAAAGAAAGTGATGGGATTTGAACTGTTCATAGTATGTCTGTCTGATGGTAGCATGAGACAAATACTTGCAAGGTTTCTCTTTTTTGCTTGATCAAACATTGACAATGTCTAAGAAAACGTCTTTAGCTACCCTGATTTTAGAATAATCTGACCACCGGAAGCTAATTCCGGATACCGAATGGGCGTCATATCGTATGTAATATATTGAATTGAATTAATTGATCCTTTTGACCTTTCATTTATAGCTGGTGTGATTTTGATTCTCCAATATTCTTTTAGAAATTTAAATTAGTTGATTTTGACTTTTCATTTATATTGAATTGTAATTTTTGTTGTATCCAAAATTTGTCATAAATTTCAAAATATCTGGATAGGAAATTTATATAAAAGTTTTTAGTAAAATAAAATATATATTCCAGGACAAAATTGTTGTGCAAAAAAATAGGACTGAATTTGGTTAATTTTAGAGATAGAGAGATTATATCGATTGGAGAAAACTTAAGTGTTTGTTTGGTTCAATGGAGAGGAAAAGATGAATTTAGTGGAGGGGAGGAAAAGAAATTTTTTTTTTACCATATGTGTTCTGTTTGGCTAGAGGGGGAGAGAAAAAAAAAAGCCCTAGCCTCATTTGGTTCACGATCTAGTGGAGGAAAAAGATAAATTTACTTTTTTTAATCTTGAGATAAATATTAGGATATTTTAGTCTATTTATTTAAAATGTTATAGATTTTTCTTCTTTTTCCTCCAAATTCCCTCGTATTAAAAGAAGTTAAATTGACTTTGAAGGTATTTTGCTCTCTTCATTCTTCTTTCCGCCAAAAAATTAAAATTTAAATAATCCTTCCTTCCTCTCTTTCATTTCCTTGAATTAAATGGACTTGAATTATGAATTATCTTCATCACTCACTCCGTTCATTTCCCTCCGTCATCTTTGATCTTTCTTTTAATCTCATCTCTCCCACGGGAATTCATGGATGACTAGTTTTCCTATTGCTTGATTTATTTTATATTATGGGAAACACTTGGTCTTTATATCAGTTGACTTGAGTTGATTATGTCTTTTTAAACAAAGTTTTTATATTTCTTTTCTTTAGAAACTACAAGGTTTTAAGTTTATAGTGGTTCTTCTAAATTATCCATCTTCTTATATTTTGTAATGCAATTTTTATCCATTTACGTGAGAGACAAGCAAGGGTTAGCATAAACTGGGCCATATTTGTTTCTTCGTGGATTTTCTCCATCCTCTCTTTTCTTTTAGGTGTTATTTCTATTTTTATGTCTAGTTAAACCTTTTCTGTTGGAAAATGGTAGATTTTGATAGATAATGTTATTACTTTTTTTTTGATAAGCAATGATTCATTGAAAGTGAGTATTAGGGGTGTTCAAATAAGGGCATTATGCCACCAAGATGGCGCTGAATAACAAGAATGCCTACTCACTCCATATATAAACCAAATCCAAGATAAACACTTAATGTAAGAAATAATGGATTCTAACATAGGTTCCTCTCCTTTGAAGATCAAATTATTTCTTGTAATCCAAACACACCAATATGTTGCAAGCCAAATGATATACTTAGTCTTAGACACCTTCTTTCCTGAGAATGCCGAGCCAAAAAGATGAAAATGTTCCAACATACTAGTATGATGTTGATGCTCCAACCCGAGCCAATCTTCAATCTTTCCCCACACACCTTTAGCTAGACCACAATTGAAGAACAAATGAAAAGAGTCTTCACGCCCCTGCCTACAACACAGACAAGTTGCATCTTCTTTGGAATCAATTACGTGACGAGATTTGGGAGTAAGTTAATATAAAAATATGCACTTTTGGTTTTTTATGCTTATCCAAATTTTTAGTTTGATCAAATGATTACTTTATTGCAATTTAAAACATAAAGAACCAAAGTGAGAAAAAAAAAACATAAAAGACCAATCTCAAATTTATTCTTCTCTTCTCTCCTGTGTTTTCCTCTCTTCTCTTCGTGTCTTCTGGGATTTGACAATGTTCGTTGGTTTATATATTGAACGAGAATTTGATATTGAACATGCTCTCAGATTTTTTTTTTTTGATAAGCTGAACATGCTCTCAGATTACTTTAGGCTAAGGATAACCATCAATCACTTGTTGGTTTTTGGCTTTTTGATCTTAAAGCTTTCTCGCCTTTGTAATCACTAGTGAAGGGATTTTAATGATTTGAGTAGACTTTTATTTTTGGTATAAACTGGGTATTTAACAATGCTGCATGCCCAATGCTGGATTCGAACCCAGAACCTTGGTTAAGCTGGAAGAGACTCCTACCATATCATCTAAGTGATCTCGGGTGAATAGACTTTTTTTGATAAACAAATCAGAGAATCAATTTATTTTACCTCAATTATTGTATTGCAAATTGACATCGATTGAAAACTAATCTCAATGTTTTTAATTAATTGAGTCAATCTTCTTATTTAATTCTGATTTTTTTCCAAGAGAATTCACTTATTTGTTATTGTCTTAAGTTGACTCTAGAACAATATTTGTTATTGTCTTAAGTTAAGTTGACTCTCGGTCTTTAAGAACAATATTCGTTACTCTTCAACTTTTTTAGTTATTGTGAGCTATACTATTGTTTCTTTCCCTCTTTTTCTTTTATCCAGGGTATCCACCGCCGACTGCAGTGACTAATCCCCTCGCTGAATTGTAGGTGCCTCAAGGGGCAGGATAGTTGGCCCAGAGTTATAACGCTGCTCCGTGTCCAAGGTGGGGATCAAACCCCCGACCCTTGGTTAAGGGAGGATCAGCCCCAACCGCTGAACCCCACGCTCTGGGTTTCTTTCCCTCTATAACAATACGCGCCGTTTTAAAGTTATTTTTTTTGGTAAACCCGGGTATCCACCGCACGGACAGTAGTGACTAATCTCTCGCTCATTGTAGGTACCTCGAGAGGCAGGACAGCTGGCCCAGAGTTTTAACGTTGCTCCGTACCCAAGGCGTGGATCGAACCCCTTTTAAAGTTATTTAAACATACTAAATTATATACTTTTGATAGAAATATTTTTATCTTTTTCCTAAAATACTCGTAACTATTTATTATTTCATTTTACATATTTCTCTCTCTACGCTAAATAATTAAGAATATATATTGACATAATAATTAATATTGCAATGAGCTTTAAAAACAAGAAAGTTAAATAAAATAAAATTATTATAAAAAAACGACATGTGTGTAATAAAACATAGGTAGTACTTATTTAGTTCATCGAGGTAACATTTCTTGACAAAGCATGTCATTGAAGCTACGAAAATGACTACCTAACTGAATTTAATAGTATAACAAATTAGTATATAAGAAAATGCTTAAAAATTTGATGAACCCAATAAACAAACTAGCGCCGTGACCCGTGCGATGCACGGGCCAAAGCTTTAGGGTCTATTGAAGCATTATAAGACCAAAATTAGATTAATAGTAATTGAAGTCATATTTTAACAACTAAGTTATGTTTAGCCAATAAGAGAAAACTATAAGGCAGGACATATTTGTTGCGAAATTAATTTTCATTTTCACTAATCTGATTACGGAGGAATCAATTTCCGCTATTTGAACAGTTAAAATTTCTAGTGAACCATAAAGTACCCTTAAAATATAAAATTACGAATGTTGTATAGAATGAAAAGAAAGTAGTTACTGAGAGAAATGAAATTGCTCCATTAAAATATAGACAACAAATGATAATCAAGTAAGTCATTATCACATTACATAAAAGTTTTCAACAAACAGGTTACTAAGGAACAAACTCTGCATATTTGAACAGTTAATTTTTTCCAACCGCTTAAGAACCCCAAAACACACTGTTTTGCATTACTATTTCATTTGAACAACTAATTTTTTTTAGTCTCTAAATTACCTTAAAACACAGTGGCTAGCATCACACTTTACATAATTTATCGGGAAATTAATTTTCATTTTTCACCAATCCGATTATTGAGGAACAAACTTCATCTATTTATAGATATAATTTTTTTTTCTTAAATTTAAATTATACTTAAAAAATAAAAATATAAAAAATGAGAAGAAAAACAAAAGAGAGGGGAGGGGGGGGGGTTTGGCGCCAAAGTGTGGAGTGGATGTATATATAAAGATATTTTCATTAATAGAAGGGGCCCAACTATAAGGTAGAACATATTTGTTGTGAAATTAATTTTCATTTTCACTAATCTGATTACGGACGAATCAATTTCCGCTATTTGAACAGTTAAAATTTCTAGTGAACCATAAAGTACCCTTAAAATATAAAATTACGAATGTTGTATAGAATGAAAAGAAAGTAGTTAGTGACACAAATGAAATCGATCCATTAAAATATAGA
This sequence comes from Astragalus membranaceus, assembly GCA_039519185.1. Taxonomy (NCBI): domain Eukaryota; kingdom Viridiplantae; phylum Streptophyta; class Magnoliopsida; order Fabales; family Fabaceae; genus Astragalus; species Astragalus membranaceus. The sequence continues at coordinate 82,688,785 of CM076847.1, read as the reverse complement.
CAACAAATGATAATCAAGTAAGTCATTATCACATTACATAAAAGTTCTTTTTTTCAACAAACAGGTTACTAAGGAACAAACTCTGCATATTTGAACAGTTAATTTTTTTCCGACTACTTAAGAACCCCAAAACACACTGTTTTGTATTACTATTTCCTTTGAACAATTAATTTTTTTTAGACTCTAAATTACCTTAAAACAGAGTGGCTAGCATCACACTTTACATAATTTATCAAGAATTATATTGAGCTGGGCCCTTACAATAGTAGAGAAGCCGAATTACTAATAGCTACCCCATCATGTACTAGGTAAAGGACGCTGGCTTGAATTCCGTTTCTAAAGAAAGAAAAAATTCAGATAATAGGAAGAAAAAGGATAAGAGTAAAGGGAAGAGCTCTGGAAATAGTTCTTCGGATGATGATGAACTTGATAAGAATAAGAAACATAGTAGAAAAAGGACGTGGTATTCCTCTGATGAACTTTCTTCATGTGAAAGTGACAGGGATGAAAAGAGACAAAGGAGGAAAGGAAAAAAGAAAAGTGATGATAGTTCATCAAGCCAAAAGTCACGTAGAAGCGCTGGGATTAGAAAGGACAATATCACAGGTGAAGCTACTGGTACCGAAAGAAAAGAAATAGGTTTGGTTCGGTTTTCTGATGGGTCCCAAAAACCTATTATTTAACAATATTGCGGTTTGGTTCGGTTCCTGAAAGCAGAACCGCAAATCGAACCGAACCGCGCGGTTCAGCAGAAAATAAAATCAAACTAAACCAATAGAAAGCGGTTTTTTGCGATTTTCGGTTTGGTTTGGTTCGGTTTGCAGTTTTCTATTGGTTTGGTTCGGTTTTGAACACCCCTATTTAACAGGACTAGGAGCCGATAAGATAGGGATTGTGATGGATGAAATGAGAAATGGTCATCATGTTAGTACTTTAGTGTTATATATATCATTCCCATAATTTAAGTGAATAGTGAACTTAAGGAAGCATACTGATTAGACCTCCACCTAAAGTAGGAGTAAGACGCAAGTTTCATTCATTGAAGCCATTGAAGGTCTCTTTTCTATATTTTATGATTTTTTATGAGTTTGGTAGTAGTTATCATTACTATATATTTTATGATTTTTTTTTCTCATGCCATTGATGTTCTCTATTCTTTTGGCCTTCTTTCAGAGCATTGAACTCGCAAAGTTGCAATCGTAACATCGAGAGGATGATCATTGCTCTCTTTTAAACCAATGTATCATCCACGGTGATCGTTGAAATTAATACTTCGAAGTATTAAAGATTTATTTTAACGGTTGACATCTCTCAACAAATATTCTTCCATACATTGCTCTATATTTTGTAATACTATTAAAATAGGCCTTGGTAGACCGTGTTGTTAAAACTACTAGAAGGAATTAAGAAACACTAGTATTTTATTTTTATTAAATTTTTCAAAATTTAAAACTATTTTTTAATATTTTATCCATTTTAAATGTCTTAATCAATATAGTTAGGACACTGACTTACATTTATTATTAAAATATTATATTATCTTCACAATTTACTAATTTTACGTTCATTCAAAACTAAAATTTTTTGCTTGGAGAACTTTTCGAGATGTCTTACCTATTAAGATTTTTGCTTGGAGAACTTTTCGAGATGTCTTACCTAAAATTTTTTGCTTGGAGAACTTTTCGAGATGTCTTAACTAACAAATCTTCTTAATCGAAGAGTACGTCCAACGTATTGATTCATATGTTTGTTGCGATTCTGATGTGGAAACCGTGTGGCTCTCTTTTGTCAGTTAGAATCCTCTCCATTTCTCAAAAAGAATGAACGGCTCCCGTTGACCATTGGTCTCTTACTATCTTACATGTTCTCCAATGGACTTTTAATCCGGGTATTAACATAGTTTTTTTTAGCCTAGCAGTAAATCAATGGTTAACCATGTCAACTCTTTTAGAAAAGACGTGTGAATTAGGATTTATTATCGAGAAGTATTGTAGCTTACTTAAATCTTTTTTTGACGTTGTGTGTAGCTTACTTAAATCTTTCTCAACTTTAGTGTGAAGTTTGTTTAGAGGCAAACCAACAAAATTGCTCAGAGTTTAGAAGAAGGTTTTTTTTTATCATACCCAAGAGTGTATTTACTTGTTCATGGTTTTTGAAATGAATTGAATTTATCGTTGCCAAAACAACTAATTGAATGAATTAATGCTTTCTATAACCAAAATTAATTATAGGTAAATTCTATAATACCTTCAAATCCGAAAAAAAATTCTATAATACCCAGGAAAAAAAATGAGGGGTGAGGGTACCGTCAACGAATTTGATTTTGTTCTTCGAGGTAAGTGCAACCTTCATAGAGCGACTCCAGATCTGATAGTTTTCTTTGTCAAGAGCTGGTTGAACAAGAACGAGAGAAGGATTCTCGTTCGGATGCATGTAGTAGGGGTTTGAAGGATTGGTTGCGAAGTCAGAGTGAAGGGCCGCCATTGATGCGGTGGAGAGCTCGATTTGAGCACAGAGGAAAGCGAGTAGAAAGAGGAAACTTTCAGTGTAATATTTTCTTTGATACCATGTTAAGTTCTCAATGAGGAAAGGAGCAGAGTAAATAATTGTTCATTCTCATTGAGCTGAATAATTCACTGTATAATTGAGTCTTATATACAAGAAAGAATCAACTAAGCTAGCCTAACTGTTAACTATGCTATTAACAGAATTTAGTTACAATGAACTATGGTTAGTTGAGTAAACTAACTAGTAATGGTTAAGTATATATCAAGTATTTACACTAGGTAATAACATCCCTCAACAAATATTCTTTTATACATTGATCTATATTTTGTAATACTATTAAAATAGGCCTTGGTAGACCGTGTTGTTAAAGATACGAGAAGGAATTAAGAAACACTAGTATTTTATTTTTATTAAATTTTTCAAAATTTAAAACTATTTTTTAATATTTTATCCATTTTAAATGTCTTAATCAATATAGTTAGGACACTGACTTACATTTATTATTAAAATATTATATTATCTTCACAATTTACTAATTTTACGTCCATTCAAAACTGAAATTTTTTGCTTGGAGAACTTTTCGAGATGTCTTACCTATTAAAACAAATCTTCTTAATCGAAGAGTACGTCCAACGTGTTGATTCATATGTTTGTTGCGATTCTGATGTGGAAACCGTGTGGTTCTCTTTTGTCAGTTAGAATCCTCTCCATTTCTCAAAAAGAATGAATGGCTCCCGTTGACCATTGGTCTCTTACTATCTTACATGTTCTCCAATGGACTTTTAATCCGGATATTAACATAGTTTTTTTTAGCCTGGCAGTAAATCAATGGTTAACCATGTCAACTCTTTTAGAAAAGACGTGTGAATTAGGATTTATTATCGAGAAGTATTGTAGCTTACTTAAATCTTTTTTTGACGTTGTGTGTAGCTTACTTAAATCTTTCTCAACTTTAGTGTGAAGTTTGTTTAGAGGCAAACCGACAAAATTGCTCATAATTTAGAAGAAGGTTTTTTTTTATCATACCCAAGAGTGTATTTACTTGTTCATGGTTTTTGAAATGAATTGAATTTATCGTTGCCAAAACAACTAATTGAATGAATTAATGCTTTCTATAACCAAAATTAATTATAGGTAAATTCTATAATACCTTCAAATCCGAAAAAAAATTCTATAATACCCAGGAAAAAAAATGAGTATCAATACTCAATGAGTAAAAACAAACTTAAAGTTACTTTTTAAATCAATTAATTATTTTAGAAGTAAAAAAAATGTGACATCAATTGAGTGAATATGAGTATTAGTTTCTAACAAATCACTATGATACCAGAGTGGTCACCTTAATTATATTATCATATATTTTTTTGTTACCGTGTTATTGATACACATTGAGTTTTTGACACACCCAAAATTCAATTCTAAAACATTAGTGTGGGATCTGAACCCAATTACCGCTCGACCCTCATTGGTATTAGATCATCATATATAAGCATACATATATATTTTTTAATATATTAAGCAATGGGGTGGAAATAAGTTTTTGAAAAATACAAGACTACCTATTGTCTCTTTCTAAGACTACATTTTTGAAGAGACAATAAATGACATTTATTTGAGCCAAAAAAAATAAATGACATTTATATGGATTTATCCTAGCTTCCGTTGACCTTTTCAGGTGGTCTTCCCTATGAAATGAAAAATGAAAAATGAAAAATGAAAACAGAACAAATTAGTCACGCTAACTATCAGTTTGACTTAGGATACTCAGGCTCATCATCAAAATGGAACAGCACGAGATTATGAAGCAAATTATTCATGTTACTTTGCAGAAAAGAAAAATAATGAGACTCATGAGAGAGAGAGAGAGAGGGAGGGAGGGAGAGAGAGAGAATCCAAGGAAATGAAAGCTGTTCAATTGTTCATCATGTCTTTCAGATCCCTTTGCTTTCAAGGTGGAATTGGAAGGCATACGGTGAAAAGAAAGAGAAATTAATTAAGAACCGAAAGCAAAATTAACGAAATCACTTTATTAAAAATAGGAAAATTAATGTAATGTACAAAAACAGAGAGAGACATAGCATAACCATAAACAAATCTAGAGATCCTTAATGCACAGTTCATACATCTTAAACCCAACTCAGAAAATTAAATAAAATAATCAACAAAAACACCAAAAATAAAAAAAAAATTATCTCTCTCAATACGAACATAAATAAATAAATAAAACAAAAACAAATTTCTTGCTGAAACATTATTAAACTAACAAAAAAAGGTCAATGTTTTTCATCCACAACATCTACACTAGCACCACAAGACAAGAACCTGTGAAAAATCCGAAAGAAAGCGGCGCAAGAAATTTCCTTCATTTTCCTCAAAACCAAACACTTCCTTCTTCTCCTACTACTACTACCCTGTGATTGTGAATGTGACTGTGATCGTCTCTTCTCTTTCTCCTTCACCCTCCCAAAGCATTTCTGAGGTTTCTTCTCCTCTTCCCTGGAAAATTTATAGCTTCTAAGATACATTTGTCTGCAGGAGATACTGTCCACCACCCTCGGATGACCGTGGTACACGTGCGAATTACTCCTTCTCCCGCCGTTGGAGCTCACAGATTTTACAAACTCTGCGTCTGATTCCGGCCACTTGTAGAGGTTCACGTATGAGGCTCGAACTGGCACGCGTGTGTCACGTGCGTCGTTGACACACTTTGATATGCAAACAGAGCTCATCTTCTATCTGGAGTTTGGAGAATAGCTCTGGGTTTGGGGTATAAATTGTAAACAAATATGGATAAAAAATAAATAGAAAAGGCTTGGAATGCAAGAAAAGTAGGTGGAAAGAGGAGGGGGTAAATGAATTTATTTATAGTGGTTTTTTTTGTCATGTTATGATGTGTGATGATTTCTAATGACTATGTTTTTGTGTGGGAGTTTCTCCTGTTAGTTAGGCTAGAGTTAGATGGCCTAAAATAATCGGCATTTTTTATTTATAAATCGGGTATTCAACACGTAACCGCAAGGAGTAATCTCTCAAGTCGGGTACACCAAAAAAAAAGAGTAATCTCTCAAGTCGGGTAGAACCACAATGAGCGACAATATTATTACATATCCAAGACTGGATTCAAACTCAGGTTAAATTGAAAGAGACCCTTACTATCTCAAGTGGATAATCTACCTATTAAAATGCAATATCCAAGTGGATAATCTACCTATTAAAATGCAATGGAGGAGGTGTGTGGAATTAATAATCATGTTTTTTTCCTCTTTTTTACTTTAGTATATGTTTGTCGGTATTTGATGATGCGACTAGATACTTCTACACCTGTGTTGTTATTAAATTGAAGGATCTGTCTGATTTTTTTCTTTTTTTCTTATTTTTCTATTCCTTACTATATTTCATCGATAATTGTAAATATAATAATAATTTTTATTTAAAAATAATACTTAACTAAACCGAGGTACTCAAGAGCACTTGAATGAGATGGTCGTGATCTCTTTCAACTTAACCAAGATCCTGAGTTCGAATTCAGTATTGGATATGCAGCGGTGTTATATCTCTTGAGGAAGAGTTTTGCCACCCGTTGTGGTCACACTCGGCTTGAGGTGCAAAGGATACTCAATTTATAAAATAAAAAAAGAAAACCTATGTCAACTGATTCTAGAAATTGTTTAATTATGATATATTTTTTTTGACAAATTAATTTTGATATCCTAATCAAAATATAATCAATTATCAATGAAAAACAAGATAAATGTTGTAGCTTGTATGGTTTCACTTCTGAAAGCAATAAACATAAGAGGAACTCGAATTATATGAAATTTTTCAAGAAAAAAATTCTTTGAATATAATTACATTACCATCATTATGCGCATCACTAATATTCATTGTTGCTTTCTGCTCTTTATTTATGTTTGGGATCCAATTCATTTCAATCTGGAATATGCATTATGGAATTTAGGATAATCGTTATATTACTTAGTGAAAACTAATTTTCAAAAGTGGTAAATTGTTTTTTTAGTGAAAACTGGTTTTTAGGTTAGAAAATACCCCTAACAATTTATAGCATAAACCAAAAAATAAAATAAATGAATCAACACCAGGCCATCACAAAGGTGATTACATCTCCCACGTAATACTGAATTCAACAAAAGGAGGGTGTCGTTGAGCGGTTGAGGCCCATCCTCCTTAACCAAGTGTCGAGGGTTCGATCCTCGCCTTGGGTATGAAGCAGCTTTAAATCTCTGGGCCAGTTATCCCACCTTTCGAGGTGCCTCAAATCCAACGAAGGGATTAGTCATTACGCTCGGCGGTAAATATCCAAGGCGAACCGTACAGAGAGTATTTTTGCTTCTAATTTGAGTCCAAATAATTTAGTATTTTTTTTTCTTATAAATGAGTCAAGTGAGAGACTAGTCAATTTTTTTTGGTTATAGAGACTACGTCATTTAATTTTCCACACTAAGATTAATGCTCCATTAACAATTTCACAAATTCGAAGCAATTGCTTTCATTCATTTAATAATATCCTTTTAAAATACCCCTCAATTATTTTATATTTTATATTCTAATAATACTTCTTTTATTCTCATGAAATGCATAAAAGGCAACCCAGAGCGTAGGACTTAGCGGTTGGGGCCGATCCTCCCTTAACCAAGGGTCGGGGGTTCGATCCCCACCTTAGGTATGAAGCAGCGTTAAAACTCTGGGTCAGCTCTCCTGTCCTTCGAGGCACCTTCAATGAGCGAGGGATTAGTCACTGCTGTCCGTGCGGTGAATACTGTAACACCCATTTCTACCCGGTAATTTATTAGCGTAAAATCAGAGTTTTTAACGATAAAACGGATGTCACATTTCTCAAAAACAACTCGAATACATAGCACTTTTAAAACGTCAACATCAAATAATATTCAATCACGCAGCGGAAAATTCAACAAGTTCAATCATCGAAGTCGTTGCAAATATGCAAGGCTCACAGTACTAAAATCCAAATAAATGCAAAGTCATAACTAAAATAAATCAGCGTTCATTCCCCCGAGTGCTACGTATCAGAGCGACGACACCGAACTAACGAAGAACTATGGTCTTCATTCGAGATCACCTGCACGTTACCAACATAGGGGTAACATTCAAACAGAAGGAGTGAGATATCAAACAATATAAAGAATCGTATGAAAGACCGTATATACAGGTCAGAATATCAGATAATCACAACAGACAATTATCGTCACAACAGGCAACAGGTCAACAACAGCATGGACAAGCATATATCATCGTAACAGTCAATATTCAGTATACAACGTGTCACAGTAGTCAGTGACTTCAATCGTGCGGTATGAATGCAGGATGCTCATCAGAGGGCCGTCTGCCCTATAATGCATGATGGTACCGAAATCCAGCCCGTAAATAGAGGCTTCCAACAAATCCACGCCAAAAGAGGCGATCCAACAATTCAGAGACAAGTTCCAGGGCCATCTGCCCTATATGCACATGATATGCATGCGACTCAATGATGCAACACCGACAAACAATAGCCATACTCATCAACAACGGCCATAGGCCTACAACAGCGAATCAATAAGGGCCACCGGCCTACCACAACAAATCCATGCCTAAAGAGGCAATCCAACAATGGCCACCGGCCGACAACAACAAATCCATGCCTAAAGAGGCAATCCAACAATGGCCACCGGCCGACAACAACAAATCAACAAGACAACGGGGCGCTAAGGGCACCAACAAGGCAACAACATTAGGCGCTAAGGCGTCAAGGGACAACATGGACATAGGCGCTAAAGGCACCACAAGCTTGTAACCAACATGGGCGCTAAGGGCGCCACAACCAACAACAACATTGGGCGCAAAAGCGCCAACCAACAGCAAGAAACAGGGGACTGGGCGCATAGGGCGCCAACACTCAGCAGCCAGCACAAAAAAACAGCAACAGCACAGGACTGGGCGCCTAGGGCGCCAACAACAGGCAACACGCAGAAGCAGCAACACAGAATCAGCAACACAGGATCAGGCGCCTAGGGACAGGGCGCCAACATACAGCAACAAAACTCAGGAACAGCAGCACTGGGTCAGGCGCCTAGGGACAGGGCGCCAACCAAAACGCAACAACAGGGAACACTGCGCCCAGGAACAGGGCGCATACAACAACATGCAACAAAATGCCAAGTTCTGGGCGCGCGGGGCGCCAAAATCAGCAACACATGCAAAGGGACAGGTACAGGGCGCCTAGGGCGCCTTCCCCACCAACACAAGAACAATACTGGAACAACACAGCAACACACAGAACAACACAGGACACCACTGGGCGCCTAGGGCGCCACTTTCAGTGACACAGAAACACACTGGGCAACACTGGAAAAATACTGGGCGCCTAGGGCGCCTTGCTCAGCGACACAGAACCACACAGAATGACACTGGGCGCCTAGGGCGCCACTTTCAGCAACACAGAGACACACTGGGCGCCTAGGGCGCCACTCTCACCAACACCCAACAGCACTGGGCGCCTAGGGCGCCAGTTCCAGCGACAACCAAAAATCAAAACGCAGGACATAGTGACTGGGCGCCTAGGGCGCCACATTCAGCATAGCACACATATATTTTTATGAACACATCAATCATCAGACATGGTATTGGGGCATGGGAACATCAATTACATGACAAAATCAACCAATATAGCATTCCGAACATTTTATCAAACACATAATAAATATAATACATGTATGATCACTACCAAACCCTAACCCACATACAACCCTTCATACAAACCCTTATAAAGCATGAACCTCACCCTTACCTTAGCTTTTAGAAATCGAATCCTAGCTTTCCTTCTCTCTCCTTGGTGCTACGCCTCTCTCTCTCTCTCCTTGCTTGTGGATCACACCTTCTCTCCTCTCTTCTCTCTAGCCGTCGCCCTCTTCTCTTCTCACTTCTAATTTCGTTTCGTTTCTAATTATGAGAGAAACCCTAAACCTAGCCCTATAAGTAGACATCACTCATCATGGGCTATTTCCCTTAGCCTTATGCGAATACTATATTGGGCTAATTCACTCCACTTTGTTATTTCTAACTCTAATATGGACCAACACACTAATATAATTAACATATATTATTATATTATTATATCTATCACATGAATCTAATATAATTAAATAAATAAATAAATAAATATTTAATTAATTTTGGGGTGTTACAACTCTCCCCCACTTAAAAGAATTTCGCCCTCGAAATTTTTACCTGGTTCAAACAACTCGGGATAGGACTCCCGCATCTTACTCTCTAGCTCCCACGTCATACTTTCGCCCGCAGCTCCCAACCAGACTACTTTCACTAAGGCGATCTCCTTTCCCCTAAGAATCTTCACCTCATGACCTTCAATTCGCACCGGCATTGTCTCCACAGTGAGATTCTCCCGAACTTTCACATCATCCATGCTAATCACATGAGACGGGTCTGAAATATACTTCCGAAGTTGCGACACATGAAACACGTCATGCAAATTCGAAAGGTTAGGCGGTAAAGCCACTCTATATGCAACATTCCCGACTCTCTCTAAAATCTGATAAGGACCAATGAAACGAGGAATGAGCTTCTTCGACTTCAAAGCGCGTCCAACACCGGTCACTGAAGTGACTCTCAAAAATACATGCTCCCCCGCTTGAAACTCTAGATCTTTCCTCCGCTTGTCGTGATAACTCTTCTGTTTGCTCTGCGAAGCCTTCATCTTCTCACGAATTAACTTCACCTTCTCAGTTGTCTCGCGGACAATCTCTGGCCCAAGCACCACACTCTCTCCAGACTCATACCAACACAAAGGGGTTCTACACTTCCGACCATACAATGCTTCAAAAGGTGCCATCCCAATACTAGAATGGTAACTGTTATTATACGTGAACTCTATCAGTGGAAGATAGGAATCCCACGAACCTCCTTGTTCCAGAACACATGCCCTCAACAAATCTTCTAACGACTGAATCGTCCTCTCTGACTGACCATCTGTCTGAGGGTGATACACCGAACTCAACCTCAACTTAGACCCCAACTTCTCTTGCAAACTCTTCCAAAAATCTGAAGTGAACCTCGGATCTCTATCCGAAACGATACTCATAGGAACTCCATGCAGCTTCACAATCTCCCAGATATAAATCTCCGCCAACCTCGACACTGGATATGTGATGTTAATAGGAACAAAATGAGACGATTTTGTTAACCTATCAACAATCACCCAAATTGCATCATACCCTCTCGCAGTATTAGGCAATCCCGTCACAAAGTCCATCGAAAAGCTATCCCATTTCCACTCTGGAATTTCCAACGGTTGCATCAATCCTGCAGGTTTCTGATGTTCAACCTTTGACTTCTGGCAAGTCAAACATGCATAAATGAATTGCGCTACATCCCTCTTCATACCAGGCCACCAAAACAACTTCTTCAGATCTTGATACATCTTCGTAGCTCCCGGATGAATACTTAACTTACTTCTGTGACTCTCTTCAAGAATTGCTTTCTTCATCTCCGCGTCATCAGGAATGCAAATCCTACCATGGAACTTCAACAAACCTTGGGAATCCAACCTGAAATCCTCATTCTTAGATTGATCAATCCCAACCATCAAGTCTACCAGCTTAACATCTGATTTCTGGGCCTCTCGGATGCTGTTCAAAAAATCATTACCAATCTTCAACATTCCTAACTTAACACTCTGAGGTGTCACTTCACAAACCAGACTTATATCTCTGAACTCCTCGATCAGTTCCAACTCCTTAACCATCATTGCCGACATATGCAAGGTCTTTCGGCTTAAAGCATCAGCCACGACATTAGCTTTGCCTGGATGATAGTTCAAACCGAAATCATAGTCCTTTAACAACTCCAACCACCGTCGCTGCCTCATATTCAACTCCTTCTGGTCAAACAAATATTTCAAGCTCTTATGGTCACTAAACACCTCAAATCTAGAACCATAGAGATAGTGCCTCCAAATCTTCAGCACAAAGACCACTGCAGCTAGCTCCAAGTCATGCGTAGGATAATTCTTCTCATGAACTCTTAACTGCCTCGACGCATACGCAATAACCTTCCCATCTTGCATAAGCACACCACCTAGACCCATTTTTGAAGCATCACAATACACCACAAACGACTCTTCCGGATTAGGCAACGTCAAGACAGGAGACGTTGTCAATCTCTTCTTCAATTCCAAGAAACTTTCTTCACAACGGGCGTCCCAAACGAAAGCCTTTCCTTTGCAGGTTAACTGAGTTAACGGAAGTGCTAACTTAGAAAAACCTTCAATGAATCTCCTATAATAGCCAACCAATCCCAAAAAGCTTCTAATCTCGGTAGCCGACTTCGGGGCTTCCCAACTGAGCACTGCTTCAACCTTCGACGGATCCACTGCAATACCACCACCAGAAATGACATTGTTGAACCAAGGGTAAAACAGTCCTTTATTTTGAATGATAACAAATTACATATATCTACTAATCTTTCACATTGAGCAAAGTGCAGGACTTATTTTAAAAGGAAGAAGACTCAAAAAGGAGAAGCTTGAAGAAGAAGCATCATAAGAAGTTCAAAACCCTATTTTTTTGTCTAAGCCTTTTTTAGGACTCTTTGTAAAGGTCCTATCACCTAAAGTGTGTGACACTTTAGATATTGAGAGAGATGATCTTTTCTAATCATACATGATGCATAAAAAAAGAATTTTGAAAAGTATTTCAAAAAATAAATTGCATGGTGAAAACCAAACCCTAGAAAATATTTTTTGAAAACCTAAACCCTAAAAATAATTTTGTGGAAAGTTGAAATCAGTTCCTATCATTTTATAAAATATATAATCGATTATCTTATGTTACTAAGAGGTACATAATCGATTATATAACTTCACAATGTTTCCATATATATGTACATAATCGATTATGCATTCCTTCTCACCAAGAGATAATCGATTATGATGCATTCCTCTCCTTCCATTTTTTAGAACCAATAATCGATTATTGACTCAAATGTACTCCATACCATAATCGATTATTGACCTGATTGAAGGCAAATAATCGATTACTTGCTCAATTCCACTACATGTAATAATCGATTATGTGCCTATTCCATACCTTCCTTTTTGGTGAGTTAATCGATTATCCCACATTGCACTTGAGAGAGATAATCGATTACAACATGCATTAATTGTTTTTCAAAAAATCAAACCTCTCCTATCACTATAAATAGGAGAGTGATTTCATTTCTCAGACAACACAACAAAAAATCTTCATCTCACAATTTCTTCTCTGCTCTCTCATATTCGAATCTCTATAGATCTATTATTCTTCATTGTTTTATTTTTATAAGCTTTTGATTTTAAATTGTTATATCTTTTTTCAAAAGCTGTTTATAGATATAGATCTGAGATCCTGTGCTCCAACTGTTTTGAATCTTGTTTTTCAAAAAGCTTTGTTTTTCAAAATCATATCTATATTTTTTAAAAGCTTTCAAGCAACCTCAACTTCTATTGTTATATCAATTTTGAAGTGGTTGCAAAAGCAAGATCATCCCTCATCTTATAGAGCATCTATAATATCCTAAGATCACTCATCTCTCTCAGTTTCTAAATTGACTCATTCTCTGAAGTGATTGGATCATAGAACTCTATTGTGTAATTTATTTTATTTCAAGGTGTTTTTGAAATCCTGGGCTTTGTACTTGGGTCTCTCAATCAAGTGATTGAGTTGGTGTTTTGAAATCCTGGGCTTTGTACTTGGGTCTCTCAATCAAGTGATTGAGTTGGTGTTTTGAAATCCTGGGCTGTGTACTTGGGTCTCTCAATAGGGTTATTGAGTTGGTTTAGAAATCCTTAGCAAGAGTGCTTGGGTTCTCAATTCAGGGGAATTGAGATTTACTTATATTGGGGTCGACTGTTTGTATCAAACTCTCTTCAATATAGTGGTTACTAAGTCCAAGGGTTGAAAAGCCTAAGGCCGAGGACGTAGGGGTTTTATCCCGAACCTCGCTAAATTGCTGTGTCTCTCTCTCTTCCCTATCTCTTTATATTTTGCACTTTATTTGCTTATAATATTGATATTATCATAACTGCTTATATTATCATATTCTCAATATAACTGTGCAAATATATCATATTGTAATCTTTCTTCTTATTATCTATTTTATTGCTGTATACAATATTGATCTGTCCATCATCTCATTCTACTCCTTCTATATTGGTCAAATATTATTATTCCGCATTTAATCCAAACCAATATCGAAAAAGTTTTTTTTAATTGAAAAAGAATCCATTAATCACCTATAACCTTATTCACCCCCCCTCTAAGGTTACTTTTATAGACTCTCAAGTCTAACAAGTGGTATCAGTAGCTAGTAATTGCTTTAGAGCTTTACATCTCGCAATTTAAATTAATCCTGTTATATATCTGTGATTATGGGTTCATTCATGAAAGAAGGAATGTCCTCTAATAGGCCTCCTCTATTTGATGGTACTAACTATGATTACTGGAGTAGTCGTATGAAATGTCATGTGCAAGCAATTGACTTCACTCTATGGAGAATCATAGTGGATGGTCCTCTAATCCCGATGAAGATCAAGATCACAAAACCAGGTAATACTGATGGTGACACTTCAAAAATTCAAGCCACCGGCAAAGCTGAAGAAGTACCGGTAGAAGACATCTACACCATCGACCTGAATGAGTTAAGAAAATCTGAACTTGACAAGATATCCCTAAATGCAAAGGCCATGAATATCCTTCATCTATCACTCTGTGAAGAAGAATATGGTAGAGTAAAAGGGTGTCAAAGTGCAAAGGAAATCTGGGACTGCCTACAAGCCACTCATGTCGGGACAAGCCAGGTAAAAGATACTAAAATTAGAATTCTCACCTCTGAATATGAAAGTTTTAAAATGAAAGAAGGTGAGTCTGTAGCAGCAATGCATCAGAGATTAAATTTAATTGTAAACAACTTGAGGGCCTTAGGAAAGAAATACACCAACAAGGATTTGAATGGAAAGATCCTTGAATCCTTAACTGGTGATTTCTTCCCTAAGACTTGTGCTATAACCGAAGCCAAAGACATTGGCACTTTACCTCAAGAAGACCTTATTGGATCATTGCTAGCATTTGAGGTAGTTCTGGCTGCCAAAAAGAATCAAGAAAAAGAAACTGTAAAAGAGAAGAAATCTCTTGCCCTTGCTGCTAAAACTTCTAAAGTAGCAAGGAAAGAGGTTGAATCTGAAGAAGAAACCGATGATGAAGATATGGCTATGCTTGCCAAAAATTTCAAAAAATTTATGAGATTCAAAAAGTTTGGAAAGGGTGACTTTTCAAAGAAGTCCGGGTACAACAAAGAAGACAGGTATGAGAAAAAGAATGATCAACTAAGATGTTTCGAATGCAACAAACCCGGTCACATCAAAGAAAACTGTTACAAGCTGAAATCTAAGCAAAAGAAAGCAATGAAAGTAACATGGGACAATACAGAAACTGAAAGTGAGACCGAAGAAGAAGAAGTTGCAAATGCTGTCTGCCTCATGGCAAAGAACACACCTGAAGTAACATGGGACAATCTCAGCACTGATGGTGAATCAGAAGAAGATGAGCAGACCGACAATGCTGTCTGCAGCATGGCAAATGATACATCAAAGGTAAGCCTTAACTTTTCTAGTTCATCTACCTCCTCTATGCATGATGATATGATTGATAATGACTATAGTAGTCACGATCTGAGTGAAGCTTTTGAGGCTCTATATTTCGAACATGAAAAACTTTTGTTAAAATCCAAGAAACAAAAAAAGAGCAACAAAAGCCTATCCATTCAAATCGAGACTCTTGAAAGTGAAGTCACTAGATTAAAGAATGAACTACACAAATCAGTCAACCTTGAATTTCGAGAACTAAAACAAAATTTTGAAAAAGTCAAGGTTGAAAATGAATTTTTGAAAGAATCTTTGAAAAAGTTTGAGGTTGGTGAAAAGACCTTGACTCAGTTGCTTCACTCTCAACATCAATATGTTGATAGGAGAGGTATTGGGTACCAAGGAAATTCCACCACCTCCAGCTCAAACAAAAATATCACCTTTGTAGCTTCTACCTCTAATCATAAACCTACTATCTTTAAATGCACATATTGTCAAAAAGGGAACCATAGCTCTTCTTCTTGCCCCATCCGTAAAATATGTGAGCTTGGAACTCTTGTACCTGTTTGGAAGAAACCAAGGTGGATTGTGAAAGCAAACCCCTTGATGACTAACTCCCAAGGACCCAACAAAAAGGGTACCTCGTGCTAGTTGTTAAACAATTCTTTTGCAGGTTGGTCCCTCAGCTAAAAAGAAAAATGTGTGGATGGTTGATAGTGGTTGCTCAAGGCATATGACTGGTGATGCTTCACTGTTTCTAAAACTGAGCAACAAAGCTAGTGGATCTGTAAAGTTTGCCAACAATGAATCTGCTCAAGTAATAGGTAAAGGTTGTGTGGGTAAGGAAAACACAATTAAAATTAAAGATGCTTTATTAGTTGATGGCGTTAAATTTAACTTACTAAGTTGATGGCGTTAAATTTAACTTACTAAGTGTTAGTCAATTATGCGATAATGACTTTGATGTGCACTTTTCTGTTGATAAATGTGTTATCACCCATATGACTTCTAAACTCTACATTACTGGCTTTCGAGAAAACAATGTATACTATGTTGATTTTGATAATGTAAGTGATGAGATAGTATGTATGCCTACCTTGATTGATGATGTGGATTTGTGGCATAGACGCTTAGGACATGCTAGTATAGAACATCTATCTAAGTTAAGTAAGAATGAGCATGTTAGAGGTCTACCTAATTTGAAATATGAAAAAGGCCAATTATGTGATGCATGTCAACTTGGTAAAATGCACAAAACCTCTTTTAAATCAAAACCTGTTATTTCCACCAAAAATGTGCTTGAACTGCTACATCTTGATTTGTTTGGTGAAATTGATGTCGTAAGTTTAGGAGGGTCTAAGTATGTCTTTGTTATTGTTGATGATTATTCTAGATATACTTGGGTTATCCTACTTGCAAATAAAAGTGATGCTTTTAACGAGTTTGCTAAGTTGTGCAGAAAGCTACAAAATGAGAAAAACTTAGCCATCAAAGAAATTAGAAGCGATCATGGAGGAGAGTACGAAAATTCATCATTCAAGACGTGGTGTGAAAAGTATGGCATTCATCATAACTTTTCAGCTCCAAGAACTCCTCAACAAAATGGTGTAGTTGAAAGAAAGAACAGAACTATACAAGAGATGGGCAGGACAATGCTGAATGAGCACAACCTTCCCAAATATTTCTGGGGTCATGCAGTGGATACAGCGTGTCATGTGCTAAACCGTGTATACTTAAGGCCATCTCTCAACAAAACACCATATGAGCTGTGGAATGGTAGAGCTCCAAACATTTCATACTTCAAAGTCTTTGGAAGTAAGTGCTTCATTCTTAATACAAAGGACAAGTTGGGTAAGTTTGATGCTAAATCAACTGAAGGTATTTTTATGGGTTATTCAAATCATAGTAGAGCTTATATCGTTTACAATAAAATTGATAAAACTATGCAAGAATCTATTCATGTTTCTTTTGATGAAACTAACCCTTTTGATAAGAAAGCTGCTAATGATGAGGATGAAGTGATTGAAGTGATCAAAAATAGATCACCTGAAACTAACAGTGAAAGTGTAGAAGAAGCCGAGGAGGAAGCTGAACCTCAAGAAGAAGTTATAGTGGAACAAGAGCCCCAAGACATTGATAATCATCTCCATGGAAGAACACACGATGATCTGCCCAAAACATGGAAATCAGTTCGAGATCATCCCATGGAGCAAATTATTGGTAGTCCATCAAAGGGGGTAACAACTCGCTCTTCTCTTAATCTTTTATGCTTTCATAGTGCTTTTGTCTCTCAAATAGTTCCAAATAATATCAAGGAAGCTTTAAATGATCCAGAGTGGGTTTTGTCAATGCAAAAAGAACTTGAACAATTTGAAAGAAATAAAGTTTGGCACTTAGTTGAAAAACCGGTCGATCGGACCATCATAGGAACTAAATGGGTTTTTCGCAACAAACTTGACGAAAATGGAACAATTTTATTAAACAAAAGTCGTCTAGTAGTTCAAGGTTTTAATCAAATCGAAGGGGTGGATTTTGAAGAAACTTTTGCTCCTGTGGCTAGATTGGAGTCCATTAGGATAATTTTGGCATTTGCCTCCTACATGGATTTCAAACTACACCAAATGGATGTCAAAAGTGCATTCCTAAATGGTTTCTTAGAAGAAGAAGTTTTTGTAAAACAACCCCCTGGTTTTGAAGATTTTAAAAATCCCGATCACGTCTTTAAACTTGACAAAGCCCTCTATGGATTGAAACAAGCGCCTAGAGCTTGGTATGAGAGACTAAGCAAACATTTAACTGCCAATGGTTTCAAAAAGGGTAAGATTGATTCTACCTTATTCCTTAAAACCAAGGGCAAACATATCATAGTAGTTCAAATCTATGTTGATGATATTATCTTTGGATCTACTAATGATGATTTGTGCAAGGAATTTTCTGAGATGATGACTAGTGAATTTGAAATGAGTATGATGGGAGAACTTAACTTTTTCTTGGGACTTCAAGTGAAACAATTAAAAGAAGGAATCTTCATATCCCAAACAAAGTTCTCAAAGGAACTGCTGAAGAAATACAACATGAATGACGCAAAAGATATCAGCACTCCTATAGCAACAGCAACCAAACTCGATAAGGATGAGCAAGGTAAACCGGTAAATGAAACTATGTATCGAGGTATGATAGGTAGTCTCTTATACTTAACTGCTTCCCGTCCTGATATCATGTTTGCTATTTGCCTGTGTGCTCGATTTCAAGCATGTCCAAAAGAATCACATTTGAAAGCTGTAAAACGGATTCTTAGATATGTTAAAGGAACCATAGACTTTGGTTTGTGGTACCCGAAATCAAGTACTTTTGATTTGATTGGTTATTCTGATGCTGATTTTGCTGGTTGTACTCTTGATAGAAAAAGTACTAGTGGAACTTGTCATTTTCTTGGTCCTTGTTTGACCTCCTGGTCTAGTAAGAAGCAGAACAGTGTTGCTTTATCCACAGCTGAAGCTGAATATGTGGCTGTTGGAAACTGCGTCGCACAAGTTCTGTGGATGAAACAAACTTTGGAAGACTTTGGTCTAATTTTTGAAAGTGTGCCTGTTTTGTGTGATAATACAAGTGCCATAAATATTTCTAGGAACCCTATACAACACTCTAGAACTAAACACATTGACATTAGACATCACTTCATTAGAGATCATGTGTCTAGGGGGAGCATTGCATTAAAATTTGTAGGCACGGATGACCAACTAGCGGATATCTTCACTAAACCCCTAGCCGAAGCTCCTTTTTGTAAAATCCGTAGAGAGCTAGGGATGCTTGATTATGCTAGTTTATAAAATGTTTTCTATTTGTTTTTCACCCCCCCCCCCTCCTTTTTGATGAAAACAAAGGGGGAGAAAATATGCAAGTTACTATTATATGTGGGGAGAAAATAGGAGAAAATGTATGCTTATGCTTAGGGGGAGCCTTTTTTAAGATTTTTAATCCCTATGCATAATGTAATTTGTTATCATCAAAAAGGGGGAGTTTGTTGAACCAAGGGTAAAACAGTCCTTTATTTTGAATGATAACAAATTACATATATCTACTAATCTTTCACATTGAGCAAAGTGCAGGACTTATTTTAAAAGGAAGAAGACTCAAAAAGGAGAAGCTTGAAGAAGAAGCATCATAAGAAGTTCAAAACCCTATTTTTTTGTCTAAGCCTTTTTTAGGACTCTTTGTAAAGGTCCTATCACCTAAAGTGTGTGACACTTTAGATATTGAGAGAGATGATCTTTTCTAATCATACATGATGCATAAAAAAAGAATTTTGAAAAGTATTTCAAAAAATAAATTGCATGGTGAAAACCAAACCCTAGAAAATATTTTTTGAAAACCTAAACCCTAAAAATAATTTTGTGGAAAGTTGAAATCAGTTCCTATCATTTTATAAAATATATAATCGATTATCTTATGTTACTAAGAGGTACATAATTGATTATATAACTTCACAATGTTTCCATATATATGTACATAATCGATTATGCATTCCTTCTCACCAAGAGATAATCGATTATGATGCATTCCTCTCCTTCCATTTTTTAGAACCAATAATCGATTATTGACTCAAATGTACTCCATACCATAATCGATTATTGACCTGATTGAAGGCAAATAATCGATTACTTGCTCAATTCCACTACATGTAATAATCGATTATGTGCCTATTCCATACCTTCCTTTTTGGTGAGTTAATCGATTATCCCACATTGCACTTGAGAGAGATAATCGATTACAACATGCATTAATTGTTTTTCAAAAAATCAAACCTCTCCTATCACTATAAATAGGAGAGTGATTTCATTTCTCAGACAACACAACAAAAAATCTTCATCTCACAATTTCTTCTCTGCTCTCTCATATTCGAATCTCTATAGATCTATTATTCTTCATTGTTTTATTTTTATAAGCTTTTGATTTTAAATTGTTATATCTTTTTTCAAAAGCTGTTTATAGATATAGATCTGAGATCCTGTGCTCCAACTGTTTTGAATCTTGTTTTTCAAAAAGCTTTGTTTTTCAAAATCATATCTATATTTTTTAAAAGCTTTCAAGCAACCTCAACTTCTATTGTTATATCAATTTTGAAGTGGTTGCAAAAGCAAGATCATCCCTCATCTTATAGAGCATCTATAATATCCTAAGATCACTCATCTCTCTCAGTTTCTAAATTGACTCATTCTCTGAAGTGATTGGATCATAGAACTCTATTGTGTAATTTATTTTATTTCAAGGTGTTTTTGAAATCCTGGGCTTTGTACTTGGGTCTCTCAATCAAGTGATTGAGTTGGTGTTTTGAAATCCTGGGCTGTGTACTTGGGTCTCTCAATAGGGTTATTGAGTTGGTTTAGAAATCCTTAGCAAGAGTGCTTGGGTTCTCAATTCAGGGGAATTGAGATTTACTTATATTGGGGTCGACTGTTTGTATCAAACTCTCTTCAATATAGTGGTTACTAAGTCCAAGGGTTGAAAAGCCTAAGGCCGAGGACGTAGGGGTTTTATCCCGAACCTCGCTAAATTGCTGTGTCTCTCTCTCTTCCCTATCTCTTTATATTTTGCACTTTATTTGCTTATAATATTGATATTATCATAACTGCTTATATTATCATATTCTCAATATAACTGTGCAAATATATCATATTGTAATCTTTCTTCTTATTATCTATTTTATTGCTGTATACAATATTGATCTGTCCATCATCTCATTCTACTCCTTCTATATTGGTCAAATATTATTATTCCGCATTTAATCCAAACCAATATCGAAAAAGTTTTTTTTAATTGAAAAAGAATCCATTAATCACCTATAACCTTATTCACCCCCCTCTATGGTTACTTTTATAGACTCTCAAGTCTAACAGACATGACCGAGAAAACTCACTTCCTTCAACCAAAACTCACACTTTGACAACTTCGCATACAGCTTCTTTTCCTTCAGCGCCTCTAATACTAACCTCAGATGCTCTGCATGCTCTTCTTCCGATTTAGAGTAAATCAGAATGTCGTCAATGAATACCACCACAAACCGATCTAAGTAAGTATGAAAAATACGATTCATATATTCCATAAATACTCCTGGTGCGTTGGTAACACCGAACGGCATCACCGAATACTCATAATGACCATAACGGGTTCTGAAAGCCGTCTTCTGAATATCTTCGTCCTTCACCTTGATCTGATGATAACCTGATCTCAAATCAATTTTACTGAACACTTGAGCACCCACTAGCTGATCCATCAAATCGTCTATCCTCCGGAGTGGATACTTGTTCTTAATTGTCACCTTATTCAATTGCCTATAATCAACACAGAGTCTCATACTACCATCCTTTTTCTTTACTAACAACACAGGAGCTCCCCACGGCGATACACTCAGCCTTACAAACTTCTTCTCAAGCAGGTCTTCAAGTTGCTTCTTCAACTCTGACAATTCTGATGCCGACATCCGGTACGGTGCCATAGAAACAGGTCTGGTACCAGGTACAAGATCAATCGCAAACTCAACTTCCCTCTCTGGCGGTATACTCGGAATTTCATCAGGGAAAACTTCGGGAAACTCACACACCACTCGCAACTCCTCAATAATGGCTCGGTTCTCCACTGACAGCGATGCCATCAGCGAAAACAACGGAACTCCCTCCTGCATAAACTTCCGCAACTGACTGGCAGACAACAAACCAGTTTCTTCTTCCTCTGGGGCGGCAAAACTTACTGACTTACTACTACAATTGATATGAACGTGGTTATGCTGCAACCAGTCCATACCTAGAATCACATCTAACCCACTCAACGGCAAGCAAATCAGGTCTACAACAAAGTCTCTGTCGAAGATCGACAAGGGACACTGAGAACACATAAGAGAAGCAATCACCGACCCCTTAGCTGGAGTGTCGACAACCACCTCTCTAAGCATAGAAGAAAACGCAAGACCCAACCTTACGACACAATCAGCAGCAATAAAACAATGCGAAGCACCAGTATCAATAATAGAATTTAGAGGAGTGCCATTAATGAAGCATGTACCTCTAATAAGCCCGTCGTCTTCGGTAGCCTCTGATCCTGACAACGCGAACACTCTTCCGCTGACCCTCTCCTTCTTCGGCTTTTCGCACCGAGTACTATTGTGACCTCCTTCTCCACAATTGAAACAGATCACCTCCTTATGCTCACACACAGATGAATCATGCCTGACTTTACCACAGCGGTAACACCTCCTCCCCTCAGCAGTACACGCATTACTCTTATGACCAGTCTTTCCACATCTGAAACACACAATACCAGCCGGAGCATCTCCCCCACTAGTTCTCTTGCCATCAGCAACTCTCGACTTACCCTTACCGGCAGGAGCATCATACGGCTTACCACGATTCTGAGGCTTGCCCCTCTTCTCATTAATAATCTTATAATGCGCATTGTTGTCCTCTTCATAGATTCTGCAGCTATCAATTAAATCAGCAAAAACGCGGATCTTCTGATACCCAATGGCCTTCTTGATCTCTGGTCGCAACCCATTCTCAAATTTGATGCACTTCAAAAATTCAGCAGTTGCTTCACTGTAGTGCGGATAAAACTTGGCCAATTCCACAACTTAGCAGCATACTCAGTAACCGACAGGTTTCCTTGCTTCAGCTCAAGGAACTCAATTTCCTTCTTACCCCGAACATCCTCCGGATAATACTTCCTCAGAAACTCCCTACGGAACACAACCCAAGTGACCTCTTCACCTGTAGCCACCAATCTTTGACTAGCCTCTAGCCACCAGTCATCAGCTTCTTCGGCCAACATGTGAGTACCATAACGAACCTTTTGCGCTGGAGTGCAGTCCATCACACGGAAGATCCTCTCCATCTCCTTCAACCAAGCCAACACTCCATCAGGATTATACTTGCCTTTGAAAGTAGGCGGATTCTCTCTTTGGAAGGTCGCCAAACTACGAGACCCAACATTCTCACCAGCATTCTGCTGACCCTCCACGGCCTGAGCCATAGCAGCAATAGCAGCATCGTTCCTTCCAGCCATTTCAACTAATCACTACAACATAAGTAACAGTTAGAACTAATCGACAATACTTGATCGTCAATGACACAGTAACTTGACAACTTGGCCGGACAGACCGAAACTGCTCTGATACCACTAATGTAACACCCATTTCTACCCGGTAATTTATTAGCGTAAAATCAGAGTTTTTAACGATAAAACGGAGGTCACATTTCTCAAAAACAACTCGAATACATAGCACTTTTAAAACGTCAACATCAAATAATATTCAATCACGCAGCGGAAAATTCAACAAGTTCAATCATCGAAGTCGTTGCAAATATGCAAGGCTCACAGTACTAAAATCCAAATAAATGCAAAGTCATAACTAAAATAAATCAGCGTTCATTCCCCCCGAGTGCTACGTATCAGAGCGACGACACCGAACTAACGAAGAACTATGGTCTTCATTCGAGATCACCTGCACGTTACCAACATAGGGGTAACATTCAAACAGAAGGGGTGAGATATCAAACAATATAAAGAATCGTATGAAAGACCGTATATACAGGTCAGAATATCAGATAATCACAACAGACAATTATCGTCACAACAGGCAACAGGTCAACAACAGCATGGACAAGCATATATCATCGTAACAGTCAATATTCAGTATACAACGTGTCACAGCAGTCAGTGACTTCAATCGTGCGGTATGAATGCAGGATGCTCATCAGAGGGCCGTCTGCCCTATAATGGATGATGGTACCGAAATCCAGCCCGTAAATAGAGGCTTCCAACAAATCCACGCCAAAAGAGGCGATCCAACAATTCAGAGACAAGTTCCAGGGCCATCTGCCCTATATGCACATGATATGCATGCGACTCAATGATGCAACACCGACAAACAATAGCCATACTCATCAACAACGGCCATAGGCCTACAACAGCGAATCAATAAGGACCACCGGCCTACCACAACAAATCCATGCCTAAAGAGGCAATCCAACAATGGCCACCGGCCGATAACAACAAATCCATGCCTAAAGAGGCAATCCAACAATGGCCACCGGCCGACAACAACAAATCAACAAGACAACGGGGCGCTAAGGGCACCAACAAGGCAACAACATTAGGCGCTAAGGCGTCAAGGGACAACATGGACATAGGCGCTAAAGGCACCACAAGCTTGTAACCAACATGGGCGCTAAGGGCGCCACAACCAACAACAACATTGGGCGCAAAAGGCGCCAACAAACAGCAAGAAACAGGGGACTGGGCGCATAGGGCGCCAACACTCAGCAGTCAGCACACAAAAACAGCAACAGCACGGGACTGGGCGCCTAGGGCGCCAACAACAGGCAACACGCACAAGCAGCAACACAGAATCAGCGACACAGGATCAGGCGCCTAGGGACAGGGCGCCTACATACAGCAACAGAACTCAGGAACAGCAGCACTGGGTCAGGCGCCTAGGGACAGGGCGCCAACCAAAACGCAACAATAGGGAACACTGCGCCCAGGAACAGGGCGCATACAACAACATGCAATAAAATGTCAAGTTTTGGGCGCGCAGGGCGCCAAAATCAGCAACACATGCAAAGGGACAGGTACAGGGCGCCTAGGGCGCCTTCCCCAGCAACACAGGAACAATACTGGAACAACACAACAACACACAGAACAACACAGGACACCACTGGGCGCCACTTTCAATGACACAAACACACTGGGCAACACTGGAAAAATACTGGGCGCCTAGGGCGCCTTGCTCAGCGACACAGAACCACACAGAATGACACTGGGCGCCTAGGGCGCCACTTTCAGCAACACAGAGACACACTGGGCGCCTAGGGCGCCACTCTCAGCAACACCCAACAGCACTGGGCGCATAGGGCGCCAGTTCCAGCGACAACCAAAAATCAAAACGCGGGACATAGTGACTGGGCGCCTAGGGCGCCACATTCAGCATAGCACACATATATTTTTATGAACACATCAATCATCAAACATGGTATTAGGGCATGGGAACATCAATTACATGACAAAATCAACCAATATAGCATTCAAAACATTTTATCAAACACATAATATATATAATACATGTATGATCACAACCAAACCCTAACCCACATACAACCCTTCATACAAACCCTTATAAAGCATGAACCTCACCCTTACCTTAGCTTTTAGAAATCGAATCCGAGCTTTCCTTCTCTCTCCTTGGTGCTAAGCCTCTCTCTCTCTCCTTGCTTGTGGATCACGCCTTCTCTCCTCTCTTCTCTCTAGCCGTCGCCCTCTTCTTTTCTCACTTCTAATTTCGTTTCGTTTCTAATTATGAGAGAAACCCTAAACCTAGCTCTATAAGTAGACATCACTCATCATGGGCTATTTCCCTTAGCCTTATGCGAATACTATATTGGGCTAATTCACTCCACTTTGTTATTTCTAACTCTAATATGGACCAACACACTAATATAATTAACATATATTATTCTATTATTATATCTATCACATGAATCTAATATAATTAAATAAATAAATAAATAAATAAATATTTAATTAATTTTGGGGTGTTACAGATACTCGGGTTTACCCAAAAAAATGAAATGCATAAAAGGGTAGTGTGGGAAATGAAATTATTTTTTTTGGTTACAACGAGAAAGTTAAATTAAGTTTGTTAACTTTTTCAATTTCCTTTGCAGGTGTATTGAGAAGTGTAGGAGGTGTGGTAAACACACAGCCCACTTTGCTCTTGGCCCAGTCCACTTCTTTACTCTTCTTTCAAACAGGACGACCCAGTTGGGTCTTGCGGCACCCACGAACCGGTTCGTTTTTCAAAGCGCGGATCTTGTCTGACCCAGTATATAAAAGGTTTTTCAAGAAACCCTAGCTGCGTTCTTGAACCTTTCTTGAACGAAGCTCTTCTCTCTTCTCTCTTCTCTCTGAAACTAGGGTTACGATGCTCTTGCACGATTCGTGTGATTGAAGCTTTGTAGCTTTGGATTCTTGATCGATGATGAACTCTGGTGATGATGATATACAAAAATCACCTTGATTGTGTACTGAACCAACCCTTCTGAGGTCAACACTGCACACCAGCTCTCGATGGTTTCGGTTCTGGGTTTCGTGAGTTTGAATCACTCAAACTCACTCAATATTTCCTTCGGTAAGTTCAAGTTACTCACTCTTCACTAGATTTCCTTAGATTCAAGCTTTACACAGAAACCCTAATATTGATTTCTATGTTTTGCAGGTTGTGTTGCTAGGGTTTGCCTTTCAACACAGATCGAAGGTAATGACTAGTGATCTTGCTCTGTAAATTGTTGTTTTACCTGATTCTGACTCTTAATCACTTACTGATCTTTGTTCTTGCCTTGCATGTACTTGATCTGCTGGATTTGAGTCAACCCTAGTGATTTCACCCTTGTGAAATCACCCTCAACAGAAACCCTAAGTAAAGGTAGTCACTTCCCTTACTTTGTTCCTGTTCTTGAAAGATTTTCCTTACAACTTAATCACTGATCACCTTGTTTTGCTTGTGTAATCTGATTATGTTGCTGGAGATGGATCTTGATGTGTTCACACCTTTGAATCACACCAAAAACTGTAACACAGAGGTACTTCTCCCTCTTTCTCACTCTTAAACTCTTTCTTGCTATGATTAGAATTGATTCACACCTTGAATCAAAACTAACCTTTCTTCCTCTTTGATCTGCGAGGTACCAATCCACCTTGATTGATACACAAACCTTCAAAGCTTGAAGATGCCTAGGAGCTTACGTGAATACAGGGAGTTGTAGACTTTAGAAAATAGAATTGAATGTAAACAAAACTTGTAAAATGCTTTATTTTCTAAATTGTATTATTTACACAATGTACATAGGTATTTATAGATACACATAGAGCACAAAAGTGGACAGGTCAGTTAGGAGGAGTTAGTTAGTTAGGTCTAACAAACTCCTAACTGAATAAACCACATAGGCTATTTTACATAACAAACTTTCTTTCTTTTGTATGTGAATAGCTGGCTGTAACAGCTATATTTTGAATAGACTAGCTGTTTAGATTAATTGGGTTTGAAAGATTACCAATTTCAACACCCCCTCTTAATCTAGAAAACCCTAAGTCAGCCTTAGTAAGCAGCTTAGGATAGCTTAGGTAGAGAGAACTCTAAGTACAGAACAAGCCTCTGTTAAGACTATTTAAACAAACCCTTAGAACAAGCCTCTAAGGATGACTTTAGATGGTGCTTTTTAGTCAAAAGCCACCACACCTAACCCTCTCCTAAGCCTCAGGAAATTGTCTCCTTTGAGAACCTTAGTAAAAATGTCAGCCAGTTGACTTTGTGTTGAGCAGTACTCAACATTTAGCTTGCCTTTAGATACTTGCTCCCTTAAGTAGTGATATCTAGCCTCTATGTGCTTAGTCCTTCCATGAGAGCCAGGATTTTTAGCTAAGTTCAAGGCTGATTTGTTGTCTATCATTAGAGTAGGAGGTTGAGTAAGATCCACTTGTAGTTCCTTGAGCAAGGTCTCTAGCCAAGCAGCTTGAGTAGCAGCTCCACAACCTGCAATGTATTCTGCCTCACAGGAAGACAGAGCTACAACATTTTGTTTCTTGGAGCTCCATGAAATTGGGGCTCCTTGAAACTTAAACAAAAAGCCAGAGGTGCTTCTCCTATCCAATTGGTCACCACACCAATCAGAATCAGAGAAACCTAGGAGGATATTTTTCCCTAAGTTAGAGCCCTTAGGAAAGAATATCCCATAGTTAGTAGAACCAGAAATATAACGTAGGATTCTCTTAGTGGCATTCAAGTGTACCTGCCTTGGCTCATTCATGAATCTGCTTGTCATGCCTGTTGCAAATAGTATATCAGGCCTACTATGACAAAGATACCTTAGTGACCCTATTATTTGTCTATATAGGGTAGCATCCACCTTAGTATCTCTGTCACAGTTCTCCTTACTGAGATTAGATTCTGCAGGATTACTTGCTGAGTTACAGCCCAATAGATCAAACTTAGTGAGAATTTCAGTAGCATATTTGGCCTGATGTAAGATAATACCCTCTGGTACCCTTAGAAACTCAAGACCCAAAAAGTATGACAATCTGCCAAGATCTGTCATTTCAAACTCACTATGCATAGATACCTTGAATTTTTCAATCTCACTAGGATTACTCCCAGTGACCAACATATCATCCACATACAAACACACAATTAGAAGATAGGTGTCAATACTACCTTTAGTGTAGACCCCAAATTCACTAGTGCATTTAGAGAACCCAAGTTCATTGAAGAAAGAGTCAATTCTTTTATTCCATGCCCTTGGGGCTTGTTTGAGACCATACAAGGCCTTGTGTAACAAATACACATGTTCTTCCTTACCCTTACTTTCAAAACCAGGAGGTTGAGAAATGTACACTGTTTCTTCCAAAGGACCATTAAGAAAAGCTGATTTGACATCCATATGGAATAATTCCCAGCCCCTGCTCACTGCAAGGGCAGTAACTAGGCGTATTGTCTCATGCCTAGCTACTGGTGAAAATACTTCTGTATAGTCCACCCCCTCTTTCTGTTGGAAGCCTCTAGCAACCAACCTTGCCTTATATTTCACTATGCTACCTTTAGGGTCTAGTTTCAATTTGAAAACCCATTTTACACTTATAGGTCTCTTCCCTTTAGGTAACTGTACTAAGGACCAGGTACTATTTTTCTCAATAGATTGTAATTCTTCAATCATAGCTTGCTTCCAATCTTTACTCTTTAGAGCCTCTGTATGATTGATAGGTTCAGCACCAGCCACCATGGCATAGTGGATGAGATCACCTTCCTCATTCACTTCACCATCAGTGACCAGTTCATAGTCTTCTAAGTTTCTGGGAATTTTCCTTTGCCTTTGTGCCCTAGGTAGAGCTTGCTGATTAGCAGTATTTTCTGTTACAGCAGGTTCCTCAGCCTGAGGAACTTGATCTTCAAACTGTTGTTCCATTTGTTCTGTATCTGGTATGCCTTCATCCTCTTGATGAGGTGTATCAGATGTAGTTATAGACTCTACTGGATTTGTAGAGATATCCAAGTTGGTCTGCTCAGAAATTTCCCAATTCCAGCACTTGTCTTCTAGGAAGTTTACATCCCTAGATATAGTAATTTTCTTGGTTGTAGGATCATAGAGTCTATAGGCTCCAGTAGGATTGTATCCTATTAGGATCATAGGTTTGCTTTTATCCTCCAACTTCTTCCTTCTTTAATCTGGAACATGACAGTAGACCAAGGACCCAAACACCTTGAGATGGCCCACACTGGGCTTTTCTCCACTCCATACCTCTTCTGACACTTTGCCTACAATTTTCTTTGTAGGACATCTATTCAATAGGTAGGTGGCAGTAGTAACAGCTTCTCCCCAGAAACTGTTAGGTAGATTCTTTAGCTTGATCATAGATCTAGCCATATCAAGTAGACTCCTATTCTTTCTCTCAGCTACCCCATTGTGTTGAGGGGTATAAGGTGAGGTAACTTCATGTAGAATCCCCTTATCATTACAATAATTTCTGAACTCAGTTGAGGTGTATTCTCCACCTCCATCTGTTCTTAGAGTCTTTAGTTGCTTTCCAGACTGTCTTTCAGCCATAGCATGAAACCTTTTGAACTGTTCCAGTGCTTCACCTTTAGTCTTTATCAAGTAAGTCCATAGTTTTCTTGAGAAATCATCTACAAAGGTGATAAAATATTTGTTGTTACCAAGTGACAATTCATCAAAAGGACCACATATATCAGAGTATACAATCTGCAATAGATCTTTAGCCTTGATTCCTAGGTTAGACTTGAACTTCTTTCTTGGCTGCTTACCTACTAGGCATGTAGTACATGTCCCATTGGACATTTCAAACTTAGGCAGCCCCTTAACTAGACCTTTAGTGCTTAGGTTAGTTAGGCTTCCAAAGTTTAAATGGCCAAACCTCTTGTGCCAAAGAACACCTTCAGAATCAGTCACTGCACTTAAGCATTCTGCTTGTGTAGTGCAGATACTGGTTCTAAAGGTCCTATTCTTAGCCAGAGGTGTAGTTAGCACTAGTCTCTCTAGGTTATCAAACAAACTCAGTTTTAGATCTTTCATGACTATTGAAAACCCTTTCTCAACTAATTGACCTAAACTGATCAAGTTACAGCTAATACCAGGAACATAAAAAACATTTTGGATAGAGACTACCTGGCCATCTTCCTTGTGAAATTCAATATTCCCCATACCTTGAGCTGTAATTGAACTATTACTTGCACACTTAATTGTAGTCTTGATGTTAGGATTAAAATTTACCAGCCATTCCTTATGACTTGTCATATGGTTTGAACACCCAGAGTCCAGATACCAAATCTCAGAAATAACCCTGCCATCATTAGTAGTTACAACTAACACAACATATTCTTCATCAATATCTAATTTGAAATCACAGTTTTCAGGCATATAGTTATTAGTTTCAGTTATATCATTGTCCTCTATAAGAGTACTAAACACTACATGGTCTGAGTCAGACTCTGAGTCTTCTTTGGCTACCTTAGCCTCAACTTCAGAGTCTTTCTTCTTAGATTTGGACCAGCATTCTGTGGCATAATGCCCGAACTTATCACATCTGTAGCATTGGATGTGACTCTTATCTTTCTTAGCACTACTAGCCAAGTTAGATACCTTTTTAGTTGATTCACCCTTAGGTTTTGACTTACCTCCCTTACCTCCTTTACCTTTAGGATGGTTAGGTTTACTTTTATTACCTTTAGGGCCTTTCTTACCCTTGTAGCCTGTGAACAGAGCATGATCCTCATCACTGTCTTCATTCATCAGGTCCAATCTGATCTCTTTTGCCTCCAGCCTGCTCTGGAGTTGTTCAACTTTGAGATCCTCCACTTTGCAGGTGTCCTCTATGCTGTTGACTGCAACATAAAACTTTTTTGTCAGTGATCTGAGTATTTTTCTACAGATACTCTCATCTGATAGGGTTTCACCATTCAGATGCATTGCATTTGTGATTTTCTTAACCCTTCCAAAGAAGGTAACAATGTTTTCATCATTTTTCATCTTCAGGGCCTCATAGTGGCATCTGAGGGCCTGAAGCTTTTCCTTTTTAGTTTCTGCAGCCCCATTGTAATAGGCATCTAGAGTGTCCCAAGCCTTCTTGGCACTTTCAACATCCCTTATCCTATCAAAATTGGCATCATCTAGGCCAATCTGAATAAGGTGGAGAGCTTTATAGTCCTTCATCTCATCTTGTTCAAACTGCCTCTCTTGTGCTGCAGTGGCATCTTCTGTTAGAGGTGTTACTCCTTCTCTTACAATTTTGAGCACTCCTTGGCACCCAAACACAGCCTTCATTTGATGGCTCCACCTGTCCCAATTTGTCCCTGTCAGGATGGGGACTTGTGTGCCAAAACTGGGATTAGAATTTATATCTTTGTTTGCCATCTGTACACACTTTACACAAAACTGTTAGTAACAGGGATCCTACACAGTTTACAACTGTGTAGCTAACAAGATAGGGAAAAAGAACTTAAAGATTTGTAAAGATTTAAAAGAAACTAGAGTAAAGAGTAGAATTGCCCTGGATTGTTGCTGAAGCTCTGATTATACCATGTTAACTTTTTCAATTTCCTTTGCAGGTGTATTGAGAAGTGTAGGAGGTGTGGTAAACACACAGCCCACTTTGCTCTTGGCCCAGTCCACTTCTTTACTCTTCTTTCAAACAGGACGACCCAGTTGGGTCTTGCGGCACCCACGAACCGGTTCGTTTTTCAAAGCGCGGATCTTGTCTGACCCAGTATATAAAAGGTTTTTCAAGAAACCCTAGCTGCGTTCTTGAACCTTTCTTGAACGAAGCTCTTCTCTCTTCTCTCTTCTCTCTGAAACTAGGGTTACGATGCTCTTGCACGATTCGTGTGATTGAAGCTTTGTAGCTTTGGATTCTTGATCGATGATGAACTCTGGTGATGATGATATACAAAAATCACCTTGATTGTGTACTGAACCAACCCTTCTGAGGTCAACACTGCACACCAGCTCTCGATGGTTTCGGTTCTGGGTTTCGTGAGTTTGAATCACTCAAACTCACTCAATATTTCCTTCGGTAAGTTCAAGTTACTCACTCTTCACTAGATTTCCTTAGATTCAAGCTTTACACAGAAACCCTAATATTGATTTCTATGTTTTGCAGGTTGTGTTGCTAGGGTTTGCCTTTCAACACAGATCGAAGGTAATGACTAGTGATCTTGCTCTGTAAATTGTTGTTTTACCTGATTCTGACTCTTAATCACTTACTGATCTTTGTTCTTGCCTTGCATGTACTTGATCTGCTGGATTTGAGTCAACCCTAGTGATTTCACCCTTGTGAAATCACCCTCAACAGAAACCCTAAGTAAAGGTAGTCACTTCCCTTACTTTGTTCCTGTTCTTGAAAGATTTTCCTTACAACTTAATCACTGATCACCTTGTTTTGCTTGTGTAATCTGATTATGTTGCTGGAGATGGATCTTGATGTGTTCACACCTTTGAATCACACCAAAAACTGTAACACAGAGGTACTTCTCCCTCTTTCTCACTCTTAAACTCTTTCTTGCTATGATTAGAATTGATTCACACCTTGAATCAAAACTAACCTTTCTTCCTCTTTGATCTGCGAGGTACCAATCCACCTTGATTGATACACAAACCTTCAAAGCTTGAAGATGCCTAGGAGCTTACGTGAATACAGGGAGTTGTAGACTTTAGAAAATAGAATTGAATGTAAACAAAACTTGTAAAATGCTTTATTTTCTAAATTGTATTATTTACACAATGTACATAGGTATTTATAGATACACATAGAGCACAAAAGTGGACAGGTCAGTTAGGAGGAGTTAGTTAGTTAGGTCTAACAAACTCCTAACTGAATAAACCACATAGGCTATTTTACATAACAAACTTTCTTTCTTTTGTATGTGAATAGCTGGCTGTAACAGCTATATTTTGAATAGACTAGCTGTTTAGATTAATTGGGTTTGAAAGATTACCAATTTCAACAAAGTTAACCAATTTTGTCAATTAGCAACAATTTATGTCCCGAAATTGTTTTCCCGAAGAGTACAAAAATAACAAATCAGGATCGTACAGTGGATCAGAGTGAGAGAATGTGATACAATGAATTTTGTGTGCCTCGTGAGAAAAACTTTCAAGACATTTATCTTTTCCGTTGTTTATATTTCATTCTAGAATAATTTATGACCAAACTTTACTTAGCTTTTTTTTTTTGGTCCAACAAACTTTACTTAGCTAAACACAAGACGTATCATCCTCTTTTGGTTACACAACAGACCCTCTAGAACCAAGTTTGGGCTGGTCAAACGTTGTTTGACTACAAATTTGTTGTGCTTGGCTTTCGATACTAAAATTGATTTCAGTCCCAAAATCAATTATGTGCAGGTTTGATTTTTAACTTTTAGGAGAGTCTAAAATGACTCTAGAAATATAAAGTTGTTTTTGACGGCTGTTTTTTCTTTAACCCCCCATTAGACCCCATGCACCCATTTTACCATAAATCCCCAAAACACCCCTAGTCTTTCGTAAAAACAAATATTTTTTAAAAATTTTCGGAAGGCAGAAATATGTGTTTTTCGGAAATACCTACAAAGAGATATTTTCGGAAGCCATTTTTGGCTTCCGGAAATACCTCTTTTTAGGTATTTCCGGAAAACACATATTTCTACCTTCCGGAAATATGTGTATTTCCGGAAATTTTTAATTTTTTTTAAATTAAAAAAATTTATGCGAAATAATTAAATGTAACGAAACTTGCTAAACTAATAAACAATAATAATCAGTATTAATACAGTAAAAATACAAAAATAATACAACTAAATGTCAAAAAGCTGTATAGCAGCCAACAGACTATCGTAGACATCCCCAGGAATGCCGTCGACTGCCAAAAGACTATGATAGGCATCCTGGACATGCCTAGCTACTCTCTCCCTGGACTCATAGGGAAGTGGACCAACACCCTCTGGAGGCGAAGGCGGAGTCGGAGTCAAGCGGGGAATGGACACCTGGAAGTACCATGGTAGGTACTCGTCATCACAAGCACCCTGGACGGGTGTCCGTCGACTGCTGTCCCTGAAAGCCAGCGCTGGGGACTGATAGAACATCAGCTGTTGTACTATGACCTCCGGAGATGAACATCAGCAGCCAATCTGCGACTTCTCCCAGTAACAAGCATCGTTCACCCATCAAGAAAGAAAATTGGAATGTCGGTCCCTTGTTGAACTGACACTCTGCCCAGCAGGTCAACTCCAACCCGAATAGCATCGGCAGTGTCAAAATGTGGCCAATGCGCCAACGATGTGCCGGTGAGCGGCAAGTGGAGCAACACGGACACGTCGCCCAACGTCACTGTCATCTCCCCCCATGGCATGTGGAATGAGCTGGTCTTAGAATGCCCCCTCTCCACAAAAGCTGATATGAGCTCGTGGTTGATGTTGCCGAGAGGTGTGATGTCCAGCTCAAACTGATGGGCCTACTACAACCATCCTGCTATATGTGAGTGGTGTTGCTGAGGTCTCATCTTCAGTATCTTCCCCCATGAGAAGCAACTTTAATCTTACCCCGGTCTTGTAAAAAAATAAAAGTAATTAATAAATTATTAAAAGTAATTAATTGTTAAAAAATAAACAAATTATTAAAAGTATTACCTGTCCCGTCTGTAGTAGTCTTTGGACGCAGTGGACATGCAACCGGTGTAACAAAACCTGCTCAGCAGCCTCATCATCATGCTGAGCAACCCCAGCCTCAGCCTGGTCATCTACATGCATGGCGTCTGGCTCAGCCTCCTGCCGCTCTCGCTCTCTGACACGTCTCTGACGCTCAGACGCGTGTCCGGCTTGTCTAGTCCTCATTCGGAACCTACTCCTACTGCCAGAAGGACTCTGCTCATCTCCTCCCGCTCCTGAATGCTCGCCTCGCTCTATGTTTCCTGTTCTGGTTGCCACTGAAAAAGCAAAAAAAAATTCCAGAAATAGAAAGAGGTATTTCCGGAATTCCCTGGAATCTAACCTTCCGAAAATACCTAAAAAAATGGTATTTTCGGAAATATGACGGAATGAGGAATGATTTAGTTTTTTAATAATTTTTTAGGAGTATTTTGGTCCGTTTGGTCAATTTGGTGGGTAAGGGGTACAATGGGGGGGGGGGGGTTTGTTATAAAAAAAAAACAACCGTTTTTGACGTGTTAGGTGTTCTTGATGCTGATACAGTTATATGCGAAAAACTGACTTTATTGATAAGAAGAGGTACTTATATCATGTACCTCAGTATACAAGTCTGTTACAGATAGTTGGGGAGTTGTTAACTAAAAACTAAAATTTACAAGATTACCAAATTGACCCTCTAATAAGTCAACTTGACTAGTTTAGTACACAAAGAATTCCTAACAAACTCTCCCTTGAACAGGACGTTCATCTATGTACATCTAGTTTACATTAGGAATTTTGCAAATCCCCAACTGGCTCCTGAGTCTGATAAAATTTTCTCTGCTGAGAGCTTTAGTGAATATATCTGCAATCTACTCTTTGGTTCCACAGTGGCTCAACTTGATACTTCCTGCTTTAACCAGCTCCCTGAGGTAGTGAAATCTTACCTCTATATGTTTACTTCTCTCATGAAGAATGGGATTATGTGACAATTTAATAGCTGAACTATTGTCACAATATATTTCAGTGCTATCCTCAGAACTCAAGCTCAATTCATTCATGATTTTTCTCAGTCAAACTGCTTGACATGCAGCAGTACCTGCTGCTACAAACTCCGCTTCTGTCGTGGAGAGGGAAACAATGGGCTGTTTTTTAGAACACCAAGCCACAGTACCTTCACTTAGCAAGAAGACATACCCTGAAGTGCTTTTCGTGTCTTCTAAATCCCCTGCATAGTTGTTGTGCGAAAAGTAGATGTGCAAGTATACACAATCGCAACAAGTAATACAATGATAAGTAAAGTTCGTTGCCACAGGGATTGGAATTAATCTAAGAAGTTTAAGTGATTAGCAATTTAGTAAAACAAGTATGGTGACAAATAAGAGTGTAGAGTTGTAAACATAGTGATTTGAGATAAAATAGTAATGAATATTGAAGATATTTAAGATTGAGTTGGATAGCTCAGCAGTTATGTAAATTCCCAAGAGTAGTGTACTATAATATTAGACGCTGTAGTGTTAAGCGCTGTAGCGCTTACAGAATCAACAGACGTTGTAGCGTCATGGTGGCGTGCCTTTCAGACACTATCGTCAGGGCTATGTTACAAGACTCCTATGTCTAGGTTCTAAATAAGTTTTACCCCTGTATATTAAGATCTTACAGCATACACCTTATGAACTATTACTCCCCTATGTCTAGGGTTAAGTAGTACTTCCTTTAAATGTCTTTAAAGGGTTTTTCATTCATATCATTCATTGAGTTCTCTTTGTGAACCATGTTTGTACCCACAAAGCTCCCTTATTTTAGTTGATCAGTCCCAAAACAAAGTTGAAAGCATTATAACACAAGAAATGAAACGCAAACATCATAATATTATATAAAAGCTACTCAAGGTTCATTACACACTAAGAACAATCCAACTACAAAGTGATTTAGCTCATCACAAGCTTCATCATCGCAATACAAACAAACAAGCTTATATTACCGTAGGTATAGAAAAGGAGAATGGTTGCAAATGATGCACTCCAAGAATCCCAAGTCATATACGTTAGATGAAGTTATGGCTTGAACAAAACCTCTTATGAAATCTAAAAACTATATTACAAATAAAAGCTTCAAGATTGGAATAACAATAGAGGAAAACCAAAATGTCAAGTTAGCTCTTCTCCAAGTTAAAACTTTCTCTTCACGTAGGACTGATGATCATCCGTCTCTTGTGTGTCTCTTCTATTAGATATATTCCTAATAGATAATATCCTAATTAAATAATATCTTAATTAGATAATATCTTGATTATCCATAAAGCTACTTTACAAAAAGTGGTAATGATTAAAATCATTACCAACTATCAAGTGGGAATCAATTGGGAGGCGCCAAGTGTCTTGTTGACTCCACTTGGGCTTCAATGTCATGCTGAGGATAAGAGATAAGAGTGATGACTCAGCGTTTCAGCAAGTGGTTACACAAATATCCCAATGGCCAGCCGCCTCATAACGCTGTAGCGTCTCATTGATGGCATACCGCTGCAGCACTAAGGCAGAACATCAATATATTCACAAAGCCACCTATTATGCCCAATATTTAGGGAATTGACTTATAACCTGTTTTTACACTATTAATCACATATTCACATATTTAAGTACTAAAATTACTTGAGAAGTGAGCTTGATTTAAGTATTAAGGGCATAAATAACCTATATAAAATAGAGTTATCACACCCCCAAACTTAAACCATTGCTTGTCCCCAAGTAATGACACTTGAATAAGATAACTTAACCATATAACTAGCTGCAGTCTTTAAATTAAACAGAATTTCAAAAAAAAAATTATGCATAAGCCAATTGGATCATTTTCACACACCATTGTGGTTCACAATAGAATAAAATCATTACTGCTCAGTTGTGCTTGTGACATCAAAGCTTAGCTCAGTTCCTAGCCAGTTTCAGCATTTTTCTAAGGCTTTGGATAGAGGGGCCTTCTTTTGGATTAGCCAAAGAATTTTTTCAAAATAGAGAGTGGATTAGCAAATTCACCTAGGTAATGAGGGGCTTCAAAGCACAACAAAGGGCTTGAATTAGGTGTTTCAGATTATTGGTCAGTGCACTAAGTTTTTAATTTGGAGATATCTCAACGCTGTAGCGCTTTTAACGCTGTAGCGCTGGTGATGTGTTTGAACAAAAGAATTACTGCCTTTATTACTGAGCTCTTTATTTGCATTTTTTTTATTTTTCTTTTCTTTTTATGCACTTTTGGAACAACTCAGTATTTTGTTTTTAGGCTTTTTACAACTTTTTCATGACCATTTATACACTTTTGTTTCTTATTGCACTTGACCAAGCTATCATCTTTACACCTAGCCTTAATATAACCGATGCACCCCCAAACTTAGGCTTAAAAACTATTCTCAATTTTTAATAAAAACTTGACTCTCCCTTGGTTAACCAAGACTAACTTTAGCCTTAGATTATCCCTAGCCAACTAGTTCTTTTCTAAGCTTAAGAGTTTTGTGCAAAAGTAGCAATAAAACCATTCAATTGTTTGCACACAAAATCATTCAACTGTCATTTTATTTGGCTACACAATTTCAGTTTTTTGTTTACTAAAAAATTTAAAACATGCAGCTACTCATATTTTCTATTTAAACACACAAAACACGGCATACTTTAATTAATTATAATTAATCAAAACATAATTGTACTTAACAAAACATCATTTAATGACCATAAGGTCCTCCCCCAGACTTTAAAATTTAGCAGTGTCCTCACTGCTTGGCAAAAAGGGAGAGGCCTTAAACAAAAGCTAATTGACCACACACCACAAAATACATCATTTAGGCTTAAACAGCCACTAACACTTGCCTTAGATTGCCCCTGCCTTTAGGCGCTTGCTGGCCCTGGAAGGGGCAATTGGCACTGCCCTGGCACCTTTCTTCTTTGGTGCTGGTGGCTTTGGCTTTTCCACCGCTGCAGCGCTTGCTGCTTCTTCACCTTTCTCTTGCTCTTCTTCCAACTGAGCTCCTTCTTTCAGCTGTCCTTCCTTGCTTTCTTTCATATGCACCAATTCTTCAGCAGCTTCCTCCTCAATGGTCTTCTCACTATCTTCTTCTGTCAGAATTACCTCAGGAATAGGGTCACCAGACACTGCAGGTATAGCCGCTGTAGCGTCTGCTATCTGAACACCTTCTTCTGGGTGATCATCCAGTTTGACTCCTGGGCTTCTCCTTGCCCTTGAGTAGGATTTCTGAATGTTGGTGGCTTTGGCAGATGGGGTTTCAGGTGTTTTTTGTTGGTGATGGGGTTGTTGTTTCTCAGCTTCTTTTTGGGCTTCTTTAGGTGGTGTTTTCTTTGGGGCGGGGGTTGATGGGGGAGTGCTTTTGGTGGGTGGTTGTTTTGGTGGGGACTTCTGCTTTTTAGGGCTTGGGCTAGGGGTTTTTTCACTACTGCTTTCCTCTTCCTTAGTGCTCCCAGATTCTTCCCCAGATGTTTCTTCTTCATCACCCTTCTCCATTTCTTTCATTACTTGCTTTGTTTCTTCCTCATCTTCCTCACTAATTTCCTCCATTCATTCTGATTCCAGACTTTCTTCCTCTTCTATTATCACCTTCTTTACCTTTTTGACAGAGCTTTTCTTTGGCCTCTTGACTGGGCTCTTTACTGGTTTCCTTTTCTCAGCCTTACTCTCCTTATGTTCCACCCTTTTTGATGGCTCTTCATCCATTAACCATTCAGGGAATTCAGGGGGTGGAAAAGAGCTTTTTCCTTTTGAGATCTGGGCATACATTGCCTTCTCCCATTCAAACTTTTCCTTAACAAACTTGCAGAGGACCTGCTGCTTCAGCGACAGCCGCTGTAGCGCTACAATGTCTGTAGACGCTGTAGCGGCAGGCTTCTGCTTTGCCTTAAAAGCACAAGGGAATGCTCCTTGAGGGGATCTTCTTTCTTCCTTCATTTCAACCTCAACATCAGCACTTAAGCACAAGTCAGTGATCAGACATGGAAAGTAAAGATTACCTCCCTTTTTGATTCTGCACTTTTCTATTTCTTTTGCAATCAACCTCCCCACATCAATCTTCTCACCAGCCATAATTGCATCTATGACTATTAGCCTTTCTTTTTCCACAAAAGTAGTGTGAGAAGTAGGTAGCAGGGAGTGCATAATGAAGCTGCACCACAAATTAGCTTCCTCACATAGATAAGCCCTCTTGATCTTGTATTCAGCACCAAATTTATCCCATTTGGCCCCTTCAACACAGATGCGCTCTCTGACTTCCTCCATTTCAACATCTCCCCATGTCTGCACCTTGTTTTCCAGGGCTTTTCCATGGTATCCAAGATGGAAAAGATCGTTTATGGCCCTGGCGTTGAAATTGACCGTCTCACCCCTAACCATGGAATAGGTTTGAGGTTTTCCTTCTTTAGGTTCTTCAATCTCTGTGTAAAATTCCCTAACCAGCGCTGTCACATACTCCTTGCGATGCTTGATGAAATTTTCCCAACCCAACGCTGTTACGGCTGTTACGAAGGCATCTGGGGCTTTCTCAGTTCTAAACTCCCTTTCTGCTATAAAGTCCATTTTCCAGAATCTTTGAGGGTCTAAAGCATTTTTAGAAGGTTTTGAGACTTCTGTTTCCATGTTAGCCCTTTTTCCAGATTTCTTTGTTGCAACCTGATTTTTAACCGTTGCTGTGGTTGGTTTTGAAAATGGTTTAGTGATGGACGGTTAGGGTTTTTGAAAAATGCTTAGTTCTGTGTTGGGAAGAAGAGAGAAGAAGGGGTTATGGCTTCGATTTTAACGGTGGAGACGGTTTTGGCTTGCGAGTGGGGCGTTGAAGGCGGTTTTGAAAATAGAAAAGTAAATGCGTGCGTGGGGGAAAGGGAGAAGTGACCGTTGTGAGTGAGTGATGGGAGAGAGAGGAAAAGTGGTGTGGGTGAGTTGCTGTTTACTGCTGCAGGAGCAGATAGGATAAGGTTCTGACATTGCCACGTCATTACTGAGTTAAGACATTTTATTTTTTTGTTTGACTCTGGTCATGTCCTTCAATAACAACCGCTGTAGCGCCTTTGCATAGCTGAACGCTGCAGCGCTAAATTTATTACCTGGAATTTCCTGCAGACAGAAGAACACAACAGAACAGTAAATTAGTTAAACTCCTTGGGGTTCCTCCCAAGAGCGCTTGCTTTAGGAGTCTGCAGCCAGACTTTCTCTTTTAATTAGAGATCTTTAAACTCAATTCTGGTTTTGTTTCTTACCACATTTCCATCAAAGTATTGCTTGACCCTTTGACCATTAACTTTAAAGGTAGTGTTAGTTGCTGGATCATAGAGGTCTACTGCACCATGGTTATATATTTTCATCAATTTAAATGGGCCAGACCACCTAGATTTCAACTTACCAGGAAACAATTTTAAGCCGGAGTTGAACAACAACACATCCCCTCCTTCAGTCAGCTCTCTTCTGAGCAATTTCTGGTCATGCCATACTTCAGTTTTTTCTTTGTAGATTGCTGTATTTTCATAGGCAAAGTGCCTAATTTCTTCTAATTCATTCAATTGCAGCAACCTAGCACCTCCTGCTTCCTTGTAGTCAAAATTGAGTTTTTTCAATGCCCAATGGGCTTTGTGTTGAAGCTCAATTGGCAAGTGACCGGATTTTCCATAAACCAGCCTATAGGGAGACATCCCTAGAGGTGTTTTAAAAGCAGTCCTGTAGGCCCACAATGCATCATCTAGGTGCATTGACCATTCTTTTCTTGAAGGCCCTACCATTTTCTCCAACATTCTTTTTATTTCTCTGTTTGATAACTCAGTTTGACCACTAGTTTGTGGATGATAAGCAGTGGCTATTTTATGTTTAACTCCATATTTAGCCAAGAGGGTCTTAATTAATTTATTACAGAAATGAGACCCCTCATCACTTATGATGGCTCTAGGAGTTCCAAACCTTGTGAATATATTTTTCAGCAAAAATTTGCTCACAGACCTTGCATCATTATTGGGTAGAGCTACAGCTTCTACCCATTTTGAAACATAGTCTACACCTACTAAAATGTACAGGTTTCCATGAGAAGGGGAAAATGTCTCATGAAATCCATTCCCCAAACATCAAAGAGTTCAACCTCTAGAATGTTTGTTAAAGGCATTTCATGTTTATTTGAAATGTTCCCAGTTCTTTGGCATCTGTCACACTTTTTCACAAAGTCCTGAGCATTTTTAAAAAGTGAGGGCCAATAATAGCCAGATTGTAATACCTTAGCAGCAGTTCT
Organism: Astragalus membranaceus; assembly: GCA_039519185.1. NCBI lineage: Eukaryota > Viridiplantae > Streptophyta > Magnoliopsida > Fabales > Fabaceae > Astragalus > Astragalus membranaceus. Next base: position 82,646,647 of record CM076847.1, on the reverse strand, counting down.
AATACCACGAAAATGCCCACCACATGGCGAAGCATGGCAGTGCTCTAGTACTTGGTCTTGTTCTTCCTCTGCTAGGCATCTCCTCATTAACTGGTCTTGACACTTTTTGTACAGAAAAGGTTCATCCCAATAGTATTGTCTTGTTGTGTGAAAGAACCTTCTCTTTTGCTGATAAGTCATCTCAGCAGGTACCACCTTGCTAACCAGAAAATTTACTATGTCAGCATACCAAGGTGTTGCAGGTTCAGGCGCTACAGCGTCTAGTGTTTTTACACTAACCGCTACTGCGGTTGATGATTTAGCAGTTATTGCCAATAGCTGCTCATCTAGAAAGTATTCTTTGATCTTTCCTCCTGCTGTACCTGCATTTTCTCTTTCTATTCTAGATAGATGATCAGCAACTTGGTTCTCCACTCCCTTTTTATCTCTAATTTCTAAATCAAACTCTTGGAGTAGGAGAACCCACCTTATTAGCCTTGGCTTTGCATCTTTTTTTGTGATCAAGTACTTGATGGCAGAATGGTCAGTGAAAACAATTACTTTTGTACCTATAAAGTACGATCTATACTTGTCAAATGCAAAGACAACTGCCAATAATTCCTTTTCAGTAACTGTAATTCAGTTGAGCCTCTACAAGTGTTCTACTAGCATAATAAATTGAATGGAAAATTTTATCATACCTTTGCCCAAGCACAGCTCCAATTGCAAAGTCACTAGCATCACACATAAGCTCAAAAGGCTTACTCCAGTCAGGAGCTATAATAACTGGTGCTGTTATTAGAGCTTTTTTCAGTTTCTGGAAGGCTTGCATGCATTGTTCTTCAAATATGAAAGGGACATCATGCTGTAACAGTTGACACAGAGGTTTGGATATTTTTGAAAAATCTTTTATGAACCTCCTATAGAATCCAGCATGCCCTAAAAAGCTTCTTATGCCCTTAATGTTTGTTGGAGGAGGTAGCTTCTCAATGACCTCTATTTTTGCCTTGTCCACTTCCAGCCCTTTTTTGGATATTCTGTGACCCAAAACTATACCTTCTTGTACCATAAAATGGCATTTCTCCCAATTCAGCATAAGGTTAGTTTCTTCACACCTAATCAGGATTTCTTCCAAGTTGGACAGGCATAGATGGAATGTTTCTCCAAACACAGAGAAGTCATCCATGAAAACTTCCATGGATCTTTCAATGTAGTCAGAAAAATTGCCATCATACACCTTTGGAAAGTGGCAGGTGCATTACACAGGCCAAATGGCATCCTTCTAAAGACAAAGGTACCATATGGACAAGTGAATGTAGTTTTCTGCTGATACTCAGGTATTATTGCAATCTGGTTATAACCTGGATAACCATCAAGAAAGCAATAAAATTCTTTTCCTGCTAGCCTGTCCAGCATCTGGTCAATGAAAGGCAATGGGAAATGATCATTCCTTGTGGCTTTGTTCAACCTCCTGTAGTCCATGCAGATCCTCCATCCTGTCACAATTCTGGTTGGAAGCAGCTCACTCATCTCATTAGTAATTACTGTTACCCCTCCTTTCTTTGGCACACACTGCACAGGGCTAACCCATGCACTGTCTGATATGGGGTACACAATACCTGCATCCAACCATTTGATGATTTCTTTCTTCACCACTTCCTTCATAATAGGGTTCAACCTCCTTTGCCCTTCAATACAGTTTTTAGAATATTCTTCTAACACTATCCTGTGCATACAGATGGTGGGGCTGATACCTTTAATATCTGCCATTTGCCACCCAATAGCCTTTTTATGCCGCTGCAGCGCTTGAATCAGATCCTACTCTTGTGGTTCAGAAAGATCAGAAGCTATTATAACTGACAAAGTGCTATTGTCCCCCAGATATGCATATTTGAGGTGTGAAGGTAACTCCTTCAGTTCCAGAGTTGGTGGCTGTTCAGTTGAGGGCAGATTCTTCCTTATATCAGAATTCTGTTTCTCCAGAGATTCATACTTTCTGGCCCAAATTTCTTTAACTGTCAGTTCCTCCTCTTTTGCAGCTTCTGTATCAGATCCTGCATCTTCAGTGTTGTCTAGTAATTGCCTCAGATGATTTGTGCTTTTCTGGAAATGAATCTGAACCACTTGGTCAAGAACAGAAACAAAGGAGCACTGTTCAATGTCGGGGTCTGGAAATTTCATAGCTTTGAGGATATTGAACTTGACTTCTTGGTCATTGACCCTCATGATCAATTCTCCTCTCTGCACATCTATTAGAGTTCTTCCAGTAGCCAAGAATGGCCTTCCCAGTATGATAGGTACTTCTTTATCTACATCAAAATCCAAAATTACAAAATCAACAGGAAATACAAATTTGTCTACCTTTATTAGAACATCTTCTAAAATTCCTTCTGGATAAGCAAGGGTTCTGTCAGCTAGCTGCAGTGTAAGTGAGGTAGGTTTGGCAGTCCCCACTCCTAGCTGTGTGTATATGGACTTGGGCATAAGATTTATGCTGGCTCCCAAATCACATAGAGCACGGCCAGAGTAAAAATTTCCAATTGAGCATGGTATAGTAAAACTGCCAGGATCCTTTGATTTGGGTGGGAGCCGGTTCTGCATCAACATGCTGCACTCCCCAGTCATTGCTACTGTCTCAAATTCCCCAAGTCTTCCCCTCTTAGTGAGCACATCCTTCATAAACTTTGCATAGTTGGGCATTTGTTGGAGAGCCTCCACCAAAGGGACATTAATATGCAACTGTTTAAGGACTTCTAGGAATTTGTTGAACTGCTTGTCTTCATGAGCCTTTCGAAGTCTTTGAGGGTATGGAGGGTCAGGATATGTTGGAATAATTCTGGGTGGTGGTGGTATCTTTTCAGCAACAGGCGCTGCAGCGTTAGGTTTAGGCGCTGTAGCGTCTGTTGCAGGTTCTTTTTGTTTTTCAGAGTTTTTGTTTTTTTCATCAGCTGAAACAGCTGATGGTCCTGTCAAATCTTTCCCACTCCTTAAAGATATAGCTTTTACATGCTCCTTCCCTGTAGCATTTGAAGTTGAGGCTTCTGTAGTGGATGGTAATGATCCACTAGCTCTTTGGGTAAGGACATTAGCTATCTGCCCCATCTGAACTTCCAGATTCTTAATGAAAGCTTCATGAGTTTTCATAGTTGTTTTACAATCACTCATGAAGCTTTTCAATAAACCTTTCATGGAATTATCTAGAACAGAGGCATTCTGCCTTTATTTAAATTTTTTAAAAAAAGTTATAAAAACACTACTAAAAATCCGTTAAAGAGTCAAAACTAATCTAAAAATTATAAAACACCACTAAAAATCTAATATAACCAAAATAAGGTTATGCAAATTTTTTGGAGATTATGAAAAATTAAAAAAATTAATAAAAAATAGTAAACGATGGAATTTGGGATTTTGAGCCCCGCAGTACCCATACAAGTTCCTTCTTTGGGTGTTATGATCCCTATTTTTTTTGGATTCAATGACTGTGGTTTCATTACAATCAGAGTAGGTTGCTCGAAAACCGATTTTTAGCCTAAATTATTCACCCGACGTACAACATAGTCACGTGTTAACGAATATCTACACACTAAACGGAACCAAAAGACGACCGATATTCATATCTATTTTAACTAAAAAAATTAATTTAAATTTTTTAACAGATTTATCACTTTTATTTATTAATTACTTTACAAAACAAATTTATCTATTTATTAGATAAATCTGTTTTGGAAAAAATACAAAACGGATTTATCTAATAAATAGATAAATACCGTTATTAAAAAATTCAAAACGAATTTATCTAATAAATAGATAAACCCGTTATTAAAAAATAACAAAAACGGATTTAAGTATGATGGGGTTAAATTCGTTATGCATTTTTTTTCTAAAACAGATTTATCTAACTAAAAGATAAATCCGTTTTTTATTTTTTTCCCCAAACGAATTTATCTTTTAATTAGATAAATCCGTTAACTCATTTTACTGAAGCATATTTTGGGAATAACCAAAATTGTGGGAGTAGATAGAGATATAGTGGGGGTAAAAAAATACCATTGATAATTGAAGAGGTTTTGGAAGTTCAAAACATAATCTTCATCTTGTCAAAAAAAGCATAATCTTCATCGAAATTTCTATCCAGCCTATCACCCTCATTTCGCGCCCATGTTGCCGCCGTAGTCGACCACCGTGTCATTTACTCCGTGCTCCTCCTCTCTCGCAGACGGGACAATTTTGGTACCGTAAACAAACTGATACTTATCGGCTGGAACTGCTTTATCATGTCTCCCGCCACCGCATCTCTGGCGCTGCCATTACCCCTGGTAGCGTGTTCGGCGGCGCGACGTCCACAGCGACCAAATAGGGTGACGACAGAAAGCAAGCCAAGGCAAAACAGTTTCAACAGCAAGAAGAAGGAAATGACGTGGCAGTGCGTTGAAGGTTGTGGAGCCTGTTGTAAGCTACAAAAGGGTCCTTCTTTTGCCTCTCCAGAAGAAATTTTCACTGAATCTTCAGATGTTGAGGTATTTCTTTAATTCTTCCTACTTCCATGTTTTTTACTTTGTAATTTGAACTATTCAGCTTCCATTTTGTTGTGTATAAATGCATTATTTATTTATATTTGACATTTTTTGTTTTTTAAATATTATGATGAATTTCAATTTTCAGCTTTACAAAAGCTTAATAGGTCCAGATGGATGGTGTATACATTATGAAAAGAGTAGCCGGAAATGCTCCATTTACTCTGGTTATCATCTCTTTCAGTTTTGTATTTTTGATATTTGAACTTCCTTGTTAGAAAGTTTGCTTTGGAGTTTATATTGTGATTTTTCTTTTCCTTCAGATCGTCCATATTTTTGCCGTGTAGACCCTCAAGTATTCGAATCTTTGTATGGAATTAAAGAGAAGAAGTTCAACAAGGAAGCCTGCAGGTCCACCTTTCTCGCCTACTTTTCAATCATACTTTGTGGATAATCACATTATGATTTATGAGTAGATTTTATTCAACGGTATTTTTTAAAAAAGAATTATTTAGTTTGTATGGTCCGAGTCTCACACCGAGTGGAAACAACCATCACCTTACAAGCTGATTTTGTGGAGTTAGGTCCCGGCCTAAAATCAAATTTGGTTCGGTATAACCTAAATTTGTTATTGGACCAAAATCTCTATTATGACAGGCTTTTAGTTGTCTAGTCCTGAACGTAGGCGATTTATTACTATCAAGAGTCTTGCATCAGAACAAGCAAACTGTTTTGTAGAATAGAGTTAGACGCAAAATCTTTAAATACTGATTTCGTAGTGGCCAAAAGCAGTATAATTAGGGTAATCTTATACCTATATTTGATGACATCTGAACAATTTTGGGCTTTCTATTTGAATCTGCATTAAAAGCCATAACAAGGTGTCAGTAAGTTTGAGATTCTATCCCCTTACTTTAAGCTGCATTGGGTGCAACTGTGTGCCATGGTTTGCTTAACAAGCTTACTTTGAGGCTTGTTTTGTTTATGAGGACTATCATCATTCATCATGCTTTTGAGGTATAGTATCTCTGGTTGGGATGCTCATGCAGAATCAATGATAGATACAATTTAGTAAAAAGATATTAACTTTTTTGCCTTTATTTGATTGGCAGCTAGTTGTGGGCAGTTAACTTTCCAAATCATGTTAGTGACCTAATGACTATCATATAATTTTCTTAACAAAATGCCACATCATCAAAGAAACACACTTACATGATGAATTTTGCTCAAGCAGAAGTCATATTTTGAATTTTGATACTACTCTCCAATTTTTTGTGTTGAGTTTTATTTGTTTATTATCTGCTGAGAAAATTGTATAAAACCAAGCACAACATTTTCCTTGAGAGAAAAACACCCGAAGTGTATTTCTTATAGTTCCTCTTTTTTTTTTCTTTTTCTTGTAGTTCCTGCAGGGACACAATTAAGGCAATTTATGGTACCAATTCAAAGGAGCTTCATAATTTTGACAAGTCAATAAGAAGCTCTTCTAGTTAGATTTTACGGGCTTTGGATCCTTAATAGCTCAAGGTTGTTTTCTTGTCTTTACTTCATTAATCATTACGCAGGTAGGAGTTTTCTTGTTCATATGTTCTGAGATATGATTTGTTCAACTGATATAAGATGCATGAGTCTACAATTTTACAAAGTAGAAACCTAACAACACTTTGAAAAACAGCTATTGCTGTTATTATTGCATGTAATTGCTTGGGATTTATTGACTATTCAAAGTATAACTAGTTAGTTTCCTTATGTCTTATTTATAGTGTTCATCTAATCAGAAACTGTTGTCAAGATCACATGGGTTTGGGTCTCCAAAGCGCTTTAGATAGTTGGGTCAAAGTGCTAAACACTATTGAGATAATCAAGAGTCTGAGAGTGGTTTTTTACAAATTCGTTTTTTTGTCCATGTGCTTAACCTTACTCTTCAAAGTGAACTCTACAGTCTAAACTTTAAGAAATCTTAATTCATGTAGGCAAATTCATTCTAAGAGACTTGTTGATCACTAACAGAAGTTATTCCCTGATTTTTTTTGTCAGATTTCAATATCTTATTCTTGACTGAATTTGGATTACTTAATGGAATTCCGTCTTGGAGGTATTCTTGGATCGGCAAACAGCAACTTCCATTCAAAATTAAATATTACTTTCTCAATATTCCAGAGCGCTATGTTCATGAAATGCTTGTTATCGTGGTTGAGGTCTTCTGTGCCAGCTTTTTTTGCTTCTAATCTGGTCATACAGTAGCAGCAGCAGGTTGACATTTCAAAGGATCATCTACTAGTCTACAACTGTGATTGCTAATTTTTGAGCACCCGGTCGGATATATGAGCTGATATATAAAGCATGAACTGATTTAAGTGGGCTAATTGTGTTATTAATTGTATACTGGGTCAGTTCTTTAAGCTTTGTTTTCTTCTCTCTATTTGGGTCTGTTAACTCTTAAAATGTGTACACCTTTTTTCTTCCATTCATTCTCTGTTTCAAAAAAGTTGACATTTTATTACATCATGCTGTCTTCTTTTGAGTGGCACCATGGACATTGTAGGAAAAACCCGAGCATAATGTTGTCAAGATCATGCCAATAAAAATAAAGGTCATTCATGACTCACTCCATGCGTTCTACTAAAATGGTAGTTATTAATTTCATTACGTAAGAGAACTTCCAGATCCAACAGTTTTATTTGGTATGTTTGGTGTCAAATCAAATCCACAATTTCGAACGTTAGCACTATACTTCAACAGAATTTGTCTTGCGTATTTGTTTCTACTATATTGATGAGCAAACCTCGAATATGTAGTATAGCAATAGAAATGAACAGCTGATACCTTTCTTTCCACTTTGATGAACATCTTCTGTGGTTTTTTATACGTGCCAAACCAGAAAAAAACATTTTTTTACATCCTTTTTCATAAACATAATTTTGAGGTTAACCTAACACTGTACAGGAGGTATTTGTTTACTGTTGTTGTATCATATACGGAGACCCAGCTCATCATAAATGTCATCTCCATCTTCAAATAACTTCAGAAACCGAGACTGGTCCCGTTCCCTTCTCTTCTTTTCCCAGAACTTATATGTACCCACCACTCCAAGAATCAGTATAAATGAGGTCAAAGCACTAACAAAAACCACAACTGCTATGTGCATTCCATGCTTATCAGAAGAGCTAGAAACTGCGAAACAGGAATACACAGTTAGTTTTGTTAATATAAAATACAACAAAGGTTACCTTGTAAATGAGCAGAGGCAGTCCTCCTTGCTTTTACCATAGACTCATGACATGAAAATAACTTAGAGTCCTAAAAGGCTTGTTCAGAAATACAAGAAAGTGAAACAAACCCAATACAAGAAGTAACAAGTTGACAAGCACATAAAAATTAACACTGAAAAGAAAATAGTGAAGGATACAAGAATGAGAACCAAGATAAAAATCCCTCTGTGCCTTTCTCTTTAGTTATATAATACTCATCCATGTAGAAAAATACTGATTTTTTTTTCAAATTACTTTTTCTTCCTTTAGTTTTTTTTTTGGTAAACTAAGGTATCCTCCATAGCGACTATGGAATTTTTCGAGGTATCTTCCATTGGTTTTTAAGTTTACTAGAAAAGCCAATAACACCAAGAAAACGTATTTATAACAACAATTGCTACAATTAAATGTGAAATGGTGCTAGACATACTAGATTTGTTATTCGTCTCTCTTAAGTGAGGGGTACACTTTAAAGAAAAGGTACAAACTAACCATTGATTCAAAGGGGAAATTTTAACAACTTTCCGGTGTATCACAGTTTCAACTTTCAACCATTAATTTTCCCATCAACTGATTATAATTTCATATTTTACTCTCTAAATTGCACCCCTCAGTTAAAAAAAGAGATAAATTCCAGTAGTCACTGTTTAACTCAGCCTCAGGGATGTGTTGTTGTCAAATGCTGTCCTGACTCTTGTTTAGCCTTATATGTGAAGGAAAAGGGGAAATGCATTGATTTAGTGCAACTAAACCTTCAATTCAAATGGTTGGATACCAGGATGAGCTTCCAATTTAGCCTTTAACTAAATGAATGCATTCTTCTATTTTTTCAACATATGATGTTGTTGAGTAATAGTAGAAGAATAAAAAAGACATTTGACACAAAATCTGAGCTAAAGGCCTAGTGACAAATTTGCTGGGGCTTAAAACATTTTTTGGAACTAGTTGTAGCATTTTGTGTAGCTTTTCATGATAGAGGAGGGGTACTTACGTCAACACAAAATATAGAAGAACAGAGTATTTTGCTTTAGCTTTTTTTCTTTCATATGAATTTTAAAAGTCTACTGAATTTCAGCAACTTAAATACGGAAATACCCAAGTTATTCATGGTGAGCAACTCCAATAAAATTGGGAATTGAGGTCAGTTGCTCTTTTGTTGACACAAATGATTTATTGAAATGAAAGCAAGAAGCACCAGAACTAGAGAGTGAAAGAATCAATCATCATAACTAAAATTGAAAACTATTATTAATAAACCATATTATTTTTGCAATGACAGCAAATACGTCACAAATACAAATACAAATACTTAGTTCAAATAACTAGTTGATGTTTATTGGTCAAATACAAATAGCATGATGTATGATTGTGGAAATAAAGAATCTTGAAAGCAAAAAGTTGCAAGATACTGACCACCAGCCAGAGATAAGCAATCTGGGCACATAAAAGTAGCATTGAATTCCTTTTCCGTGAATTTAATATATTCACCGCGGGGTGCAGTAAAATCATCTGGACAAAACTCCCATTCATCAAATGCATCATCAGAAGTAATACTATCTTCCTCATAGAGTCCACATCGCTTGCATTTTTTACTTGAAAAATTAGTTAAAGGCTGAAAGCAAAAAGCAAAATCTCAGTAGTTGCTTCAAACAGCAACACACACATGCAATAATAGTGATGAACATAAAACCAAATTTCTGTTGAGAAACTTTTCTCCTTCCCTTCTCCCTCAAACCCCTCCCCTAGCTTTCCCTCTCAACTCCAAAACATGGCCTAATGTAGTAATAGTGATGAACATAAAACCACCAATTTGATTTTTAATTTATACGAGTTAGAACATATATGCAGTTTACAGAAAGCAAAAATTAAAAAGGAGAGCAAGAATAAAGAACCTGCCAAGATTCTTGACCATTGAAAGCATAAAAGAAACGAGGTCTTTTGACATCTGGAAACACCGTCTTGTTCTCCCCTTTGCAAAGGAAATAAACAGTTGAAGTCGCTTTTAGCCACTCGTGAGTTTTGAAAATCTCAATTGAACTCAACGACACAACTGCACATAACGTCAACCCTGTGCAATCCAAATGTAATCAACATTCAACAGAAGAAGAAGAACAAGTCACCGCAGTTAAAGAAGCTTTGAAATCATATCTAGTAGTATAACTTCGTTGTGTATAAATTGATGTGCAATTTAGAAATAATGTATTAATTGTAAACTGAAAAAGGAAACAGTTAGTTAGAGGTGAAAAATGAACCTGAAAAGTGGCCGAAAAATACGGAAGAGATGAAAAGGGAAACAGAGAGTCTTCTAGAATTGGACACCGACATGGGAGTGTGGAACTCAAATAGAGCGTCTCCCTCTCTCTCTCTCTCTCTCTCTCTCTCTCTCTCTCTCTCTCTCCCGTTAAAATGTGAGTAAATAGCAGATTAGCAGTTGATGAGTTCTATTCTATGATTTTGGTTAGTTAGCGGGAGACTTACCAGGTCGCGGTGGCTGTGCCGGCACAAAGTCTATTCTACGCAACGTGTGCATTACGCACCTGCCAATTGCGTAGACTAGACTTTGGAAGAAATACGAGAAGCTGCCACGTCATTTTGGCGCCAAAGACTGGCGCTGACTTCTTGTTTATCAATTTATCGATCATTTTCTGTTTGTACTATTTTCATTTTTATTTTACCCAACGGCCTGCCGTAAAGCAAAGTCTCCTCATAAATTGTATAAAAAAACTGTTGATTGCAACTTAGAAATGTTGTTATTCTCAAAAAAACATATATAGAATATGCTATCTTATTGACTATTTTATTGTCAAAAAACTAATTTTCTGACTATTTTTGTTATCTAAAAAAAGAATATGCTATCTGATTGTTGTGGATCATGGACCGAGTCTAACTACTACTACTCAACGCTCTTACGAATACCAGCCAGTTCATCAGTTTTTAGCAAGGGTGTTATTATTAACACCCCTATACTTATAAGCCACAACCTCAATTTTTTTGGAATGACACAAATTTTTCGCAAACTCGTTTATATGACCAAGAAAGATATTTACTGTCCTTATTACTTGAAAGTTGAAAATACAAATTAAAATCAACAATTAGGACGTGCATCAGTCTTCCCCCCATTTCATAGACAAACTGAAATAACAAAAAAAGTCAATAACCTTTTGACTATATATAGACCGGTAGTCTTGTGGTCACCCAAGAACCACGCTAGCTATTTTATTCAACACAACAAGTAGTTTCCCCTTCTAGATTGCACATGCAAGACAAAACTTGTCCTATTTACATCTATAAAGTTAAAAATAGTATGATGAAGTGCAAGATGGTAAACATGCATGCTAGGTCGACAAACAAGTTCGTTGGGTTTAATTTTCTCAATGAAAAAGTTAGTTAGTAAAACAAATATAAAAAGACTCACAATGCCAACATTCTTCTTCCCCTTCTAACCGGGGCTCTCGGAGAACGAGTCCCTAAATCAAAAATCAAACATCATCTCTCACAATGCCTACATTCTATCTCTTCACCGTTCTCCTCTTGCTCGGGGTTACTGTTGTCATCACCGCACAACAACAAACACCGTCTCGCGGCGGCCACCACGGTCGTCGTCGCAACACAGCCAAATTCTTCGGATACGCTCGTACAAACGGCACGTCGTTTTTAAACAACCAAACCGAATTAGCAAAAGAGTTCTTACACGCGCATAATTGGGTGAGAAAGGAGTACAAGATACCAGCGTTAACATGGGACGAGAATCTCGCGAGTTTCGCGCGAAAATATCTAATGGAACGCTATGGTGACTGCAAAATGGTCCACTCCACAGGGAATTATGGAGAGAATATGTTTTGGGGAAAGAGGCTTCATTGGACACCTTCTGATTCGGTCTATTATTGGTACCAAGAGAAGGAATGGTTCAATTTTACTTCCCTTACGTGCACTGAACAAAAATTTTGTGAACATTTTACTCAGATTGTGTGGAGGGACTCATTGCGCGTTGGTTGTGCTCTGCAACATTGTCGCGACGCTGGTACTGGTATGCTTATTGCGTGCGAGTATGACCCTCCTGGTAACTATGAAAAAGAGAATCCTCTTGAAGCTCACTCCTAATTAACCAACATCGTTAATTCATCATCCTATGCAATGCAATGCAATGCAATGCACATATTCCTACGATGTTCCTCTCTTTTTAATATGATAAAATAATTGATTTATAGATCATATATGTATATGCTTCTTTTTATTATTTTCTTTTATTTTTCAATCTCGTTAATCTGGTCTAACTCTAGTTGCGTTGGCAGATTGTACATAGCTTTTATAATTGGTTAGCTGGTTTTGAGCTTCGAGCGATAGACAAGTTAATTGGTTGAGTTGAGCCATTGTAATTCTTCTGCTTCTTATTTTTTGTTACCGTTTTCTGTAATGAAGGAGATGTACGTCTTTAATTGGAGGGGAAGGAAAAGTTTATAACACTATCTTAATTGATATATGCTTATTAGAGGTTTATTATAAGAAAATAAAAAGCTTTTGATATATATGATTGGTTAATAGAGCCTGCAACTCTATAAATCTGCGCATCAGTTTACGTATATATCATATTCCCAGCATTATATAAGTATATAAGTAAAATGAAATGAAATTCCCAAACAATCAGTCACAAAAACGATAAACTTTTTGTTATGAGTGTGTATTAATATTGGTAGAAGCTTTTGGATTGGGATTTTGGAGAGCAATACTCATGCTTGCGGATTCTAATAATTAATAGAAGCTAGGCAACTGCTTAACAATAATACATGTGATAATCCTTAAGTGTATTTATAATGATTTGTTTTAAAAAGTGTATTTAAAATGACTTACACCGAATCGCAACCGTTAAAACTTACCGTTTTGTACCTTATCTCAAGATCGGAATTCGATCAAAGACAGTCGGTAGTGTGTTCTTGACCAACTCGTGCCACGGAGCTCCAATCTCGGAAGGGGGGGAGGTACCTGCAAAGACACTCCGACGCTCAAGTCAGTAGAGTGAAGTCAATTGCAAGTTTGTCTTAGAATGTGTGTACTTGGAATACAGTGTTAATCCCCATTTATAGATGTCAAGATGGTGCTATATCTCTCCAACGCGGCACCGTCTGATTTGTAACTGACAAATCGTGGCCATTGGATACATGACAGACCATTAATGGCGTTGGGCCTTAATATCGCGGCCCAATAGAGGTCCGATAATTTGGGCCCAGTCCGGAACAGTTGCCCTCCAAGTCGGATCGTTTAAGGAGGACGATCCTGACTTGAATGAAACCATGACCGGAAACTCGGACGGTCGAACCATTCTCAATATTGGGCATGTACCACCGAGAGTTTTTTCCCCCAATATCGGAATGTCGGACTAACGCTATAGAGTCGAATCATTTACTGTTCGAAATGATTGATGTGTGTAACACCTTAAGATCACAACTAGGTGAGCAAAAAACATTAACATAATCATAATAAATCAGAGTATAACCTGCTCATACAGTTGGACCAAAATGAAACTAAAGCGGATTTAAACCACTTTACATAGCTTTGAGATAAAATTTTCTCAAATACAAATCCGAATTAAGTACTTCATAGGTACAAATTCGATACAATAACATAACTACGGTCCAACTACAAGACAAGGTTATAGAAATTACATGACCTTGACCATAATGCAAGAATTTAGATCCAAAAATACATGAGAGGAAAATTAGACAATATAACATAAAGATCTCAAAGTAGATCTTCCATCAAGCTGAATAGCTAAGCCATCCGCTACTTCTCCTCAGCCTGCGTTGCTTTGCCCTGTATATCTGAAAACACGACATAAAAACAGTGAGATTACAAATCTCAATGAGTCCTTTCGTACCCCCTCACAATTCCTCTCTCGGTGTTTTCCTTGTCTATATCTTGTTTCTATGGCTTAGCACAATTCGAGAAATCAAATCACTCAATTTCAACAGAAACCCCAGTTTGTATAACTATACCGAATAATGCCAGAGTCCTAGCTTCGGGATCATGACTCCCCTCCACTAGGTGTGCTACAATGAATATTTGGGATCGTCATCCCCATGGTATCTTTTAATTAACTTAGACACTTAAGTCGTTCACTTGACACTTGGGTCCTTTTCAAACTCGATACAAAACCATTCAGTTCGTGTTTATCCATAACATAATATTATTCGTTTTGCATCAAGAAAATAGACAACTCGGTGAATCAAAGTATTCAATTATTATTGGGAGGGGTTAAGGAAAGGATTGGGAGAGGTTTGGAATCAAAAGGAATAGCATTAGACGTGTTTTAAAATCGGTGACAGAAGTAGGTTCACGAATCGTGCTCATAGGCACACGGATCGTGCTCGCTGCAAAAAAATTGCAATATGAGGTTCAGACCCAGGTACACGGGTCGTGCGTCTTAGGCGCACGGGTCGTGCCTGTTTGACAGCTTTGAAAAATATTCGTTTTTGTGCAGTTTTGCTATTCCGTTCGATTCCGCTACTCGTTCCACTCAATTCCTAACTTAACCACAGTCTACAACAGCACCAAAAACATGTTCAATCAACCAAACAGACAACCAATCATATGAATCAAACAAGTTGGGCCATTCCAAACCAAAATTTATCAACAATTCGATTTATCGGTTTTTAAACGGAATCGCTTTACAACCAACACATATCAAACCAAAATAACAACATACTATACAAATTTCATCGATGAAAACCTAGAACGGAGTAAGAACTCACCTTGAATTCGAAGGGGAGTTTGAAAACAAAAGCGAAACACACCAACAAAAACGAAATAGTTCCAAAAGCTAACTCCAACCGAAACCCTAGTTGATCTTACTCGAAATTGCTACCCAAACAGCAACCAAAACCTTTGATTGAGTCTCCAAAACCCCAAACTTCAATTCTAACAAGAACAGGGACAAAATCAAAGAACAGGGACTAAATCAAAGAGCAGAGACTAAAGTGAAATGGCTTGCAGAAGAAGCAACAATGAAGTTGAAGACCTAATTGTTTATCTGCTTTTGATAGGACTCAAATGTAAGATCCTATCCCTTCAGCTTTATGACATTTATTAGAAGAGAGATGATGTTTTTAAAAATGTTTTTAAAAATAAAATTGTTGTGTTAAAAGCCTTTGAAAAATATTTTAGTCAAATGCATGCATGCATGTGAAAGGCACACAACATGGGAAAGCTTTTTAAAAGTAAATAATCGATTTCTACATGGTCTCATTGTTGTTTAAAATCGATTTCTAACTCCAAATGAAAGAGAACAATCGATTTCCTAATCTATTGTTGAAGCAAAGAATCAATTTCCTAAGCCATTGTTAAGCATGTAATCTATTTCATGATCTATTGAGAAGCACATAATCTATTTCATAATCTATTGAGAAGCACATAATCGATTTATGCTATACTTAAGCCTAAGCAAAGAATCGATTATGAGCTTCATTCAACTAAGCATGAAATCGATTTCCATTATTTTCTAAAAGCCAAGAATCGATTACTCACTCCTTGTTTTAAGCAAAGAATCAATTACAATACATTCCTTTCTAAAGGCAAAGAATCGATTATGCCTTCTACAACTTCAAAGCTCATAATCGATTTCAACATAGTGTGTTTTAGTCCAACGGTCAATTTTTGACATTTTCTATAAATAGGGACCTTGAATCTCAAAATCAAACACACCACTACACTTCTCTTCTTCACACATTTTCAAATCAATAGAAAAGAGAAAAAGAGCTTTCATTGTCAAATCTTTTGTTAAAATTCTTCATTTCAAAACCAATCATCACTTTCTCTACTATATTGTTATTCTGCTGGAGTGATTGGTTCATAGTTTCTATATTGTATTGATCTATATTCGTGGTGGCTTAGAAATCCTGGGACGTGTTCTTGGGTCTCTCAATCTGGGAGATTGAGTTGGGTTGAAATCCTGGGAAGTGTTCTTGGGTCTCTCAATCTGGGAGATTGAGTTGGTTTGAAATCCTGGGAGGTGATCTTGGATCGTTCAATCGGGGAGACTGAAGTGGTTATTGTGAAATCCTGGGAAGCGTTCTTGGGTCGTTCAATCAGGGAGATTGAAGCGGTTGTGAAATCCTTAGCGGGGAGCTCGGGTTCTCAATTTGGGGAAATTGGGATTTGCTATTTGAAGTTACTTGTTTGTAAAACATTCTACATCATATAGTGGTTGTCAGCAAGTCCAAAGGTTGCAAAGCCTGAGGTCGAGGACGTAGGGCTTTTATCCCGAACCTCGTAAAAATCCTGGTGTATCTCTATCCCTCTCTCTTTACTTTCGTTATTGTTCATATCTGTTTATAGTTATATTTGATATCATTACGCTGCATATAAATATATGTATATCGAGAAATCTGATTACTGAACCGTTAGCGTAATATTGCAACTGTGAATAATCTGTCATAAGTAAAGTCTGCTTAGTCAATGCATATAGTTTAAATCTTAGTTTTCGCATCTGATTTAAACTAGCATTGTAAAAGTTTTTGAAAACTGAAAAGAATTCAAGTTCTGCATATAACCTTATTCACCCCCCTCTAAGGTTATCATATAGTCCAACACTGGCCACATCTTCGTTTTCATAGTCAATGTACCTTTGAGACCTCCGGAGGAACTTGCGAGGTTCCGAGGTTTATGAACCTCGATGCTGACTTGGAAAAGGCTTCCTTTCCACACACTGTCCTTCATGAAGTAAAGTCGGAACTTATCCTCCAAATTTTGGATCGCCGAAGCTTCTTTGTTAAACCTTTCAATATAGTCTCGGAGAGACTCATTCTCGCCCTGACGGATTGCTTTAAGTACCTCAGTTGATTTTGGCTTCTTCTTTGGGTGGGCAAAGTGGGCAGAAAACATTTTCGCCAACTGGTCCCACGATGATATAGAGTTTTATCTGAGCCCCCTAAACCATCCCAAAGCCGACTTCTAAGGTCAGAGGAAAAATCTTACATTTAATCTCTTCTCGAGCATTACGATATTGCATCATCAGCTCGAAATAGTCTAGGTGATTATCAGGATCACCACCAATGCCATCGTACATCTTCAGCTCTGGTGGTTTCTCTAAGTGCCACGGAATCGGGCAGTTTTCAATTCTGCTAGTGAAGGGACCTTGGCGTCTAGAAGATCTACTTCTCTCAAGTGAATCTCGGTATTGATACCAACCTGGTGATCTCCCAGAATGTGATCGCCGGCGTTCATGCCCCGGGGATCTAACCCGGCTTCTAGAACGTCGGCAAGGTGATGACGATGCTAAGGACGAGCTACGCTCCGAAGATTCTTCAGGATAAGACGAATAGTCCAGAAATGATGGGGACAAACTTGGTGGAGTTCGAGATCCTCGGCCCCTTCAGCTTGGAGGAGTTCGAGAAGCTCGACCTCTTTTGCGACGAGGAGGGGCACAGTGATGATGCCTCCTCCAAGCCGGAGAGCGATGTCGCCTAGAACCTGATGTTCCGTGACGAGGGGAATGACGACGAGGAGATTGCCGATCCGGGATGGTATGAGCTCGGACTGCAGCAAGCTCTGCCTCCATTTGAGAGATGTGAATCTCCTGCTGATTGTCGGCCTAAGCTTGTTGATTCGGCAAATGTACGAGTTGTTGGAACCGGAACCGCCTCTGGTGGGGGAGGGAGACGATTCTGTCCCGAGTTGTTTGACGGAGGAGGGAGTTGAATTTGTCCCGAGGTAAGAGGAAGGGTTACATCAACTCCTTCTGGGGTAGGTTGCGGCCGGGTTGAACCCTGGCCAGCGCTCTGAGGCTGAGTAATGATTCTAGGTCGTCCCAAAGGAGCCATCGTTACTCAAGGAGTGAAAAGGTGAAAGCAATGAGTACTCCCACTATGGTCGCCAATGTTCTGTACCTTATCTCAAGATCG
Organism: Astragalus membranaceus; assembly: GCA_039519185.1. Taxonomy (NCBI): domain Eukaryota; kingdom Viridiplantae; phylum Streptophyta; class Magnoliopsida; order Fabales; family Fabaceae; genus Astragalus; species Astragalus membranaceus. The sequence goes on along the minus strand of CM076847.1, from coordinate 82,629,010 downwards.
GAATTCGATCAAAGACAGTCGGCAGTGTGTTCTTGACCAACTTGTGCCTCGGAGCTCCAATCTCGGAGGGGGGGGGGGTACCTGCAAAGACACTCCGACGCTCAAGTCAGTAGAGTGAAGTCAATTGCAAGTTTGTATTAGAATGTGTGTACCTGGAATACAATGTTAATCCGCATTTATAGATGTCGGGATGGTGCTATCTCTCCAACGCAGCACCGTCCGATTTGTAACTGACAAATCGTGGCTATTGGATACATAACGACCATTAATGGCGTTGGGCCTCAATATCGCGACCCAATAGAGGTCCGATAATTCGGGCCCAGTCCGGAACACTTACTAATCACGTGGCTCGTGTTTTCTCAATTAGAAATTTAAAATAGTTTTAAAAACATCATGTGAGAGTTGTTTAAGATTCTAATTCTTCTCTTCTCGGTACGCCAAGTGTGCATTTGATTCTACGACGGTGAATAATAATTTTGACCGGGTTGATTTTGAATAAAAGTGAGTTGGATGTAAATTGGTTTATGTTTGGATGAATTCGTGTATAAGTTAATTAGTTTTTGTTTTTTTGTTTTCGTGTAAAAGTTAATTAGTTAAACATTAAAAAGTTGGGAGTAAAAATCACTTTTCAAAGCAAAAATTACAAACTCTAACTTCAAGTTATGATCAATTTTTATAGGCAAAAACAATTTATGTCTCTGAATCACTTTTGACTTCAAAAGTGGAATCAAACATGCACAACGTCGCAACTACGTACCTAGAAAAAGGGTCTCACTTGTCAAGTACATAGTTGCGTTATAATTTTGGAATTTTTTAAAGATTACATAGCAATCGTATCATCTCTAAAACACGTGAGAGAATGGTTTTATTTGAATAAACGTTGTGCGTTTGAAACATATGATCCTTTTGATTCAAAGGACGAAGTCATGGAACTCTTTTTAGAAAACCCTCTTTTTGGGGCAATTGCGCCACCAAAACCCCAATTGCCCACTACCACCTAAGCCACTCTTGTTCACCCACCGTCATAGAAGTCACCAGAGGGTCTCCCTTCTTGCAACATCTGCATCTAGGCTACCTCTTCTCACACCTCATCTTTTAACCGTCGCATACCTTTTTATTCCCTATACGGGTCATTTTGTTCAAGTCATTTTTAAGTGACGTATAACATAATGGTGTCTGGCCTTATGTGTCTTACTTCCCTTGGATCGGCATCATGTCTCGTGGTTTTGATTGGATAACAAATGGGTTAGCACTGCTTGATTTTGATCGTGTAGATGGAGAGCTCAAGGAACCCATTGAAAAGGGATGGCAACTCCTCAAACAAGGGACGCAAAGGCCGATCAACAACGTTGCAACGATGACTCTCTGTTGCAACGTTACAAAGGTATTTTCATATTTCGGGCACTACTTGGTTGATACTTTCGTTGTGTGCTTGTGACCTATTTTTACTCAAAGGGGGTCATGGGTTATTAGTCTTTAGAGCTTGGCCCTTTGGGATTCCTTATTGCCACGACTTACGTGTTTTGGTTTGGTTTGGTGGGAACTTGTATCCAAATATTATATATGATGAACAATGATTAGTTTCAACAAGGAGAACATGGATGATCACATGCCCAAGCGGAGTGGTATGTGCTTTCTTTGACTGAATTTTTCCTTTGTCCACCTACCAAGTCACTAGATCAGGGATGGTTTTCCTATCAATAGTTGGGTGTTATATGGTTTACTTATGACATGAATAAGTATAGAATTATGAAAATTTGTAATTCAGGAACAATTCAAGTGCTTACGTTTTATTTTTTGATATCGCTTAATGTTACGACATTTTAGCCTGTGTGAATGAATAAAATGCTTCATTGACCAAAATAAATCCACCTTCATCGCATCACTCTTGCTCTCCATAGATGACGACAGCCAACATATGTATGTATGTATGCATGCATGCACACAAATTTATATATAGATAAGTTAAAATAACAAGCTATAAATTCTTGGTACATAAAATGTTAGCCATTATTTTTTAAGCAAGCGAAGCAGAAATGAGTGTGTATTTATCAAAATTTCATAATTTGTCTAGTAATTGTGCAACAGAGGATGGACATAATGGGAAAATAAGTATATAATTAATACCAAATCAACGTAAACCCAAAAAAAGAAAAGAAACAAGAAAAGAAAAAGGAGAGAAACAGTCTCTGGTCCTAGACAACCTCAATCACTCCCCTTAAAACGCGGGCATATATAACTTCTAAAACTAACGCCAACCAACGTTTTTCCTTTTACATCTTTCCTTTTGTCTTAGACCCCTCATTCCTTTCTTTCTCTTTGTCATTTTCTTATCACATTATCGTATCCTTCGCTGAACGAAAAAATGCCTGCAACGACAGAGAATAATCAAAGCTCATTTCTGGGCCGAATAAGCATTCGAAGAAACCAGGTGATGTCAATGGACGGTAGCCATGACACAGAGCTAGAAGACCTTGAACTTTTCCAAAAGCATGTTGGCGATCGATTCTCTGATCTCTTATCATCCACGACAGAAGAACCCATTGGTGACTCTCTCCTTTCCATCGGCTGGCTCAGAAAGCTCCTCGATGAGCTCCTCTGTTGCGAAGCTGAATTCAAAGCCGTTGTCATGATGGGCCGTGACCCTTCCCAGATATCCAAACCACCTCTTGACAGGCTTCTTCCCGAGCTCCTTGACCGTGTCGTTAAAGCCCTCGACATATGCAATGCTGTCTCCCTCGGCCTCGATGCCATCAAGAACCTTAAAAGGCTTGCTGAAATTGTCATCGCTGCTCTTGAACCTAGACCCATGGGCGATGGCCAGGTTCGTCGTGCGAAGAAGGCTCTGAACTCCCTCGTGGCGGCGATAATGCACGAGGATAAAGATTGTGGCACCTCAAAGGGAACTGAAAGAAGCAGATCCTTTGGGAGAAGAGGTGGGAATGCCAACAATAAGGAACGTGGTGCTGGAAGCTTGCGATCAGTGTCATGGACAATGGCTAGGAACTGGTCTGCGGCAAAACAAGTCCACGCCATGTCTTCTAATTTGGTTGTGCCACGTGGCAATGAGTCCTCTGGGCTGTCTATGCCTCTTTATATAATGAGTTCCGTATTGGTGTTTGTTATGTGGACTCTTGTTGCGTCGATTCCGTGTCAAGAGAGGAATGGGTTGGGAACTCATTTGCCATTTCAGAGGCAATTGTCTTGGGCCCAACCCATGATTGGGTTGCAGGAAAAGATTGCGGAGGAGTGGAAGAAGAAGGAAAAGAAAGGGTCTGTTGGGCTGTTGGAAGAGATGCAGAAGATGGAGAAGTTGGGGCAGTCTCTTATAGATTTTGTTGAGTCGTTCCAGTTTCCTGCTGATACTGAGCGTTTGAATGAGGTGAAAACTCAGGTGGAGGAGTTGGCAGATATTTGCAGGAAGATGGAAGAAGGGTTGGAACCCTTGCAGATGCAGATTAGAGAGGTCTTTCACAGGCTTGTCCGGAGCAGGGCTGAGTTTCTTCATGTGTTGGACCAAGCTGGGAAAATGTCTACACCCGCTGTGTAAACTTGAAACACAACTTCCTTTCTTTTTCTTTTCAGAATGGCTTTTTGCGAGCTAGATCAAGAAGCTGGAGGTTTTGGCCCTTTTTTGTGATTAATTTTATATTATTTCTTGAGATATGGTAAGCCTAGCAACCTAAGCTTCATTTGCTCATGTGTTGTCTTCATTAATCAATATTGTATGGCTCTACATTAGCCTACAATGTACATCATTATAGGATTTACTTTTCTTTGTATGCTTTTGGAGTAAAGGATGATGACCACACTCACTAATTTGTGGTGACTAAGTTGTTTGATATAATAATATATGAACTCTTACTTTTGGATTTACTATTTTTTTTTTTCAATTTTTCCAATTGTCTCTAAGGGTGTCAAAATAGTAATTCATTTATCAATCAATCATAAGTTTTGTTGTCTCACTGTGTACAAAGATAACACAAATTTATATATACATATGCGCTTGTGTGTGTGCGCCATGGCGCGTAGGAAGATACCGACAATCCCGACTTTCTAGCGAACTTGAGAATTGGAGAGAAGAGAGTAACTTTGTCTAGTATTTTCCTTTTTCCATTTCTTCTTTGGCTTCTTTCAAATAATATATATATATATATATATATATATATATATATATATATATATATATATATATATATATATATATATATATACACCATAATTGTTCTGGGTACATAACACAAGGGACCAATACGAGCAGTTACCTCATAAATAAAGTGGAAAACAAAGTGATTATAATTTTGTGGATACATAATAGAGTAATATAGCTCAACGGCTAAACTATTGTATAATCCGAAATCAGAAAATAAACATAAATCACCTAAAAACCAATCTAGTTTTGTTGTTAATAAGAACGTAATTTGAAAAACTAATTGAAAGAAATACAAAGAATAAAAAGGCATACTTGTAATTTTATCCATTTGATTATAGATAATAAGAAACGGACATACTTTTATTAATCATTTTGAAATAACTTAAAGAGATATTGAGTCTTTAATCAAAGTGTCATACAGAGTTTCCTTGATCAGAGAGAAGTGATGAGATATAGAGTATATGCGTAAGTAAAGCGTGTCCCTAAACTAATGAAGAGCCTTCCTTTTATAAGTGAAGGAGTGGGCTCTGTTTACATGATTACCTACAGTTGTCGGTGATCCTTTAGCTGCCGGTCATCTTATACAGCTGTTTTAATAATTGCTTAATAAAACAAACATTGCTAATAAAACAAACTTCTTTAATAAAGTAAAGATAGTGCTGGTGCTTTTTGAACGGAATCTTGCTTTGTTTGAAAATGCAGAGATAATGCTGTCTGGTGACGTGTTCGTCACATGGTGCTGTCTTGTCTTGTCTTTAATGATTTAGAAGAAGTCGTCATCGTTGATAGCTATAAAGCTATGAGAGGACCCTTCAGAGGACTTATCTTCTTGGTTAATGTCTGATTCAGATAATGTTGCCTGTAATCTTTTGAAGAAGGTTTTCTTATCTGATGTTGATGATAATTCTGCCATTATCTTAGTTTACTCTGCTAAGAATTGGCACTCTTTAGGGTTGTCTTTGGGTTGTATTATTAATGAGGGATTCTTTTGGAACCATTCTTGGAGAACCGAGTTTTTAATTAGTTCTGGGTTATACTTATTCCACCACTTGGTCTTAACGAATCTTACGATCCAAGTTAATTCACTATCTGGGACTTGCTCTATTTTGTAGTCCCACGATGTAATCCATGATATTCCAAAGCTAGCATGAAAGGCTAGAACTTTGAAGTAATCTGGCAAATTTAACTCTTTGTTGAATTGTTGAAATGCTTCGTTGGCAAAGTCAGGGTAGATATTTGGGTCTGGACCCCACTCGTTGAACCATTTAATGAACCATAGAGGGAAATTTAATGTTATTTCTTTCTTGAACCATATGAACCAAGAATGATCGCCTAGTTCTAATAATAACATGTAATGCCAGGCATCCATATAATCATAATAATTGTAATGTTGTGGCCTGAACTGCCTGGAAAACTTAGTGCTGGAACAGGGATGACTTTTCCATTCAGTAGGTGATAGTACCTTTAATATTTTAAATTTTGAAAACAAGATTTTTCCTGGGATCTTTTTATCAGGAGTATGAGTTAATTCTATTGAATCCGTGTCTACTAATATGTATTCGTAGAAGGTTCTGGCCTTTTCTAATGTTTGAGGGAGAAAGTGAAAGCCAGGGGAAAGAAGCTAGGAATAATTTGTCTAATGGTTTCTTTCTGATATTCGGGCTCTATTAGGAATAGTATCTTTTTGTAATCTTTGTCTATGTATGGACATGAGAGGTCTGATGGGGGTGTATAGAAAGGTAGTGGTTTAACAGGGTTATTGAAAGAAGAGGAAGCCCTTAAGGCATAGAAGGTAGAAGGAGAGACTAATTGAGATTGTAGGGGAGGCATTAATGCTCTAGGTGTGCCAGTTGGTGCCCTAGGGTAAAAGGATGGTAATGCTAATGGTGTTAATGGTGTGAACCGGTTCTGGTTCTGTTTTGAAGGAGAAGGGGAAGGGGACTGTAATACCTGCTTTGCAGTAATGATTTTTGAAGAAGTACCTTTTTCTTTAGTGCTTTTGGGATCCTCGTGAGGAGGTCCGTATTTATCTTTACTTCGACTCATGTTCTTCCCTGTAAAAATTCTCTGGTAAGAAAATCTGGTAAAGAGTTCTTTTCTCCTTTAATATGTTCAATATCAAATTCAAAACACGAAAGTAGTGATTGCCATCTGGCAAATATATGTTTTGAAACTAAGTTTTTAACATCCTTTTGTAAAACATCTTTTGCTGCTTTGCAATCGGTTTTTAATAAAAAATTTTTATAAAATAGGTCATCTTGAAATTTAGTAATACAAAATACTATAGTTAAAATCTCTTGTTTAATAGTGCTATAGTTTAACTGGGCTGTATTCCAAGTTTCAGAGTAATATCTTACTACCTGTTCCTTTTGACTTCCTGGTAAAACCTGTTTTAATATTCCTCCATATCCTAGCCCTGAGGCGTCTGTCTCAACTATTAAGAAAGCTTGGGGATCTGGGATTCCTAAGCAGGGTAATTTTTTAACTATGTTTTTTAAAGTCCTTATGCTCTCACTCATGGACTCGTCCCATGGAGGCGGGTTCTTTTTGAGTCTTTTGAAGAGAGGTATACATATTGTTCTGAGGTTAGGGATGAAGTCGGCTACATAATTCACACATCCTAAGAATCTTTGTAACTGGGTTTTATCCTTTAATTCATTTGGGAATTTCTCACCAAATTCTATGGCCCTGCTAATGGGAGTAATCATACCCTGGTAAATGCTAAAACCTAAGAACCTAACGTTTGCTTGAAACAGTTTCATCTTTCTTGTTGAAACTACTAGACCGCTATCTTTAATGATCTTAAAGAACTTATCAAGATGTTCAAAGTGTTGATTTATTGAATTAGAAAATACTAAAACATCATCTAAGTATACTATTGTGAATTTCTGATAATCATTAAATATATCATTCATAATGTGCTGGAATTCACTAGGGGCATTTTTAAGCCCCTGGGGCATGACGTTCCATTCGTAGTGTCCAAAAGGAACTACAAAGGCTGTTTTATATTTGTCCTTTTCTTCTACCTGTATTTGGTAGTATCCGGACTTCATGTCAAACTTAGAAAAGACTGACGCGTTATGTAATCTGTTAATAAGGTCTTTCTTGTTAGGCATAGGGTACCTAATCCATTGTAATACTTTGTTCAGAGGTTTGTAATTTATTACTAATCTTGGGGCTCCTCTCTCTAGTTCCGAGGAGTTAATTACATAAAAACCAGCACAGCTCCAAGGTGTAACAGCCCGAAAATAGTAGATTAATTTTCTAGTTAATTAAATGAGGTTTAGGTGGTAGGAGATAATTAATTAATTGATTTAATTAATTATTTAGGGTTTTGAGTGTTAAATAAATAGAATTATTTATTTGGATAATTGGACCTAGGGTTGGGTTTAGATGGTGGTGGCGAGTTGAAGTGGATTAGGAGAAGCCCATGATTAGGTCATTAAGTGGAAGCCCATGTCCATTAAGCTAGGCGCCTATATGATGCCAAACTTAGGGTTTGGTGATTCATTCCAACACTTTAGAAAAAAATAGAGAGAGTGGGACGGCTTGGAGAGAGGAGAGGCGTGACACCCTAAGAGAGAGAAGAAAGGAGAAGGGCGCAAAAACCCTAGAGGAGAGAGAGGAAGATTTCGCATGCACCAAGGAGGGAGAGGAGGATCTTAGTTGCTGAATTTTGATGGTAGCTTGCTCACCAAGAGATAGGTGTTCTTCAATTATGAGGTAAGGGGGCTCTCGTTCATAGTTAATAATTTATAAACCACGAAATCATGGGGACTAGGTGTTAGGAGTAGTTGTTTAAATTGTTGTTGATGTTTATAATATCTATATGTGGCTGAAGTGTGATGGTTGTTTGTGTTGTTGAATTCACTGTTTTGAGATGTTCTGACATAGGTTTAGTATTTCAGTGACTGAGAACGTTTTACTAATTGAAAAATTATGTGGTTTGTCATTTCGAAAACTTGATTGAATGCTTGTTAATTTGGCGTTGATTTGGTTGCATTTGGAGTTGTAAAACTTGAGTTATAGGTGAAACAAGTTAGTTAAAATTCTGGGAACGATGTGGGTAGAGGTTCAGTATTTCGGTAACTGGGAACGTTGTGTTGACTGAAAAATTATGTGGTTTACTGTTCTGGAAAATAGACTTGATGCTTGTTAATTTGACACTGGTTTGGTTGCGTTTAGAGTTGTGTAGCTCGAGATATGAATTCCACAAGTTAGGGTAATATTCTGGAAGCATTCTGGACATAGGTTCGGTATTTTTAAAACTGGGAACTTTCTGTTCGTCAAAAAATTATGAGACTTTTTTTGTTAGAAAACAGACTTAATTTCGGTCACTTTGGCACTTGTTTGGTTAAATTTGGAGTAGTGTAGCTCGAGTTATGAGCGTCCCAAGTCAGGTCAAATTTCTGGACTTAAACTAGGTATAGGTTCAGTGTTTCAGGTCTTGTGCCTTCAATTGAACTCTGATTTGAACGATTCTTTTTCCATTAGAAACTATACTCAAATTGCTTTTGTTAAAGCTAAGGTTTTGTTCCATTTGGTCAAGTGTAAGTCAGTTTAGAGTGATTTGAAGTAGAAGGACAGAATCTGTCCAGTCTGGGAACCATTCGGGTTGTTTCTAAAAACTGTACTAATTGGCTCATTGTTTCAAAAAAATAAAACTATAGTCAGGAACTAGACTTTCTCAGGTTTCTGTAGAGGGGTCGTTTGTTGGAATCCGATGTCGTTTACTATTTTAACTAATTCGCCGAATTCTGGCTGCCGTGTTCGCGTATCCCAGGGTGTCGCTGTTGTTCCCAAATTTGTTTTCTAAATATCTTTTGACTCGGGTGTCCAAATTTGATGGTTCAATTGGTAGTGGGAAGGGGGTTTAACTTGCACTTATGCCTCAGGTGCAAGGTTCGATTCCCACGGAAGGCAAAAACTCTACAAGAGGGGTAGAGAAGACCGTGAGGTAACAGTGGGACCGGGGTGGCCGCTGCGGTGGACCTGGGCTGTTACACAAGGAGACTTGCTGACTCGGATTAAACCTCATTCAAGATACTCATGTATCTCCTTTTTGCAATAATTAAGATTCTCTTGATTCATCTGTATTGGCCTGGCCTTAGTGGGAATATCTTTTTCACTAAAGTTTGGCTCGTAGGGTAGTGACACGACATGTCGCTTTCTTTCCCAAAAAGCATTTGGGTGGTCTGCGCATATGTCTCTTTCAAACTTATCCTTTAAGTTTTTTATCTTATCTTGAACAGTCTTATCCTCTAACTGTTCTTCTGCTTTCCTGTAATGAATCTCTTTTTTAATCATACATATCTGTTTTCTTTTCTGGAAAATTTGATTAATACTGAAGGTGGGGACATCTTTAAGGGTGTTTAATTCTCTGGCTCTTGGTGGATCTATAAAATCAAAAGTGATTTCTTTTCCTAAGGCTTCTGTTATTATAGATGTATGAGAGACCTTGAAAGGGTATAATAATGCTATGAAAGGAGTCCCTAAAATAGCTTGATTGTGCAGGTTTTTGACTAGTAAGAAGGGAGTACGATAACATATCCCTTGCTTGCAGATTTTGGCATCTGTGAGTTTATAAGATACACTTAATCTGTGGCCACCTGCTCCACTTAATCACTCTAAAGTCTTTTCATAAAATTTGTGGGAACTAATCCTTCTTGGATGCAGTTTGAATCTGCACCTGAGTCTATTAACGCAATAAACTCAAACCTTTGTTCTTTAATAACAATGGTAATAGGACAGTGCCATTTATGAACTATCATTTTATTGAGGACTGATATGTAAGTTTTGCTACTGGATTCAGTTTGTTCCTCTTGCTGGGTTGCTAGAATACTCCTACCCTTTAACTCTAGGTACTTGACATCTAGCTCTAGATCTTTATGTTTTAATGCCTGTATTTCTTGCTTAATGAGAGTTATCTCATTCTGCAAGTCTTTAATGGTAACAGTTTTAGAGACTGTTGGTTTAAATCTATCCATAATTTCTTTAAACTCTATTTTGTGGACCAAATCTTTCTCAATTTCATCTTTTTCCATAATCTCTTTAATCAGTTTCATGAAGTCATTCTTCTGATCTGACTCTGGCATTTTTTCTAAAATCTTTATCAGAGTATCGGCTTGATCTGAAGTGATGACATTTATTGCCTTTGTACAGTTTTCACATGTACACAATTCAGGTCCTAAGCAGTGTTCGTTATCTGATTCTTTTTCAGATTCCGAGTCACTTAAAAGTTGATTAACATAGTCCTCTTCCTCATAAGAGGATCCTTCCGAGGAATTAGAGGATTCTGACTCGTTTATCATAATATCTTCTAAGACATTAATAAGATTCCTTTTTAGTTCTTCACTAATATCTAACTGAGAAATTTTATTTATCTTTTGTTTAACCCTACATGTCTTGGCATAATGTCCAAACCTGCCACACTTGTAGCATTTAATGTCTTGGTTATTACCATGCTCTTCTTTAACTTTTGTCTGTCCGGTAAACTTCCTAGGTAACTTTTTAGTTTCCTGAGTTTTACCATGGCCTCCGTGTTTGGGGTTTCTATGGTAGTGTTTAGTGTATCATTTTCCTTTTAAGTAAGGTCTTTTTGAATAACGTTTTAAACGTTTTTCTTTCTTGCTTTTGCTAGGAGCCTTCAATGGTTCTACACCAAACTGTTCGCAGAAAGAACCTAGTTCCTTTTTACTCTGTGATTCGTCATTCCTAATTTTATTTTGTATTTTAAAGTCTGTACAGATACCTATACCGGTCTCTACAATATAATTGGATAGTTGGCCTAATGTTAGTGCATTATAGGGTATTTGGCCATTAAACTTATTTTTAATATGTATCTTAACCTTTTCACTAAAAAGCTTGGGTAATCCGGCTAAGAATTTTTCTTTCCAGTAATCTGCGTTCCCATCGGGTCGCATGTATAGTTTTGATAAGAACATGTCTTTGTACCATCTATAGTCTGACATGGTTGGACAATATAGGTGTGCTAATTGGTCTGCTGCTCTTTCTTGCAGTTGTAGTGGGTCTCCTATGAACGTTTTTGTTATTGTGTAAAGAAGAGTATTTACTACGTCTTCTCCCGCTTCTAGTCCCGTATCAGGATCTCTTTTCTGGGCATTTATTATTGCGACCTTTTGTTCTTCAAGTAAGATGTTATCCTACCAACCCTTTAACTGTTCAGTGAAGCCTGTTACTAATAGTAACGCAGCTTTCTTGTCGGAGTTACCTTCACTGGTTTTAAAGGCGGCAGCCGCCATTGTCATCTCTTGAATGGTATTTAATTTATTTTGTTCGCTATGGCCGTCTATGTTCCATTCAATAATGGCGCTTCCACTGTATGAACTAGAAGTCATACTTGTTCTTTCTTCAAATTGAAGATCTGGGTAACTAGGCCTAGGATAATAGTTTCTGGTTTTTCCTCTATATCCCATCTGGCTTTTGCCTATTTTTTTAATCTCTAGTTCCTGGGATAAAACATTAACTTGGGGGAGCTTATCTCTAATGGTTAGCTTTTTTAATTGCTCTACCAGGTCACTGGTTTTATACCCTAAACTGGCTTCCTTTAATTCTTTCTCAGGAACATTAATTAGCTTGTATATAGGTCTTTTTGGATCTAATACAAAGTCCTTGTGAGAAGTTATCTCTTTTGAAGGACGTGGATCTATCTTACTGGGCTCTGATTGAGTTTTCAATTCTACCCTATCCAGTTGTTCTGCTATTGTACATAGAAGTTGATTTGAATAGTTTAGTTGAGATTGTACTCTACCAATCTCTCTGTCCTCAGGTTTTTGGCTTCTGGGAGCCTTAAAAGGTGAGGCTTCAAAGGATAATTCTCCCTTTTCTAGCCTGATCGTCTCTAATGGTGGGTGTACTGCTTCTATAATGTTATTGTTTGCCGTTATCCATTTTCTATTAATTCTTGTATTTACCTTGAGGTGTTTTTCCTTAATAAATGGATTCACTACTCCCTGTTCTTACAAGTATTCTACGCTTATATTAAGGGGATAAGAATTAACGTTCATATGTGCGTGTATTCCATCTAAAAATTATATGCAATGGTTTATAGTTAATCATTAATCTAGGTTATTTTCCTTCTAATTTTGAAGTATTTATGAAATAAAATCTACGCAAAACTTCAAAGAGACTTATTTGATCTAACCAATTTGTGATCAAAATATTCTTATATTTATATTTTATAATATTCTATGTGTTGTTGATCCATTTGTACGGGTGTTCTTACCCGTGCGATGCACGGGATAATAACTCCATCTAATACATAAAATTTGTAGAATTAGAAGATGAAAAATTGAATGCAAAATAAGAACATTAAAAATCACAATTCATAGATAAGAAAAATATTGAAATTCATAATCCATAACGTTTGTCTAAATTATCATCCATGATGCGATGACAATAAAATTGAAGAAAAATAATAAATAATTAAAGAAAGTCAATGGAAGTTAATGAAACCAAGTTAAATTAAGTTAAACAAAGTTAAAAAAGTAATACTTGTCAATTGAAATAGAAAGACAAAGGCAATAATCTAATTGAAATCATCATACTTGGGGGCGTCTACAACATCAATGAATTCTAGTTCTTCATTAGCACGAATGACACGGTGATGGTTAAAGTTGATGACAATTGAATTATTTATAGCTCCTTCATCAATATTTTGTTCAGTCGTTGATCCGCCTTGAAGTGTACCATTGGGAAGTGGAACATTGATTTATAACGACCACGGGAACGTACTTCATTTCAATAATAGAATTGTGTTCAATGGAGTAGAGGTCCAGTATGTCACCTATATTGGTCTCCAAACACAATTATCATCAGCACTGTCTCAATAGTACCGCAAAAAACAGGGTACCACACTACAAAAAAAGCAGTATAGGCGACGAATTTTTCCGTCGCTAATGTGCCTTAGCGAGGGAATTAGCGACGGAACAAATCCCTCGCTAAAAATGGCCTCGCTAATGGTTAGCGACGAAATTTAGCGAGGGAATTTAGCGAAGGAAATTCCGTCGCTAATCACCTCAAAATCCGTGTTTTTATTGTTAAAAAAAGCGCGCATTCGCCATTAAAATATATTATATAATTATTTTTATAATAATTATTATAATATTATAATATTATTAATATTCGGTATATTATAAAATTATTGTTATAATATTATTAAATTATAATATTGTTATAAAATTATTATAAAATTATTGTGAAATATGGTGGTGGTGGTGGTGGTGAAATATGGGAATGAGTTTTTGTAGAGAGAGAGAGACGGTTACAGAGAGAGGGAGAGAGAGAGAGGAGTGTGGGTGGAAATTAATTTTGTGGTGGTAGTGGTGGTGGGGGTGGTGGTGGTGGTGAAATATAGGAAGGAGTTTGTGTATAGAGAGAGAGACGGTTAGAGAGAGAGAGAGAGAGAGGGGTATGGTTAGAGAGAGGAATGAGGGTGGAAGTTAATGTTGTGGTGGTAGTGGTGGTGGTGGTGGAGGTGAAATATGGGAAGAGGGTTTGTGTGTGTAGAGAGAGAGAGAGAGAGAGAGAGAGAGAGAGAGAGAGAGAGAGAGAGAGAGAGAGAGAGAGAGAGAGAGAGAGAGAGAGAGAAAGAGAGAGAGAGAAGTGTGAGGATGAGAGGAGCTATGATGTGGTGGTGTGGTGATGTAGGGTGGGTTTGGGGTAGAGAGAGAGGAGAGTAAGGGAGAAAGAGAGTGAAGTGTGAGAAAAGAAAAGAAGAAGAGAAGAGAGAAGAAGAGGAGGATTCGGTTTAACAAAAAAAATTAGAATTAGCGACGGAAATTTAGCGACGGATTTTAAATTTAGCGACGGATTTGAAAATGCGCAATTTCCAAGGAATTAGCGACAGAAATTTAGCGACAGATTTTAAAATGCGCAATTTCCAAGGTCTGCACAACGGTCACGTCAGCATTAGCGACGGATTTTGGTTCCCTCGCTAAAATCCCTCGCTACTTAAACATTAGCGACGGATTTTGGTTCCGTCGCTAATAAGGCGTTTTTTTGTAGTGCCAGGAAGAGTTTCAAGAGTTACCCTTAGTCGATAAGCAACATAGAAACGGGTAGGGAGACGAATAAATCGCTGAAAAAACGTCGAACACATGTCACTTCATAATTCGGCCAACCTCCTTTCCCTAAATAATTTTTCAAAACCTAAATCCTATATAATTCACCGCAAACAAAATATCATTGATATATATGCTCAATTCTTAGGAAACAAAGAATAAGTTTGATACACTGTGAGGCCACAACAGTGGCAAAGTGCAACATTAGCATAATGACCAAGCCTATTGCATTTTATGCATATATTATCTCGGGTGATCCAACAATAGAAAAAACATTATATGAAAACAACCAATCAATCAAAAGTATCTCTTAGAAATTTTATCATGCCTATCCCTTCTATGCAAAAATGCAGAACCAACCACCCACCCCCCCCCCCCATAAACAGAGATTGCCAATCTTTTATATGAAGTGTTGAAAGAAATATAATCAAGCATAAAAAAACAACTCATTGGCATAACTCTACAATCATTAAAGAGGATAGGCAACAACCGACTCAACCAATCGACTAATAAAAAAAGATGAAAAAACAATTAAAAAGAAAGCAACATGATCAAAGTATAAACGCAAAAATGGAACAGATGAGGGATCAATAAAGAGGAAGAAAAGTCCAACAGCTCCTTCAAAATATGAGCAAAAACCTACATTTACCTGAATAACAAAAGGTAAGCATTTCCCTCTTTAGGCGAGAAATAAGACCTAAAGTACTATAGCTATTAAATATGGAAGAGCTCTGTTTTGTATAACTTAATGCTAGAAACATAAATGGAATGACTATATTTTTTATTAAATAAATAACAAATTATGTAACGTACAGCAAAAAAAATGCTTTGGCTTTCGAAAGGCTGATAATATTCAATGCAGTCAAGGCATTAATTAATAAATTCAATCCATTTTGCTCTTGCTTAACCTTTTTAAGAATGAAATATACATGCTTTTCATGATGTAAAGGTACAACTCCATCATCATCTTGTACCATCACTGTATTATCTACCATTCCTATGGTGGAAATTCAAGTGTGAGTGGTTATAAGTCCCACATCTTCTATGAATGAGCTATATGAATGACATATAAGAGAGGGGACCCATATACCTAACGCCTTAAGGTTTTGGGTGGAGATGTGGCGTCCAAGTCTCTTGGTGGTCTGATTCATTGGCTAGCTCGTTGTTTTTCCTGGTTCATCGTCTATGAATGGGCTATATGAATGACATATAAGAGAGGGGACCCATATACCTAACGCCTTAAGGTTTTGGGTGGAGATGTGGCGTCTAAGTCTCTTGGTGGTCTCGTTCATTGGCTAGCTCGGTCTCTTGGTGGTCTAGCTCGTTGTTGCTTCTGGTGCTCCCCCCGACTCCCCAACATCCTATGCATTGATGCCAGTCTGTTACATGTAGTAGAGAGTTATTTTAAATAGTAAATTAGACAAAATCATATCAAACAAACACAATGAGGGAGACTAAGACCACTGAAAACACATCTTCAATTAATTAGGACTAAGTAACATGGAAACAGATCTAGTTATAGAACCCAAGAGTGAGATTTTAGGACTAATTAGTAATATGTAAACAAATTTTGAAAGCATTTTCTACATAAATCATGATATTGCTACTCAGCAGCAAACATCATAGAACTCATTAAAACATCCTTAAAAAACGAATAAACCTAGGAGACATAATGAAAATTTAGTGAAACAATTATGATTGTGCCAAAGAAGAGGCAAGTAATCAATCTGACATATGGATTAGTTTCCAAAGCTCGAAATCCCATTGGTTCAGCAAGTGATGCACTACATAAAATAAAACAAACTTTACTTATAATGTACAACATGTAAAAAATGATGCAGAGGCAGTCAATTAAGAAATCTAACAACTGAAAACATGAAGCCTTGACATGGCAAAGAAGACACATCATTTTGGCACATGGAATCACAGCTTAATTTATTCTACATTCCAATCAATTTTTTAGCATAGTTTAGCAAAAGGGAAGCACGAAAAAGACAAATAAAAAAAGAAAAGAAGCAATAGAAGAAAGAGGGTGACTTATACCACTTCAATAAGCTTACCAGTACCACTTTCATGGCCCCAGCTGAATTGAAGAAAAGCTGCAATTAAAAGTGTCGAAGAGCCAACAAAAACAAACCATTAGAACCCAAAAATAGCATTGAAGCTCACTCACCATTGTAACCCAAAAATAACATTTCACTCACTCTCCACATGCTTTGAAACCTGCCAAAACAAAGAAAAATGATTAGATAAAGAACTAAATAAATATTATAAACCCATAAAATAAAATTATCTAACAAAAAATGCTATATACATTATGAATCTCAATAGAACCTTTGTTACAGCCTATATATGAATGATTCTAGCACAAACTGATTTTAGTCTTTTAGGATCGATGCTCCTTTTAAGAGCACAAAAGGTATTATTATCATGATAACAGTAGCTGAAAAACTGAAATGTGTTAGTCTTTTATATAGGATGCACAAAAAGGGATGAAGCAAACACCAAATTGGGAATCACATACCTAGGAGTAGCGAAACCAAAGAAAAAGAACGATTGACTAAGTGCATCCTTATGAAAATGGACAGTAAACTTATTTTTTCCCTTTCATATAAATACTGTCTAAGAGGAAGGATAATAATGGTATGTCATGATACCCTTTCTTATTCTAATAATGTGCAGAATACATAGGAGAATGAAGCCTATGATGTGCACAATTGTAAAAATAGGAGAACTTACCATTAGGCATCAGCTAATATGTTTACTTTTGATAATGTAAAGTAACAAAAAAGAGATGTAGACTTACTTCCTCATTGTAGAAGCATATACCATCTTAACTTCCCGGAATTGCAAGACATGCATGATGGTTCCTAAATAAAAAGCATAATATATAATGAGCAGCTTGACATCAATAACTGATATGGGAAACTTAATCATTGTCTGCCTTCTACAATTTCCAACCATAGCCAAGACTCGATATCCTTGATGAGTTGATCACAGACAGGAAAGATCCTTTAGAAAAAAAAAAGGATGAAATGAGAGAAGGAACAAAAGCCAAATCTGCAATTAAAAATAACACAGGCTTATAATATTCATTGATCCGTGACATAAAAGGCTAGAAAACTAAAGTAGAAGGAGGAAACAAAGTTTGGAACAAATGCATCACCCTTCTTTAGTTAGAACTATGTTTAGAAAATGCGAGAAATAAGTACATCATGTTAGAATTCGAAATAGTCTTTATAAAGCCAGAATCAATCATGTTAATTAGTAGAAAATACCGAAGTGGAAGTGTACCTGAATCATAGCGGAAGCGTACCTCATCTTAAGCATACCTCATCTTGATGTTAATCCGATTTGTGGCTTGGCCTTCCAGGTCAACACGTACTCTCTTAGAGAGAACCCTTTAGTTTTCTCTCTGTAACTTACTGATAATGGGATGTCAAGTAAGAACGGCTCCAAAAGTTGTAGTGTGACCCGGGGACCATAACCTCCTTATTTATAGAACCCTAATTAGGGTTATCTATTGGTATTTCTAATTTAGCCCATCACAAAATTAGAATTACCCTTTAGTCTCTACACATTAAAGGCCCACATCCTATTAGATACTCAAAAGCCCATATTAGCCTAACCTTATTGGATCACTTTAATTGGGCTTAATCTTAAGTGACAGTCCACAACACATGATTACTCACATATAAGGCCAAAGTTGGATTAAGGATCCAACAATCTCCCACTTGGACTATATGTGTAACCTTATAATTATGTGTTGCAAGAATTATCCTTATGAGCTCAAATAACTGTCGTTACTGAATGTATCTATAACCAATCCGGTCCATCAATCATACCAACATAGGATCAAAGCAGTATTCGTTACAACTATCGTAACTAAACCCATCAATGGTCACATATGCTGACACAAAAGAATGACATGGATCATGATGTGGATGCGTAGCATGGAATTTTCATGTAACGTGATCTTAACATGTCTAATTCCAACTGGTCCACCTTAAACCTTGGTGAGATAAAACTGTAACAGAATCAGAGTGTAGTAAATACCAAAACTTAATTTCTGCAGAATGTATTCTTAAACTTACATAAACCGAAATATGTCTATATCATAAAAGCATTAAAAAATAACAAACTCCCACAAAAAATTGAACATCACTTATGATGTGACACCCATACAAGCAGTGTGCTCATGAGACCTTTTAGGTGGCAATCCTTTAATGAGCGAATTCACAAAAAATTGAGTTTGTTCCGATATGCTTTATAGACAACTGTTCACTCTGAATTTATGAACTGCTGATTTATTGTCACAAAATAATCTTAGTGGTCTTTCAATACCATCTACAATGTGCAGCCCTGTGACAAAATTTCACAGTCAAGTTCCATGATTTGAATGCCGTATAACACGCTATGAACTCTGCTGCCACAACAGAAGAGACTATAATAGACTGTTTAGCACTCTTCCAAAAATTGGATACACATAGCCCAACGTAGATTTCATACTATCTAGGCATCCACCGAAAATCAAATGGTACTATCTTACCTAATGATCTCAAGCTGATCTGATCTTCAATATGAGAGCGTGTATTCTTTTGTTCTTTGTAAGTACCATATGATTCATTTGGCTTCTTTCCAATAGTCTAATCCTGAATTACTAAAAATATTCCCAACATCCCATAATGCACGCCACATCTGGATGCGTACAATCCCGGGCATGCACTAGACTCCCTACTGCTGATGCATAAGGAATCTTCTGCATTTCCTAATTCTTAAAGTCATTCTTAGGACACTGATGGAGACTAAACTTGCCTCCCTTAGCCACAGGGGTATCATCCGGTTTACAATCCTGCATGCCATATCTCTTGATAACCTTTTCAATATAGCCTTTTTGGGATAATCCAAGAATACCCCGAGAACGATCTCGGTGTATCTGTATGCCTAATACAAAAGATGCATTACCAAGATCTTTCATCTCAAAATTCCTACCTAGAAATCTCTTGGTTTCGTGCAATAAGTCTATATCATTGCTGGCAAGCAAAATGTCATCAACATATAAAACCAGAAAAATATACTTGCTCCCACAGAACTTATGGTATACACAATCATCAACCAAATTCACCTCAAAACCAGACGAGATGATCACTTGATGAAATTTGAAATACCATTATCGAGATGCTTGCTTAAGTCCATAGATGGATTTCTTTAGTTTGCAAACCATATCCTTTGAGTCTTTCGAAACAAAGTGTTTTGGTTGCACCATATAAATCGTCTCTTCAATGTTACCATTGAGAAACGATGTCTTTACATCCATCTGATGTAACTCAAGAAATGCGCCACAAATTCCATTATAATCCTGAAAGAGTCTTTCGAAGAAACTAGAGAGAAAGTCTCTTTATAGTCAACGCTTTATTTCTATATAAATCCTTTTGAGACAAGACGAGCCTTGTACTTCTCCACATTGCCTTTTGAATCCCTCATGGTCTTAAATATCCATTTGCAATCAATGGGTCTCACATCATGTGGCAATGGGGCAAGATCCCAAACGTCATTGTCCTTAATGGACTTGATCTATTCATTCAATGCATCAACCCACTTTTGAGAATTAGAACTTTCCATGGCTTGACGAAAGTTGATTGAATCATCTTTCATCATTCCAATGTCAACCTCATGTTCTTGGAGAAATACAAAATAGTCGTCTGGTATTGCAGTTCTCTTTTCTCTAGTAGATCTCCTTAATGGCAAAGTTTCTTGAAGTGGAAGAGTTTGTTCTTCTGTAACAATTTCTTGTATGGAGATTTCAATATTGTCTTGACTTGTTGTGTTTTCAACACGATCAAGGAAAGGATCCCGAGCAGTGTCAATAACACATATGGGAATATCAACATATTCTTCTTCAAAGACAAAGTCCTTAACTATATCTCCCCCTGCAAACTCAACATTCTCAAAGAAACAAGCATTTCCTGATTTAAAAATTGACTTACTTGTGGGATCATAAAATTTATACCTCCTGTACTCACATGAAATGATTCATTAAATGAAGCAATTGTCTCAATAGAATAAAGATTATCGAAATCTTACAAAAAACCAGATACAACCGATTTTGAATCGTGAAACAAACTATATTTTCCATTCCAAAAAATGAACAAGAAAAACCAAATATGTCCAAAGCAGAAATTGAAATCAAATTTTGTCTAAAAGACGACGATACTATCAAAGTTTCACTATGATCCAAATAAAATCTAGTATATATTTTTTTTAATGATAATCTAAATCTTCCAATTGCCTCAACTTGAATAACCTTGTCGTCCCCACAGAGATGAATCTTTCAACATGTTGCGTTAAAAACACACTTAGAGCAAGTGTACTCTATCGCAAAAATAGTATAAAAGATTATCGTGTCCATAGGGATTAATTAACAAGTACCAAACTAATCGAGATTATCTATTGGTTAGACGAACTAGTAATTGAGTTGTAATGAAAACAAATAAGAAGAAATAAATAACAATAATTAAAATACTAGATTTAATAAATGGAGAGAGGTCTAGGGTCACGGTTTCACTTGCAAGCTTCGATTCCCCTATGTCTAATCCTACCTGAATTCCCTTATTTTACTTAATTACCAATCCCTTTACTAAAACTATTAATCCGTTTGGTCATTCGCGATTAATATTCTTTTTCCTAAATTAACCCTCGATTGGTCATGCAAGAATTTAAATTCAGG
The DNA here is from genome assembly GCA_039519185.1 of Astragalus membranaceus. Lineage (NCBI taxonomy): Eukaryota > Viridiplantae > Streptophyta > Magnoliopsida > Fabales > Fabaceae > Astragalus > Astragalus membranaceus. The sequence continues at coordinate 82,608,048 of CM076847.1, read as the reverse complement.
AAAAGCATAAAGAGCAAAAAGGTTGAATGGTTAGAAGACTAAATTATGGTTTGGTCATGCCCTAATTATAGCCCCAATTATCCTATAGGTCCACCAACTAATTGCAGTACGGTCGCTGATCAACTAATTGATTATAAACATGCAAAGGGTAGCTAATCCTAATCATGTGATAAAAACAATAGGACAATATTAATTAAAATAAAAACAGGAATTCAAACCAGAAATTAGAACATAAAAAAGGTCTCTAATCAAGCAAGATCCACCTAGACCCTAGAAGAGGATTTAGCTATCCATAGTGTTCGAGAACAATAAAATAAAATTAGGAGTCATAAATTACAGAGATAAAAATAACCCGGAATAGAGAAATTTCTGATCCTGAAAATTTAGTCTCCCTTTTTTGCTTCAGAGCTCTCTCACGGTGTCAAAAACGGGTACCCAAAACCCCCTACTCTCCTTGCCGGCGTTACCGTTGGTGCGCGACAACTGTTTCTGCGTTGGCTTGTGTGCGGCACTTTTTTTCTCCCGCGGCTACTGTTTGTATCTTATGTACGCGGCTCCTCTCAATTGTCGCCGGTTCCTTTATTTATATCATTGAAGCATAGGTTTCATCCAACAAATTACATATGTGCTGAATTATGGTCCACATGGGCCTTCTTTTTTTTCAAGCCCAAAAGTGGTGATGCATAAAAAATCAACAAGAGTTCTTTTGCTAATGACACCCCCATTTCGCTTCACACAACTCACAGCTGCATTTTGTTTATTTCTTTTCTTTCCTACAAAATAATGAGTAAAATAAGTCACTTATTTATTTAGATGATATTAATCGCTCTCAAAATTACTCTAAAAGTATCTCTAAATATGCACTAATTTGGAATTTATCAACTCCCCCACACTTAATTTTTGCTTGTCCTCAAGCAAATTTTCTGGCTCAACAAATTTTCAAATAAGTAATAGAGACAGCCAAATGAGGGACCCAAAATTAGAACTAACAATGACAGACAATAGACATTATAGCATATATGAGGTGTCAAAAGGTTGCCTAATTAGAGGCTCAAGTCCCTGAAGAATACATTTCTGTGAACAAAGGCACTCGCTCACAATCTCTCTAAGTGTTTAGGGACTAGGGAAAATATACACTCAAGTTTCAACAAAATGCACACTACCATATGTTTGTAATTTGACCAAATCTCCACTAAATAGTTCACATGCATGCAAAAGATGGGGTTTCATGGGTTGTAATGGGGCCAAGGTTTAGTCGAGCAGGGTAGGAAATAAGAAGAAAGGGATAATCAAAGGGCTAAAAAAATAGAAATAAATAGTAACATTTGAAACCAAATATGGAGCTCCTATCTAATTTACAAATTTTGCCCAAACTCCAAATTAATTTCACTTCATTCTTCACTCTTTTTCTAGAGTCAACTCTTTTTGATTTTCTTTTTCTCTTGAGTAGGCTTTTTTTTTTTGGATTTGCCCTTTGGCTCTTTCATTCTTTTGATGTGCCTTTTCCTCCTTCTTGCTTAACTTTTTTTTTTGGGAGGAAAAGGTAAGTACATGAAAACTCCTATTTTGTTTTTTTTTTCATCCTGACAAGATAGACAACTAAAAGTATTGGACGAAATTGTAATTTTCAATAGTTGCTCCACATTTAATTCTAAATGGTTACCACAAACAAAAAAGAAAAATTATATCTGGGTACCAAAGAAAAGAAAAGAAAAGAAAATATAACAATTAAGCTCAAAGGGGGCAACTAAGGGATAAATTCAACAAACAACTCTGGGGCACCTAAATTCCCCAAGTCTTTTTACATGATGCAAATCAATTTTCGCCTTGAAATGGTCAAAAGACAAATTCTAGAATGTAGCAAATTGAGAAACACACTCATAGAAATAAAAAGGGTGGAAATTTATGATTTAGTATCAATCCTCTTATGAAGGCTCAGATCTCACATTTAGAAGCTAGTTCACAAAAAGTACTCAACAGAGACAAATGCTAATTATCGGCTTCCTAAGGACAACCTCATAGTTACAATTAAGCACAAGTCTGTCAAGTAAATTGATTATGGGATCCCCTAAAGGCAAAATCTCTATTTTTTTTTTCAGTTTCTATATCCAAAACTAGCCAGAAAAAATGCTATCAACATATGTAGTAGGTATATGCATTAATAGAGATGAATTGACAAAGTTAAACTCTCCTCCCCCACACTAGCATAAAACATGATCCTCAATACAAAATATCAAATTGGCACAAAAATAAATAAATGAGAGAGTAAGAGTGACTTCCCTGAGAGAGCTTGTAGTCTGAGCTTATTCCTAAAAACAAAACAAAACAAAAAGAAAATGAAAATAACTAAAAATAAAATAACTGAAAATAAAACACAGGTTGCCTCCTGCGAAGCGCTTGTTTAACGTCGTGAGCCTGACTATAGTTGGTGCTCAATCTGGGGGCTCTCCAAGAGCAAATTTTACATCTAACGCAGTACACCTTCTTAGCTTTCTAACAATGTGGTTCACATTATTCTTTCTTTTTCCACGTGGTGGATGAACTTCAAAGGATGGTGAAATTTTTATTTTATCTCCATCCACCACTATGCTAGGATCCTGCAAAATAAGACTTTTTTCCAAAAGGTCCTGCATCTTTAATTCACTAAAAATGTTAGTTTCAACCACATCATCAAAATAAGGAGAAGTTAAAGAAGAGACAATTTCATTGGAATTTAAAGTTTTAATAACATTCTCTTCTTTACCACTCCTTAAAGTTACCTTTCCCCGGTGAACCTCAATCACAGCATCACCAATGGTTAAAACAATTTGCCCAAAAATAGGCGCTTTCTCCTCTTTCTCCAAATCTAGAACCATGGGATCTTTCTCTCTGTCCTCACAAATGCTCCCTTTAGTAGGATCTTTTATTTCAATATGACTCCCTTCAGTAGGAGCTACTATTTTGATTTGACTCCCTTCAGTAGGAGTCTCCTCATCTTTCTTGAGAGCTTCTTCCTCCAAATTATATTCCATAGAGACGCCTTCATCTCTCAAAGGAATACTTTCTTTGTATTGCTCAGCTTCTTCATTTTGGGTAGACTTAGTTTGTGAAGGAGTTTCTTGGGCCTCTTGAGATAACAAAGCAATGAGAGTTGAGATTTGACCCTCCAAGCTTTCAAATTTGTTGTTCATGGCACCCTCCAATCTTTCAAATTTTTCATTTGTCTGCTGCATAAATTTGGCCAAGACCTCATTGACATCCGACTTTTCCTCCTCTTGCCTTTGCACTTGTAGTGACTCATAATTATCCCAATGGGAGAAATAAGGAGTTGGCTCATAGTTATCCCAATAGTCTGAATAAGGTTCATAAGGACGAGGAGAAATTTGAATCTGGCATTGAGACATATACCAATATGACTTCTCTAAATTTCTTTGTGCCTCTGCCTCTCTAATGTAGTCTCCAAGAGTTTTAACCATGATTTAGACTTTTCTCTGCAAAACAAGGTAACTGCAACGGTCTCTTGGGAAAGTATTAGCAGTTTTTTTTTGTATTTTTTTTCAATAAGATAAATAAAAAAAATAATACTAGTGCATAAAAAAATGTCTAAAGCAATAAAAATCTTTTTCGTTTAATATTGCTAAATTAATCCCCGGCAACGGCGCCAAAAACTTGTTGCGTTAAAAACACACTTAGAGCAAATGTACTCTATTGCAGAAATAGTATAAAAGATTATCGTGTCCACAGAGATTAATTAGCAAGTACCAAACTAATCGAGATTATATATTGGTTAGACGAACTAGTAATTGAGTTGTAATGAAAACAAATAAGAAGAAATAAATAACAATAATTAAAATACTAGATTTAATAAATGGAGAGAGGTCTAGGGTCACGGTTTCACTTGCAAGCTTCGATTCCCCTATGTCTAATCCTACCTGAATTCCCTTATTTTACTTAATTACCAATCCCTTTACTAAAACTATTAATCCGTTTGGTCATTCGCGATTAATATTCTTTTTCCTAAATTAACCCTCGTTTGGTCATGCAAGAATTTAAATTCAGGAAAAGCATAAAGAGCAAAAAGGTTGAATGATTGGAAGACTAAATTATGGTTTGGTCATGCCCTAATTATAGCCCCAATTATCCTATAGGTCCACCAACTAATTGCAGTACGGTCGCTGATCAACTAATTGATTATAAACATGCAAAGGGTAGCTAATCCTAATCATGTGATAAAAACAATAGGACAATATTAATTAAAATAAAAACAGGAATTCAAACCAGAAATTAGAACATAAAAAAGGTCTCTAATCAAGCAAGATCCACCTAGACCCTAGAAGAGGATTTAGCTATCCATAGTGTTCGAGAACAATAAAATAAAATTAGGAGTCATAAATTACAGAGATAAAAATAACCCGGAATAGAGGCCACAAGTGCGCTTGTAATTCTGTAAAATAGTTACCTTCCTTTGGGCCGATAAATACCCACATAAGTTATGAGCACACAACCTTTTATATTTCAAAATGAATCAATCTCCACAAGAGAGGCCACTTTGGTGACATGTTGCTTCAATCAATTCATTCCAAAATATATATAAACTGTCCGATATTTGAAATTCAGAATTACTTGTCCGATAAATATATCCAAAATAATGCACATAAGTCAAAAAAAATAGTATTTATCTTATATGCAACTAAACGGATTGATCTTTTATTGAGTTGCTTACAATTAAACCAGAAATAACATTATCTTTAATATAAACAATATAAAAGAGACCAAACCCAAAAATAAAATGGTCACACCTGAATTGCCGCAACACCAAAAAAGTGGTCATTCATCTTCATTCAATTTGAATTATATCACCCACCGAAAACAATAATGGGACCAACGAGAAAGAAAACCTCTCGCACATTATATTATGAACTCAACTCCGAATTCACGTGCCAAACAAAATAATGACATTATTGCAAATCAAAACTTGAATTCAGTCACATATAATAATAATAATAATAATAATAATAATAATAATAATAATAATACATAATTGAATAGCCAAAACCATAAACCAAAATGCACCAGCAAACTTTCATGATTAAATGTGAGAACCGAACCGAAATGCCGCAATCACAATGAATTGCCGAAACTGAAACCTTAAATCAAAACTTAAATGCTGCAGCTTGAGGTTAGTTTTCAGCCACTAAACTCATTGATATTACATTCAAATAAGAACCAGAGAATAAAATATATCATACGCAATTTGTTGCTATTAAGCCTAAACATAATACTGTAAATCAATCATGAAATAAGAACCGCAACATCCAAAACCAAAATTGTTGCAACGTAGTTAAAAAAAACTGATCTTTATTGATATTTGATATGCATATGATAAATATGTACCTAACTTTATCTTTAATAATCAACAAAACCCACTAAAATTGCAGCTAGGGTAATGGTTGATTGTGCCACAAATTGTTTCATTCTTTAAAGACACCTGATTTTTATCTTACAAAATCCTTTTAGTTTGTGAATTAACACAAAAAAAAAATGAATACCAAAGCCAAAACCATATTGTGATGCAATCTTTTGATAACCAATAGGAACAAATTATGAAACATCGTAGCAGACCAAAGCTAAAAGCTTGGTTCAATTCCAAATTCAAGTGATTTATTTATTCGTTAAACTAAATCATTCTGATCTAAAGGTTGATTGTGCCACCAATAGGAACAAAATCCTTTTATTTATTCAAGTGCTGTAAAGAACAGAATACTAAACCGAAGAAGAAAAAACTGCCGTAACTTCAAACATAAAACGCGGAAACATGTATACCAAATTCACTCTTTATAAACTGAATTCAACTTTTATTCTGAAACCGAACCGAACAAAACAACCACATAAAATTTATTTTCTTAATGATTAAACATGAAAGGCTCTGATACCAATTGTTAGAATTCGAAATAGTCTTTAAAAAGCCAGAATCAATCATGTTAATCAGTAGAAAATACCGAAGCGAAAGTGTACCTGAATCATAGCGGAAGCGTACCTCATCTTAACCATACCTCATCTTGATGTTAATTCGATTTGTGGCTTGGCCTTCCAGGTCAACACGTACTCTCTTAGAGAGAACCCTTTAGTTTTCTCTCTGTAACTTACTGATAATGGGATGTCAAGTAAGAACGGCTCCAAAAGTTTTAGTGTGACCCGGAGACCATAACCTCCTTATTTATAGAACCCTAATTAGAGTTATCTATTGGTATTTCTAATTTAGCCCATCACAAAATTAGAATTACCCTTTAGTCTCTACACATTAAATGCCCACATCCTATTAGATACTCAAAAGCCCATATTAGTCTAACCTTATTGGATCACTTTAATTGGGCTTAATCTTAAGTGACACTCCACAACACATGATTACTCACATCTAAGGCCAAAGTTGGATTAAGGATCCAACACATCAAATGCAAATAAAAAGGCTTTATATGTTCTCAGATAGCTAATAACATTTATGCACCAAAATTCAAATTAAAATGTAAAAATCAATCTATAGTTTCTAATGTTCTCCAACACATTACTCAAAGCAACATACAAAAAAATAACGTACTAATAAAAAATGTTAAATAAATTTTAAAGTAAAGTGTTGATAATAACAGTGAGATATCTGATACCACAGCAAAAAAAAAAATAATTGAAGATATATTGAATGACACTGGTAATTTTTTTCAAAACAGCAATTAAATGCAATTAGTGAAGTTAGTTTCAGCCTTTCAGGCAGTAATACTGATCATACCAGAAGAAAACACTGGTGTTCCATTTAGATCAGAAATATTTGGCGATAAAAGACATTCCCTTCAATATTAGTCAAATGGGCATACTGCTGGAAACTCGGACGGAAAGGCACCATACTGCTGGTGGTCGTACGGTGGCTGATGAGGTCCTTAGTGAAAAACACCGTAAGGCTGCTAGTGCGGTGGATAAGAATAAAATGATGATGATGATGCCATTGGGGGCTGATTCATCGACATAAAACGCTGCATGCGCTCCTCATTTCTCGTAGATTCCTCCATCATCTCTTCATAAAGCAGTTGCTCTCTTCATAATGCCGTTGTTGCTCTTCATAACGCCGTTGCTGCTCTTCATAAAGCAGTCGTTGCTCGATCAACTCACGATGGACATCACTTAATTGCTGTGTCCAGTGCTGAACAATATTAATATTCTTAGCAGTAGGCATCTTGCAAAGGTTGAGCAATTGTCCTCCGTATTTCCACCAAGAAAATCAGAGTAAAAACCTTTGTATCTGTTGACACCCATATATTTTCGCCGAGGGCTACTCGTCTGGCGTAGAATCGGCTAGCCGAGGGCCGAAGGCTGATTCCCGTCGGCAAAATTAGAAATTTTAGCTGCTTGGGGTCTAAATTGAATCTACATGACCACATGGCTAAGATAAAAAAACTGAGGTACCTACTCGGCTGACGCCTGATTGGCCGAGGTAAGACTCGGCCGAGACAAATCGGCTTGACGTGGCTACTAAGTTTATATAGACTTGGAGGCTAATACTTGGTCTTCATGTGTTCATATAATTATTTATTAAATAATTATATGATTAAATATAATGGGAAAAGACTAAGCCAAGCTACGGTAACCACCTTCCTAAATTTATGGGAAGTGGGCATGAGGAGTTGGCCGAGTTAGAGGGTCTTGCTTTGGGAGCAATGATTCAATGCACGTGGACACATTTAGACGATGGAGCGGTTAAGACAACGTGAAGAAGCGCCGTAGAAGTGGAAGCGAATATATTTTGACCCACTACCCGTGCTAGTGGAAGAGTGCTTCCTAGTTTTTAGGGCCTGGATGTAATGTAGTGCATTGATCTTGATTAATCCAAAGGTAGGAAAGTGTTGGCTCGAGTAGTGGCTGACGAGGGCCTATGTATATAAATAGGAGAAGAGTAATTGTACAGAACACACACCAATCAATCAAAACTCTACGTTTATTTTATCTATCTGCTTTTGTTGCACTTTATCTTTATTTTCATGCATTATCCAGTAGTATAATCCAACCCTCGCATCCCATTCACTCAACCCGACCCTTTCTTGAGGAGTCAGGATACCCACAGTCAAGGAGCAGAGTTCCCTATTTGGCGCAATTGCTTGAAGAACAGAGGAATCAAAAACCTTCCCAAACCTCTGGCCGAATCCACGGCTAGGACCTAAGAGTTTGACGAAGAACAACAATTTGGCACGCCCGATGGGACTAGAACAGGTGAACAGACCATTGCGTTTGATTCGCATGGACTGGATTATCATTGGCGTATGCACTTACGCTCTGGTAGAAACTTAAGCATGGAGTCACCTTCTGCATCAAAGAAGGCTACTGCTGCCAAAGGCACAACAATGGAGCCAGTAGGTGCTTTGGGGAATAATACTGCAACAGTTACTGCCGAATCGAGTGAACCACCTCACCAAGAGGGGGAACCCGTGGTCATGACCACATCATTCATTCGGCAACATATAGATATGGGGATACACGATATAATGTACCAAGTGTCCCAACAATTGGCTGACATAGTTAAACCTATGGTGCACAATGAGGTGCGACAGGCCAAGGAATTGGAACAAAGGCATGCAACGCAAGGTAGCAGCGCTACTAACCCCATTTTCCATGGCCAATCACAGGGAGGACATCCTACTTCTCTGGGAGGCACGCATCAGTCCCTGCCATACGCCAACCCTGTTGGACCTCAGCAAGCATCCTCTTATACTTCTATGGGAGGCATACATCAGTGACCACCGAGTGGGAGTTTGACTGGGCCTCAGCAGGCGTCCTCCCATCAGGTATGTCCTACTCCTGTAATTCCTCAGCCTGGTACTTTTGCCACTGCCAACACTGGGGGGCAGTTTTTGGCGAATGTCACTAATACGGCTTCTCTGCAGCAGGGACAAGTGCAATTGGCCAGAAGGCCACCCGAGGCAATAGGATCAGTGGGTTTGCTGCAAGGACCATCCTATGGATGTTCTGCCGCGGCTAACAACCCGGCCTACGCAGGGGGGCAAGCCTTCGCTTCGGAATCAGGGAATGGCAGGATCCGTGGGTATTGCCCGAGTCAGCAGCCATGGACCCAGAGCCCACCTGGCTCGAGAAGCTTACCTCCTAGTCAGCTGTACCCCAGAGTACTCAGTACCTACCCGGTGGGTTCCTATATACAGACACAGATAAGTGTTGCCCCGGCCGAGCAGCCATGGAATCAACTTCTGTAACACCCCGTTTCTACCCCTTTAATTTGTACGTCATTTATCAGAGTGCTTTCGTTTTCAAAAATAATAATTTAATTAGTAGAAAAGAAATGTCACATCTTCATTGATAAAACTCAGCGACTACGCCATTAACATTCGTGCAAAAACGCATTCGTCACAAAAGTCGAACTTCAAAATTAAATCTCATCACAGCGGAAATAATAGCTCACCAAAATCGCTCAAACGCGTCTCACACATCAATAAAATTATTAAAACAGTTACTTAAATAAGTCATCAACTTCAACCCCGCCCCCTAGGTGTTACAATATCAGAGAGCGACTCAAAACATCTCAACAGCTATAAGGGAAGGCGGCATGTCCTTCAATCGGAGTCACCTGCAGCGTTGCCACAATAGAGCAACATTCCAAGCAGAAGGGGTGAGAATTTTCAACAAAATATAATTAAACATACAGCAGAGTAATATGAGCACAACCATCACACAACATCGTCACAAATATCAACTTCATCGTCGTTACACACAACACCGAACAAATTCACAATTCACGTCACCCGTCATAATAAAAAATGAATGCGCATGAAGATGCAACCCACACCTGGGCATATGCATGATGGTACCATACTCGTCATAATAAGCCACTATGGGCACACCGTCACTGTTTTCTCGTCATAAATAAGCCACTATGGGCACACCGTCACCAAGAGGCCGAAGCCTATTCGTCATAAGATGCACATGCTATGAGACACTATGGACACATGTGCAATCACCAAAATTTACTCACCCGGAGTACTCATCATCACCACCATAAGACACTCGTAGAGTGTATTCATCATAGCCATCATATTAATATCACCACTCTTCACAAACAATCACATTCAAAAATATTGTAACAACATCTTTAAAATTATGGAATAAATATTTCACTTTCATACTTAGGAAGCGCCACAATTAAATTTGGGGAAGGGCATCTCATTTTCCAAGTAGAAGAAAACCTCACATTTTAACCGGAAAATAGTAATAGTATCAAAGTCAAATTTACACACTCTTCTCTTTTACAAACTACAGAAATTCGGTTAATAAAACGCAACAAATCGGAGCTGAAAAATAGTGGCCATTATTTGCGCAAAACAGTAGCAATTTTACACTAAATCGAAACTGAAACAGTGGCCATCATTTGCGCAAAAACAGTAGCAAATTTACATCATATTGAAGCTGAAAAACAGTGGCATTTATGCGCAAAAACAGTGATTTTTATAGGCTGAAACAGCAGCAACAACAGCAACTTTAAATTGCCAAAACAGCAGAATTTTATTGGTAAAAAAACAGCATCATTTTATTGTGAAAACAGCAAAATTAAAATACAGTAACAGCAACACATTTTTGACAGCAACAGCACAATTAAAATACAGCAACAGCAACAAAAGAAATTCTGCAACAGCAATACATATTTAACAGCAACAGCACAATTAAAATTCTGCAACAGCATATAAAAATTAACAGCAACAGCAATAAAAAAAATTACAGCAACAGCAATATATAAAAAGAATAACAGCAACAGCATATAAAAAAATTAACAGCAACAGCCACATAAAAATCTGCACACAGCAGCAACAATATTGGATAAACAGCAACATAATTCTGCACACAGCAACAACACTATTTGACTAACAGCAACATAATTCGAATTTCATCTCTTTTTCCTATCATAGGGCAATTCGCAATTCACCTCCTCACATCATAAGAAATTTTCGCACATCAACACAACCATTCGATCCATTACTCCTCTTGATATATATATATATATATAAATTGCGAATTCAACTACTCCCAAGAACCCACAAACCCTCTATATACTCAATTATATTAATTGAAAACGCTCACCCTTACCTTACTTATGATGAACACGAAACCTTCTTGACGAGAAATCACCACGTAGCCAACAGCAACAAAGCGCCCTTCTTCTCCTCCCTTGTGCGCCGTACGGCTCCCTCTCCCCTCCTCTCTTCACGATTTCTTTCTTTCTTTCCTCTCCAAGGCGCACTCTCTCTTTCTCTCTAGGTCTCTCTCTCAAAATTTCGCTAATGACTCATCATATCCCAACCCTAATTCACTTATGCGCAATCCAATGGATCATGGGCCTCCAACACAGCTTAAGCCCTTTATCTAATTAGTTGTCGCCACCAAATCCCTAATACCACACCTCCACATAATTAATATAATTTCTAATAATTAAATTATATCCATTAAAATAATTAAATTAATCAAAATACCTAAATACTTAGTTAATTAACTTAATTAAATAGTTAGGGTGTTACAACTTCCACCTCACCAAGGCATGCAGGCATCTGTACCAGGAACTGGCCTTGTTAACCTGACCCAAGTAGTACCTAGACAGCCATGGACAGACACTCCACCTCAGGTACCACCACAGCCAGGGGCATAGGGTCCCCCAGATACACTGTGGCGACCAATGCCTCCACCTGAAAGACCATCGGGGGCCCAACTCCTGGACCCTAATTTGATACCTGACACCATCAAGAAGTTCTTCGGTGTTCAGTTGAAATCGTTCGATAGGCCAATGTACAGGAAGCCTTACCCAGAGTGGGTGGACAGATTGGTGCCTCTGCCTAGAGGATTTAAAACCCCTGATTTTGCCACATTCTCCGGGGATGATGGTAAGTCTACTATGGAGCACGTCGGCCGATTCACGACCCAATGTGGGGAAGGAAACCAGAATGAGTTCCATAAGTTGCAGCTGTTCCCTTTGTCTTTGACAGGGACTGCCTTCTCATGGTATTCTTCTCTCCCACCTGATTCTATACAGACCTGGGCAGACATGGAAAGATTCAGAAAGATGGCCAGAAAGTGCTCAGTACCTTTCCCAGAATCTCAGCTTACTTCCATGACCATCTCTGGAATGCACCCTCAATTGAAGGAGAAGCTTGTGCGACAGGCTTGTAGTGACTTCAGCGGCCTGACTTCCAAGGCAATTCACATTGAACAATTCACTCACGAGAAGAAGCAAGAAGGATTTGACGGTGAAATAATCCCTATGGATGATTATGATGTGTCTGAAGATGCATCAGATTACCATAGTGATTAGGTAGCCAAATGACATGGCAACCAAGACCTCGTCAACTAACAAGGGTGGCTACACTTTTTGACTATGGCTTTGGCGCACGGGTTACCATTTCCCTCAACAAAGGGTAAGTGGAAGTAGCCGATTCAATGGAAACGGAATACCAATCCAACAAGACAAAGTGTGACGACACTTAGCAGTGCCACATCGACAACGTAAGATTACTATCTGCAAACGCGACGTCTTACTTACGTTGGTGTTTCCTTAATCGACTGGAACACACAATACTAGGGGGCACCTAGCAGTGTCACTTTGACATTATGAGTCTACTATCTGCAATCCCAATTTTACACAACTTGGGCGCACCTAACAGTGTCACTTTGACATTATGAGTCTACTGTCTGCAATTCCAGTCAGACATAACTGGGGAGCACCTAGCAGTGTCACTTTGACATTATGAGTCAACTGTCTGGGGGGCACCTAGCAGTATCATTGTGATATTGTGAGTCTACTGTCTGCAACCTCAGTTATTCCAAAAGATTAAATATGCACTACAACCATAGTTGTCAAGTGTAAGGAGTTGGCAGAGAAGAAATCGGCTGACGTAATACATCCTTCAGCTTCCTCCTAAGGTCCCCAGCTAAAAGATGCAGGGGGTCATTTGTTGACACCCATTTTCGTCGAGCGCTACATGACTGGCGTAGAATCGGCTAGCCGAGGGCCGAAGACTGATTCCCGTCGGCAAAAATAAATTTTTTAGCTCCTTGGGGTCTAAATTGACTATACATGACCACATGGCTACGATAAACAATCGAGGTGCCTACTCGGCTGATACCTGATTGGCCGAGGTAAGACTCGGCCAAGACAAATCGGCTTGAGATGGCTACTAAGTTTATATAGACTTGGAGGCTAATACTTGGTCTTAATGTGTTCATATAATTATTTAATAAATAATTATATGATTAAATATAATGGGAAAAGGCCAAGCCAAGCTACAATAACCACCTTCCTAAATTTATGGGAAGTGGTCATGATGAGGAGTTGGCCGAGTTAGAGGGTTTTGCTTTGGGAGCAATGATTCAACGCACGTGGACACATTTAGACGTTGGAGCGGTTAAGAAAACGTGGAGAAGCGCCGTAGAAGTGGAAGCGAAGATATTTTCACCCACTACCCGTGCTAGTGGAAGAGTGCTTCCTAGTTTTTAGGGCCTGGATGTAATGTAGTGCATTGATCTTGATTAATCCAACGGTAGGCAAGTGTTGGCTCGAGTAGTGGCCGACGATGGCCTATGTATATAAATAGGAGAAGAGTAATTGTACATAACACACACACACCAATCAATCGAAAACTCTACGTTTATTTTATCTATCTGCTTTTATCGCACTTTATCTTTATTTTCATGCATTAGCCAGTAGTATAATCCAATCCTTGCGTCTCATTCACTATACCTGGCCCTTTCTAGAGGGGTCAGGATACCCACAGTCAAGGAGCACGGTTCCCTCCTTGGCGCAATTGCTTGAAGAACAGAGGAATCAAAAACCATCCCAAACCTCTGGCCGAATCCACGGCCAGGACCTAAAAGTTTGACGAAGAACAACAGTATCCTCCATATTTAAGAGTAAAAACCTTTGTAACCTTTTTAGTATCATAATAACTTTTCGGCAAAACTCCTCTAATAGGGGTTGCATCAATATCATTTTAGTCATGTATTCCATGCACAATTCCACAACATTAAAATGAGACTTCAGACTCAATAACCGAACACATATTGATAATTTAGAGCTTTAGACCCTTCAAATAATGGTTATTTTTCTCGCACAAATGAGTATAAAATCTCTGAGCTTCCTCGTTTGACACTTCTTCAGTATCCTATCGTTGATCTTCAAAAGACAAATTTGCTTCGACTGTGTCAGATATCATCCCTAGCGCAACGTCAAACAGTTGATATCTCGTATACATTGGAAAACTACTTGATGTAGTAGCCTCTACTTGATGTAGCGCAACGTCAAACAGTTGCTATCAGGTGCTACCTCACCATGATGGGTCCATATCCAATAATTTGGCTTAAACTCATTATGGTACAAATCAAAGCCGACTTCTTCTTCATTATTTATATGTCGAAACTTACATATTGTGCACAGACATCTAATTCCACCTTGTAACTCAAATTCTTTTTGACGCTTTAAAAAAAACAAACTCTTCGACTCCTTCTTCAAAACATCGCTTCATACCAGCTCTTTCAGGATAATGTCGATCATACATCCCCTCTTGGTATCAGAGCCAGATGGTGGAAGTAGGAATGTAGATATTAACGTTGAACTGTTGGTTACTACTCTGGTTATGCTTTTAATTTAATCATACACTTGTTCATACTCACATGATGGCCATAAATGGATATTAATTCTAAATTAAATTAAATTAAAGGTTATACTATTAGTGTACTCTTTGACTATAGCTAAATGCCGCAAGCGTACGTCAATACAGGCGTCTGGCAAGGGCAATTGAAATGTGCCGTATTTATCCGCCTCGATCGGATAATCCTATAGTCAACCAGTCCACTATTTTATAACTATTTAAAATGAACGTAATAATATTTGAATAAATTAATTATTCATCTATGTTTATATTTTGCAGTAATTACTTGCGTTCTCAGTATTATTATTGTAATATACTGCTGTGAATTATACTAAGATACACTTTTAAGTTCTTTGCTATACCTTTGCATTTAAAATGTTTATGATCAAAATACTTCTAAAGCTTTTTAAAGAAAAATTTTAAATACTCCAAGGACCGTAGAGTATTAGTAAGGATATCTGGGTACCTCACTAGCGACGAAATGGTAGCGAAGTACGTAAGACCCTGCAGGTTGACTGGGCAGTCATATACCATAATTTGAGGTTTATTATCCTAAAGTATTCTAATCCTAAATGGAGAAAATATTTCGAAAAATACTTTAATTTTGATCATACACATGTTTGAAACAAGGAATAACTTAGACTTTGAGTGTTTAAATCTGGTTTAATATATTTCAGTATTTACTTTGATTTTCTCTGAACTATAGTAACTTCTACTCCGAAATATAAAATAGAAAATAATTTTAGTATTCAAGCTTTGATATCCGGCAACATGGCTTTATGAATTGAGTTTTGAACAAAACATGGTTAACCTAACGGCATTTCCCAGATGGTAAGTAACTAGTTCAGTTTTAATACTTATATTTCTGCAAGTAACCAGATGAAGGCAATGATGCTTACGGGTGAGGAAAATATTGTTTTTATATGTTTAAAGCTTTTTCCTCACGTTTCTCCTGTAGCTCTAGTAGACCCTCATCCTCATCTCAATCTCAATCTCCTTCGTTTAGCGAAGACCAATCAAGACAATCCCTTTCAAACAAAATTTTCAAAGAAGAAATTCATTTTGAAAATATCAATCAAGATCTTGATAATTGGGATATTCCAAAGATATCTCACAAAGATCTCTACAAACCAAAAACATCCTTTTTCTCTAAATCTGATTACATCATCAGAACGGTTGAACAAAAAATCATACTTCGAAAAGATGATGAAGAACTTCATCTTCTCTCTGAGAAAAGTGTGAAAACCCATCAATTGGACAATTTTAACTACTTGCACATAGGAAGTGTCCAGGTAGGTATGAAACCCTTGACTAGAGAATCCCTTAACGTAGCAGTGTTGCTATGTTTAAGAGATGCTCGTCACAACCAGTTTCATGATTCCTTATTAGGAACTGTCGAAACTAGCCTTATACATGGGCCTATCTTTTTCAATTGCTTTCCTGACCTAACTGTTAGTCTGGATGACAAGAACATCCTTGACGTTCTATTTCTTAATGTCAAATGCCATGGCTATGACATGAAGGAAGGATCTGTCCCAATCACTCTGATATACAGAGTTCAATACAAAGTAATGAACTCTATCAGATCCAACTTCCTCAAAACAAAATGTCACAAATCAGGGGAAACCACTTTGTTTCTCACTGACAATAGTAAGGCCAATATTATTGTGCCTAAAACTATCCAATGGAGTGACATCACCTTACCAGAAACTTGGACCCTAGAAAAGGCTGCTCCTGCGGCACCTAGGTTAACACCAGAATTCCAAGATGTCATCCAATACCAATCTGGAAAAGTTGACCTTGTCTTTAATAGGAGTAACTCCTTTTCCATCCCTAGGTCCCTGCATTCTGAAGAAAGCTTCAGAACGGCTATGTCTAGAGGAACCTTGTCTAGAAGGTCCTTTTCAACAGAACCTTCCAAACCTCATATTGGAACATCCCATGATGGTTCCACTATCCATTTACAGGGATTCAAAACAACAACCCCTGTAACAACTTCTTATCAAAAGGATGAGGAGGAACCCAGATCTATCCAATCTCCAACCTACTCTTCCCTTAATGAACCTTATGATATCTGAGTTTTTTATTGATAAGAAAACCCTTAAGAAAGACTTATACTCTGAGGAATGGTCTCCTCAAAGAGAGTGGTTCTTTCTGCATTATCAGGGTCCCAAAGCTAAGGAAGTCCAGGAGAAATTCTATAAATTTCTCAGAAAAATCAAACGTAATGTTCCTTTCTTTTACTGGTTCCGCAAGTATACCATTCGGAAAGGTATTGATTACCCTTTCAAATCCAAATTAGCAGGTAAACAGGAACTCCCTGATGACGCTACCAAAGGTTCCACAGATACCTTAGAACAAAATAAGTATCTTCAGGCCTTAGATAGCCCTGCCCAGAAAAATGTTTCCACTATCAACCATGGCCTTCAAAATGATAGTAGGAATGAACTCCTAGCCATAGTCAAAAGGGAGCTTGACCTACTCAAGGCTATAAAACTCAAACCTAACAAGAATAAATCCATCAATATGGTTAAAAATGACCCCTCTAACAATGATAGGGTCATCTGTTTCAAATGCAATATGCCTGGCCACATCAGCAGACATTGCCCTAACCATCCCCAACCTGGTTATATGCCTAAACACCGAAAGGGAAAGAAGGCAAACCAAGAGGCTAACCAAGATCCTGATGTCCAGAACAAACCCCAAACTACTCCTAGCATTTGTACTTGTGGTAAGTGCACTTGTGGCAAGAACAAAACCGAAACCCAGGCTACCAACCAATCACCTGAAAAGCAAAGGGTTAAACCCAGAAAAACTACCACTTGCTTTATTTGTGGCAAAATTGGTCACAAAAGCAGAACTTGTCGGATCATTAGGAAGCTAAAAGCCCTTAAGATAGATCCTAATACCAAAGCCAATATCATTACCCACTGTAAGGATAACAAACCCAGTAGGTATAATAATATCCAAAATTATCTTAAAACCCTGAACCTTGATCCCAGAACCAGCAGCAAAACTTATAAATGGTTATGTCAATAATTTAGAAAACCCTACTCTGATTCTTATCTTTTTAGTCTTTCAACCACAATTAATAGTTTCAATATTAGTATGTTGTCCCTTATTAAGAATATTGAAAGTAGAATTATCTGGGAATCCCCAGTTATACCTCTCTCCTTTCATTCATCTATAAATGGCATAGATATCCACTACTTGGGGCAACCCATTATGTTTAAATCTTTGAATTTAAACCACAACATCATCTCTAATTTTGATATTTATTCTGGCCTAAAACAGAACTATATCAAAATAGGAGCCAATAGGTCTACTAACGAACCAGTCCCCAGCACTAGTTCTTATGTTTTTCAGAGTAGTAATCTGGCTAAAACCTTCTCTGACAAAAGGGATTTCACCATCATTGGTTTCATTCCTGATAAACAAAATAATTTATCTTTTAATCCTGTTAAAGCCTTTTTAAATAAAAGGAAAGTTTTAACTATCAATTTCCTTGAACCAAGAAATCAATTTAGATTGTCTTTTAAAAATAAACTTGTTATATATTGTGTTTATATCAAAAGGCACAATATCCAAAGTATTTTTGATATTTTAAGCTTATTTGATTTTGATATATTAAAAATTCAAGTAATGCTTTCCCTGACTAACCCTCTTATAGTTAATTACAGGGCTACAATCACTATGGCTTCCAGGGCCTCCTCCTCCAGTGGAAGAGGTAGAGGTAAAGGTAAAACCAATTCAGATGTCTCACCGATTACTACAGGAAACCCCATTTTACCAGTTACTAGAGGATCCCCCTTACCAATCACTACAGGGTCCTCCATCAAAAAACAAACAGGGTCTTCCTCCCAGAATACCCAACCAATCTTACCCCAAAATCAACCTAAACAAACTAAGCAGGATTATGCTTTTCCTGTTCAAACTCTCCTTGCTCTTCAGGAACACGGAGCAATCAATCTTCCCAGGAGAACTTGGGCCAGCATTGCCGAGGATGGCAGTGACCAAGATATGCCCTCTCTGGACCTGGCTATCCAAGCCCAGAAAAATCTGGTTACCCGGAACAACCCAGGATCATCCCAAATTACCACAACCAGAACTCAAACAACCCAGGTTCAGTACATACCTAAAGAGAATTATTTCTTTTTGACTCATCTAGAACCTGAGTTCATAGATAAGACCCCTAACAAGATCCCATCCAAGATCTTCCCATCTCAATCCCACTTTATCCCCCTGAGTTCAAACAAAACCCAGACATTCTATGAGTTTATTCTCATAGATACAGAATCTGTGTCTATCAAACACTATAGGGACCCAAAAGACCAAACTTTCATCACTCACTCAACCTTCCAAATTCTAAAGGTTTTAACACCTACAGACTTTGGCCAAAACCCAAATAGACCCAAGAAATTTTCCCAGAATTTTGATCCTATAGGATACAACTATTGGGACTATGTCAAAGCCTGGGATTATGCTATCCTTGGCTTACAGAACCAAACCTTCAAACATTCTTGGTTAATCTACTTTAAAAGGGCAACCAAGTACTCCTTCCCCAATTGGTTCCTCCAATGGTGGAATTTCTTTGGGCCAATCCCTGAAATTCTTCCCATTGAAGTCCATGAAGGATTTCAAACCTTTTCGAAAAGATTCAATAAAGATCTTAACCATTACCCGATCCTTTTAAACTTTTTTACCACATTCTCGTTGTCATGGATCTTTTCCTGGCAATACAAGATTGGTGATTATCACCTAAAGAATGTTTCATCCTTTTATAAACAGTCTTTTGTCAAATGGTGGCCTAAGTTTGATGCTTCAATGGCATCTTCTCTTAGCGTAACCGACTGGTTCAAAAACAATCCTAGGTCTTTGCAGGTTGCTGATCCAGAAACTTGCAGGTTCCTCAACCAGAAGGCTAGGATCTCTGCAGCCCTTGCTGCTTCCACCTCTAAAGAAGATGTTCTGGAAAATTTGCAGAACATTATGAATCTTCTCCAAGATCAAACCATTAACAAGGTTACCTCTTCCTCTTCTGCAAGTAAAACCAGAGGAAAGGAACAAGTTCAAATTGCATCTTCTTCATCCTCTGATTCATTCTATCAGAATGAAGAAGGTTGTTGCGACGATTACTCTCCTGATGATCTTCACTAGAGATCTTCAGAAGACTTTAAAAATCAATCTTTTCAAAACATCTGTCCCTGAATATGACAAATGTACCACCTTTGGTGGGAAAAACTGTTCAGCCACCCTTGAACATGGTGATTGTAGTGCCAGTAGTGGCATGAAAAACTGTTCAATCACCCTTGGACACGGTGACTGTAGTGTCAGTAATGACATGAAAAACTGTCCAGTTTTTACTATTGTTTTACCTAACCAATTATTGTTTCCTATAGTCAAAGACAGTAATCGTGGCAGACAAAGAGCATCTCTGCTCCTATCCCCCACTAATGCAAATCATCACAAGCAGTCAAAAGGAATCTACTTTTACCCCTTCTTTCTTTGCCACTTGGCAAAAGGCATCAATCATGGCAGACACGTGGTTCCCACCTCCTGCCACCTTCCAAGACTCCACAGGTTCAAGCCTTGGATACCAAACAGTACCAGTTCCCTGTCCACTATTCAAATGCATAGTACCGGTCAACATTATAAGACTCATGTGCACAGTGCAGGTCACCTAAGTGCACAGTTCCAGTCAACAGTCATTGGATTCCAAATAGTAGTCCTTTACTGTTCCTACCGGTTAGTGACTGGTTACTATTTCAATTTCAATCTATATATACGTGCTTAGGCTTATGTTAGAAGGCACGCTTCAATCTACTCTTCAATTATATTTCTCTCTCTAGTTCTAGTAAGAAGGCAGAGCACCTTGTAAGCTCCTCTCTTCTTCTTCTTCTTCAATCTTGTAAGATCTTCTTCAATCTTCAATCTCTGTAACTCATAGACAGTTTACTGTCTTGTATGGAAGGCTTTGCCTCCTAAACTATCTATGTTATTTTGATTCTGCAATTTTAATTTGTTGTTTAGCATTCCGCATGCTACCTACTTCCCCTCTGTCTCTTTAATTTCTTTTATCTTCTGATTCCGATCCCCTCTTGGTATCAGAGCCAGATGGTGGAAGTAGGAATGGGGTATTAACTTTGAATTTTAAGTTGCTTATCTAAGCTATGCTTTACAGTTACTTATTTATGTTCTTAATTAATTAAGTGCCATAAATAGGGGGTATTAATATTGAAAGTTTATGAAAATACAAAGTATATTATACTATAGTGTACTCTTTGACTATAGCTAAAGGCCGCAGCGTACGTCAATTCAGGCGTCTGGCAAGGGCAATTGAAATGTGCCGTATTTATCCGCCTCGATCGGATAATCCTATAGTCAAGTTGTCTACTATTTTATAATTAATAATTATTATTTATGTTTTTATTCATCTGGATCATATTCTGCAGTTTAATTACAAAGTGTTCTTTACAAAGCTTTATGTACTCTTTATATATTTCCTTTTGAATTATTACTTATTCATCTAGTTTATATTCTGCAAATTAATTATTTATGTTTATGATCAACCGGTTAAAAGGTTCCTAAAATATTTTGGTCAAAACTCTTTGTGTATGAGGATGGTTCTCAAGAACGACCCACTCGTATTTACGTGGCATCCGTAAGACCCGTTGGAGAGGGCGAATATAAGTCCATAAATTAACCGAGGTACTGGGCAGTGTTTGGTCAATTCTTGTCTTGAGGTTCCTCAACCAAAGAGCGGAAATTTTAAGAAAAGCCTTTTGTTTGATCATACTACAAACATAATTAATTTTCTTGATATAATTTAGAAAATAACTTTTAATTCAAGTTTAAATATATTCTGGGATAACTATTGCCTTGTCTTGTAACAATTATAATTAACTCTAGAATATGTTTTTAGAAAGTAATTGCAATTTCAAGTTTAATACCCAGATAGTATGGCCTTAATCTGATGTATGAACAAGTACAGGTAACTCTAAGGTATTTTTTAGAAGGTAAGTTATTAAGTTCATTTTTAATACCTATATTCTTATCAAACCAAGTGAAGGCGATGATGCTTATGGGTGAGGAAAAACTATCTATACATTTCTTTAAAGCTTTTTCCTCACAATCTCCCGGTATGTCTCCTATCCTTTCACCCTCTTCTAGTTTTATGACTCCATCTCCTTCAAATCAATCTTTTAAAAATATCGATCAAAACAAAGATCAAAACAAAGATCTTTGCAATCTTGGTCAAACTTTTCTTAATAAGGATCAATCTTTTTCAAAGCAAGTCTTCAAAAAAGAAACCCGTTTTGAAAATCAAACCTCTTTATCTAAGTTTATCATAGATAAAAAATCCCTTAAAAAGGATTTTAATTCTGAAGAATGGTCTCTTCACAGAGAATGGTTCTTCCAAAATTTCCAAGGTGATAAAGGTTACTTTATCCAGGAAAAATTTTATAGATTCCTTAAAAGGGTCAAACTCAATATCCCTTTCTTTCCCTGGTTTCAAGCTTACACCATAGCAAAAAACATTGATTATCCCTTCCGTAATAACCATGACGGGAGAAAGACCAATACTATTTGGCACCTCAAAGATGGCCAAATGGTCCAATCCGAGCTACCCCCCAAAATACCTTTTGCTCCTAATAGCAAAGACCAATCCACTCCTGTTATGGCCTCTCCTTTCAAAACCAAAACTAAGGAAAGACCTGTCTCTGCCAAAGACATCAGAGACCTCACCAAAAGGGTCAGAAACCTCATGGAGCAATCCAATAAGCCCCAAACCTCAATTATTTCTACCAAGGTAGAAGACCTTGCTGCCAAATATGCCTATGGCTGGCAACGCATTTACCGTGTTAAACAGGATAGCACGAAGGAACTCTTAGCCAAAGTCAAGAAGGAGCTTGCCCTTCTCAAAACTAAGGCCCCTGGCACTCCCTCACCTAAAAGTATTAGGTCTACCAAAGTATTAAGAAAAACATCTTCTGGTAACCCAGAAGGTATGGCCAGCAAACCAAAGCACTATGACAAGAAACAGGCCGATAAACCAAAAACCCAAGAAAGGCCTCAAGCTACTCCAAACACTTGCTGCACTTGTGGTAAGAATCAAACCAAAACTCAGGATAGTATCCAATCTACCAAGAAACAGCATGATAGCCTCAAAGGGCCTATCACTTGCTTCGCTTGCGGCAAAACTGGTCACAAGAGCAAAACCTGTAGGATCGTAAGAAAGCTTAAAGCCCTTAGGTTAGATCCTAGTATCAAAACCAATATCATCAATTGCTTCAAAATTGACAGAACCAGTCACACTAACAGGTATGATAGGATCAGAGGGAAACTTGAAGCCCTAGGTTTAGATCCTGAAACCACAGATAAGGTTAATAAATTATTAATCCTATCTTCAAAAAATGGTTCTGACACTAGCTTAGAATCCACTAACCGTTCTTCTGAAACCCCTATCCAAACCCAGAAGAATGTGTTAACCAATCAGCAATTAATCATTAATCACCATAATAACCATTGGTCCGGAAACAACTCATCTCTTGAGGCTTCTGCTTCCGAGAATGTTAAAATATCCACTAATGATTATTTAGGTCAGATTGATATTAATCTGCTCTCAGCTATTATTCAATTCTTTAAAACTAATGCATCCTCTTTCCCTTTTCAAAAAACGGAGGGTGATACAATAGCTGGTTACCTAGAGCAACCTACCAAAACTAAGTATACCCTTAGGGAAGGTCTCTCTGCGAATCTTTTCAATACAAATATCTTTTCTAATTCTGACCTGAGTTCTGGTCTTGAACAGAATCAAGTCAAAATAGATAAGAATATCAATATCAATTTTAATGTCTTTTCTGATCATTATAACTGGAACGTTATCTTTGGCCTTAAAATTACTTTCTCAGAATTCCAAAATACTCTGAAAAGGTTTATTAGTCCTCATACCAGTTCTCCCATTATTGACATTTTGCATCAAGCAGGTTATGGTGTTCTTAATCCCAATACCCAAAAAACCTTTGTTTATGTCAATACTAATACCAGATATTATGGTAAGTATCTTGGTCAAACTGGTAAAACCCAACCACAAAGTCTCTTTAGTTATCCTTATATCTCAGAATCTTTTCAGCAACACAGCAATCACGTTAAAACCTTTCTGATCAAAAGAGATGTTTTGACAAAAGATTTAGCTGTCTCTGAATCTCAATCCAATTTACTTATCCAAAAGTTTCCTATTTGTATTACTTATAATTTTAGTAGAGGAACTTTACAAAAGGATCATCATCCTGGTAATCCTATTGACTGCTTCAAATGTGGTAAGTCATGTCACATAAGCAGAAACTGTAGGGTCATAGGAAAACTCAAGACTCTTAAGCTTGATCCTGATATTAAGGACAAGATTAACAATTTGTTAGCCCAATCTTCAGAAGAATCCTCTGATCATTCTTCTGAAAACCTAAATCATATCCAGAAGGATGATTTAACTAGCTCCTCTAATCAGATTAGTGCCCTCACTAGAGAACAGGATCTTCTCTTTGAGGCAAACCTCCCTAAAAGTCCTCTTGTAACCAATAGGTTCAATCTTAGAAATACCTTTAAGAGGTTAGGGAAAACTAGTGTCAAACCTGTTACTTCTCATGATCTTCAAATCAAAGTTAAAGGTCTGAATCTGAAACAGGCTGATCACCAGTCAACCATTGACCAATGGAATGACCATGAGGATAGTTCATCCTTCCTTGGTCTTATCAATTATGTCAGGATTCACAAATTCTGCATAAACATCAATATTGTCATGAGTGATTTCATCCTTGAAACCGTTACTCTGTTTGACACTGGGACAGATTCTTATTGCATCTTAGAAGGTCTTATTCCTACAAAATATTTTGAAAAGACTTCTAAACAACTTAGTGCTGCAAATGGCTCTAAGTCAAAAATCAATTTCAAAATCTATACCTCCTTTCTTCTTGTTAAGAATTTGAAAAACAAAGTGACTTTAGGTACTCCTTCCATAAGATCAGTCTTCCCTTTTCAAGTTACTAAGGAAGGTATAATAGCCCAGCTTTTGGGACAACCAATTATTTTTAAGTTTTTGAGAAAACCTTTTATCAGGAACTTAAACCCAAATTCTTATCAAATTATTTTTCTGAAAGGAAAAGTCTCTTTTAGGAATATTGACCATCAGTTGCAAAAACAGGATAGTCAATTCAAAATCAAAAGTCTTTTAGAACAAATTCAATCTACTATTTGTTCTAACATTCCCAATGCTTTCTGGGAAAGAAGCCATCATAGAATTGATTTCCCATATGAAAAGGATTTTCAAGATAGGCAAATCCCTACCAAAGGCAAACTGATTCAAATGAATCATGAACCTCTCCTTCTTTGTCAAAAGAAAGTAAAAGACCTTTGGGATAAAACCCTTATTCGCAAGAGTAAGAATCCATGGTCTTGTTCTGACATTTATATCAATAAACAAGCTGAGATCAAAAGGGGAAACTCCCAGACTTGTTATTACAAACCTTTCAATCATGATCTTTGCTGGATTAGGTTCCCTATTTCCAACAAGAGAAATCTCCTTGAGAAATTTCTTGATGCAAAAATCTTCTCTAAAATTAAATCTGGCTTTTGGCAAACAAAAAAAGAGGACAGGTATAAAACTACTTTCACCGTCCCTTCTTGTCAATATGATTGGAACGCTCATTCTGAATTTCAAATCATGAATGAGAATTTTAATCAAAATTCAAAATTTACCATTATCTATATTGATGATGTTTTAAATTATTCTCAATCCTTTTACCAGCATCTCAAGCATAGCAGCATATTCATATCTGTTATTAATAGACTTGCTGTCTCCAAAACAAAAATCAATTTGTTCCATGCAAAGAATAAATTTCTTGGTCATAGCATTCACCAGGAAACAATCATCCCTATCAGTAAAGCTATTGAGTTCTATGATAAAATTCCCAATCAGATCATTGACAGAACCCAGTTGCAGAGGCTCTTTAAATGCCTTAACTATGTCTCTGGTTTCTCCCCTCAAATCAGCAAGAGAAATTCTTCAAAAGGTATGAACCCTATTCTTTCTCTTAATCTCAATTTAATTGTTTTCCAAAACACTTTCATCAAAATTTCTTTGTTTTTAACAATTAATAGCGTCCCTGAACAAGACGACTGTAGTGCCCCAGGCATGAAAAACTGTTCTTACACCCTGGAATACGGTGATTGTAGTGCCCCAGGCATGAAAAACTGTTCTTACACCCTGGAACACGGTGATTGTAGTGCCTCTGGCATGAAAAACTGTTCTAAAAATGCCCTTGATCATGGCGATTGTAGTACCATCAGTGGTATGAAAAACTGGTCTTGGTTCATCAATCATTCCTCTCTCAGCCATCATCAGCTGGAGACGACAACTGTTCTGGGGCGTATTCCCCTAACAGGCATCAATAATTTCATCAATCTCAAGGTAATCATGCCAGTAGACAAGAGGCAGACAAAAGGTATCTTCATCATCACAAGGAACAAAGTAGTCAATCATGCCATCATCAAAGGCATCTTCAATCAAATCCTCCGTAAAGCAAATAGTGCATTGTCACCAATTAGCACTATTTCTTGGATTCCAAATAGTCCAAGTCACCAAGATACTCAATCCAAGTCACCAAGCATTGGATTCCATAACCAATTATTGTTCCCTGTTTACGTGGCCCCCTCTAGTCAAAGCCACAGCAATCATGGCAGACAAAGAGCATCTCTGCTTTTGTCCCCCACCAATTCAAAGCATCAATCATGGCAGACAAGAATCCACTTTTGTCACCCTCCTAGACTCCACAGGTTCAAACCTTGGATACTAAACAGTACCGGTTCCCTGACCACTATTCAAGTGCATAGTACCGGTCAACAATTCAAGACTCAAGTGCACAGTGCAGGTCACCTAAGTGCACAGTCCCAGTCAACAGTCATTGGATTCCAAACAATAGTCCTTTACTGTTCCTACCAGTTAGTGACTGGTTACTATTTCAATTTCAATCTATATATACGTGCTTAGGCTTATGTTAGAAGGCACGCTTCAATTTACTCTTCAATTATATTTCTCTCTCTAGTTCTAGTAAGAAGGCAGAGCACCTTGTAAGCTCCTCTCTTCTTCTTCAATATTGTAAGATCTTCTTCAATCTTCAATCTCTGTAACTCATAGACAGTTTACTGTCTTGTATGGAAGGCTTTGCCTCCTAAACTATCTATGTTATTTTGATTCTGCAATTTTAATTTGTTGTTTAGCATTCCGCATGCTACCTACTTCCCCTCTGTCTCTTTAATTTCTTTTATCTTCTGATTCCGATCCCCTCTTGGTATCAGAGCCAGATGGTGGAAGTAGGAATGTAGATATTAACGTTGAACTGTTGGTTACTACTCTGGTTATGCTTTTAATTTAATCATACACTTGTTCATACTCACATGATGGCCATAAATGGATATTAATTCTAAATTAAATTAAATTAAAGGTTATACTATTAGTGTACTCTTTGACTATAGCTAAATGCCGCAAGCGTACGTCAATACAGGCGTCTGGCAAGGGCAATTGAAATGTGCCGTATTTATCCGCCTCGATCGGATAATCCTATAGTCAACCAGTCCACTATTTTATAACTATTTAAAATGAACGTAATAATATTTGAATAAATTAATTATTCATCTATGTTTATATTTTGCAGTAATTACTTGCGTTCTCAGTATTATTATTGTAATATACTGCTGTGAATTATACTAAGATACACTTTTAAGTTCTTTGCTATACCTTTGCATTTAAAATGTTTATGATCAAAATACTTCTAAAGCTTTTTAAAGAAAAATTTTAAATACTCCAAGGACCGTAGAGTATTAGTAAGGATATCTGGGTACCTCACTAGCGACGAAATGGTAGCGAAGTACGTAAGACCCTGCAGGTTGACTGGGCAGTCATATACCATAATTTGAGGTTTATTATCCTAAAGTATTCTAATCCTAAATGGAGAAAATATTTCGAAAAATACTTTAATTTTGATCATACACATGTTTGAAACAAGGAATAACTTAGACTTTGAGTGTTTAAATCTGGTTTAATATATTTCAGTATTTACTTTGATTTTCTCTGAACTATAGTAACTTCTACTCCGAAATATAAAATAGAAAATAATTTTAGTATTCAAGCTTTGATATCCGGCAACATGGCTTTATGAATTGAGTTTTGAACAAAACATGGTTAACCTAACGGCATTTCCCAGATGGTAAGTAACTAGTTCAGTTTTAATACTTATATTTCTGCAAGTAACCAGATGAAGGCAATGATGCTTACGGGTGAGGAAAATATTGTTTTTATATGTTTAAAGCTTTTTCCTCACGTTTCTCCTGTAGCTCTAGTAGACCCTCATCCTCATCTCAATCTCCTTCGTTTAGCGAAGACCAATCAAGACAATCCCTTTCAAACAAAATTTTCAAAGAAGAAATTCATTTTGAAAATATCAATCAAGATCTTGATAATTGGGATATTCCAAAGATATCTCACAAAGATCTCTACAAACCAAAAACATCCTTTTTCTCTAAATCTGATTACATCATCAGAACGGTTGAACAAAAAATCATACTTCGAAAAGATGATGAAGAACTTCATCTTCTCTCTGAGAAAAGTGTGAAAACCCATCAATTGGACAATTTTAACTACTTGCACATAGGAAGTGTCCAGGTAGGTATGAAACCCTTGACTAGAGAATCCCTTAACGTAGCAGTGTTGCTATGTTTAAGAGATGCTCGTCACAACCAATTTCATGATTCCTTATTAGGAACTGTCGAAACTAGCCTTATACATGGGCCTATCTTTTTCAATTGCTTTCCTGACCTAACTGTTAGTCTGGATGACAAGAACATCCTTGACGTTCTATTTCTTAATGTCAAATGCCATGGCTATGACATGAAGGAAGGATCTGTCCCAATCACTCTGATATACAGAGTTCAATACAAAGTAATGAACTCTATCAGATCCAACTTCCTCAAAACAAAATGTCACAAATCAGGGGAAACCACTTTGTTTCTCACTGACAATAGTAAGGCCAATATTATTGTGCCTAAAACTATCCAATGGAGTGACATCACCTTACCAGAAACTTGGACCCTAGAAAAGGCTGCTCCTGCGGCACCTAGGTTAACACCAGAATTCCAAGATGTCATCCAATACCAATCTGGAAAAGTTGACCTTGTCTTTAATAGGAGTAACTCCTTTTCCATCCCTAGGTCCCTGCATTCTGAAGAAAGCTTCAGAACGGCTATGTCTAGAGGAACCTTGTCTAGAAGGTCCTTTTCAACAGAACCTTCCAAACCTCATATTGGAACATCCCATGATGGTTCCACTATCCATTTACAGGGATTCAAAACAACAACCCCTGTAACAACTTCTTATCAAAAGGATGAGGAGGAACCCAGATCTATCCAATCTCCAACCTACTCTTCCCTTAATGAACCTTATGATATCTGAGTTTTTTATTGATAAGAAAACCCTTAAGAAAGACTTATACTCTGAGGAATGGTCTCCTCAAAGAGAGTGGTTCTTTCTGCATTATCAGGGTCCCAAAGCTAAGGAAGTCCAGGAGAAATTCTATAAATTTCTCAGAAAAATCAAACGTAATGTTCCTTTCTTTTACTGGTTCCGCAAGTATACCATTCGGAAAGGTATTGATTACCCTTTCAAATCCAAATTAGCAGGTAAACAGGAACTCCCTGATGACGCTACCAAAGGTTCCACAGATACCTTAGAACAAAATAAGTATCTTCAGGCCTTAGATAGCCCTGCCCAGAAAAATGTTTCCACTATCAACCATGGCCTTCAAAATGATAGTAGGAATGAACTCCTAGCCATAGTCAAAAGGGAGCTTGACCTACTCAAGGCTATAAAACTCAAACCTAACAAGAATAAATCCATCAATATGGTTAAAAACGACCCCTCTAACAATGATAGGGTCATCTGTTTCAAATGCAATATGCCTGGCCACATCAGCAGACATTGCCCTAACCATCCCCAACCTGGTTATATGCCTAAACACCGAAAGGGAAAGAAGGCAAACCAAGAGGCTAACCAAGATCCTGATGTCCAGAACAAACCCCAAACTACTCCTAGCATTTGTACTTGTGGTAAGTGCACTTGTGGCAAGAACAAAACCGAAACCCAGGCTACCAACCAATCACCTGAAAAGCAAAGGGTTAAACCCAGAAAAACTACCACTTGCTTTATTTGTGACAAAATTGGTCACAAAAGCAGAACTTGTCGGATCATTAGGAAGCTAAAAGCCCTTAAGATAGATCCTAGTACCAAAGTCAATATCATTACCCACTGTAAGGATAACAAACCCAGTAGGTATAATAATATCCAAAATTATCTTAAAACCCTGAACCTTGATCCCAGAACCAGCAGCAAAACTTATAAATGGTTATGTCAATCATTTAGAAAACCCTGATTCTTATCTTTTTAGTCTTTCAACCACAATTAATAGTTTCAATATTAGTATGTTGTCCCTTATTAAGAATATTGAAAGTAGAATTATCTGGGAATCCCCAGTTATACCTCTCTCCTTTCATTCATCTATAAATGGCATAGATATCCACTACTTGGGGCAACCCATTATGTTTAAATCTTTGAATTTAAACCACAACATCATCTCTAATTTTGATATTTATTCTGGCCTAAAACAGAACTATATCAAAATAGGAGCCAATAGGTCTACTAACGAACCAGTCCCCAGCACTAGTTCTTATGTTTTTCAGAGTAGTAATCTGGCTAAAACCTTCTCTGACAAAAGGGATTTCACCATCATTGGTTTCATTCCTGATAAACAAAATAATTTATCTTTTAATCCTGTTAAAGCCTTTTTAAATAAAAGGAAAGTTTTAACTATCAATTTCCTTGAACCAAGAAATCAATTTAGATTGTCTTTTAAAAATAAACTTGTTATATATTGTGTTTGTATCAAAAGGCACAATATCCAAAGTATTTTTGATATTTTAAGCTTATTTGATTTTGATATATTAAAAATTCAAGTAATGCTTTCCCTGACTAACCCTCTTATAGTTAATTACAGGGCTACAATCACTATGGCTTCCAGGGCCTCCTCCTCCAGAGGAAGAGGTAGAGGTAAAGGTAAAACCAATTCAGATGCCTCACCGATTACTACAGGAAACCCCATTTTACCAGTTACTACAGGATCCCCCTTACCAATCACTACAGGGTCCTCCATCAAAAAACAAACAGGGTCTTCCTCCCAGAATACCCAACCAATCTTACCCCAAAATCAACCTAAACAAACTAAGCAGGATTATGCTTTTCCTGTTCAAACTCTCCTTGCTCTTCAGGAACACGGAGCAATCAATCTTCCCAGGAGAACTTGGGCCAGCATTGCCGAGGATGGCAGTGACCAAGATATGCCCTCTCTGGACCTGGCTATCCAAGCCCAGAAAAATCTGGTTACCCGGAACAACCCAGGATCATCCCAAATTACCACAACCAGAACTCAAACAACCCAGGTTCAGTACATACCTAAAGAGAATTATTTCTTTTTGACTCATCTAGAACCTGAGTTCATAGATAAAACCCCTAACAAGATCCCATCCATGATCTTCCCATCTCAATCCCACTTTATCCCCCCGAGTTCAAACAAAACCCAGACATTCTATGAGTTTATTCTCATAGATACAGAATCCGTGTCTATCAAACACTACAGGGACCCAAAAGACCAAACTTTCATCACTCACTCAACCTTCCAAATTCTAAAGGTTTTAACACCTACAGACTTTGGCCAAAACCCAAATAGACCCAAGAAATTTTCCCAGAATTTTGATCCTATAGGATACAACTATTGGGACTATGTCAAAGCCTGGGATTATGCTATCCTTGGCTTACAGAACCAAACCTTCAAACATTCTTGGTTAATCTACTTTAAAAGGGCAACCAAGTACTCCTTCCCCAATTGGTTCCTCCAATGGTGGAATTTCTTTGGGCCAATCCCTGAAATTCTTCCCATTGATATCCATGAAGGATTTCAAACCTTTTCGAAAAGATTCAATAAAGATCTTAACCATTACCCGATCCTTTTAAACTTTTTTACGACATTCTCGCTGTCATGGATCTTTTCCTGGCAATACAAGATTGGTGATTATCACCTAAAGAATGTTTCATCCTTTTATAAACAGTCTTTTGTCAAATGGTGGCCTAAGTTTGATGCTTCAATGGCATCTTCTCTTAGCGTAACCGACTGGTTCAAAAACAATCCTAGGTCTTTGCAGGTTGCTGATCCAGAAACTTGCAGGTTCCCTCAACCAGAAGGCTAGGATCTCTGCAGCCCTTGCTGCTTCCACCTCTAAAGAAGATGTTCTGGAAAATTTGCAGAACATTATGAATCTTCTCCAAGATCAAACCATTAACAAGGTTACCTCTTCCTCTTCTGCAAGTAAAACCAGAGGAAAGGAACAAGTTCAAATTGCATCTTCTTCATCCTCTGATTCATTTTACCAGAACGAAGAAGGTTGTTGCGATGATTACTCTCCTGATGATCTTCACTAGAGATCTTCAGAAAACCTTAAAAATCAATCTTTTCAAAACTTTGTCCTTGAATATGACAACTGTACCACCTTTGGTGGGAAAAACTGTTCAACCACCCTTGAACATGGTGATTGTAGTGCCAGCAGTGGCATGAAAAACTGTTCAACCACCCTTGGACACGGTGACTGTAGTGTCAGTAATGACATGAAAAACTGTCCAGTTTTTACTATTGTTTTACCTAACCAATTATTGTTTCCTATAGTCAAAGACAGCAATCATGGCAGGCAAAGAGCATCTCTGCTTATTGTCCCCCACTAATGCAAATCATCACAAGCAGTCAAAAGGAATCTGCTTTTACCCCTGCTTTCCTTGCCACTTGGCAAAAGGCATCAATCATGGCAGATACGTGGTTCCCACCTTGCCACCTTCCAAGACTCCACAGGTTCAAGCCTTGGATACCAAACAGTACCGGTTCCCTGTCCACTATTCAAGTGCATAGTACCGGTCAACATTTCAAGACTCGTTTGCACAGTACAGGTCACCTAAGTGCACAGTCCCACTCAACAGTCTTTGGATTCCAAATAGTAGTCCTTTACTATTCCTACCGGTTAGTAACCGGTTACTATTCAATCTTTCAATTATAAATACGTGCTTAGGCTTATGTTAGAGGACACGCTTCACCTTACGCTTCAATTACAATTCTCTCTCTAGTTTAGTGAGAAGTCAGAGCAACTTGTAAGCTCTCTTCTTCTTCTTCAATCTCTTCTGCAATCTTGTAAGATCTTCTTCAATCTTCAATCTTGTAACTCATAGACAGTTTACTGTCTTGTATGGAAGGCTTTGCCTCCTAATTTATGTTATTTTGATTCTGCACTTCAATTTCATTTCTTGTTTTAGCATTCCGCATGCTACCTACTTCCCCTCTGTCTCTTTAATTTCTTTTATCTTCTGATTCCGATCCCCTCTTGGTATCAGAGCCAGATGGTGGAAGTAGGAATGTAGATATTAACTTTGAACTGTTGTTACTACTCTGGTTATGCTTTTAATTTAACCATACACTTGTTCATACTCATATTTGCCATAAATGGATATTAATTCTAAATTAAATTAATTTAAAGGTTATACTACTAGTGTACTCTTTGACTATAGCTAAATGCCGCAAGCGTACGTCAATACAGGCGTCTGGCAAGGGCAATTGAAATGTGCCGTATTTATCCGCCTCGATCGGATAATCCTATAGTCAACCAGTCCACTATTTTATAACTATTTAAAAATGAACGTAATAATATTTGAATAATTTAATTATTCATCTATGTTTATATTTTGCAGTAAATACTTGTGTTCTCAGTACTATTATTGTAATATACTGCAGTGAATTATACTAAGATACACTTTTAAGTTCTTTGTTATACCTTTGCACTTAAAATGTTTATGATCAAAATACTTCTAAAGCTTTTCAAAAGAAAAATTTTATATACTCCAAGGACCGTAGAATATTAGTAAGGATATCTGGGTACCTCATTAGCGACGTAAATGGTAGCGAAGTACGTAAGACCCTGCAGGTTGACTGGGCAGTCATATACCATAATTTGAGGTTTATTATCCTAAAGTATTCTAATCCTAAACGGAGAAAAATATTTCGAAAATACTTTATTTTTGGTCATATACATGTTTGAAGCAAGGAATAACTTAGGCTTTGAGTGTTTAAATCTGGTTTAATATACTTCAGTATTTACTTTAATTTTCTATGAACTACGGTAACTTCTACTCCAAAATATGAAATAGAAAATAATTTTATTATTCAAGCTTTGATATCCGGCAACATGGCATTATGAACTGAGTTTTGGACAAAACATGGTTAACCTAAATGGCATTTCCCAGATGGTAAGTAACTAGTTCAGTTTTAATACTTATATTTCTACAAGTAACCAGATGAAGGCAATGATGCTTACGGGTGAGGAAATATTTTTTATATATATGTTTAAAGCCTTTTCCTCACGATTCTCCTGCAGCTCAAGTAGACCTTCATCTTCATCTCAATCTCCTTCGTTTAGCGAAGACCAATCAAGAAAATCTCTTTCAAACAAGATTTTCAAAGAAGAAATTCATTTTGAAAATATCAATCAAGATCTTGATAATTGGGATATTCCAAAGATATCTCACAAAGATCTTTATAAACCAAAAACTTTTTTCTCTAAATCTGATTATATCATCAGAACGGTTGAACAAAAAATCATACTTCGAAAAGATGATGAAGAACTTCATCTTCTCTCTGAGAAAAGTGTGAAAACCCATCAACTGGACAATTTTAACTACTTGCACATAGGAAGTGTCCAGGTAGGTATGAAACCCTTGACTAGAGAATCCCTTAACGTAGCAGTGTTGCTATGTTTGAGAGATGCTCGTCACAACCAGTTTCATGATTCCTTATTAGGAACTGTCGAAACTAGCCTTATACATGGGCCTATCTTTTTCAATTGCTTCCCTGACCTAACTGTTAGTCTGGATGACAAGAACATCCTTGACGTTCTATTTCTTAATGTCAAATGCCATGGCTATGACATGAAGGAAGGATCTGTCCCAATCACTCTGATATACAGAGTTCAATACAAAGTAATGAACTCTATCAGATCCAACTTCCTCAAAACAAAATGTCACAAATCAGGGGAAACCACTTTGTTTCTCACTGACAACAGTAAGGCCAATATTATTGTGCCTAAAACTATCCAATGGAGTGACATCACCTTACCAGAAACCTGGACCCTAGAAAAGGCTGCTCCTGCGGCACCTAGGTTAACACCAGAATTCCAAGATGTCATTCAATACCAATCTGGAAAGGTTGACCTTGTCTTTAATAGAAGTAACTCCTTTTCCATTCCTAGATCCCTACACTCTGAAGAAAGTTTCAGAACGGCTATGTCTAGAGGAACCTTGTCTAGAAGGTCCTTTTCAACAGAACCCTCCAAACCCCATATTGGAACATCCCATGATGGTTCCACTATCCATTTACAGGGATTCAAAACAACAACCCCTGTAACAACTTCTTATCAAAAGGATGAGGAGGAACCTAGATCTATCCAATCTCCAACCTACTCTTCCCTTAATGAACCTTATGATATCTGAGTTCATTATTGATAAGAAAACCCTTAAGAAAGACTTATACTCTGAGGAATGGTCTCCTCAAAGAGAGTGGTTCTTTCTGCATTATCAGGGTCCCAAAGCTAAGGAAATCCAAGAGAAATTCTATAAATTTCTCAGAAAAATCAAACGTAATGTTCCTTTCTTTTACTGGTTCCGCAAGTATACCATTAGGAAAGGTATTGATTACCCTTTCAAATCCAAATCAGCAGGTAAACAGGAAGTCCCTATTGACGCTACCAAAGGTTCCACAGATACCTTAGAACAAGATAAGTATCTTCAGGCCTTAGATAGCCCTGCCCAGAAAAATAATTCCACTATCAACCATGACCTTCAAAATGATAGTAGGAATGAACTCCTAGCCATAGTCAAAAGGGAGCTTGACCTACTCAAGGCTATAAAACTCAAACCTAACAAGGATAAATCCATCAATATGGTTAAAAACGACCCCTCTAATAATGATAGGGTCATCTGTTTCAAATGCAGTATGCCTGGCCACATCAGCAGACATTGCCCTAACCATCCCCAACCTGGTTATATGCCTAAACACCGAAAGGGAAAAAAGGCAAACCAAGAAGCTAACCAAAAGCCTGATGTCCAGAACAAATCCCAAACTACTCCTCGCATTTGTACTTGTGGTAAGTGTACCTGTGGCAAGAACAAAACTGAAACCCAGGCTACCAACCAACCGCCTGAAAAGCAAAGGGTTAAATCCAGAAAAACTACCACTTGCTTTATCTGTGACAAAATTGGTCACAAAAGCAGAACCTGTCTGATCATTAGGAAGTTAAAAACCCTTAAGATAGATCCTAACACCAAAACCAATATCATTACCCACTGTAAGGATAACAAACCCAGTAGGTATGATAATATCCAAAATTATCTTAAAACCCTAAACCTTGATCCTAAAACCAGTAGCAGAACTTATAAATGGTTATGTCAATCATTCAGAAAACCCTGCTCTGATTCTTATCTTTTTAGTCTTTCAACTGCAGTTAATAGTTTCAATTTTAGCATGTTGTCCCTTATTAAGAATATTGAAAGTAGTATTATCTGGGAATCCCCAGTTATACCACTCTACTTTCATCTTTCTATAAAAGGCATAGATATCCTCTACTTAGGACAACCCGTAGTGTTTAAATCTTTGGATTTTAACCACAATATTATCTCTAATTTTGATATTAATTCTAACCTAAAACAGAATTATATCAAAATAGGGACCAATAGGGGTACCAATAGGATTACTAATGGACCAGTCTCCAGTACTGGTTCTTGTACTGATTCTCATGTTTATCCCTATAATCTTGCTAAAACCTTCTCTAACAAAAGGAAGGATTTCACCATCATTGGTTTCATTCCTGATAAACATGGTAATTTATCTTTTAATCCTGTTAAAACCTTTTTTAATAGAAGTGTTTTAACTATCAAATTTCTTGAACCAGGACATCAATTTAGATTGTCTTTTAAATATAAACTAGTTACATATTATGTTTATATCAAAAGGCACAATATCCAAAGTATTTTTGATATTTTAAGCTTATTTAATTTTGATATATTAAAAATTCAAGTAAAGCTTTCCCAGACTAACCCTCTTATGGTTAATTACAGGGCTACGATCGCTATGGCTTCCAGGACCTCCTCCTCCAGAGGAAGAGGTAGAGGTAAAGGTAAAATCAATCCAGATGCCTTACCAATCACTACAGGAAACCCCATTTTACCAGTTACTACAGGATCCCCCTTACCAATCACCACAGGGTCCTCCATCAAAAAACAAACAGGGTCTTCTTCCCAGAATACCCAACCAATCTTACCCCAAAATCAACCTAAACAAACTAAGCAGGATTATGCTTTTCCTGTTCAAACTCTCCTTGCTCTTCAGGAACACGGAGCAATCAATCTTCCCAGAAGAACTTGGGCCAGCATTGCCGAGGATGGCAGTGACCAAGATATGCCCTCTCTGGACCTGGCTATCCAAGCCCAGAAAAATCTGGTTACCAGGAACAACCCAGGTTCATCCCAAATCACCACAATCAAAACCCAAACAACCCAGGTTCAATACATACCTAAAGAGAATTATTTCTTTTTGACTCATCTAGAACCTGAGTTCATAGATAAGACCCCTAACAAGATCCCATCTAAGATCTTCCCATCTCAATCCCACTTTATCCCCCTAAGTTCAAACAAAACCCAGACATTCTATGAGTTTATTCTCATAGATACAGAATCCGTGTCTATCAAACATTACAGGGACCCAAAAGACCAAACCTTCATCACCCACTCAACCTTCCAAATTTTAAAGGTTCTAACTCCTACAGACTTTGGCCAAAACCCAAATAGACCCAAGAAATTTTCCCAGAATTTTGATCCTATAGGATACAACTATTGGGACTATGTTAAAGCCTGGGATTATGCTATCCTTGGCTTACAAAACCAAACCTTCAAGCATTCTTGGTTAATCTACTTTAAAAGAGCAACCAAGTACTCCTTCCCCAATTGGTTCCTCCAATGGTGGAATTTCTTTGGGCCAATCCCTGAAATTCTTCCCATTGAAGTCCATGAAGGATTCCAAACCTTTTCGAAAAGATTCAATAAAGATCTTAACCATTACCCAATCTTTTTAAACTTTTTTACCACATTCTCGTTGTCATGGATCTTTTCCTGGCAATACAAGATTGGTGATTATCACCTGAAAAATGTTTCATCTTTTTATAAACAATCTTTTGTCAAATGGTGGCCTAAGTTTGATGCTTCAATGGCATCTTCTCTTAGCGTAACAGAATGGTTCAAAAACAATCCTAGATCTTTGCAGGTTGCTGATCCAGAGACTTGCAGGTTCCTCAATCAGAAGGCTAGGATCTCTGCAGCCCTTGCCGCTTCCACTTCTAAAGAAGATGTTTTGGAAAATTTGCAGAACATTATGAATCTTCTCCAAGATCAAACCATTAACAAGGTTACCTCTTCTTCTTCTGCAAGTAAAACCAGAGGAAAAGAACAAGTTCAAACTGCATCTTCTTCATCCTCTGATTCATTTTACCAGAACGAAGAAGGTTGTTGCGATGATTACTCTCCTGATGATCTTCACTAGAGATCTTCAGAAAACCTTAAAAATCAATCTTTTCAAAACTTTTGTCCTTGAATATGACAACTGTACCACCTTTGGTGGGAAAAACTGTTCAACCACCCTTGAACATGGTGATTGTAGTGCCAGCAGTGGCATGAAAAACTGTTCAACCACCCTTGGACACGGTGACTGTAGTGTCAGTAATGACATGAAAAACTGTCCAGTTTTTACTATTGTTTTACCTAACCAATTATTGTTTCCTATAGTCAAAGACAGCAATCATGGCAGGCAAAGAGCATCTCTGCTTATTGTCCCCCACTAATGCAAATCATCACAAGCAGTCAAAAGGAATCTGCTTTTACCCCTGCTTTCCTTGCCACTTGGCAAAAGGCATCAATCATGGCAGATACGTGGTTCCCACCTCTTGCCACCTTCCAAGACTCCACAGGTTCAAGCCTTGGATACCAAACAGTACCGGTTCCCTGTCCACTATTCAAGTGCATAGTACCGGTCAACATTTCAAGACTCGTTTGCACAGTACAGGTCACCTAAGTGCACAGTCCCACTCAACAGTCTTTGGATTCCAAATAGTAGTCCTTTACTATTCCTACCGGTTAGTAACCGGTTACTATTCAATCTTTCAATTATAAATACGTGCTTAGGCTTATGTTAGAGGGCACGCTTCACCTTACGCTTCAATTACAATTCTCTCTCTAGTTTAGTGAGAAGTCAGAGCAACTTGTAAGCTCTCTTCTTCTTCTTCAATCTCTTCTGCAATCTTGTAAGATCTTCTTCAATCTTCAATCTTGTAACTCATAGACAGTTTACTGTCTTGTATGGAAGGCTTTGCCTCCTAATTTATGTTATTTTGATTCTGCACTTCAATTTCATTTCTTGTTTTAGCATTCCGCATGCTACCTACTTCCCCTCTGTCTCTTTAATTTCTTTTATCTTCTGATTCCGATCCCCTCTTGGTATCAAGCCAGATGGTGGAAGTAGGAATGTAGATATTAACTTTGAACTCCTACTCCATTCCTACTTCCACCATCTGGCTCTGATACCAAGAGGGGATCGGAATCAGAAGATAAAAGAAATTAAAGAGACAGAGGGGAAGTAGGTAGCATGCGGAATGCTAAAACAAGAAATGAAATTGAAGTGCAGAATCAAAATAACATAAATTAGGAGGCAAAGCCTTCCATACAAGACAGTAAACTGTCTATGAGTTACAAGATTGAAGATTGAAGAAGATCTTACAAGATT